>JAULUF010000010.1:25925000-26581250 GCA_031834385.1 Semotilus atromaculatus | reverse complement strand
TATATTTATATATATTATATACATTTGTGTGTGTTTGTGTGCGTGTATGTGTTTATATAAATATGCATATATATATATATATATATATATATATAAAGATAATTAGGCGTTAATCGGTTTGACGGGACTAATATAGCCTACGTGTGTATATATACTGAAGATTTTATAGATATTCAATCATAATGTAAACTATTTGAATCTAAAATTTTAAATAATATAATCAAATATAAAATAATACAGTAAAAATGGGCCCTAAACCCCCCCCAAAAATATATATACTATAATTTGTAGCCTATGTGTAGCCTACTATAAGAAAAATCTTTCACTTAAACTTACCTTTTTGCCTATTTCAAGAAAGAAAAAAAGCCTACTATCTATATTTATTTATGAATGCAGTAATTTCCCCATTCCATTTCAATCCTCATATAACGTGTGTGTAGGATTATCGTGATGTGCGCGCGCTGAAGTGCTCATTAATTGTGTGCTGTAATTAGACTGTGTGGGCAGAAGCAGCTCGATGCTCGCTGTGATACATTCCTTGCCCTAATTATTTACGGCCACTCACAGAAACAGGCGACTGGTCAGCCCTCTCTCACATGCCATCACAATTACAACGCCTGTCCTCCTTTGACGGGGTTGTTTACACGGCTTCTTTAAATTGCAAATTAGGCTTTTTTCCCCCCTCATACCGATGACCCTGGAATACGGGACGATAATACAAATTCTTCTCGCCGCATTTAATTAGCAGCATTAAGGGAGTTGTAGTTTTTAAGAGCTTAACTGAAACGGCGGGTATGTGCAGAGTGACTATAACTCCCACAATCGTTCTCTCAGTGCGCATGCGCGGAGCGCGTAACGGAGCTGTCCGCGTCTAGTAGTGCTGCTCTGATTTCATTCAACGGCTGCGCGTGTGAGCGGGTTTATGGACGCGATGGAAGAAGAACTGAAATGCCCGGTTTGCGGTTCTCTCTTTAAGGAGCCTATTATTTTACCGTGCTCGCACAATGTCTGCCTGGCGTGTGCCCGGAATATCATCGTGCAGACCCCGGAGGGAGAGACCCCTCCGCAGAGCCGAAGCTCCGGCACCTCGGACTATGATTATCTGGACATGGACAAGATGAGCATGTACAGCGAGACGGACAGCGGCTACGGCTCATACACGCCGTGCCTGAAGTCTCCCAACGGAGTGCGAGTGTTCCCGCCGGCTCTGCTGCACCGGCACTGCTCCATCACCTGCCCGCTGTGCCACCGCAGCGTGTCGCTGGACGAGCGCGGGCTCCGTGGACTCCAGCGCAACCGGCTCCTGGAGGCGATCGTGTCACGCTACCAGCAGAGCCGCGCCGCCTCCGTCAAGTGCCAGCTGTGCGACCGCAACCCGGTGGACGCCACGGTGATGTGCGAGCAGTGCGATGTGTTTTACTGCGCGCCGTGCCAGCAGCGCTGCCACCCGTCTCGCGGACCGCTGGCCAAACACCGGCTGCTGCCGCCGACTCACGCGCAGGCGGGCATCGCGCAACCGGCCGCTGCCTCCGCGCGTAAACAGGCGACATGCGTGGATCACGAGTCGGAGAACTACAGCATGTACTGCGCCAGCTGCAGGAGCCCAGTGTGCTACCAGTGTCTGGAGGAGGGCAAACACGGAAAACATGATGTGAAGCCGCTGGCCGCCATGTGGAAACAACACAAGGTAATGACACATTGTCCCACTGTGACTGTAGTACAGTAGGCTAGTACAGTTGGTACAACCATGGATGGTAGCTACTGCAATTCATGTACCTTGGTATGTACCTACAAGGCACTTCCATGAAAACCACGGTACTATCATGGTATTTGTCTTCCAAAAATCAAGTGGGAAACAAAGCAAAAAGCTTGGTTCAGAAATGTTGTTATATTGAACTAAGGATTCATTTTTAGAGCCCCTCATAATGGGAGTGAATGGTACCTGAGATTTTGAAGCCCATAAAAGCGTATCCATCCATCATAAAAGTAATCCATAGGACTCCAGTGCACTGAAAAAAATGATTCAGACCCCTTGTAAATGTTACATGTTTTTATCTGGTTAATTTCACTGATTTTATTGTGTTATTTAATGCTACTTATTTTTTATTATTAATTTTCTAATTCACTGGCCTTGTTTAAAACAAGTTAATTTCATTCAGTTAAAAGTCATTAGAAAAAAATTTGTTTAATTTAATAAAATGAATACGCTATATCTACTCAATAAAATTGTGCAGATTACAAGCAATATTATTTATTAAATTTAACACATTAGAATTGAGTAATAATTAATCAAATTAATTCCTTAAAAGTTAACCATTTAAAAACATAATGGTTAACACCTGATGTTAAAACCGTAATTTTAAGTCACCATTATGGAGATAAGTGTGTGTTTTAGTTGGGCTCTGGACCTTTAAAACATTAACTTTCTTTTTTTGTTTGACTGATCTACGTGAGTTATAACAGCCAGATGAACATAAAGGTCATCTGATAGTGTTGGTTGTGTTTTAACATAATCGTTAATTCACAATCGTTTGACCTGAATCACTGAACTCACATAGATACCAATTTAGGTTTACTTTATTAATTATAGCAGTACTGGCCTTGTACAACATTTTATTTTTAGCCTTTTCAATGAAATCCAAATGATCAAATCAATAAAAAAAACATCAACATTTTCTTTTTATGTAGGCACACACAGACATCAAGAATTAGTGTATGAATCTCAGCAATGGTGACAAATAGATCACCTCTGATCTCATTATTTATTCATGCAGCAATGCATGATGGGAGCCATGAATGCGTTTTGATTGGTGGCACGCAGAATGCACTGCAACATATAATTGTCACCATTGTTGAGATTCACAGGTGGATTCTTGAAAAAATTGAGTAAATTCAACTCAAAATAATTTAGCTAAAATTATTAATATAATTCATCTGAAATTACTTATAAAATATAAGTACATTCAACTTAAAAAATATATCTGGATTTAGATAAATTTATTTTGTGCAACCCCTTGACATAATAAAATTAAGCAAATTCAACATAACATTTTTTTCAGTGTGGGTTATTAAAGGCTTTACAATAGAAGGCTTTAACTTTATAAATAATAATAGAGGCTTAACTTTATAAACTATAATCACTGGCTTCCGGTAACGGCTGTACGGGAGTCTAGTTCCGGAGGCGGAGGACGGAGGTGATTATAGTTTATAAAGTTATAAATACACAACTTATAAAAAATAGACATATTTCTTACAAAAATGCATGGCTTCACTTCAGAAGGCCTTTATTAACTCCTAAAAGCCATATGGATTACTTTATGATGGATGGATGTGCTTTTTTGAGCTTCAAAATCTCAGGCTATTCACTCCCATTATAAAGCTTGGAAGAGACAGGTTTTTTTTTTTTTATATAACTCTGATTGTGTTTGGCTGAAAGAAGAAAGTCATATATGGGTAAATTATGGGATAATTTTCATTTTTGGGTGAACTATCCCTTGCCATTTTTTGAAAAAACTTTGTGCAATAGAAAGTTTCCATGGATGTTAAAGGTTCTTCATGGAACCATCAATATCAATAAAGAACTTTTATTTTCAAGAGTGTAAGTGAAAAGATTGTATATTGAACCTTTTCAGGATTCCAAACATGAGATCATATTTTGGCCTAAATCTGTATTTCTAAAAGTGTAGTGTTATTTATATTACCTTGGCATGCAATATGGTGATCATTCATACCAAAGTACCATTGTATTGCAGGAGATGCTTCACATTTTGGTTTTGTAAGCATCTTCCAAAACACTAACACAACCTTAAGTTAGACTAAATCTAACACACACACTGTACAACAGCATAAGTCACTTACACTGACCTATTCTCTCACACACACACACACACACACACACACACACACACACACACACACACACACACACACACACACACACACACACACACACACAATGTCCACTCTGGGATTCTACTCATGCTTGTCTCTCTCAGACTCTCTATGTGTGTGTGTGTGTGTGTGTGTGCGTGTGTGAGAGTAGGTCAGTGTAAGTGACTTATGCTGTTGTACAGTGTGTGTGTGCGCTGCTGTGATGTGGCAGGGGGTAGTAGGAAATTGAGGAAAGCTTATGTGTGAGAATCACAGTGTGTGTGTGTGTGAGTGCAGTTTTATTGTAGGCAGGGAGGAACTGTGTGAGTGTGTGTGAGTCAGTCTAAATTCTACCCTCCCGCTGGGCCTTTTTTTCTTCTACATGCACTTTAATGGATTCAGATGGAGCCGGAAGAACAGATAATTTGACACATATTGCATGAATCTGTCAGATTGATATATTAAAGGAGAGCACACCTTTAGCCCTGAGTTTAGCTGGGATCTCTCTGATCCCCAGGACGGGGCGCTCCGGGGTCTTTATCGTTTAAGTGGTGTTTGAGGCATTCTGCTAGTCATTAAAGATGGGCTGTAAATTATGAGGATGGGACATATGTTGATTTTAGTGAATAAAACATTAGGTTGGAGATTTAAGTATCGATGTCTAATGATTTCCATCCATTACGCTATTTCAGAAGAGAGAGATTAAACATAATAACTTGCTGTGCATGGGACACGTACTGAATGAAGTGAGATGTAAAGATACAGATATACATAGAAATAGTCTCTGTTAGGTTGTATAGATGCAGGCGATTTTGAGACTGTTTAAAATAAGAAATAAATGTGAGATACATAGTCACATTGCGATACATAGTTAGAATTACAATGAATAAAGTCACATTGTGAGATATAAATCCTCAATTGGGAGATATAAAGTCACAATTACAAAAAATAAAGTCACAATGAGTAAAAAAGTCACAGTTTGAAAATATAATTAGCCTGAAGGCGCAATTATGAAAGATAAAGTGACATTGTAAAATCTAAAGTTACAATTACCAGAAATAATTACAAGATATAAATTGCAATTAGAAAAATTAAGTTACTGTTTAGATATAGAAAGTCACAATTATGCTAAATAAAGTCACAGTTGTGAAAGATAAAGTGACATATAATGTGAGATATAATGTTACAATTACAAACAAAAGTTGCAATTACAAGATATAAAGTCACAGTTATGAAAAACAAAGTCACCGTTTGGAACCGTAATGTCACATTGTGAAATATAGTTACAATTATGCTAAACAAAGTCACAATTGTGAAACATAAAGGGACATTGTGAGAAACATATTACAATTACAAGAAATAAAATGCTTAATTTGCAAACGTGAAGTCACATTGGGAAATATAATATTACAATTACAAGAAATAAAGGCACAGTCTAGAGATAAATAAAGTCACAATTGTGAAAAATAATGTGACATTGCAATATATAATATACTTTTTATTTATTTATTTTTTTACTGTGGAATATTTGGAATATTGCCATCGTACTTGTCTTCACCCTTTTCTTTTTTTTCTTTTTTTCTTTTTACTTGTCTTCACCTGTCACCACTTCAATTTGTCTACAGTGTATTGATTTGATATTGACTAATTTATTTCCCTGTGCAGTGTATTTGTGTTGTGTTGCTCTGGAACTCTGCTGATGTCTGTACACACACTCTTATAGTAGATTACTATTAGCTGACCCTTAACCCCTGAACCCTGACCTCTTCCCTAAACACTAGCCATCACCCTGACCCTGACCGGGAGAGAGACATCTGTCCCCTAAATAGTGCTGAGAGACAAGAGTATTCAGAAATTATCATGTGTGCTGCAAGCAGATGGCTTTATATATATATGTGTGTGTGTGTGTGTGTGTGTGTGTGTGTGTGTGTGTGTGTGTGTATGTGTATGTGTGTGTGTAAATATATGGGGAGGCCGCTGCTAGTTGTCACATTTTTGTACACCCGTGAGTACTAAAAAGACTTGGCTAAAAAGCTGCTGTTGCACACAAAAAGAGACAAAAAGGTCACATGATGACCTTACACTAAATTACAGTAATTACCATAAATTACTGGAATTTTATTAGTTTTTCGCTAATTATATTTATGCTTTTAGTGTAAACCTTAGGCCTACATTTTGATTTAATATTCATTGAAATTATTTATTTTCCCACAGACAATCTTTTTTTTTAATGAAGACCATATACCATGCTTAATATATTTTCTTTAGACATAAGCCAAAAGTTTACTTAATATAGGTAAATACTTTTTATTTTATTTCACCATAAACAAAAGCTACACTATTAAAAGTATAATTTTCATTTGAGATAAAACTAAACAAATGTTGTTACAAATGTCTATAACATAAATGTGATGTTCTAAATAAATAAATAAAATCCAAAATTATTTCTACTGTCATTAATAAATGAATAAATAAATACATAAAAAAATAAAAATAACAAAAGTAAGTTTACAGACACAGTATAGATGTTTAATATATATATATATATATATATATATATATATATATATATATTAAACATATATACTGTGTCTGTAAACTTACTTTTTAGACTACATATATAGTCTTATACATAGTATACTCTATGTATAAGACTATATATGTAGTCTCTTTTCTGTGGAGATACCGATGGACATCACTAAAATAAAGTATAAATGAAGTAAAAATGACTAACACACACACAGACACGTAATGCAGGAATGCCGTCTCTTTCCGCACATATTCATAAAGCCAATGTGTGGGAATAGCTGTGACCTCCTCCTCCACACACACATTTATGACACGCAAGGATGGTTTTGCCTCGCGCACACACACACACACACACACACACACACACACACACACACACACACACACACACACACACACACACTAGCAGATCGAATGTAGGTTAGATGTTTCAGACTGAAATATGCAGTACCACTCCTCCATATGCCATTACTGTGTGTGTGTGTGTGCGTGTGTGTGTGTGTGTGCGTGTGTGTGTGTGTGTGTGTGTGTGTGTGTGTGTGTGTGTAAGGAGTCTTTTTCACGCTTTTTCCTGCCGGCTATCTGTGACCAAGGAAACAGCTCAGTAAACTCACTGACTCAATCTTACAAACCAGAATTTCAGCAAATAAGACACGCACAGTGAGGCTGTAACGTTTTTTTGAAAGGAAATTTAACAATCAAATAAAGAAAACTTTTATTTTTGTCAAAATTACAGAATTAGCCATATACAGAAAAGCTGTTTTTTTTCTTTTGATGTGCATCTATTCATAAAAAATAAAGGAAAAGCCAGCAAGAGAGAAATATATATATATATATATATATATATATATAGAGAGAGAGAGAGAGAGAGAGAGAGAGAGCTCCATACACCCTCGTACAAACATGACCTGTCCTGTTCAACGCCTTTGTACAGAATCCTGTAATCTAGCGAGTTTCCATGGTTACACATGAATATTACGCCAGTGTTTCATTTTCCCACACAACTGGGATAAGAACCATCAGTGACTGGTTTCATTAAACTTGCTGGACAGACAAACTCTCACCTCTCCTTTTGCTTCATATAAACGCAGAGTGAATTTCACTTTCTAAACAAAAAAATGTCCAGGTCACATTTAATCTCAAAATCAATACACACGCACACACACACGCACACACACATTGTGCTCAAATTTACCACTGTAATGTATTAACATATATTTACTTTTTGTAATTTATTCTAAATGGTAGTAAAACATCAATAACATTAATAAATGAACATAATTCATACGATAAATATACATTAACAAAAACAGTTCAAGACTATCAGTGTAAATATAAATACCTTTTAATTTATAATTTAAATAATATGTAATTACCGTTAGGACTACAGTAAAACATTGTCATGGAAAAAAAACGCTACAAAACTATAGGTTTAAAAAAAGGTTTGATTTTTTTTTGCACAACAATAACATGTTCCTGAAAGGTTAATAAGGCATGACATTTCGGCCTGTTCCTTACATAGCTATTATATGGAATATAGAGCATGAGTCTTATAGAAGTCTTTCATAGATCTTGACAAACCCGGTAAATATGAACTATGTTGGCGTGCAACCTTTATTTCAATGTTTAGAGCAAGAATTTCTCCACATTTCTTAGGACGATTACAATGTTCTTTCAATTATTCATTTAAAAAATGATGATGCCAATGACTTTCTCTCTTTCCATTTCAAACATCAAAGCAGAGAGATAAATGGAGGAGAGCGGCAGAGAGAGGGATGCTTTCATCTGTAGGGAGATTTGTGTGAGCCGGGTGGGTCAGATGGGTGATTGGTTCTGCTGACCTCCAGATGTACAGCATTAATCACACAGCGGCCCGCAGAGACAGAGACAGAGACAGAGACTCCAGAGCCTAATGAGCTGCTCTCGCTGCAAAAATCATTTTCTTAATCAGTCATTTTCTCCCGTTTTCCATTCAAAAATATCGAAAGATTCTTAAAGCTAGATACATTTTCTTGAAGAATTAAAAGTTGTGTAAGATATTAAAAAACATTTTCAGAGAATATGTCTTGATTTAATTATTCTTGATTTAATTTAAATCCTAGTACTATCTAACTTTATTTCAGACCGTCAGTCCAAATCCGTGTGCATGTCCGATTGAAATCCGATCGGATTTTGCAAGTGTGAACGGCAACATTCGAGCTACATTCAAGGTTTGTGGTTTGTATGGAAGATTGTATCCGCCACAGAATAAAAAATAAAAAAGGTAATTGCGAGTTTATATCTCGCAATTCTGACTTTATAACTCGCAATTGAAAGTTTATATCATGCAATTTTAAAAAATTTAAACTCGCAATTACCTTTTCATTGCTATTCAAATCGCATTTCTGGAAATCCGTTTAAGATTTTATCCGATTTCACGTGGTTTGTGTGACTTTCTTATGCCACGTAAAACGTAATTGTCAGGAAACATGCTCAAAGTCGCTGCTAACACAAGGTGGTGTTGTTGCAAATTGTCGGACGATAAATAAAGTGCTTTGCCTAGCCTTATTGTACTTAGCACCATGCTAACACCAAACTCCTCTGTCCTCTGTAGTTTCCTATGTACATGAGGAGCACTGATTTGCAACAATTTTATGTTTTGTCAAAATGGTGGCAAATTTGTATGATCTTTTTATGTCCCACTGAGGGTTAAAATTTGGTCACTGTAACGAAGTTCAAGCTCGGGGAAGAAGGAGGTGGAAACCAGCGAACATTCAATGTAAAGTTTCATAATAAATTAAGCAAACAACAAAACGAAAGTAATAAGCAGCCCCTCGCGGACGACTGCCGCATATAAACACAACATAAAATGTCCTAGGCCTTTCGCAGACGTCATTCGCTGTTGTCACTGCTTTTATCCTTCCGGAGCTCCTCCGTGGGACTCAAGACCGGTGTGGGGCGCAGATGACATGCTTATTAAAGGGATAGTTCACCCAAAAATTTAAATTCTGTCATCATTTACTCACCCTCAAGTTTCTCCAAACCTGTATGAATTTCTTTCTTCTGCTTAACACAAAAGAAGACATTTTGTTGATTGTTGGTAACCAGACAGTTGATGGACCCCATTGACTTCCATAGTATTTTTGTTTGCAGACCATGGATCTGGTTATCAACATTCTTCAAAACATCTTCTTTTGTGTTCAGCAGAAGAAAGAAACTCATATGTTAAACTAAACTCGTTAAACTAGCAAAAGTGGATTCGCACACACCCTAAGTGCACTTGCGCCGTGCGCTTTAGACCATGAGCTTAGATACTTAAAATAGGGCCCTAAGGTTTAAAGGTGGACCTTCATGCTTATTTTTTCCCCTACAAATCATGTTTTCATACAAATCAAAGCTTGTACATAGCAGTCATTTTAGTAGGGTTGCCCACTGTCCTGTATAATATGGAATCCATATTAAATTATGACATAATTTGACAAGTATCTTAGCCTCTAACATCCAAACAACTGAAGACCGCTCAGTATTTATTGCATTCGAATCAGATTAGCATACACAGTAAGTTTCATTCTCAAAAAAGGACAGATTGCATTGGAAAACAAAGATGGATGTGAAAGAATGAAACCTTTTGTGTGATTTGTATGAGAGCCCTGACAAACAGACTCTACTTGTGACAGCAGGGGAAGGATCAAGGAGGATCAAGCTAGCATTAGCCGACTTGCTTGACACAAGTCAGTTTCTAATTCATTTCATTTGTGCACATTTGTTTCACTATACATTTCTTGCTAATCTAATTAAAATATCTAAACCACAAAGTTGAATTGTTTGTCCATCTTCAAATATTTATGTACAGTGAATATCTCATAATTTGCGTTGGTGTGACGTTTTAAATGTGTTTATTTTTAAAACCGAGGCATTGAAGTCGTATGCCTGTGAGACAAAGTCAAAGTGATTGCATCTCAAGTGCATTTAGCACTTACTTCAGTCAAGTAGTGATTGTCCTTTTTATAGCTACGCACACATAGCTGCAGGCGTACACTGTGACTTCGCATCGCATTTGTTTTTTGTTTGCAGTGTGGTCAATAGTTTTACTGAAATCTCAAATAATATAAGCTAATGGAGAACGTCCCTCTCGGTAAAAGTATTGGCCCAATTTATGGGTGTCTATATCAGTTAGGATGCTGCCTTATAAAGGTCTCAGCCTATCAAAAGGTACTTCACTACATTTAGGAGCAGAGTCAGAAAGGGAGGTAGTTTTGGATGTGTGTATGGTGAAAACGACCCACTCTTTAGTGCGTACTCCCCGAGGACTCACTATCAAGGTCACTACTACATCAGCACAGATTTGTATCGTCTTCTATCACTCGCACACACGCACACGCGCACACACACACACACACACACACACACACACACACACACACACACACACACACACACACACACGCACACACACACACACACACACACACACACACACACGCACGTTAAACAAACAGACAGCCTCAGTCCAGCAAACATGCTGATAAGCTAAATGCCCAATTGCCTTGTCAGAAAAATCAACCAGCAGCAGTTATTGAAATGTCCCTGTTATGTCCCACACACACACACACACACACAAACACACACACACACGCACACACACCCACACGTTGTGTTTTCATGTTTTGTGGGGACTTTCCGTAGACATAACGATTTTTATACTGTACAATCTGTATTCTGTCTACTTCCACTAACCCTACCCCTAAACCTACAGTACCCATCACAGAAACATTTCTGCATTTTTATATTTTCCTTTATATTTATAAGCTGTTTTCCTAATGGGGATTAAAAAATGACCATTTTTGTGGGGACATTTTGTCCCCATAACGTAGTGTTTACCAGGCCACTCACAGCTCATCTTCCACTGTCTACAAATTCAATAAAATTCATGTCTCATCAGCTCTTCATCCCGTTGCTCTGCTGAAGTAGATAATGGGATAATAGCGCTCCACTTTTCCATGTGATTTCATATTAGCAAAGCCTTTTTCTCCGAGCTCTCCACATTATCACATAATCACTGCTTCAGTACAGTATATCAATGCAGTGTTTTTCTACTTCTACATTTGCACGTATTCTTTTAGCAGACACCTTTTATCCCAAAGTTTATTGTCCAGCTTTTCATTGAGATTGAAATGATACAGTGGCCCCTAAAATATATTTGTACGCCAACGCCACATTTCAAAATGAATGTCACTGAGTTAGATAACAAAATATCAAACCAATTATTGGCATTCACAAACATAATTTTAAATCAAAACATTTCACAAACATTTTTTGGGATTTTAAATATTGTATATACAATACCTTTTAAAGGTTTGGGGTCAGTGTATTTTGGTCAAAAAGACAGTGTAATATTGTGAAATATTATTACAATTTAAAATAACTGTTTTCTATTCTAATATATTTTAATATGTAATTTATTCCTGTGATCAAAGCTGAATTTTCAGCACCATTACTCCAGTCTTCAGTGTCACATGATCCTTCAGAAATAATTCTAATATGCTGATTTGATGCTCAAGGAACTTTTATTATTATTATCAATGTTGAAATCATCATCAAATATTTTTTTGGGATTTTTTTAACGAATATAAAGTTCAATAGAACAGCATTTACTGGAAATAGAAAACTTGTGTAAGATTATAAATGTTTTTACTTACAATTTTCAGCAATTTTACACATCCTTGCTGAATAAAGGTATTCATTTCTTTCATCTGTGTAAGTGACTCTGACCACGTGACCTTTGCGCTGACTGTGATCAATAAACTACAACTATATCTGTGACATTTTGCACTTTAAAGTCTGTTAACACTATTTTAACAAAGCAAGGGAAGAAAATCAGGCCCATTTCTTTGTTTGATTCTTTGGCTGAAATTAGTTTGAGTAGTGTGAAGGAGAGGCAGATTGCGCAGGGTCTATGGACACAAAAGTAGGGGTGAGACAGTGACCCCTATGCATCATTGACCCCAGCAGTGTCCGGGTATCTTCTTCTCGAACACAGGCACACATACTGGGAGAACTGGGCCATGAGAGGGGTATCTGTCAGGGTCTTGTTAGCAGGCTTGGACAGCTTTCCCTGGCAGATGGCACATTAATAGAGCGAGGAGATACGTCTGTGTGTGTGCTGCTTGTGTTTGTTTATGTGTGTGTGTTTCTTTCGTGAATTAAGACTCAGTGATCGAAGAAGGCCAGGGAAGGCCCAGAGGAAGGAGCAGGTGGGAAGGAAATGTGTGTGTGTGTCTGTGTGTGTGTGTGTATGGACTGCTGCCAGGGTCTTTTCCACAGACTTGAGTGATCATTAGTCAAGCCGGAGTCCCATTTCGGATGATTTTCACTCTCTATTGTGTGCATCACGAAAGCATCTAATAATTGGCCTTTGTTTAATATTAAGGTGCTCCTATTATGCTTTTTCAGATTTTAGCTTTCGTGTAATGTCATATAGCTGTTTGTGAATGTAAAAGGTGTGCAAAGTTTCGAAGATCGAAGTGCACAACGTCTTACTTCCTTTACCATTCTATGTAATCAATTTGTAATCAATTTGCATAATGCCAGCCTATGGTCTTTATTGGCAAATGTCTACTTTGACCCTTAAAGGTGCATAAATATTGTTGACTGTACAAAAATACCATAATATGTTTTAGGAAACATGCTTGTTTCTCTGAAAAACAATGCTAGAGCCAATTATTTTACTTTGAAATGTGTGTTTCTGTGTCGGAATGTCTGTTTTATTTTGGTCTGTGCCGATCCCACCCGCTGCCAATTTACCCAATAGTATTTCAACACCCCTCAGCATCCATCTAAAAACGTTTATTAAAACACGGAGAAAATGTACTCATCAACTTAGTGTAAGGCTTGCCACCTGCTATTGTCCATTGCGTTCATTCCTCTTGTGTGTTGTCAAACTGGCAACCAGTGTGAGTTAGGACTGTCAATCTTCCTCTATAATACTATTCGAATTCCATTCCTTATTTTATTTAATATTCGAATATTAAATGCTCAAATTCATCCTATTATTAATATTTATTAGGCTTATGGATTGCCAATGCACTAGTGCATGTGGTTGTTGTTACACGTTCTGCCCACTAGAGGGACATCTAATAAACATGTTATTCGTGCTGAATATTGCTGAAGCGCTTCCGATGGTTTCATCTCCGCGAAAACTCCACCAACAATTCTGAAACTTATATCGTTCTTTTCAGTTCGACTAGACGGTTCAAACAAGCTCGGTGCTCGCCGAATCCAGTGAGATATGCGCGCTTTTCGCTTCACGGGCGCTTTGGGGGGGCTGTAATGGAAACGCGACAGCGTTTAACATAGACTAACTTCTCAGAGTTGTTTTGCAACCGTGTTCATTATACCAACAATCATTCAACTCCGGATTGATTCTGGAATATTCGCTGGGGAAATAAGCACAACAACAATCCGTCCTCCAACGCATGCTCATGTTTTGAGATCGTGCTCGAAGAGGAGGGGCTATTCGCGCGCGCGCCTCCGTTGTAAGTTTGTGTGAGAGAGGGGGGAGCAAGCTGCGCGCAGCTCTACAATAAAATACAATTTTACCCATTTTAAATATTTAAAAAATCTAAAATTCAATCCGTGGCGGTCAGCGTTGATATTGTGGCAGGCCGCCACAAATTAATGAATGTATGGGAAACATTTACCATTTTTGACAGTATGATGATACAGCGTGGATAACGTGCACACTTGTGTTATGATTCAAAAACTTAATTGATCATCAGACGAAACAAAAGCATTTCATTGTCACATGCGTGTAAGCTAAGGCGGTGAGAAAGGCAAGATTGCATATACATTTAAAAAAATATATACATAAAGCAATATTCGAATAGTAACTTCTGCATTCGAATAGTATTGATTGTTTTAATATTCGAATTATATTCGAATTTCGTAATTCGTTCCAACGGGCCTAGTGTGAGTGTCGAGTATGAGCAGGAGGGGACAGGGAAAACAACTCTCTCCAATATTTTGAATTTGGACTGCAGTACCCATTTCAACCACTAGCTGTCATTATTACATACTGGACCTTAAACACTGTAGTTGTAGCTGAGGCCTGGAAGAGTTTGGTTCGTGTTGTAGACATGTTGAGAAGACAGTGTTTTCAGTGCTGCGAATCCACTCTACTGGACGAGGACTTGCGTGGGAATTGATACGGAAAAACCAACGCCATTGTTCGTATCACTGTGTATCGAGTGCTGATGAAGCCTCTGGAGCTGAAATTCAGATATGGTAACAGGCATTCAGTTTCAGACATGCTCTGTAAGCGGTAGACCAATCACAACTGACTGGGCCATCTGACCAATCAGAGCAAACAGGCTCTCAGAAATTAGGGTTTTAGAGAGACTGAATCCTTTATTGAACTATTTCAGACACTGTGAGAAAAGAAGTGATGCTACAATTATGAGAAAATTAAATAGTTTTTTATTCCTTTTAACTATTAGCTAAATGAACAATCTCAAAGTCGGTTAAAATAATCAAATGTAACAATTTATTATATTAGGTATCAGGTATCAATTGTATAATCAATTAAAAAATAATCTATACAAAACATGAATAAAGAGAAGTGATGTGAACCCAACCTGAATAAATACATGAGGCTGGGAGTCTCGATCACTCCCAGCCATCATGGGCCAGTCTGAATAAAGAAAGCGCTAGGATTCCTCTCTGCATTACTTTAATATAGACAAACCTCTTTCACATGTAAACATGCTAACAATGAGGAATGGGGAGGACCATTTGCCTATCTTCCTTTGTGTCCCAGTTTCTCTAAACTTCTAAAAAATTTATTTCCTTTTGTTTTACTTTTTTGAGAATGAGACATTTGTACCACTCACTCTTGAGACATTTTAAATTATACTAAACATAATACTCAATGATAATCATTCACATTAAACCATGTCTATTCTTATGTGAGTTTTAGGTGTCCCTGCGAGAGAGAATGAAATGTAGATAAGGTGAGACTTTCGTCTCAGGGGAAGAGGGGGAAGTCAAATGTTAATTTCCAACAAGGTCCTTTGTTTCATCGACCAGTGGTCAGGTATATCTCTTCAACCAGTTTTTCCAGTCTTACAAGAACATATTTATTGATATTTTCACACTTTTTTCCCCCCTGATTTCCTGATCTAGTGATGAGTGCTATTCCAGTTGTAACGCAAAATTGAGATGTTGCCCAGAGAGAGAAAAACAAAAGGGTATCGGAGGAAAAGATGCATGAGAAACGAGAGATTGCATATTTTCCCCGGGTTTAATAAAACTACTTAATCGTCACACTCGTCCACATACATGGGGATCGAGTGAGAAAAAGTATACAAACAAAACATCCAACTCTGGTCACAATATAAAAGGAAATAAAAGAAATGGTTACAAGGTCAGTAGAGCGGTTATCTCTTCTCCTCACCAGTCAAATCTATAAATGACACTCTACGCACATGCGCAGTTCCCATTTTACCTCAGATTACCATGCAAGCAAAAAGTGACCGTTACACAGTGTTCCTACAAAAGATGGATTATTGAGTTGTGCTTCTTAGTTTAGGTTCTCACACCAACTGTTGTCAAATGTCGGCCAGACTTGAGCTCAAGTTGAGGGTTTTATTAGAGCTCAGATCAGAATTAGATAGTTGGCACACACAATAGAGTAGGCTAACGTTTTAACAATAAAGAAACCATAATGCAAAGCTTTTGTTTGCTTTGAGATGATCAAATCCAAATTATCTTAATTCTGCTGTCTATGGATTACAGAGGTCTGGTAAACCTCTGGGCAGAGCTTCTCATGACTGAGTATTAAGTTGGCATGTTTCAATAATCTGCACAGACACAATGCGGTACCACCATCATTCATAAATCAGTCAAATACAAAATCATTCAAATCCTGATAGATTTGTTCAGGAAAATATTAATGGAACAAATTAAAAAGAGTCCAGTCATATTTAACTGAGTTATTGATTGAAGTGTCTGATGTTATATTGCATTAGTGAATGTGTTAAGACGTGTGTTAATCGGTCGTTACGTTGAGTATTGTAGGGTTGGTGTAAGTTGTTGAGAATGTTGTGTGGTATTTCAGAATGTTTGGAATGTTGTGTTGGGCTTTGTGGGTCTTTGAAAAGTGTTTGAGGATATTGGAATTGTGGGGTGTGTCTAAGAATTCTGGGGAAAGGGTGAAGTTGGATTGCTGGACTGTATCATGATCTTTTGATCCAGGATATTTGGTGGTGTTTAAGGATTTTTTGGTGGTTGAAGATGTTGGGTGTGTTGAGCGGTGGCTGAAGATGCTGGGTGTGTTGAGCTGTGGTTGAAGGTGCTGTGTGTGTTGAGCTGTGGTTGAAGATGTTGCGTGTGTTGAGCAGTGGTTGAAGATGTTGGGTGTGTTGAGCCGTGGTTGAAGGTTCTGCGTGTGTTGAGCGGTGGTTGAAGATGTTGGGTGTGTTGAGCGGTGGTTGAAGATGTTGGGTGTGTTGAGCCGTGGTTGAAGATGTGGGGTGTGTTGAGTGGTAGTTGAAGATGTTGGGTGTGTTGAGCGGTGGTTGAAGATGTTGGGTGTGTTGAGCGGTGGTTGAAGATGTCGGGTGTGTTGAGCTGTGGTTGAAGATGTTGGGTGTGTTGAGCAGTGGTTGAAGGTGTTGGGTGTGTTGAGCAGTGGTTGAATATGTTGGGTGTGTTGAGCCGTGGTTGAAGATGTGGGGTGTGTTGAGTGGTAGTTGAAGATGTTGGGTGTGTTGAGCAGTGGTTGAAGATGTTGGGTGTGTTGAGCGGTGGTTGAAGATGTTGGGTGTGTTGAGCGGTGGTTGAAGATGTCGGGTGTGTTAAGCTGTGGTTGAAGATGTTGGGTGTGTTAAGCTGTGGTTGAAGATGTTGGGTGTGTTGAGCGGTGGTTGAAGATGTCGGGTGTGTTAAGCTGTGGTTGAAGATGTTGGGTGTGTTGAGCGGTGGTTGAAGATGTCGGGTGTGTTGAGCTGTGGTTGAAGATGTCGGGTGTGTTGAGCTGTGGTTGAAGATGTTGGGTGTGTTGAGCTGTGGTTGAAGATGTTGGGTGTGTTGAGCAGTGGTTGAAGGTGTTGGGTGTGTTGAGCAGTGGTTGAAGGTGTTGGGTGTGTTGAGCAGTGGTTGAAGATGTTGGGTGTGTTGAGCTGTGGTTGAAGATGTTGGGTGTGTTGAGCAGTGGTTGAAGATGTTGGGTGTGTTGAGCGGTGGTTGAAGATGTTGGGTGTGTTGAGCGGTGGTTGAAGATGTTGGGTGTGTTAAGCTGTGGTTGAAGATGTTGGGTGTGTTGAGCGGTGGTTGAAGATGTTGGGTGTGTTGAGTGGTGGTTTGAAGATGTTGGGTGCGTTGAGCGGTTGTTGAAGGTGCTGAGTGTGTTGAGTGGTGTTTGAGTATGGTGGAAATGTTTGAGGATGTTGGGAATATGGGGTTGAGGATGCTGGGAATGCTGGGTGGTGTTTTTAAGATGCTGGGAATGCTTGGTGGTGTTTTATAATAATGGGAATGTTGGGTGGTGTTTGCAGATGCTCAAATTCCCATAGGCCTGGCCCTCCAGCCCTTTACCTGTTCCTTATCAGCTCTAAGTCTTTGCTGCACCTCCCCTCATGAAGGGAACTGCATGTTTCCAGCCTATTTTTGGAGCATCTGGAACCCGTTCCTCAAATGGTGGAGGGGCTCTGTCATATGTTCTGTTTTATGTTTGGACTTTTATGTTGAAATTCTTGTTTCTTTGTTCCCTCAGATTTTGTCCTTAGTTTTATTTAGAATTGTTTCCCCGTGATTGTCTCCACAGGTGTTTTCTTGTTCTCTCATTAACCCTCATGTATTTAATGTCTGGTTTCCCTGTGTTTCATTGTCAGCTGTTGTTTGTGTTATACATATTCTCGTTCTTTGGAATCGGTTAATGGTTTGGATTCTTTGTTTTTTTTAGTTCTTTATTAAACATCTGCATTTGGATCCATTGTTTTCTCTTGCTTTCTCGGACCTGCTTGTTACAAGAATGCTCATTTATGTTGGATCTTTTGAGGATTTTGGGATTGTTTGGGATTGTTAAGTAATGTTGGATTGGCATGGCCAGATCAAGTTCTTGTGAGGCCCCTGGGCAGTGGGTCTTAATCTTTTTTTGGTGTTATTTCATTAAAATATAAGGCTACTTTTGAATGGCTGTCAAAAGTGAAACACATAATGTTTTAGCTATGGATTGTGCCAACACGGACTAACTGCCTATGCTAACTAGGCAAACCTTTACCTCCTGAGTTGGAAGATTTTGGGAATCTGGGGTATGTTTAAGAATGGTGACAAATTCGACAATATTAGGAGATATTTGAGGATGCCATGTAATGTTGGGTTGATCAGGACTCTAAATAATGGTTGTATTTTAGGATGCATGAAATGTTAGGTAGTGTTTAATGATGCTGGACAGTGTTGGAGAATGCTGGGAATCAGGCCAGCTGACAGTCTTGCCTGGGCCCGGGACAAGATAATCTTAGATGGGCCCCCCCACGCCCAGATCTCTCCTTTTTTCTAACCACTTTACAGCAGACTTCCACATTTTTTTTATAAAACACCATATAGCCTACTTTTACCCAAACTGAATAATAAAAACACGTTTAAATGGGTAAATTTTCTATAAATGTCTTCATTTTCTTTTCTGACATATAGCCTATACTGCAGTTCTTGTTAAAACACACTAGACATGCAAAATCTGTGCATTTTGGGCACTTTTTGTGTGAAATCATATTTATTTTTTGTCCATCAAAAGTGTGCTTTCACTTTTAATTAAGCATGAGCAGCGCAGCAAAAATAGACTCGGATCTGGCCCATTATCTGTTCACCGATGCCGACAGTGACGCATTTCAGCCGGCTTTTTATTTCTCATCTCCATAAATATATCTAGTACAGTAAAGCTAATGCAAAGGCTAGAAATCAATGAATTCTTTGCTAATACTTCCTCGTCATCATGGAGAGCGCAGTTCGCACCGCTTTCTCCTTTCCACAAGCGCTTGCTCTCCCGTGGCGTCTGTCGTTGCTATGCAACAATGAACTTGTAAAAACGAGCGCGCCGCGTCGCTATTATGAGCTAATATCCAAAATATTTCCATATGTGGCTCTTTCCTCCTTTCTTATCAACAAGTGGATTTACAGCCACCACATCAGCAGCACCGCCGGTCGCCATGTCTCAGCGCTTTTATGAAGAGGACGCAACTGCACGCGCTTCGGGAATGCACGCGCATCAAGTACCGGGTTTGAGCCACTATTTCAAGGACAATTAGGAAGAAAACAAATAAAAAGCTTTTATGTAACTCAAATATTAGATATTCTTTCCACAAATATGCCTATTTTATTTATTTTTTAACAATTATTCCATAATCTAATAAGGGCCCAGTTCTGGGCCCCCCCCCCCTATCCTGGGCCCGGGACAACAGACCCGTTTGTCCCCCCCTGTCGGCGGGCCTGCTGGGAATGTTCAGTGAGATTGTTGGTAGTTGGTGAATGTGCTATAGCTACATAAACTTGTGCAGGCCTGTGAGGATGGTGTCTAGTGGTCATGTTGTGACAATCAGCGGCTGGAGTGCCCGCATTAGCCACTGGAGGGCACTCTCTTCCTGCGTTATGTTCCACCATGGACTCATTGTTTAATTAGGGTTTCATCAGTCTCACCTGTGCACCCTCAGCTACCCTTTATCTGGACTGTTCTGTTCTGTGCCCATGTGTGAAGTATTGTTTTACCCAAACTCTGTCTCAGTTTGTTCCTCTTGTTTCTGTGTTTGAACTTGGACTCTGATTTCGTTTTGTGAACCTTTGCTGCCTGCCTCTGACCATTGCGTGTTTGACTACGATTCTGGATTGCCCTTGACATCTTTTAAGTTTTTGTCTGCTTGTTCTCAGTTTGTCATCTCCTTTAATAAATATCTGCGAATGGATCCGACAGCCTCTTCATTACAGAATACTTCACCTAACCAGGATCCAGCAGATTACAGAACAATTCACCGCGAAATGAATCCAGCAGACTTTCAGCATCTATCCAGTGCGGCTTATACATGAGTCACCAGCCCCAGTTTTACGCCTCGGATAACGACCGCGTTTCCTTCATCTGCTCAATGTTATCTGGAAAGGCTCTGGAGTGGGCAGGCGCGTTCTGGGAATCAGGTCGGATATTGTTTCCTTCTTACGATGTGTTTGTCGCCCTATTCAGAAAGGCTTTTGAACTCCCCGCAGAAGAGGAGGATCCCGAGGAACTGCTCTTGTCTCTGCGCCGGGGAGGTTCGTATGCGGCGGATTTCTCTCACTCATTCCGCACGCCGCTAAAGCCTCAGCTCGCCAAACTGTTTGATCCTCCCTTGAGGACCGTCAGAGGAGCTTTTAAGCATATTGTTCCTGCCAAACCCGCGACTCACGTATGCCCACTCGAGCCCGTATGCCGCACTGGTCCAGTTGGATTTGCTAATCCGGAGACCGCGGAGGTTTTGCCCGCCGAGTCAAGTGAGTCAAGCGCTACCGAGTCTACTGTGTCAAGTGAGTCTACCGAGTCTACACTCACCGGCCACTTTATTAGGTACACCTGTCCAACTGCTCCTTAACACTTAATTTCTAAGCAGCCAATCACATGGCGGCAACTCAGTGCATTTAGGCATGTAGACATGGTCAAGACAATCTCCTGCAGTTCAAACCGAGCATCAGTATGGGGAAGAAAGGTGATTTGAGTGACTTTGAACGTGGCATGATTGTTGGTGCCAGAAGGGCTGGTCTGAGTATTTCAGAAACTGCTAATCTACTGGGATTTTCACGCACAACCATCTCTAGGGTTTACAGAGAATGGTCCGAAAAAGAAAAAACATCCAGTGAGCGGCAGTTCTGTGGGCGGAAATGCCTTGTTGATGCTAGAGGTCAGAGGAGAATGGCCAGACTGGTTCGAGCTGATAGAAGGGCAACAGTGACTCAAATAACCACCCGTTACAACCAAGGTGGGCAGAAGAGCATCTCTGAACGCACAGTACGTCGAACTTTGAGGCAGATGGGCTACAGCAGCAGAAGACCACACCGGGTGCCACTCCTTTCAGCTAAGAACAGGAAACTGAGGCTACAATTTGCACAAGCTCATCGAAATTGGACAATAGAAGATTGGAAAAACGTTGCCTGGTCTGATGAGTCTCGATTTCTGCTGCGACATTCGGATGGTAGGGTCAGAATTTGGCGTCTACAACATGAAAGCATGGATCCATCCTGCCTTGTATCAACGGTTCAGGCTGGTGGTGGTGGTGTCATGGTGTGGGGAATATTTTCTTGGCACTCTTTGGGCCCCTTGGTACCAATTGAGCATCGTTGCAACGCCACAGCCTACCTGAGTATTGTTGCTGACCATGTCCATCCCTTTATGACCACAATGTACCCAACTTCTGATGGCTACTTTCAGCAGGATAATGCGCCATGTCATAAAGCTGGAATCATCTCAGACTGGTTTCTTGAACATGACAATGAGTTCGCTGTACTCAAATGGCCTCCACAGTCACCAGATCTCAATCCAATAGAGCATCTTTGGGATGTGGTGGAACGGGAGATTCGCATCATGGATGTGCAGCCGACAAATCTGCGGCAACTGTGTGATGCCATCATGTCAATATAGACCAAACTCCCTGAGGAATGCTTCCAGCACCTTGTTGAATCTATGCCACGAAGAATTGAGGCAGTTCTGAAGGCAAAAGGGGGTCCAACCCGTTACTAGCATGGGGTACCTAATAAAGTGGCCGGTGAGTGTATGTTGTCAAGTGAGTCTACCGAGTCTATGTTGTCAAGTGAGTCTACCGAGTCTACGTTGTCAAGTGAGTCTACCGAGTCTACGTTGTCAAGTGAGTCTACTGAGTCAAGTACGTCCAGTAGTGAATCAAGCCCAGTGAAGCGCCGTCGCAGAAGGAAGAGAGGGAGGACTCGTTTGGCTCGCCGGGCTCCGGAGGGCGTTCCCGGACTCCTCGCCCTGCCGGCCCCGCCTCTGCGCCTCGCCCTGCCGGCCCCGCCTCTGCGCCTCGCCCTGCCGGCCCCGCCTCTGCGCCTCGCCCTGCCGGCCCCGCCTCTGCGCCTCGCCCTGCCGGCGCCCTTGAAGCACCTTCCTCCCGTGGATTTTTGGGGGGGGGCAGGAGGTACCCTGTGAGGGCCATGGGGGCTGCGTCTACATGGACCTTTGCTCTACTGCCTACGTCTGAGTTTCCTGGATTACTGGTCCCGGCTAGCCCAGTTAAGTGTGTTCTACCCCGTTCCCGTGTTCAGTGTGAACTCCCGTGCTCCGCCCTGTTCTCCTGTCTGTTATGCTCCGGCCTGGTTCCCTGCCAAGCATGCCCCGCCTTGGCTGCCTGCGGAGCTTGCTTCTCCGTGGTCCCGGGTCTTGCTCCTGTCTCCAGGTCCCCTGCCTCTCCACGGACCTGGCCCTCCATCCCATCCCCCGTTGACCTCCCCCCGGAGCTCTTAGGAGCGTCTGGAAGCCGCTCCTTAGAGGGGGGGTTATGTGACAATCAGCGGCTGGAGTGCCCGCATTAGCCACTGGAGGGCACTCTCTTCCTGCGTTATGTTCCACCATGGACTCATTGTTTAATTAGGGTTTCATCAGTCTCACCTGTGCACCCTCAGCTACCCTTTATCTGGACTGTTCTGTTCTGTGCCCATGTGTGAAGTATTGTTTTACCCAAACTCTGTCTCAGTTTGTTCCTCTTGTTTCTGTGTTTGAACTTGGACTCTGATTTCGTTTTGTGAACCTTTGCTGCCTGCCTCTGACCATTGCGTGTTTGACTACGATTCTGGATTGCCCTTGACATCTTTTAAGTTTTTGTCTGCTTGTTCTCAGTTTGTCATCTCCTTTAATAAATATCTGCGAATGGATCCGACAGCCTCTTCATTACACATGTATGTGCGATTAAATTTGTATAATGTGATGTTAGTGTGCAAAATAGATACAGGTGAAACTCAAAAAATTTGAATATCTTGCAAAAGTTCAAATTTTGGTGATTATGGCTTACAGCTTATGAAAACCCCACATTCAAAATCTCAGAAAAATATAATATTACATGAAATTAATTTAAAAAAGTTTTTTAAATGCAGAAATGTCAGCCCTCTGAAAAGTATAATCATGCATGTGTATATAGTTATATATACTAAATATATTAGTTTCATCATTTAATTTGAATTACTGAAATACATTAACTTTTGCACGATATTAAATTTTTTCGAGTTTCATCTGTATAAGGTGTACTATTTTTCAACTGTTTCAGAGAAATTCCAATTTTAAATAAGCGGCCGTCCCAGAAAAAAATTTCGCCTGTCAATGACGCAATATCCGCGCTATCCTTGGTTTCCGCTCGTACTGCCATAGCCATGACGTAACCATGGTGACAGACTTGGACAACTGCGTTGTGAGTAACGTTTAGTGGCACGCAGTTCTTGTTTCGATCAAACATAGACCATGGCAAGCAGACTTTGGGACAAACAAGGAGAACTAAAATGAGGATCAATATCAGTGTGTCGTTTTTGAGATGCCGAGAGCTAGCGTCCGAGACTGACTTCCACTCGACAGAGAGCTAGCGTCCGAGACTGACTTTCTACTCGACACAGAGCTAGCGTCCGTGACTAATTTGGACTTGACAGAGCTTCACAAGTCACGACTTGACAGCTTTATTAGACAGGTGAGCAAATGTACATAAAACAAATCAATGTTATAACGTTAGCTCGACATGATGAAATGTTAGAATATGGTCAGTATGTTATTCTTATGTTGATCTAGCTGCTAGTTTCGTACGTTATAGCAAACAAACTAACACGTAGAATAACATTATAACTTTCAACACACATTTAAATGCCGTTTAGTGTGATAGTGTAACATTATACCAAGTGAAACAGCGCTGCGTTACCTCATAAGTTTAATTCGTCAAATAAACTGACCTGTGTGAGTAATCCAGCACTTGCGTGTAGTTCGATAGGATGAAATTTCCTTATTCCTTTATATCCACGGGACTCTCGTGTGATATCTTATTAGCAATCACGACCTGCTTCATACCACTGTAATGTTAAAAAACATGAGTGTTTTCACTCATCCATAAACATTAGATCCATCAGCTTGACAGCAAGTCCCATCATTCAGCTCGAAACTTCACCCTCTTGTGGCCAAAAAAGCTACAGATTGTACCTTTAAGACAAACCATGTCCAAATTCATGTCACTGCTGAGTATTTTCTCCTTAAAACTGCAGTGAACCAAAGACAGTCTCAAAAAACGCGGTTTGAAATCGCTGGTGTTTTTGACGTCACAAACTACCTTGTAACCAATCAGATCAACGCGTGATCGTCAACGAGTGGATCTCTGAGCTGGTGTGAGTGAGTGGAGGCGGGGCTCATTTATATATCCATAGTACTGCGTATACTAAATGAGGCAAGTGTATAGAGTTACATTCAAGCAATTTTAAGGCATGAAGATTTTTTTTTCAAGGAAACAATTTTTAAATATGTGATTTTGGTGATCAAAGATGAGTTTTAAGGGATAAAATGATTGACTACAGGGGGACTTGAATTAAATTGAATTTACATAACATATATTCACTTCTCTATGCTCTATCAACAAATGTTTTTAGATGAAAAGATTTTGAAGTATGTTAAGCATGTGACCCGTGTTTTTGTGTGCAGTGTCAGCTGTCCCAGGCGTTGAATGGAGTGTCTGACAAAGCCAAGGAGGCCAAGGAGTTCCTGGTGCAACTGAAAAATTTGCTTCAGCAGATACAGGTAAACTCTTCAACAGGATGTGTGGATTATGTGTTATGAAAATTATGTAAACTCCAAAAATATGAAATGCTTACATAGGAGTATCACTATGTTTTGAACACTTATGAATAAAAAATTGCCTTCACATCAGAGCAAAAATAATAACATAATCAAAACAGCCATGCTAGCAGCACTCAAATATTAGCTTGTACTCTATGATTTGCGAGTGTTTCATTAAAGATGCAAATGAATATCTCATTAAAAATGAAGTGGGGTAATTATGATGTTCAGCATGTATCCAACAAACACTCCATATGTCAGATGTTGACATGAATTTTGTTAGCATGTTTTTGCATTGAACATCAAAGGTTTTCAACCAGGGTTCCATGGGGGTCTGTGCAAGGGAGTCTGTAGGCAGAGAAAACATAAAAATATAAAAATAGTTATATGTGACAAGCTTGGAACCTTATCTCTTAAGCATATATAATGTAATGTGATGTTGAAATACAATGTTATTGGAGAAATTTTACATTATACTGGGAAACTCTGGAGCATGGTTGGACAAACCCTGTCTAGAGAAATGAAGTAGCTTAACATTCATTTGTATTGAATGCTGATCAATGCAATTGCTGCACACAATCCATACATGCATTTAATGTCACGAGTTTTCAATTGTATTCTGCCTGGAGACCACCTCGATTATGAGCTCTGAGCTATTTTTACTTATGTGGAGGGTTTAATGCCTTCTCATACTGACCAGAAGCAGAGGAGAGAGAGAGAGAGAGAGAGAGAGAGAGAGAGAGAGAGAGAGAGAGAGAGAGAGAGAGAGAGTCTTTGAAAGCCTCTGTAAGTAGACTTTGAACTAAAGTGCTGGAGTGATCAGTGATTTTCAATGTAATGTGACATTCAGTCACACACAGAGACAAGTCCTGCAGAGGGACTATAGTCTGGTTTCAATTCATTTTCATTTTCTTATTTTAAAATGTAGCTACCAGTCACACATACTCTTATCAAACATCTCCTCTCCATCATTTTCGTGTAGATGATGAAATGACTCAGTCCCATCAGCCCTAGTGTCAGTGTGTGGGTGTATGTCTCACATCTGAGTCACATCCATACTCAAAGTGAATGAAAGATTAGTTCAGTTCGTAACTCCTACACCACAGACGATCTCAAACAAAATGTTTAACAAAATGAACTTTAAAGCTGAAGTGTGTTATTTCTGTGGCAGTATGGGTACAAAACAGAAAAGCAAAAGATTCAAATATTCACTCTGTCTTTCATTGCTTGCACAAACTCCAGCACTAAACTCACACGATTGGTTGTTTGCATGGTCCAGTTTGCCTCTTCTGGTGGATGCCGTAACTACACCATTGAAGAGTATTTTTTATCTGTTTCCTGAAGCCTCGTTCTGTCAAACGGGCTGTCAAAATGGCTGAAAAACTAAATTCGAATTTTATACTTAGATATATTACTAATATTCAGATTATATTCAAATTTAAAATACATAATTTCAGTTAGGGGGGGGGAAGATTTTGGCTTGTCTCCTGAGGCCACAAGAGGCCACAATGAGCAAAATATGAATGCACCGCATTAAATTGTTTATTCAAAGCAATGAAATAACATGACTGTCTGTACAAAAAAGTGCATAACGTTTAAACCAACGTTTATAATTTTGTAAATTGCATACACGATTATGAACAAAACAGCATCTTTTATTCATGCATAGTTTATGCACCGATCACACAGAGTACTTGTGCGTTTAAAAAGACGAAATGCCGTGGAATGGAGAAAAAAAAAACTTACAAAGTCTTGAGACACGTTTTTTTTAAAGTTGAACTACTTTTAACTTTTTAATTATTATTTTAAAGAACAACTAGGAAAGAAAGAAAATATACATACATATATATGTACTTAAGTAACAGTTGTCTTCAGAGGGGTCGTAGAAAGACAATTATTATTTTACATTCAGTTCAATTTTTTATTTGACAGCCCTAACTTGTGTTACTTCAGACAACAGTACAAATGGATCTAGAACTTTAGTTTTTGGCATCTTAAGCGTAGAGAGCCTCTAGCATCTGGCGTAGACATTGTAGGTTGATTTCGTCACATTGTAGTGAGCATCATGACTAGTAAAAATAAAATAAAAATTATGAGTTGGGGGCGGGGCTATCCGTCTGGTCAACCAATGGCAGACAGGGGCGTATTTGTGAAATTTGTTTGAAAACAGCTCCATCCCCAGTTCACCCATACCATATATTGAAACTAAACTAAATCATATTTTAACCACATTTCCACAATTTTTTAACTATAGTTGCCAATATAAACATATAAACACAATTTAGTCTTTATCTAATTAAAATATGCAAATGTAAAAATGTTCAAATATTAGTGAAGTCTCAAAGGTACAATAACATGTTTAATTCTTAAGGCTTAAGGCAAAAAATTTATCAGAACTAACTTTATAAGCAGACTTCCTCTTGTTCTTATATTCAGAACAAAGCAAAATGATTGAGATATACACTCACCGGCCACTTTATTAGGTACCCCATGCTAGTAACGGGTTGGACCCCCTTTTGCCTTCAGAACTGCCTCAATTCTTCGTGGCATAGATTCAACAAGGTGCTGGAAGCATTCCTCAGGGAGTTTGGTCCATATTGACATGATGGCATCACACAGTTGCCGCAGATTTGTCGGCTGCACATCCCTGATGCGAATCTCCCGTTCCACCACATCCCAAAGATGCTCTATTGGATTGAGATCTGGTGACTGTGGAGGCCATTTGAGTACAGCGAACTCATTGTCATGCTCAAGAAACCAGTCTGAGATGATTCCAGCTTTATGACATGGCGCATTATCCTGCTGAAAGTAGCCATCAGAAGTTGGGTACATTGTGGTCATAAAGGGATGGACATGGTCAGCAACAATACTCAGGTAGGCTGTGGCGTTGCAACGTAGCTCAATTGGTACCAAGAGTGCCAAGAAAATATTCCCCACACCATGACACCACCACCACCAGCCTGAACCGTTGATACAAGGCAGGATGGAACCATGCTTTCATGTTGTAGACGCCAAATTCTGACCCTACCATCCGAATGTCGCAGCAGAAATCGAGACTCATCAGACCAGGCAACGTTTTTCCAATCTTCTATTGTCCAATTTCGATGAGCTTGTGCAAATTGTAGCCTCAGTTTCCTGTTCTTAGCTGAAAGGAGTGGCACCCGGTGTGGTCTTCTGCTGCTGTAGCCCATCTGCCTCAAAGTTCGACGTACTGTGCGTTCAGAGATGCTCTTCTGCCCACCTTGGTTGTAACGGGTGGTTATTTGAGTCACTGTTGCCCTTCTATCAGCTCGAACCAGTCTGGCCATTCTCCTCTGACCTCTGGCATCAACAAGGCATTTCCGCCCACAGAACTGCCGCTCACTGGATGTTTTTTCTTTTTCGGACCATTCTCTGTAAACCCTAGAGATGGTTGTGCGTGAAAATCCCAGTAGATTAGCAGTTTCTGAAATACTCAGACCAGCCCTTCTGGCACCAACAATCATGCCACGTTCAAAGTCACTCAAATCACCTTTCTTCCCCATACTGATGCTCGGTTTGAACTGCAGGAGATTGTCTTGACCATGTCTACATGCCTAAATGCACTGAGTTGCCGCCATGTGATTGGCTGCTTAGAAATTAAGTGTTAACGAGCAGTTGGACAGGTGTACCTAATAAAGTGGCCGGTGAGTGTATGTACTGTTTTATAGGACAAATTCTTGAGGCTGACTCTCAATAAGTGTATACTTTGCGTGTGTGTGTGTGTGTGTTTTCTTGCATATATGGTTTATGAGGACGCAAATGTGTATAGTCCATTTAATGACATAGGCATTAAAGGTTGTATCAGTGATTTCAGGCCAAAACATAAATGATCACATTCATCTAATCTTTCCTAACGATGCGCTAGCTGCCCGCCCCATAAGCATGCCGTCCAAAAACCGCGTCTCTGTAGGCAGCCTAGGCTCTGAAATCTGCACACAAAAACAAATGGGTACAACCACCACTCAAAACCAAAATAAACACGAGCGCAAAACCTCACAACACCCGCCCCTGTCGGTGATTGGTTGGAACACTGTTTATTTTGGTTTTGAGTGATGGTGTACCCATTTGTTTTTGTGTGCAAATCTCAGAGCCTAGGCTGCCTACTGAGACGGGGTTTTTGGACGGCATGCTTATGGGGCGGGCAGCTAGCGGATCGTTAGGAAAGATTAGATGAATGTGATCATTTATGTTTTGGCCTGAAATCACTGATACAACCTTTAATGTAAATGCTTCCTGTGTCCTTGTAATCCGAACATCTTAAAAAAACATACCAAACAGTGTTTTACAAATGATTTGTTATCGCAACTTTTTTCTTTTGTCAAATCAATTTAGATAATTAATAGGGTTCAGATAACAAAATATTTTGAGTTTCTATTTATTAAACCAATCCCCTTCATTGTATTAACTAACATTTTTCAATTTCAATGAACTCAGAGTTAAGGCAACCAACTTACTTTTTTAAGTTAAACCAACATTTTTTTTTTTTCAAAGTAGGGTTAGGGGATAGAACATACAGTTTGTACAGTATAATGAAAGGTACTATGGAGATTCCTTATAAAACATGGAAACCCAATGTGTGTGTGTGTGTGTGTGTGTGTAACAGGAGAACGGGGTTGAGTTTGAGGCATGTCTGGTCGCTCAGTGTGACTCTCTGATTGAAGCGCTCACTCGGCAGAAGGCCAAACTGCTCACCAAGGTCACAAAGGAGAAAGAGAGCAAACTGAAGGTAGGTCAACACACACACACACACACACACACACGTCTCTTGTCACTTATTGCTATTAAACTCCTTTTGACAAGGGTCCACAAACCTGACCTTTTTTTGTGGTTGTAGTAGTAATTTTTGTTAAATCATTCAAAAGTTCAACTTAACCTACTTTAAATTTTGCAGCAGCAAGTTTATTTCCTCAATCATTCACATGATAATATAGCCTGCTGCTTCACCACACAGATGGGATAAAGGGAGAGAGAGTTTCTGTAATACTGTAATAATACATTGTAAGTGTCGTAACCATATGGAAAGCAGATTGAGTTTTTGTGTCATCTGTGTGACTCCATATGGACAGAATAAAGTGAGATTTATTTAATCTAACTGTATGTAAGGAATAAAACTTTATTTACTCAGTGCATGATAAAAAAATTGCACTAGTAGCATATCGGAATGCTTTGAAATGTATTTTTTTTAGTTTAGGGTATTTTTTGGGGAAGTTGCCAGCACTCTGCAAGACCACGCTTAAATTAGCATGATGTTTCTGGTGCCATTTTCATCAGCTCTAGTTGTATCGAGGACCATATCATCCGCAATCCAGTCTATAAGTAGTTATGCTATTAGCCACAAATGATCTTAGTGATGGATGTTTTTTTTGTTCCTGCCTCTTCCAGGATCTGTGTGCAGTTAATCAGATGAAGTGTTCTTGTGTTTACAGCGACAGGAGACGTCATTTTCTACTCTAATTCTTTTCTTCCACGCCAGTAGTCTGACAACCGAGCTTTACGCATGCCCTCTTTCACCACAATGAACAGAGGATGACGGGGGTGGGGGTGTGGAAAGGAAACCCGCACAAGTTATTTGTGGTTGTTACAATATGTTACAGAGTTAATCCATACAATGCTCTATAGATTACAGAGATGCAAGATTATATTGTGCTTTAAGAGCACTGAAATGAACTCTGGTTTGACAGGAAAGCAGAAGAATTTAGGTTACCCTGGTACATCTATCGCTCTTTTCACATTAAACATCAGCTCATTTGATACAGATTTGAGACAGAAGGCTTACTCTGTGTGATTTTAATCACAAAGAGGCTGGCGGACAAAAAAAAAAGAGAAATTAAATAAAGGGCATCTATTTTTCTTCATATTTTCATATTCATGACCTCACATTAACAATGTCTTTAAGCATTATTCATGTATTTTGAATGTATGTATAATTATTCAGTCATTTATACCTTAAAGGGTTAATGCTGGTTATGTCAGTTATAATTATACAGCCATTCGTCTCATTCCAGAGAGCGCTTGACAAGTGAATCATTAAATAATTATGCATTATAATTAATGTAATATTAATAAAGAGAGTGATTTGATCAGATTATCTGCACAATTAGATATGGATGGATAAATATATGTTTGATAAATTAAATCAAACATTCAGTTCTTTGTATTTCAAAAACAAATATTAATAGAATTCATGCAGTATTATTCATCATAGCTTATTATTTCAGTATTTAAAAGGAATTAACATTTAATACTACACTAAAACAGATGACTATATGTACACGCGTGGCCTTATAGGGTTAGTGTTCACTTAAAAATGTAACTTCTGTCATCATTTACCCTCATGTCGTTCCAAACCTGAATGACTTTATTTATTCTATGGATACAAATGTATATTTTGAGGAATGTCTCGTTGATCTAAACGAGACCAGCCATTGGTCTTGAAACTCTCTGACAGTAGATGTACTGTATGTGAGTTTGTGTGATGCAGATATTCAAGGTCATGTGACTCCATATCTCTTTGTTTGAAGCATCTTTCTGTGACACTCACCACTATGAGCTTGTCTTTGCTTGAATGTCTCTTACGCTGCTGCTCAGACTGTATGTGTGCGATGAGAACATCACCATGGCCTTTCTGTTTCAGACTGTAAAGGATCAGATAACTCACTGCACCATGAAGCTCCGGCAGACCACGGGAATGATGGAGTTCTGTCTGGAGGTTATTAAAGAGAACGACCCCAGTGGATTCCTACAGGTACAGAAAAAGCTGAAACACAAAGTCAAAGATCTAAAATAATAATAATAATGATGATGATGATGAACTAACATACAGTAGGTGTGTTACTGGCCAGTTTACATCAAATGCAAAACACATTTCTATGGACGTATTGGATTTTTTCATTGACGCACCAAAATGTCTTAATTTCAGTGTTTTCAACCAGTGTGTTTACTGCATTATATTCATGTTGCGCAATTTATGACACCAACATTTTAGATACCAGTGAAAATTCACAATCCTCTATTCCAATTTCGATACCACAGCTAAAACTACTAGCCTAACTAATATAAATTTAAAACATTATTAAAGACGAAGTAACAGTAGTTTTAAGCTTGAGACATTGAATAAAATAACACTGGATAGTCTTCACTGTATAAATTAAAACGTTGATTAATCCTTATTCATTTTTGAAAAGTTATTCATTCAAGAGCAGTGAGTGATTTTTTTTGTTTGTCCTTAAGTTTGAATAACATTAAAAACACAGACAGCAGCAGGAATATTAGGCTGCTGTCACTTTACGAGTGAATGCACGGATCTAATACACTGATCCCAGAGAATGTCTAATAAGGGGAGAACTCCCACTCTCAGTAAACTTCCGGGTTCTGAACTGGTTGCAGTCCCACTCTGATTCCCTATGAGGGCGCTCACAGGACGAGTGCAGAATGAATGGAGGTCTATGGAGCTATATCCCTCAAAATCAACTTTTCTCAGGATATAATATTTTGTCTAGTAATTTGAATGTTGTTTTCGAAAGGAGATGCAAAGAAATTACAGATTTCTGGGTGTTAGATTTTTTTAGAGTCACTTATTTGCTTTAAAAAGTCTTTTAAAATGTCAATGACGTCATACAATCAGCGTTCATTAGCAGAATGCTAGCGTGTTATGAGCAACAACAAAGGACATAAGTACTCGTTCATTCAACTTTCGACCTATAACCCATGTTGAATTTGCAAAACCTACAATCAAATCTGAGATTTCTCAACGGCAATCGGGTGAAAGAGACAAATTTAGCCGTCTAGCTCCATAGACTCCCATGCATTCTGCACTCGGACGATCGCCCCCAGTGGAACTCTGGTGGAACTGCAACCACAATTCGGTACAATAGGATTTAATAGGGAGTGGCCAGGCTTTCCGTTGACGGGCTTTGCTGATACACATGCATTTACTTTCTCAACTGTTTACGTTCAAGCCATAACCGACTGTATACTCACGAGACTGGCATTTGTGACATTTTTCTGTGAATATGTTCATTCAAACGCAAGAAGAACTCTTTTCAGTATTGTGAGACGTGGATTTATGGGCGCACGCTTCGGATGTTTAAACTTCCCCCAGAGTGCGCAAACAGCATGCTGATGTTCTCGCAACCTTGCATTGTTAGAATTCATAAAAATTGACACAGATTAATATACTCGCCAACACCTATTTTTAGTCGCATTTGGCGCTTGGCAAATGTTAATTTTTGGCCCTGGTTACAATGATAGTAAGCTTAATCGCATACATTTGATTGAAGTATTGTTCACATGAGGTAAAGTTTAATCGGAATATTGCCTAAATCTCATTATAATCGCATTATAAGGGTTCATGTAAAATCGTCATTGTGACAGGAGTACTGGTGCCATACCTAATTTCTGTCTATGCTAGTTCAAAAGTTTGAATGAATCTCAGTACAATGTAAGATATGAACTTGTAATTATGAGGTTACAAGCCGCAATTCAGAATTTTTTCCTCAGAATTGTGTTATAAAAAAAATGCAGTTGCAAGATATAAACTCACTATTGTGAAAAAAAAAGTAGCAATTTTTTTTATTCCATAGCGGAAGCAAGCTTTCCCAGGTTTCCACTGAAAGCGTTTGCCTGCTGTTAAGCAATTAAACTCTTTCAATAATTGATATTTGATTGCAGCGAGTGTATAATCGAGAGAGGACGCTGTCTTTTTACTGAATTTTTTATGAAGTATCAATTATGTTTGTTTGAGTGCCTTCAAAAAGCATGTAATGTGAGTTAGAGATGCCTGTCCAGCAGAGATTTCTGATAAAGAGAGATAAAGTTAGCAGACAAAACTGTATATTCATTTGTCTTGATCCCCAAAATACAAAGAAGAGTGAATCCCTGAAACACAGTGCAAAATTTGATGGACTAAATTTATTATACTGTAATATATACCTAACACAGTACCAAAATGATTGTTTATTGTGATAATTTTAATTAATAATAATTAAAAAATAATTATTCAATGATTATAATAAATAATACTAAACAATATAATAAAAATAACAAATTAAAATAAATCATATGAATTTTATTTTTGTTACGAGTATGTGCAGTACACAGAAGAGTAATATTCCAACACAAAGTTGACTAATAATCCAAAAAGTAGTGATCCATACAGGCAAGGCCAAATACACACACATGAAGGATTGTAGGTGTAACGTGACCAGTCAGGGAACTCGGTACTAAAGATTACAAGGTGATAAACTAGACACAGCTGAACCAAACTAACTAATGACAGTAACCATAGAAACTAACGAGTGGTGGGAAATCTGAACAAACTAGTCCATGATAACGAAACTAAACTCAACTGAATGGTGACAATTTTCTCAAGGCTGGTCCACACTAAAAGATTTTTAAAATATTGCCAGAATTTCAAAATGTGAGAGACCACAAACATGACGATTAAAAAAAATCATAGATTTAAGAGCTTTGTTTCTCCAGTGTGTGGAGTGACGTGATGTGATCGACAGCACACACTAACAGATTCCATTCACAAACAACCAGAGTCACGACTGTGAACACCGGAAATCTCGCAAAATCTCTCGCATCAAACGTGACTTTGAAGAAATGGCAATAATAGTGTTTGGACTGATTTTTACTGAAAATTTGCAGAATTGTTTTCTGCAAAATTTGCATTCGTGTTATGCTTCCATCTTCCTTCATCTCGCTTTCTGATTGGGTATCGTTTTGTTCCACATGACAATCTACAGTGTGTGCGCGTTTATCCTCAGTTTCCCTCACACAACAGCATTTCCGTAGAACCATCAAGATAATCGGGACTTTACCTAGGATTGTCGGAAGGGGAGAATTGGGCCCAAAATCGGCCCGATTATCTTGTAGCATGTGGGTGCCTTAAGACATCACAGTTGATCATTGTCGTTTCTCTTCTCGTTCTCTTCTTTCAGATCTCAGATGCATTGATAAAGCGTGTTCAGGGCTCTCAGGACCAGTGGGTAAAAGGTGCATTGGAGCCAAAGGTCTGCCCAGAATTTGCCTTGACCGTCAACACAGACCCTCTGATGCAGTCAATTCTCCAGCTGGACTTCACCCAGAATAAAGGTAACACGTGACACGACATCTAACAAATGAGATTTAACGTTCGCCGTTTGTGGTCGTCAGTGTTTGGAAAATACCATTACAAGCAGTGGAGGTTACATGATAAGATTATCTTTTGGAAGTAATGATTTTGAGATTTGGCATGTTCTTGCAATAAAACAGATAGATGGAAGAGTGGGATTTATACAATACCATTCAAAAGTTTGGGGTTGGAAAGTTTTTTTTTAAATCAATTAATTCAACTTTTTCCATCATAGATTCCCATTTCAAATAATTGCTGTTCATTTGAACTTTCTACATCATCAAATAATCGTAAAATGCATAAAAATGCATAAAATATTAAGCAGCACAACTGTTTTCAACATTGATTCAACATTGCATTGTTATTGCATATCTCACGGTAATGGCCGTTCTGCTTCTAATTAAAAAAAGAAAAAATATATTGTTTCTTCAGTCGGGATGGTTCAGAAGTATTTGATGAAATGTATGTAGATTTCAATTAAAAAATTAATCCTGCAACATAATTTGCGCAATTATCACAAAGTACTTGTTTATGAGTAGTTTAAAAAATAACATTCCCCAACACTGGTGGTCACTTTTGTAAAGCTAATAATATTTTGTTTTATATATTTGTTGCAATGAGATTCTTGTTTTCCATTTAGAATTTGATTCTAGGATCCAGGGACTTGAGAACAAACTCTTAAAAATTGGCAATGATACCAATATATCTTGCAAATTCAAATTCACCATGGTCTCGAAGAATAGTTGGGCTGCTCTTTACACAATCCAAACATGAATACCATCATTCCCAGTTTCAGAGGCAAATGATCCCCCCAGTTTTACCTCTAGATTCATACATGCAACACCTGCTTTGTCCGATATCATCTTTCAGATGGTCAGGAGGCTGCATCATTGAAACAAATGCATGCAGGTGACCAGAAAGAGGAGGAGAACACAGGAGGTATTTCAGAGTTGCTACAAATGTTCCCCTATAATACTCAACCCCACCCCAAACCACAGCCCCTTGTCCTCCGTATGTTTTTTAGAGGCACCAGTGACTTTCAGGAAGTTCTTACTCCCATGCATGTCACTCCACATTTACCCGTTTAAACTTTGATGCCTCGGTGGATGATATTCGAAACTTAAATGTGTACTTTGTACTCTATTTTAGCGGAGACCCCCACAGTGCCTCCCGCACCACTGTTGCAGCTGGAAAAATGCTGCATGCGGAACAACAGTGCCACTCTGGCCTGGAGGATAACTACAGTCCAAGCCCTGCCTGTAGAGGGTTACGTGCTGGAGCTGGATGACGGGAATGGCGGGTCTTACCGGGTACCGGGTCAACATTTTATTTTCACACAGATCATTCAACAGTCAGGAAAACAAATCGATCTCTTGGTTATTTTGTACTCTGAATGCTAAATGAATCGGTACCAAGCTTAGATGGTAGTAAGTCCATCCAGCATTTAATGTCGTGAAGACAGGCAAACAGATTAGACAGAGAACAGGTGTTATTTTTAATGGGAAGATAAAGCTGAGGGTCATTGGCATAGAAATGATACGATTAGTGGTGTTTCTGAATAATTTAATCAAGTGGAAGCATATATAAAGCAAAAAGAAGAGGACCTAAAATAGAGCCCTGTGGAACACCAAAGGAGATTTGAGCACGAGATGAGAAATATTTCCCCAGGTTAACAGAAAAAGTTCTATCCTTGAGGTAGATAGGATCCACCACCCCAGCACAGATCCCTGAAACCCAGCTACATAATCAAGTCTTTGTAAAAGGATGTCATAATCTACTGTGTCAAATGCTGGACTTAAGTCCACAAAGATTAAAATACAAAAAGAACCAGAATCAAGAGAAAGTAAAATATCATTAGTAACCTTCAATAAAGCAGATTCGGTGCTATGAAGTTCTCTAAAACCGGACAGGATTGTGTCAAAACCACTCAGAACGTTGCCTTCCCACACTAACATCTGATCCTAGCAGGTATGGTCTTTAGTGTCTTTGCTGGTTGAAGCTGCAAGTATGACCAGTTACATTGGTGCTGTGACCTGGATGGGAGTGAGGTTTAGGGAGTTGAATATAACGTCTCGGTTACTAGTGTAACCCTTGTTCCCTGAGGGAGGGAACGGGAGACGCAACGTCGACGTGACGACGAAATTGGGATCACTTCAGGGAGCCCTATCAACTTCAAGTATCTACAGAACAAGCCAATGAACGTTGGCGTGCGTGAAATCGTCACGCGCCCCCGCCCCGCAGCGCGGGTATAAACCGGAAGCGGGCGCACGCACACATTGTTTTTCGCTGAGGAGCCGAGATTTAAGACGGCCGTACAGCGATGGTCAGCAACCGTGGCGAAGGGACGTTGCGTCTCCCGTTCCCTCCCTCAGGGAACGAGGGTTACACTAGTAACCGAGACGTTCCCTTTCGGTCGCTCACGTTCGACGCAACGTCGACGTGACGACGAAATTGGGATCCCATGGAAAACGCCACGGTAGCTGCCACATCCAGCGCCCTACGGAAGACTCTCAGACCCCCAACTGGCTAGGGCGGAAGACCTGCGTAGAGGGAGTTCGGACTGCTGTTCCGTTACAACCCACACAGTGGAACTCTTGGATAACACTGGGAAAGCGAACCCCTCCAGGGGAGAGGGACGCTGCGGAGCCACGTCCTGCCCGAAGGGAGGTAACATGTGGAGAATACACATATGGACTGGCCGAAGGGGCAGTGCAACATATGGAATGTCACTGGGGTGGCTCCAGCCTGAGAAGGGGGAGGCAGCACCAGACAGTGACGGCAGAGCGGACTCTGCCAAAGGAAGACACGGGCTCACCGCAGGGAGCTGATCGTGGAAGAATACGCATATGGGATCGCCGCAGGGATCACCACATATGGAACCCAGTCTAGCACAAGTTACACAAGCATACGAGCACTAGACCTGGCGTCGGACGCTCCGCAACGTCCGACTGCCGAGGGGGTGCGGAGGAACTCAACAGGGTTCGCCTAGTGGGGAACTCGACTGGAGCAAGAAGCGCACGTATCCGCTCCATGTGGAGGGGAGTGGCGCAGCAAGCCGACACAAGAGCGGGAACTTCGGTGTTACCGGCTGGTTGAAGCGAGCACACAGGAAGAAACCGGCTCAACACGTAGGCTATAAAACCTAGCGAACGTGTTAGGTGTCGCCCAGCCCGCAGCTCTACAGATGTCTGTCAGCGAGGCGCCGTGTGCCAGCGCCCAGGAAGAAGCGACACCCCGAGTGGAGTGGGCTCTCAAACCGGGCGGGCAAGGCACACCTTGAACTTCATAAGCCAAGGCGATGGCATCCACTATCCAGTGGGCCATCCTCTGCTTGGAGACAGCCTTCCCTTTCTGCTGGCCTCCGTAACAGACGAAGAGCTGATCTGAGGTCCTGAGGCTTTGTGTTCTGTCCACGTACAGACGCAGAGCGCGAACGGGACAGAGAAAAGCCAGGGCTGGGTCTGCCTCCTCCGAAGGCAGCGCTTGCAGGTTCACCACCTGGTCCCGGAAGGGAGTGGTGGGAACCTTGGGCACGTATCCGGGCCGGGGTCTCAGGATCACGTGAGAGTTAGCCGGGCCGAATTCCAGGCACGATTCGTCGACCGAAAATGCATGCAGGTCCCCTACCCTCTTGATGGAGGCCAATGCAACCAGGAGTACTGTTTTACAAGACAGAATTTTTAACTCTGCTGACTGCAAGGGCTCAAAGGGTGGTCTCTGGAGTGCCGAAAGGACCAGAGACAAGTCCCAAGAGGGTATAGAGAGTAAGCGAGGAGGATTCAGTCTCCTTGCTCCCCTGAGGAACCTGACGATCAGGTCGTGCTTCCCCAGCGACTTACCCTCAACTGCATCGTGATGTGCGGTAATAGCGGCAACATACACTTTAAGGGTGGAGGGAGACAGCCTTCGCTCCAACCCATCTTGCAGGAAGGAAAGCACGGTTCTGATCGAGCAAGATCGGGGGTTCTCCTCGTGAGAAGAACACCAGTCAACGAACAGGTTCCACTTCAACGCATAGAGGCGCCTCGTAGAGGGGGCTCTAGCGGAAGTGATGGTGTCAACTACCGCTTGGGGTAGGTCACCTAGAACCTCCGCGTCCCGTCCAGGGACCAGACGTGGAGTTTCCAGAGGTCCGGACGCGGGTGCCACAGGGTGCCCCGTCTCTGAGAGAGCAGGTCCTCTCTCAGAGGGATGGGCCAGGGAGGGGCTGTCGCGAGGAGCACCAGTTCCGGGAACCAGGTCCGGTTGGGCCAGTACGGCGCAACTAACAAGACCTGCTCCTCGTCCTCCCTGACTTTGCACAAAGTCTGTGCAAGAAGGCTCACTGGGGGAAACGCATACTTGCGTAGGTCCGGGGGCCAGCTGTGTGCCAGAGCATCCGTGCCGAGGGTCCCCTCGGTCAGCGAATAGAACAACTGGCAGTGAGACGTGTCCGGGGCGGCAAACAGATCTACTTGTGCGGTCCCGAAGCGCCTGAAAATCAGCTGGACCACCTGGGGATGGAGTCGCCATTCTCCCGGTAACACCTGTTGCCGTGAGAGCTCGTCGGCTACACGGTTGAGTAGGCCCGGAATATAGATGGCACGAAGCGACCTCAGATGCTTCTGACTCCAAAGGAGGAGATGGCGGGCGAGTTGTGACATGCGGCGGGAGCGTAGACCACCTTGGCGGTTGATGTACGCAACGGTCGCAGTGTTGTCCGTACGGACCAGTACATGCTCGCCTAGTAGCAGCGTTTTGAAGCGGCCCAGCGCAAGATGAACTGCTAACAACTCGAGGCAGTTGATGTGCCAATGCAGTTGAGGCCCCGTCCACAGACCTGAAGCTGCATGCCCGTTGTACGTGGCCCCCCAGCCGGTGGCAGAGGCATCCGTGGAGACCACAGAATGCCTGGACACTTGTTCTAAGGGGACACCTGCCCGCAGGAACGAAGGGTCGGACCACAGGGTGAGAGTTTGGCGACAGTGCGGAGTTACTTGGACCCGGCACGAGCCGCTCTGCCACGCCCATCTCGGGACTCGATCGTGGAGCCAGTGTTGGAGCGGCCTCATATGAAGCAATCCGAGCGGCGTAACCGCGGCTGCAGATGCCATATGCCCCAGGAGCCTCTGAAAAAGTTTCAGTGGTGCCGCAGTCCTGTGTGAGAGTGAGCTCACGCAGTTCAACACTGACTGGACGCGGGCCCCCGTGAGGCGCGCTGTCATATTGATCGAGTCCAACTCCATACCGAGAAAAGAGATCCTCTGCCCGGGGGTGAGTTTGCTCTTTTCCCAGTTGACCCGAAGCCCTAGGAGACTGAGGTGACTGAGCACCATGTCCCTGTGTTCGCACAACTGCTCTCTCGACTGGGCGAGAATAAGCCAGTCGTCGAGGTAGTTGAGAATGCGAACGCCACGCTCGCACATGGGAGCAATGGCCGCCTCCGCGACTTTCGTGAAGACACGGGGCGACAGGGCCAGCCCGAAGGGTAAGACTTTGTACTGGTATGCCCGACCCTCGAACGCAAAGCGAAGAAGCGGTCTGTGTTGAGGGAGAATTGAGACATGAAAGTACGCGTCCTTCAGGTCGATCGCTGCAAACCAATCTTGGGGGGGGATGCATTTGAAAATGCGTTTCTGCGTAAGCATCTTGAACGGCAGCCTGTGAAGGGACCGATTCAGGACGCGCAGGTCCAAGATTGGTCGTAACCCACCGCCTTTCTTGGGTACAATGAAGTACGGGCTGTAGAAGCCGGTCTTCATATCGGCTGGAGGGACCGGCTCGATTGCGTCCTTCGCCAGTAGGACTGCGATCTCTGCCCTGAGCACAGGGGCACTGTCCGCCAGAACACGGGTGAACTGAATGCCCCTGTACCGCGGGGGCCGCCGGGCGAACTGAATCGCATAGCCGAGCCTGACAGTACGGATGAGCCAGCGGGACGGACTGGGAAGCGCTAGCCAGGCTCCCAGACATCGAGCCAGCGGGACCAACGGGACCACAGGCGTACCCGGGGTGGGGCAGCGCGACGGAACGCAGGGACTCGAATCGGACGGCATAGCGGCCCGAAGTGGGGTCTGAGTGTGAGGTGCGACACATACCTGCTTCCGTCGAAGGGCAGAGAGGGTGTGCGGAGGCGTCACTGCGTCCGGAACACAGCCACTGCTGCTCGCTGGCGATAGAAGAGGGGCCTGAGGGGGACAAGGCATAGCGTCGTCGACCGCCAAGCGCGCTCTCTTGGGACCCAGAGGTTTCAGAAATTGCTCTTTTATTGAAAATGTGGGTACCACTGGCCTGGGGGCCAGTGGCGGGACAAAAACAAAAGGAAACAAAAGATTCTCCGCCCGGCCCTCCACCGGGGGAAGGAGCGGCGCGTTCACCACCTCCTGAAGAGCAACTTGATCCACCTCTGGGTCGCCCGTCTCAGGGACGTTTGCACCTACGCTTACCACCTGGCTTGGTAGCGGCCTGGACGGGCGTGGTCGGCTTCCTGCGGCTTGCTCCACGCTGAGGCCTGGGTGAAGGCTGCTGCTGAGGCTTCGCGGGAGCGGAGGACGCCGAGGGAGGCCGACCTCGGCGACGAGTAGACGGAGGAGCTGCGGCCGGCGGACGGGTGGGAGCAGCAGCGGCCCGCCGGGGCAGGATGTGTCGGATGGCCTCCGTCTGCTTCTGGGCAGCCGAGAACTGTTGGGCAAAGCTCTCGACCGCGTCGCCGAATAACCCAACCTGGGAAAGAGGGGCATCCAGGAACCGATATTTGTCGGTGTCCCTCATGTCAGCCAGGTTGAGCCAAAGGTGGCGTTCCTGGACCACCAGGGTGGACATCGCCTGACCAACGGAACGTGCGGTTTCTTTCGTCGCCCGGAGGGCGAGGTCAGTTGCCACACGGAGCTCCCGGAGGAGCTCTGGGTCAGAACCACCCTCGTTCATGTCCATGAGCGCCTGGGCCTGGTGGACCTGCAGAAGCGCCATGGCATGGAGGGCGGAAGCAGCCTGTCCACAGGCTCTGTAAGCCTTCGCCGTAAGACCGGACGAAAACTTACATGCCTTGGACGGGAGGCGTGGACTGCCCCGCCAGGAGGAAGCGGACGCTGGACACAGCTGCATCGCAACGGCCCGCTCCACCGGGGGAACGTCCACATACCCCTTAGCCGCCCCGCCGTCGAGGGTGGTGAGGAGGGAGGAGCCACTAGGGCGGAGTCGGGCACTATAGGGGGCCGACCACGACCTAGTAAGCTCCTCATGCACTTCCGGAAAGAAAGGTACCGGGGCGGAGCGCTGAGAACCAGCACGGCCCGCCCCGAGAAACCAATCGTCCAACCGGGAAGGTTCGGGACGTGGTGGAGGGTTCCACACAAGCCCGACCTTCTCGGCGGCCCGGGAAAGCATAGCCGTCCATTCTGGATCGGACTCGGGCAACGCCACACGCCCAGAAGGGGGCAACGCAGCCGAATCCTCATCTCCAGAGGACTGAAGCTCCCCCTCCGATGCTGCGATCGACATCTGATCGTCAGGTGGAGCTCCAAAGGAGACGGCTGGCCGTCCATGGGAAGGACCAGCACGCTCCTTTGAAGGCTCCAGCGGCGGTAGCGCTTGTGAGGCGTGAGGGGCCCACGGAGATTGCCTCGGCGGGGAAGCCCTCACGGTAATCCTCAGATCACCCTGGTCATGCACAGAAGTAGGTCTATTCTGCGGTGCAGAATAGACACTAGATCGGGGCATAGGCGAGGGGACTGCACCTCCCTTGAGGTAAGCGAGTCTCGATCTAAGCGCTATCATAGTCATATTCCCACAACAGGAACATGAACTATTCACAAAGGCTGCCTTCTTCTTCCTCTCAGATCGTTCGTTATCAGCAGTCTGCAGAAATCAGAGTCAAAAACCAAGCTCGGCTCCGAAGTGAAAGACAATGTGTGCGTGCGCCCGCTTCCGGTTTATACCCGCGCTGCGGGGCGGGGGCGCGTGACGATTTCACGCACGCCAACGTTCATTGGCTTGTTCTGTAGATACTCGAAGTTGATAGGGCTCCCTGAAGTGATCCCAATTTCGTCGTCACGTCGACGTTGCGTCGAACGTGAGCGACCGAAAGGGAACAGATGTCAGCTAGTAAGAGCTGTGCAGATAAACACCAGCAACCTCACGCTAGCAGCTGTGGTCTTCAACTTCCTTGTTAGCTGCCCACCTCCCATTCTGGTTGATGCTGGTTTGAAACGCGTTCAGAGTGATGAGTACGTCCAATTACATTTGTTCCTCCTCAGAGGTATGACCTCAAATCTAACAGACATTGACTAGAAGCCACAAATGCTAATTGCAAATATTAAAACACATACTCATTATGTATTTAGAACAGGGGCCTGCTACTGGAAGGGACAAATTAATTAAAATGAAGAAACAAATTGGTCCAGAATGGTGCAATGTAACTAAAACGTGGAAACAAATTAAGTTGTGTGAACAAATTTATTTACCTCTTTTCCTATGTAGGATTGAATGATGCCTTTTTGTTTTCTAGGTTTTTTTATGCTTCAATGATTGCAAAATCATACATTATCTTCTTCTCTTTGAAACATCTACAGCTTATTTTATAATTCATGATAAAAATGCAGCATCGTCTTGTTACTTATCTTAAGCAAGATTCTCCAGATGCTTCCCATTTTTAACTTTACTTCTTGTCTGCCTTTTTTTCTTCGTTTCCTGTCCATGTTCCAGGAGGTATACGTGGGTAAAGAGACCGTCTGTACAGTGGATGGCCTTCATTTCAACAGTTCGTACAATGCTCGAGTCAAAGCGTACAACACTGCTGGAGTGGGAGCGTACAGCAAGGTTGTTGTTCTGAAGACGTCTGATGGTGGGTGTTTTAGTCGTCTACTTCACACATCTTCTTTCATTCACCTTTAATAGTGTCTTTGAGAGTTCTTAAAACTTCTTTTCTATTTATGAAACAGATAAAAAAATGTGTGTGTGTGTATTATGCACACACACACACAGCTTCCACATTATATATTCCGTTTCCTAGTGGATCCCTGCTGTGGATGCTTCTCTTTAATGAGTGTCTTAGAGAAACTCCTTTCATCACTCTTTAGCTACTCTACAGAGATCAAACATCTAACCGTAGACATTAGAGACTTTAACTTTAACTTCTGGTACATAGAGACTCCAACTGGTTTTTGAGTTTGTTTCGGTCTTTGAATTCATTTTACTGAGAAGTGTTTCAAAAAGTGCTGATTTTATATCAATGGCACTGGGACTTTTCACTGTTTGTATAACTCCACTTCTGCAGGTTACAATGTTGAACCAGTAGAGTGACTGTCTTTATGAGGGAGTGAGTGAATCATTCACGCAACTGATTTGTTCAAAAACACTATCATAATTAGTTGTACATATTTTAATCACCCCAAAACCATTAGAATTCAGACAAAACCCCAGTTATAGTAATTTTGGCAGGACCTGGATGTGAACATGAGTAGGTGTTTGCATGTCTACATAAACCAATGGTCCCAGAGGAGATTTTTAATTAACACAGAACATGCAAGGATTTGATGCTAGATTTGCCTTACAGGCACTCGGCTGCCGAAACACGAGAGACACTAAGAAACACTAGCAGAGCTTACCAGCTTTAATATTTCATCCATTTAACTATTTTAATAATTCATGTGTCACTGAAGGAGTGAATATGTGTAGATACTGTAGACGCGTGTATGATCAGCAAGTTATGATGACTGTACTTACACTCTTCTAAATCCTGCTAAAGGTGCTGAAAGCATTTTTCTTTTTTCACACAATATCAATATCACACCTAAAAATACTGGGCTCTGTAGACACCAAAAAAGGGGACTAGTCTTTTAGCCAGTCTTTTACGTCATACTGAAAAAATGTGGTTCTATTACCTAAACTTTATACACTGTCTCAGTAACATCATTAATTATTGTCAAACAGTAACGGTATATCAATTGCCAGTCAACCACTGTGAGATGCTATTTTGATAGATTTTTTTGATTGGTTAACCTCTTATTATCTGTGAAATATGCTTTTTTTTTTAACCCCACTGAATTACTTTGTCTATTATATTATGGTTTTATCTTTCCTCTGCAGTGGCATGGTTCACCTTTGACCCTACGTCAGCTCACAGAGACATTGTCCTGTCCAACGAACACCAGACTGTGACGTGTAACAGTTACGATGATCGCGTGGTGCTCGGGACAGCTGCCTTCTCCAAGGGTGTGCATTACTGGGAACTTAGTGTGGATCGCTATGACAACCACCCGGACCCCGCATTCGGTGTGGCACGGATTAATACGATGAAGGACATGATGCTAGGGAAGGACGATAAGGCCTGGGCCATGTATGTGGACAACAATCGCTCCTGGTTCATGCACAACAACTCTCACACCAACAGGTACGCACCTTAATTTGCTAGTTTTGTGATTTTCATGGTTGCGCCTTGAAAACTTGTACCTCCAAATGTCATGCATTCTAGTATTTGGAAACATAACATGGAAGTAGTATGAACAACACAAAATAAATATAAAGTGAACGATAAACACAAATAACTACATCTGAATTCAAAATGATGATAAATATCCATTTCCATCACTAAATGTGAAAGTTTATTAAAGGGATCCTATTATGCAGTTTTACATTTTCAACTTTCTGTAGTGGGTATTGTTCCTCATTTGAATAAAGCATATGCAACAACAGTGGCGAGGCCTGGGTGCATTTCCCGAAAGCATCGTTAGACAACTATGGTCGCAAGTTCCGTCGTTCTCAGCATAGTTCAAAGAGTCGGTGTTTCCCGAAACCATAGTTCCAACGAACATTCGCAAACAGCATTCGCAAACAGCATCGCAAATCTTGAGCCAAATAAGCAAGCTGACATTCAGTACAATCTATATCTTTTATTTAGAATACATACAAATGTCATTTACGTTTTTTAGTTTGTCAAGAGATTTAAAGCACTGTTTTTGAAGAGTGCGCATGTGCGAATGTCCTCTAGTACGTAAGAATGAGCCTATGATTGAATCTGGAAATAAAACATCTAGCGTTATTTCGAAATTAAACAGATTCATTGAAAGAAGTTATTACTCCACCACACGCGTGACATCATTAACCAACATAGTTGAATGACCACTTTGTGACAATATGGTTTCGGGAAACAGTCGTGACTAGCTAGTTGATTTCTTCAACGATACATCATACTATGGTAGTAAAGCAGCGAGTCACGTCGTTGTACGGGAAAAGCACCCCTGGTTGACTTGCGTTAGTAGTGTGTTGAAACTCACGGTTTCTGACATTTCCAAAACACGCTTGAAGTGGTTGACCAATCACAACACACTGGTCCACTTGACCAATCAGAGCATATTGTGCTTTTCTGAAGTAGGGGCTTCATAGAGATAGGAACTTAACAGAGTTATTGACAGAATGGGAAAAGAGGAGCTGCAACAATGTAAAAGATAAAATAATGTTTCCAAGCATACAAACCTATTCTAGTAGACCCCAAAAACAAAATCAAGACTTTGAAAAAGGGCATAAAATGGCCTCAACACCATTTGCTAAAGACTTGCTTTTTCACTCACTGATCTCTATATATAGTTTGCAGATATATTATATATAGGGATGCACCGAATCCAGATTTTTGGGGTTCTGCCGAATACCGAATCCATTGGTTAAGATTCTGCCGAATCCGATACCGAATCCTACTCTCATCCTCAGTCACTTAACACAGTAAACACATTAATGAAGTAAATAACGTCCACAGAAGTGGATTTTTCCTTTTATTTTATTTTAATAAAAAAAAAAGAAAAAAAAATATACTGTCTATGGTTTATACTCGACGCGCTCGCCTGTGAAACACCGAATACCGCATTTTTGCCGCGCTCACCTTCGCGCTCATGCGGACGCGTCGAGTGTAAACAAGGCTTCAGTCCAGCCGCTGAAAACACCGCTCTGATGAGGGGACTGACGTTGCCGGGATGCACAGGTACCTCCGCGCTAACATGACCAGCCCGGGCCGGGGAACACGTCACTTTCCACTCACACTACGCAACGCAGCAGCAAGTTTAATGATAATCGATAACAAATTAACGTGATCGACGAAATTCTTAATGATCAATAATCGATCGTCGATTAATCATGCCCATCCCTACTACTTTTGGATTATTTAGGCTCGTCGCCATACCTGTCTCTCGTTGACTGACTGGCTTGTGTTGTTCCTTGTGTGTCCTGTCCTGTCCGACTATGCGTTATGATGGGTCGTTCGCAATTCATGAGCGTTAGCCGTTAGTGATGATGGGTCGTTCGCGAATGAGCGTTAGTGATGATGGATCAACTCGTTCGCGAATGAGCTTTTGAAGAGGTGAACGTCGGGAGCTGGCTCACATATCTGATGAGCCGACTCTATTTTTACTAATTTAGCCTATAGAAATTAAATAATTATGTAATACAAATGGAAATATTATAGTCAAAGTCATTTAAAGAGCCGTTTGTGAGCCAAAAGAGCCGGCTTTTTTCAGTGAGCTGAGTCAAAAGAGCCGAATGCCCATCACTACTATGGGTGCTTTCGAACACCCGCCCAACTCTACCTCTGATTGGCTTACAATTACATTTTACTCTACCTCAGCCAATCGTCAGCATTTATGCGCTTGTCTCATGCTCTGCCCACTAACCAAGGAAGAACAGTAAAAAAAGTATTTGCCTCTCGCTCAGAGATCTAGTTGGTCTGATGAAAAAAAAGGAGCTTCATCAGTTATAGTAACGCGCCGCATTTTTTGGCAGTAACGGTAACGGCGTTATTAAGATGAAAAGAGTAATCAATTAGATTACTCGTTACTGGAAAAAGTAATGCCGTTAGTAACGGCGTTATTTATAACGGCGTTATTCCCATCACTGGTTAGCTGTGAGCTATCCCTATTTTTCTTCCTGACACGACGCGTTACACTCATAGGTTACACTACGTAAACACCTTCACGTAATCAACGGCGGCGTGACGTGACCAGCGTAGCGCAAGCCTGGGTTCGGTTCGGTAGAAAAAAATTCTAAGGTTCGGCAGAAACCGAACCCCGTTAAAAAGCCCAATTATTCGTCCGAATCCGAATCCTGGATTCGGTGCATCCCTAATTATATAATAATATTATTAGTATTAGTATTATTATAGGTCAGTGTTTCCACGATGTTTCATATCAACAAGTCTCTTCCAATGCCACAACTCAGCAACTCTTCACATCTTGTGGAGCAATATGACCATTGTTTCAGTATAATGGTTTAACCAGAACATAAAGCTTAATTGAAATATGTGGTGCATGTAAACGTGGTGTATGTCACACTTATGCTGATGCAGTGCCCTCAGGTGAGTATCAAGCACGGACTGACTATAACACTTGAATACTAATGCAACCATTTAAAATTCTGTTTCTGGATACTGAGGTGACTGAGAGGACATGCTAACAGTACTGCTAACGTTACACTTAATCCCTGAAATCTGTGCCTTTTGTATGTTAACCCACTTAATGTAGCCTGAAGCCAAACTTGTTCTTCTTCTTTGTCAGTCTTGGATTCATGCATCTCCTTTCATATTACCCATTTTTAATAATATTTTATATATTCCCCTATGCACATTTTTCTTTTACTCTTTTGTTCCTCTATCACCCAGGGACTCTAAGCAGGTAAAGCTTTTGAAAGTAGTTTATAGTCCCTCCAGTACAACTAGTAATAGTTGTAGTTCTCATATCAGCTCTGTATATGTTGTTAGATCAGAGAATATTCCAGAAATAGTGTTCCTGTTTTTAGTAATATGCATTTTTGTTGATCCGCACTAAATACAGCTGGACGCCTCTCCAGGCATCTCCTGTGACCGATTGTGTTCGGATTTCATTGAGACATTCCCCTTTTGTTTGGCAACACTTTACATCACTTTCACAGGAGGGCAGCACACACACATTATTGAATGAAACCAGTGTTAAGGCTCGTTCACAGCAAGGATGACAGCTATAGAGTGGTGCAGGTATGACATCACTTTGTAGGCCAAAAGTTAGAACTAAGTTAGCATTTTTGCACTTCCTGTTCCATTGTCAATGGTTAAATGGATAAAATATGGTCTTCGTTGAACACAAGCTCAAGACACTTCCACTCCCTTTTTTATTCTACGACATAAAATACATCAGTATTACCCCACTCGTGATTTTTTTTTAAGCTGTTATGTCTTGAAAATAGCGGTTGCTAACAAGTGACTAAATGTGACTAAGAGGTTTAGCTTTTTTAAGGTTTTACACAACCTTTAGCTTTTTACTTCTGGCGACTGCATTTAGGCTTCAAAATTCATCAAAGTTGTGTTTATCTGTGATAATTAACTTGATGGACAAAATGTATCATAAACGTTTGACGTCATAACGTCAAACTGCAGTGTCTGTTTATAACAGAACATTATTGCTGGTGTGGACACTAATATAGTTATTGTTACAGTTATTTTTTATAGTTGTCCTCCTTGGTGTGAACAGGCCTTTATGCGATCCGCAACCGAGCGGGAAAGGAAGCGAAAGAAAAGCTCTGGAGGGCAGATGCAAATTTTGACCATAATCTCTTTTTCTTTTTCTTATTCGGGATACATTCAGGACAGATAGCGTTTCTAATAAAAAATGTCAGTAATCTGATCACAAAATGTTTAGAACCTGTTTCCACCTATATTTAGTTCTGACCACGAAAAACAGAACTTTATACAAGGTGGAATCAGGTCCACTGAAACCTCATACATTGGGTGTTAAAAATGCATGCAACCACATCGCATTTGTAGTGTAAACGCTCAACCGTCCCGGACTGCAGTGAAGCACCGCCAACTCATCTAACACACAAACGTTATTATGGGATGTGTTGTGGGGAGCAAACCAAAGCAGGTGATTCAAACTTCTTGCTTCCCTCCTTATCCTTTTTATTTACTTAATTTCCTGCTCACTTGTTAGACACTTGACATGGGTTCTTTCATTCAGGATTCACACTTGCCACTCACAAGAAAGTTATGCAGTTTATGACGAAATAAGAGGTGTCTTGAAGATGCATTTGAAATCCATGTTAGAAAAATTGTCGTCATTTACTCTCCATTATGTTTCATACCCTTAAAGAGATACTTCACCTCTGGGAAGATGTATTTAAAATGGGTCATTTATGTAGAAGAAATGTGAAATTATTTTTGAATTTGGCGCTTTCTAGACTGAGAAAATTTTTTTTTTGGCTTATGTGGATGAAAGACAACAACTCCCAGAATGCACTTGCTTCGCTGCCCTAGGAGGCCACGCCTACCGGTAACAGAGCGCAGTAGTTAAACAACAAGGCTAGGCTACTAGTGAGTCTCCGTGGTGAGTCTGCCCGGGATTCGGCTTTTGCGTTCTACAGTCGCCATTCCTCATGTTTACTGTGGCGAGCAGGACGAGACTGAGGGCCGCGGGAGAACGGCGCGAGGCCGGTGGCGTGATTACTGATGAGAGACACCCGTGAGACGCACCGGTCTCGTATCTCTCACGGAGGAGCGGGCATTTTCTTAGCAATGTTAAAACGCACATCAACCGGTCACTTGTTTAGCATTCATGTAAACACTACATTCAGATTCACCAATCGGAATGAATTCAGTTAGATTGAAACAAAAGGTGTGCATGTAAACTATGAATGGCGACTGCAGAAAGCTAAATCTTGATGGCCGGACATGTCCGGGAAAAAGAGGATGGTAACCCGTAACCCCCACTACTCAGCTTTCTCCACAGAACAAGAGCCTGATAGCTTAGTTTCCAAAAAAAGATGGCTGACACTGTGTATATCCCACCCTCTATGGGCGGGTTGAGAACATGCGGGACAGCCCCTACTATTGGCTGTAGTCTTTAGCCTCTGGCCAAAAAATCCTCAGATGACGCAAACATCGTCATTTTGCGTCATCTGAGGATTTTTTCCAGACAACATCTCAGGGGGATATGAGGGTGGAAAGCACGTTAATTCGAAAATACTACAGGTTTTCTTCTAATACAAAGCTTAATGCTAAATCCTGAAGTATCCCTTTAAGTTTTCCATTCATCTTCGAAAGCCATATCCTCTCATAATTTTTGTACATCCAAAATTTTGTACATCCACACAACCAAAAATGTCAAGCTTCAAAAAGGTCATAAAGACATTGTAAATGAGCAGTTCAATCCAAGCGATCAAAAAGGTCACTTCATATGATGAACAGATTTAATTTAGACTTTTATTCATATATAAACGTTGATCAATGCACCTCAAAATGGTGAAAAGCTCAACTGTGCCTGCTTGTCACGTGAGAACAAACCTCATTGGTTCTTGCGGATCAAGCATGCTTGAGCTTCCGTTCACCATATTTGATGTATGAAATCTTCATGAGTGTTCTAAAGATGAAAAAATGTCTTATGGATTTGGAAGAGCATGAGGGCGAGAAAATGACAGAATTTTCATTTTTTTTGGGTGAATCAACCCTATAACACCAGATGGAACATTGGCCAGTGTTTAGAAATACATGATATGTAAAACTTCCTCAACATGTTTCTTCTTTTAAAACTTTTGAACCACTGGTTTCACCACTCATCAGTCATCCTGCAATATTAATATTATCTCTGCTGTGATTCGGAAGTTAGATTCAGACTGGAGTGGAGCCACGGCAGTTTCCCATCCCTGGGTTTATGTGGTCTGCTCCAGCTCCACTACAAATGTTCCTTTGCCTGCATTCTTTGCCTTTTGATCTTGGATCAAAAGAAAACTCAAAAGGCTCTGACTTTTTCAAAATCCTGCTCCTTGTTCCAAGCAAAATGACACAATTCTGCTCCCCACTTTGTATCGCACACATACTCTGGTTCAGAACAACACAAAGAGAGCCAAGTGGAGTGATGCCAACAGTGAAACATTCCAGTGCTGTTCTGCTAAACATCAGAACTGCAATCAGATTAGAAGTAGTTGCATAATATTGTATAGAACAAAAGTAAGTTGTTGAAATAAAGTGGAAACTAGATCACATGCAATTAGTATCATGCCAGTTTTGGTGTAAATATTTTTTGTAAAAATTGTTTCTCTATGATACAGTTGTGTTTAGAGTTGAATACTTTTGCGACATATTGTGTCACTGTTGACCTTCTTTTGTCTCCTAACTCTTCTGCCTGATTCTTGCAGGGCTGAGGGTGGCATCTCAAAGGGTTCGACTGTGGGAATCCTGTTAGACCTTACAAAACATACACTGACCTTCTTCATCAATAAACAGCAGCACGGACCAATGGCTTTCGAGAACCTGGAGGGTGTGTTCATGCCCGCCGTTAGCCTCAACCGCAACGTCCAGGTGAGCAGCAGATCCACACTGACCTTTAACCTTTAACCCCCTCAGCGATTGGTAGCATTGGAAACCGAGAACTGTTTCTTTTTCTTCATCATTCTCATGCCGTTTAGGTTTCTTGACCAAACTCTAGATTCTTTTGGTTTGTTTTGTTGTAATAAAAGGTATTTTAAGGGTGTTTTGACACTTTGGATGTTTGGTTCGATTAAGACGAACCCTGGTGCGATCGCTCTGTTAGTGCGGTTCACTTGAATAAGTGTGAACACCATCTGAACCCTGGTGAGCACCAAACAAGCGGACCGAGATGCCAGACTGATCTCATGAAATAGCGTATGTATGACACGCCAATTCGTATTTCCATTTTTGCCGTGCTATCAACACGCATAATCGCTTTTCAGCGTGTTTATCAACGCCATTGACTTAACGTTACATTACTATATATAAATATATGACCTACCCCAACGACGTCCCTAAACCTACCCGTCACTGGGGTTAATAGCATTTATGACTCTTCCCCTACCATCCTAGGAAAAAATATATCGCTCCCCAGATGTAGATATTCATTTTGCTTAGTTTCGCTCGGAAATTTAACGGCGTACACATACACGCGGAATCACTCTGACATTTAATGGCGTAGACATACACGCAAAAGATGATGGTTAGTTTCGGCGTGGACATACACGCGGATAGCTGAAAATGCGTATAGATAACACGCCACTTGATTTGAAAGTGGCGTGTATGTTTACACAAAGTCATGATGTCATGTTGTTAATGCTGAAAACATGGAAAAGATGAAAAACGCATCATGGACCAAAGACATGTAAACAAACCAAAAACGGGACATCATGGGCTCTCGTACCTTTTTATAGTTCATAGAACTATCGGCAGAAGTACCCGATAAGGAACTAGAAACGATTTTAGTTCTAGGAACTACTTTTAGAGGAACGAATTTAGCACTTACTTCAGAGAGTCTAAACCAGCACTATAGGAACTACCAGTGACGTTAGTGTACACTGATTGGCCGAACGCACGCGAAACACCAGCATGGTGTGTAAACACAGATTATAACCTATATATTTACTACAGAAACTAACTCTATGAACATGGAAAACAGTGATAGATGGGCCTCTTACCCTTTACGCTGAGGAGAAAATCCAACACAACTTTGAGGGGACCAAGCCAAACATGATTATGTATTTCTGCTCAGCTAGCAACACTGAACATTAACTACATGGCAAACGCTAATACTTTTTCATACTGTCTACTTTCTAAGCATAACAATTCTATCTAATAACGTATTAGACAGGACTGTTAGACAGATCGTAAACTAATGAATACGGAGAATGCGAGCAGTGTGAGCTCAGGCTATGGATGACATTCTCAACGCAGTCAAAATAAAAGTCACAACAATAAGCGAGTTCCTACTGGCGGTGCGAATGCAACCAGGAAAATGTTCCTAGGGGAACCATTAGTTCTTGGGGAACCACCCTGGTGGCTAGTTCCTATAACCTAGAAGAACTACCCGTTGCGAAAGCCCCTATGATTGCTGCTGCTTTTTGACTCCTTTACACATTTTATAAGCTCTACAGTAGTTCTCAGCTGGTCAAAATACCATCATGTAGCTACGCACATACAATGAGTGCATTAGCCCAGCACACAGCATTGGTTTGGATGTTCAGTAAGTTCCATTGCGAAAAATGTGTAATAAAAGCCGACCAATCAGGTTGTGAACATATCCCTATGCTACCCCTATGCTATCTCATATCCCTACCTAGGTTCAGTGTTAAAATGGGAATGCCCATGTGAACACTAAGCGGACCAGTACTAAATATATATATATATATATATTTTATTTTTATTTTTATTTTTTTGGTCCGGACCAAACAAACCGAGTGAACCAAACTACATGTGTAAACACACCCTAAATCCTTCCGCAAAAGTACTAAGAATTGTTAATGGATGGAACTAGAATCTTTTAAGGTGAATCATAAATCAGAATCATTCCTCATGATTCCCAACCCTAGTGATCAGCATTAATGACTGAAATGTGTATTTTTCACAGGTGACTCTGATCACAGGTCTGGAAGTCCCAAAGAGCATCATGTGATCATCTTTGACCAATGAGAACGAGCCAGATGTTTCTTATCAAATGAATCAGTGCTCTCATCCTGCACTAACATATAAAAGCTGATAAAACTTTGAGGGGAAAAATTATGTTTTGGAATATTTGAGCTTAGTTAATATTTGTTTTCCCTTATGGTCATCTGAGTGATTTGCATTTCAGTGTTTACAAATCATTCCAATGTTTACAGAAAAACCAACCACTGGATATCCCCACGGGGACCGAAGCTGGAGTCGGACCCCAAAGCACTTTGAAGTAGAGTTCAGTCTCTTTTTCATTCCTCCAAGGAAATTTAGCACAGTTCCAAAAATGTAACATGATTTAAAAAAATTTAAACGTATCAAGCATTTGATATGTTAGCAAAGGAGTAAAGCAACCGATTGTAATCGAACAACTGCGAGACTAAAAGTGAATTTGAAATCATTTCAGGTTAATTTCACACGCTACACGAATCTCAGGTTTACTCACCTTTAATCTGCTGTGTTATCACAGCACAGACTTCAAAAGGCCTCAACAAATTCATCACTCAGACCGTAAATCTGGGTTGCTAGGATTGAAAAAGTCCCAGTCAAGCCAAAGGCCCTGCGTCAGAGAGTGAGGTGACTAGTGACGAGAGTGAGTTTACAATCTCTTTACTTCAACAAATTCCAATCCTTATATTTGATGCAGATCTTTCTTGTATAATAAGAAATAGATAGTCGTATGAAGGATAGAGTGATTCGGGTGGTTTTTAGGGAGTTGCTATGCAGTTGCTGTGTGTTCTGAATGGCTTAAACCGGGTTGTTTTAAAGTTTCTATTGTGTTCTGTGTAGTTGCTCGGAGGTTACTTACAGTTTTCACCTCATGGACTACAAAATAGCACACTTCCTGAATTAGCTGCACAACTTGAGGTATCAAACTGTGGAATGAGTTACGTGCTGGTGTAATACTTATCGTATGCACAGTTGTGACAGTTCGAAAAAAGTTCTGGTTTGCAGAAATGAAATAATAGCTGCCATTAGAGATGGATTGTACCCTCACCACCAAGTAGATTTGGTCTTGGTGTTTCATATGAGCCACAGTTGTGAATATTTAGCCAGAATCTCAACTCTCCTTACACTGTGACTGACGTGTTCCTCAAGAGGCTTGAAGATGAAGTGTGTATTTTTTCTCCTATCCCAGCTTAATATGCTGAGGCAACTGTAAGCAAGCCATTTTAGCCTAGTCAAGTCAAGTCACATTTATTTATATAGCGCTTTTAACAATCCAGATTGTTTCAAAGCAGCTTTACAGAGATAACAGGAAAATAATGCAGAAAAGTTTGTTTCCTGAAGAAAATAGCATCACAGCCCAGCTGAAGTAAGTTCAGTGATGTTTCGTTTTTGTTTAAAAAAAAGTTATTAATTGAGCTCATTTATATATATATAGTAACCTGTAATCTGGAGTAAACCGTGATGTCATCGTCCAGCTCAGTTCAGTTATTGTATATTAGTGTCAATGCAGGCAGATCAATATTATAATATCGCCTAGGCTGATCCAGAGAAAAGTGTAAACACTGTGCCTCTGTGGGGCTTTCAAAACATTGCTCGGGGTTCGTTTGATCTAGCCCTACAACAACGACTCAACCAATGGTGAGAGTTTGGGGCGGGGCTATCTGTATTTCCGACCAACAAGAGAAGAGTGCTCGAGAAACCCTTTTGAAAACAGTCACTCTTTTTGTAAATGGAGAGGTGTAGGTATGAAGTCACTTTGTAGGCCAACCAGCAGTTCGCATCACACTGGTTCCCTTGACAAAAGCGCAATAGGATTTTCCCATAGGCTTTTGGATTATCGCTAAAAGCAAGATCTCTGATCAACAAAAGTTTATGATACTTGTACGTTTTGTCCATCAAGATAATTATCAAAAATGAACACAACTTTTATGCATTTTGAAGACTAAATGCAGTCGCCAGAAGTAAAAAGCTAAAGCTAGGCTATACGTTTAAAATAGAATAGTTTATAAGAGCACAGTTATAAATATAAGGATGCTGTAAAAGCGTACTGAGTTCGGCGTGATGACGTTTAATCTCCACAACAGCCTCTGTAGTCACATTGGTTAGCAACCGCCTTTTTCAAGACATAACAGGTTTTTAAAAAAATCACGAGTGGGGTAATACTGATGTATTTTATGTCGTAGAATAAAACATGAACGTGTCTTGAGCTTGTGTTCAACACAGACCATATTTCAGCCATTTAACCAAAACCCCATCCAAAAAACCCATTGACTTCGGGACGATGGAACCGGAAGTGCTCACTTCTGTGTTTTGGCCTACAAAGTGATATCATATCATACCTGCACCACTATTATTTTAGTGACACTAGCAGTCACGAGGAAATTACACACTTTGACATTAAATAAATGACAGACTCAAGCTTCATACACCTCAGTAACAAGTAAGTGAGCACCTCATGGTTCAATTTATTAGCATCATTTCCACGCCGCGCCCTTTAACGGGTTCTGTGCTTTTTTTCTTAGACAATGCCAGAATAGCAAGTCATACCATGTAGTCGGGAGAGATTTTTGCTTTTGCATGTTGTATAGGCTGTAAATATGGTCAAAGCAGTGAAGCGCGCATGAGTTACGTATTCATTATATTGAATTTGTGTTGCACAGTGATGACACGGATAAAACAGGAATACAGTATAGATGCAGATTTGCAGTCTGCCCCCTAGTGTTTGTTGTGTGGAATTATTTTCTGATAATGCAACCTTGATTTAAACCTCCAAGAAGCCACTTACCTACATACAATTCTCAAATCCGGTGCATGTCACAATAAACGCTATGAAGAGCCACTTATGGATCTCACAATAGGAGATACAAGTCTATGTTCATCTTATACCTCTGTTCAAATTATAATGGTTTCAGGGAGAAATGAGAGATAAATGGAAAGAGATTATATTTATGTTTATTATCCTGTCCAGATATTAATTTACCGGATTATGGGAGCAAATAAAGACACATTGGTGATGTAAAGCATGGGATGTTGTTGATATTTATAACACATGTATATAGCTTGTTCCAATGCTTTTATCGGGGGTGAGTATTTTGCTGTCAGGAGTAAAAAAAAGAGGGAGCAGTAAAATGTGAAAAGCTACGCTTAGAGGAATATTCCGGGTTCAGTCAAGGCCATCGTCTGGTTATGTTGTCCCGGGTCATTTACATTTCGTCTTTACAGTAAGTGTATGTCAATTGAATACAAGTTAAGCTTTATCAACGTTTAAAGCATATGCTGTTATAGTTATAGTATATAACTATAGTTATAGTAATGCACCTTTAAAGGAAGCACAAGGCCCGTCAATATATTAAAATACACACCGTCTATAGTCACAAGACTGAAACATATAGACCCGAGTAAGTTGAGTCTGAGTCAAAACCAAAACCAGAAGAGGGTCTAGTTCGAGTCAAGACCGAAGCCAAATGATCCAAATCCATGAAAATATGCTTTTGGACTCGGACTCCATTGACCTCCATTGTGGATTAATTTATGGAGTTAGAATCATGCAAAAACCTCACACACACACAAAACGTGTTTTACTCACACCCAACGATTCACAAACAAACTCAGTGTGGTTTGCAGATACAAAATATCACTCACAAACTAATGCATTTTGTTCTGCAAATGAAAAACGTACCTATGAAACAAATACAGTATGTTTTACAGATACATAGAAACTTATTTCGTCATTGACAAAATTATCCTCCAAGTACAAACTAAAATCCATCAAGTACAAAACAAAATTCATATATGTGCCATATGCATCTTGCTCAGTCACGTGACTTTTCGCCTCATCCACCAGCGAGGCAAAGTACCTGAACCTCGAACATTCCTTTAAATCCGGTTTATACTGATTGTGCGGGAGACACCTTCCAAAACTGCTGTCTGTCCAAGAAAATCTATGCCGAATTATCTTTTTTTACAGTGTAATTTAAAATGTTACTATTTCTTTGTATTAAAGTATATTTCAAAGTTTATGTCAATAAAGATAATAGAATCACTGGCCACGTTCTGAATATGAAAGAAAGCGCACTCCGGAAAGTTTGCTGAGACAGGAATGACCCTGACATGAGAACTTGAGTGCACACTGTATATGTATGATAATAAAGCAACTGTACAGTAATGGAGAATTAATGTGTAAAGTGAAATACTGTATGGACCTGGGAGGAGGGATGTGTACTATAAGGATGGTTGAAAAATTCTGTTGGGGAACGGTTACTTTGTGAATTATGTTTACTTATGAATTCAATATCCCCATTGACCTGAAATATCCAGATCTCAGACAGGAATAGTGTCCCCTACTTTTCCCAATTTGAATATTCATTAGGCTGAGAAAGTTAACCTCGTGCTGTGCCTCATTCACACAAATCTGCCAAAATTATCGATTTTTATCGGGAATGTGGTGTGCTTTCGCCCAGGCTGGAAACCAACAAACTACATCCTCATGTCCGGGTGTTTCTTCAACAATGGTGACTTTTTGCCTTTGTAAACTTTTAGAAAATAAACTCATAAATTGTCCCACTTAACAATGTCCAACAGTGCATCTTGCTAAGGCTAATTTGATAACTAGCTAAATACACACAGTTCATTTAAGATAATATTTTCATACTTTTTTTTTTTGTTGCATTATTGTTCCAAAAACGTACAATAACAATACTTTTCTTGAAAAAGCAATGCAATTTTGGCATTAAATGGCATTGTAAAAGTATGGATATAATTTTAATTTGACCTAACAAAAAAAGTGGCCAAAGTTGAAGAAACTCTCATCAACAGAAAGCACAGATGAATTCCATTGGATTTTTTCAAAATAGAGGAATCCCATCTCTTTATGATTCTTTTGGAAACGCACAAAATGAAACTGTCTTGGGGTGTTTGTTATACAGGCAAATGCTTAATATGAGTGTTACCATCATCAGAAAACGTCCTGTAGTCCCATGAATAAACATAAAATCTGTCACTGTATTAAGCGTTCAAGGATTTATTTTTATATACAGCATATTGCGTGTGTGGATGTACATTAGTCAAGTGTTTGGCCCTCAGCTTATCTCATTGTGAAGAGTTTAAAAAGGAAAGACAAGCTGTTTCCCAAATGCATCTTTCCATTGATCCTCAGACAGGCCACACACACATGAACACAGCCCTGGTGTTGTGTGACGACATCATCATCATCCTCGACGAAAACTAACGTGTGGGTGTGTGTGAGTCTTTGCTGCTCTTCTTCTGTATGTGATCTTGAGCTCTCGTTTCCTCTTACTAATGTGATATTTTGTACGTCTTTGTGGTTTGTATATCAAATACATTGTATATGACATTCTTTTCTTACTACCTAGTGTGGAAGAAAAACAGCGTCTTTCCCTTTTAATAAACAATAAAACTGTGATGACAGATCCACGTGTCTTTTTTGAGTCTCTCATCTGGGATTTTGTTTCTTTTTCAATAATAATACGTTTTATTTATATAGCGCCTTTCCAGAGCTCAAGGACGCTTCACAATAAACAAGCAACAATAAAGGCAATGGACAAAGACAGCAGACAAATTAACAGTAGGTAGATGAGAGCATAAGTACAAAAAATGAAAAATTAGGTGGATGGGGCAACACCCAGCTGAATACATATAAAAAAATAAAGAGAAATGCAGTACAACTTATACGTTGTACATATGGTTGAGTATTCTGGCAGCAGAGTTTTGAATGTATTGCAATTTGGAAATGGGGCTAGCAGATAGGCCAATGAAAAGTGCATTGCAGTAATCAAGACGTGATATGGATGGATGGACAAATGCATGGATGACAGTTTCAGCGTCTGAGATACTGATGAAGGGACGGAGCGGAGCGATGCGACAGATGAAAGAATGCTGATTTAGTGATAGAATTAATGTGAGAGTGGAAAGATAGAGGGGAGTCAAAGATTACACCAAGATTTTTAACAGTACTAGATGGTTTGATATGAGACCCAGCGAACTCACATGTGAAGTTTTTTTGTCCATGTTAAGTTTTAGAAAATTTGAATGAAGCCAATCTTTTATTTCATGCACACAAGCAGAGATTTTGTCGGTTGTGATGGATAGAGTCGATGTGCAGGTACTTTATAATTGAATGTCGTCAGCGTAAAAATTATAATTAAAACCATGACGGCGGAGGATCTGACCAAGAGGTATTATATAAATAATGAATAATAATGGCCCTAGAACAGAACCCTGGGGGACACCTTGCTTCTGGGGGACAGTAGACGAGCGGAAATCTGGAACTGAAATGTCAGAGAGACCGGAAGAAAACCAAGAAAGAGCAGCACCAGAAATACCCTCATCAGAAAGGCGAGAAATGAGTAGTTGATGGGAGACCGTATCGAAGGCAGAGCTGAGGTCGAGCAGCAGCAGCTTTGACAGAGACTCAGAATCACCAGATAGATGCAGATCATTCAGTACCTTTAACTGGTGCAGTTTCAGTACTATGTAGAGGGCGAAAACCAGATTGAAGAGGATCCAAAAGATTATTTTCGACTAGAAAAGACTGAAGCTGGGAGGCAACAGTACTTTCTAGTAATTTAGCTATGAAGGGTAGATTTGAAATAAGATGAAAATTAGATAAAAACTGCTGGATCAAGGTTGGGTTTCTTGAGAACAGGGTTAACAGCAGCAGTTTTGAGTGGCAGAGGGAATGAAGCAGAGGTAAGAGATGCATTGATGAAGTGAGAAATAGGTGCAGAGAAAACTGAATGGCAGAGTTTCAGAAGAGGAGTAGGAGCAGGGTCAAGATGACAAGATGAAGGTTTGGACTTCAAGATTAACTCAGAGACAGAAAAAGGAGTAGTAAGAGAAAAGAGAGGCAGGGACTGACCAGATTGGTTTAGCAGATCTCTAATATTCGCCAAGTAACGAGCCAAGTAGAGGGCCGATTTGTAATGTTTGACATTCAATAAAAGCCAAATGGTGAACAGTCAGGCTAATTTTCCTGCAGTGATGCTCAAGCCGTCTACCAGTGGCCTTTTTACGGAGCTCAGGAGTGTACCAAGGAGAAGCATGTGTGGAAGACGCTTCTGGTCTTTACAGGAGAATGCTTATCTAAGATATCCGAGATTATGGAGTGAAAGTTAGATAATATCAGGGAGGGAGTAGAGATATCAAAGACATCAGATAGGTTAGAAGCAGCAATGGAGACACAAAATAATGCAGTATCAACAGCTTTGAGATTGTGGTAGGATATAACAGTTGCATATAACAGTGATGATGCAAGAGATTCAAATTAGATGTAGGCCTATGTTGCTGATCACTATCAATGAGATGGAACAGGGACCGGCAGGCAATTGTCTAGGTATGGACGAAAGTCTATTGTTGGTCCAGATGCATAGAGGAGCATCAGGCTTGAAGCAAAAAGTACTCATGAGTGAGCGCCGCGAACGGTGTATGTATCTTGGACGACGGAGAATCCCTAGTCTCTGACAGTATTCATACGTCATCGGATCAAGACGCGGGCGGCAGTTAAAGGCCCTCAGTTGTGATGGTAAATATTCAATATCCATTACGGATGCAAGACAAGAAATGAGGCAGAGGAAAAAAGAAAAAAATGTTTTTGCCAAAGGCATGTTGATACTGATAAAAGTGAGAGCCAATCACAAGCAAAAACCACGTTAGCCATTATGCTAGGCTAGGCTGTTGAGGGTGATTGCGAAGGTGTTTAACATGTTGCCCAGGTATTCTGGGTTTGGGTCTATAGATAAGGCTCACATCCCACAGATTGTCTAATCATGTAGAAAAGTAAAAGTACACTTCAAAAATCTGCATAAGTCGTGCCATTTATGTCCTTAGCACAAATAGTGAAAGATTAGTTACACAAAAGTGAAGAAACCGGAAAATAAACAAGGACATGTAAATCTGTGCGTATAATCACTAAAGTAAAGTAAGGCACATTTTTATTCCAGGTCAGACAAAGTGTGATATTCCAAACAAATATAAATGCTCTTGCATTTGAATGCACTGGGGTTTTCTGTTGCTAATCATCATCTGTTACTTTTCTGACTTTAACTCTATATTTCTGAATGTCTTTGGAGCTCAAGACCAGCATTCCATTTTTGAAGCGTCCGACTTGTCCACCAAGCTCTCCGCTAGAGGACGATTTACTTCTCTCAGTCCTGGGAAGTGAAAAAAATAAATAAATAATGAGCCACACTAATCTTGACACAGTTAAGAAAAAGTTCCCCACGTGGTTTCCACTCGTGTTCATGTTGGTTGCGCAAATTCGCCGTATTGACCAACAGAAAGATGCTTTTAAAGTGACTTTGGTGCTTCATACATAACTACGCTATAGACAATTATTTGTCTGCAAAATTTTGCTAATGTTCACCATAAGGGTCGGAACACAGTCTGGTTTTGTCTAGTTCTTTAGACACTGGCTTGGCTTCACGGCCTTAAGCCTGTGCTAATACAAATAAAGCATAAACAAACTAGAACCAATATAACTTAAATGACAACTCTCAAGGAACTAATGAAACTTCTTATGGTCATTGTGCTCAAAACAAACACAAACCTTGGTTGTCCTTCTTTTCTCCTTTTGTTCTGCGATTCCTGTCAAAAGACCCACAGGAGGAAAGTTAGCAGAACGGTTGTACACGCTGCAGAAGTCGTCAATTGATTTAAAAATGAATCATAAAACCATTCAAATTGAAATGTTGAACTTACAGATTTTGCTTCCTCTTTCGCTTTCATCTTCCGTTCTTTTATGTTTTGTTGATACACTTTGTAGTTAACATACTGCCTTTTAGGGGGCTATAGGAGAAAAAAAAAACACATGGGAAAGGCTTTGGTGTTGTAAAACTGTTTTTAAATTAGCTAAAACCTGTTAAAGAGATAGTTCAGCCAAAAATTTAAATTAATTTACTAACCCTCATGTTGTTCCAAACCTGTATGAATTTCTTTCTTCTGCTGACACAAAAGAAGATATTTTGAAGAATATGGGTAACCAAACTGTGCTCTGTGCTCAAACTCATACAGGTTTGGAACAGCGTGAGGGAGAGCGGAAAAGTCTTAGGAAATAAAAAGTGGATGGAGACTAAATGATAATGAAAACATTGTGGGTTGAGCCTTCATCCTCCAAAAAGAGTTGGGTCACTTGTGATGTGAAAGCGGCCTACGGTTCTCTGTGAGATTCTGTGGGCCTGCTATAGCACCCCTTGTGGTAATGCTGACACACAGCAGACAGAAGGGCTTTAAGTGTGTTTCAGGCCTGATTATTGGATGCGTGTTGAACTCACTCTGGCTCCCAGCATGATGGCTCTGTCCTGCTCAAAGACCCTCTGCTGCTGCCTCTCGTACCCTGAAATTCCAAACCGGTGAACCTCAAGCCGGGCCTGTGGACGACACGCATGACATGAGTTCATGGGACATCGGAGAAATAACTGGCTCATCATACTGCAAACGAGAAGGAACCATATACATATGCAGGATATCACTATACACTGAGAACTAATAGTTTTAAACTATTTGTTGATACTTTTTCTTAGTATTGAATGAATTCTAACTCATATTCTACATTTCACTCTTTTTTTCGTGTTACATAGGGCCTAATGAAAAGACATTTAGTAAAGTTTGAAGTGCAAAATATTGTAAATAAAATGTGTAAATATAGCTCTGTAAATACTATGATGGGTGTCTCATCAGGTAACCAAAAGTTCTGCACACTTTCAGACTTCAAGCCCACTAGAACACTTGGGCCAAAAACAGGAAATACGTCATGCAAGTGGACAAGTGAGAAGACCACAAATGTAGGTATTGGGACAGACCCAAAGACAGAATCCTGCATTGTCTGTGCAGGATTCATGAAGGACATTTCCCTATTTGAAGCATCTTACTAAGCAAGATAATTAAGTTGCCTATTTTTTTGGTATCATGATGCCTTGAAGTCGTGATGAAACGGACATAGCTAGCTACAGATATTTTCTTCCATATTGTGACATACAACCAAGTGAAATAAAAGACTTGGTTCAATCCATCCAGTCGATTGTAAGAAAGGATGGGTTTAAGGAGACTAAATGATTGGAGGAGTGCGGTATCGTCACCAAGTCTGTAGTTTTACTAGTAGATCAAGTTATGACATTGAGGTCAATAAAAAAAATATGCATGGACTGTTGTTCACATTAAGATCAATAACATGCACTTAAAAAAATATATAGGGTGATTGTTTTATTTCATGCTAATTTTAAAATGATGCTTACATAACCATCTCACTAAGTTTAGAAAAATAGCAATAATCTCACCTTTTCTATCGTCAGTTTCTCATCGGGGACTTTTTTCTTCTTTTCTTTGACATCGGGAGGAGCCTGAGGATAAACATGGATGAAAACAGATAAGAAGTGAACGCAGTGTAGAGTTCATTCCCTCTTTCATGCATGCGTTCTTAAAACACAAAGTCTTTGAATTCCCATGAGCACTAGACATGGATTTACCCAGGAGATCAGGGATCGACAGCAGTTCGCTCCTGCTGGAAGATGTCGGAACTTATGGAAGCTCGTTTCCACCACAGAATAAAAAATAATAATGAATAAAAAAAGGTACTTGTGACTCATGATTGCAAGCTTAGATAAATTTGTGATTGCAAGTTTACATTTCGCAATTCTGTTTTATTTGTTTCTGCCACGGAATGAGAAGATGCAAAAGTAGTTGTGATCTCGCAATTCTAAGTTTATATCTCACAACTCTGAGGGAAAACTGAAATAAAAAGTTACCTTTGTTTATGATGTGACAGAAACAAGCCTCCATAGTAATGAAAAAATGAATGAACTTTTTTTCTTTCATATTATATTTATAACTGCAAAAACAAAATCCTAATTACTGTAGATCTTTCATTTGTCATGTGACTTATGTAGTGTATAAATAGACAAAAGACAAAAAGTCAAAGGGCATTTTGAATGGTTATTTTGCTTAAATGCCTAAATAAGCTTTGGTGAACACACAATATTCTTGTTTCACATTTTATTCTATGACAAAATACATCAGTAATTCCTCCTTGTGATTTTTAAAAGCTTTTACTTGTCTTGTAAAAGGCGGTTGCTAACAAGTGGCTAAAGGCTAAATGGGACGACAGAGCTTGTTGGACATTAAACTTCATCACGCCGAACAGGTAAACATAAAAACCTTGTGGCGTTTTTAATTGCACTTTTGCAGACTATTTTAACTCAAACTCTCAGGGAAAATATTTTGCAATAAAGTTGCCGGGATTGAATGGTGGTGATGACGATGTTGAAGTCATGTGACTGTGGTGTAATTCATTTATAGCCTACGTATTAGCTTTTTCCTTTTGGTGATTGTATTTAGGCTTACAAATTCATAAGCATGGTGTTCATTTGTTAAGATAATCTTTATTAACCAAAGGGTAAGAATCATAAGCTTTTTGTTGGTCACAGAGCTTATTTTCAGCAATAATCCAAAAGCAAATGGACAAATCCTATTGGCTTTTTGTCAAGGGAAGAAGAGTGATGGTAATGCTGCCTTCACATGCTATCGGAATTATCATAAATACGGAAAAGTTTCCTAGTTAAAAATCGGTCATGAATGGCCTCAAGTATATAATAATTTTGATCCCCAAGTTCCTGAGTTGGGCTGGCCATAAACGATTGCTGCCGTGACGGGTAATGTTTATCAGTTTTTTTCACAACAGCTACATTGCATTGTCTTGTCATTAAAGTAGTGCATATTATTTACACATATGAATAATAATTTGAAGCATATTGTATGGTTTATACACAGAGAAAATAGCCTAAATTTTTTACCGAAATTCCTGACTCGTCAGCAAGATGACTATTGATGGCGTGGTGAATGTTTTTATGGTTGTCAATGAACGGGACGCTAAATATAATTTTGCCTTTGATAAGATTTTCCCAAAAAATAGGCAAGAATAAACCTTTTGTCCTCCATGATTCCTGTTCTTTCCGAAGAATAAAGCACTAGAATGTGACGAGCTCGTAATAATGACTTTAGAAGTGGGAAGTAGGAAATTTCTGGTATCTTTTGAAGGAAAGAGGATAACTTCCAGGTTGGCCTACAAAAATACATCACTGAAACACTACGGCTGCATCCGAAATCGCATTCTTCCCTACTATATAGTAGGTGAAAAACAGTATGTGACTAAATAAGCATGTCTGAATTCACAGTTCTCAAAAAAAAGTTGGCAAAAAGTATAAGAACAAAAAGTTCTTATACTCTAAGAATATAGAGTCATCCGTCACATGGCATTTAGGGCTCAGGTGAAGCACAGATGCAGATCATGCACTTTTTCACGTTCCTCTTACCTTCTTCACTAGTTCAACAGCCTTTGTTAATTTGTTCTTCCTCCGAGGATCAATAAATGTAACAACCTCCACATTAGATCGTTTAGCCCCAGATGGTAAGCTTTCACATACTGTTGAGTTTGTCATGGGCTGCTCTGAGTTGACAGTATCCGTGTTTTCCTCAGCATCTTTAGCAAAGTTCTTCCTTTTCTGAGACTTCAGTCGTTTGTGTTGTCTATCACCTAAACATGAAAAATTACATCAAATACAATAACCAGTATTTAGAAACTTCATAGGCTGTCGTTTGCATACAGTTTGCAGTGAGTAATACCGTATCCCACAATGCAATACATTTCTAAACTAAGTTAGTTGGAATTAATAACAATGGACCTTTTATTTATGTAAATTCTTTACACATTTATTTTTTTGCCACTTGCTGAAGGCAATATACTGTTAGGATTACTATTGTTTGAAATGTTTATCGTTGGATACTAAGTACTGTTTCAGCACATTTTTGGGATAAACTGTGTACATGATGCATACATACATACATACATAGCCTACTGTACGTACGTACATACATGCATTGAATGCACTAGTATTAAATGTAAATGTAGTAAACACATTACTACACAACATAGGGTGAAGTATACAATGTTCGGGGTTTTAATGGTGTTAATCAGCATCTGCTGTAAATGAGTTAACGTTAAGCCTATGTTAGCCTGTTATTAAAACATTCAGTCTTACCGAAATCATACAACTTGTTCAGAACTTGGTCGAGGAAAAAATTATCATCATCCACCTCTCCGCCGTGTTGATCTCTTGCTACGCTCATTTTTATGCTAAATAAAACACGTTTTTAACAGAACGCCTTGCTTTCGTGTGTTTCACGTGTGTGCATCATAATCGCGAAATGTCCTTCTTTGCTTTCCGTCAATCCGGTCCTTGTCCCGGAAGTAACACAATCTGAATTTTGACACCGCCCATTTGAAGGAGGAAAACCTAACAGATATCGAAATGAAACCTGTAGTTTTCCTCCAGGCGGCGCGTTGAGGTTCAAGAGAGACAGAACTCCATTTAACCGCATTATAATCTCTCGGGGGTTTTATCATAATGGAGACAGTTGTACAATACGAAGTATACTCTTTTAAATCTAAAGCTTACTGTAATACAAATTCGTGCAGATTGTTTAGATAAAGAGATTAAATTAAAACAGCAATCTAGTAATCACAAACTTCAGCCGATCCGGAAAGCGCTGGGAAAAGTAAACCACAAAAGTACCACATGTTATCCATACCATACTGCGAAATGTTACTGCTGTTATAAGATATTTAATCCTTTACAAATTTCAGCCATATTTATTTACCTAATCTCTCTATCTCTAAAAAGATCGCCCTCCAAAATGACCAGTAAACAGTTAAAATGACTGACAGGTAGAAGTCGTTCCTGATTGGCTGAAGCCGGTAGTTTAGCCAATCAGTTTTCGATTCATTTTTGTTTCTGTTGACATAGAGGTGTTTTTAGGACACCTCAGTAAAGTCTGTGGCGTAATAGGGAAATCTCACGAATGTCATTAAACAACTATCTTAAAGCAGCAATAATAATAATAATAATAATAAATAAAATTATTATTTTGACCAATCCCAATCTGTCAGCCGTTCCACCAAACCCCGCCCACCCGGTAACTGGTGTTTCATACTCGCTTGTCATTCCAGTTGTTTGTTCTTGTATTTCTATGACAGGAATGAGGAATTTCTGTGACACGAGCGATCAACCTTGATACAAACTTTCTCACATAGAACTAATTTGATCTACTACACTCATGCTTTGATAGATACTGAATGGAAATGGCGTCCAGAACACTGTATTCGGTAAGTGTGTCAGAGCATTTTATTCTTTGCATGCTTTCTGACAAAGTAGTAAATGCTTGCAACACTTGCAAGTGTGAATCTTATCATAAGGCTTCCTGTAATGTTTTCCTTAAAGGATACATTAAGTACGTCCAGTGCACATAAGTCATTGGTTTTTAAAATGATAGCCCTATACTACAATAAAATGTCCAACTTTATATTAAATATGGTGGAGTTTTATTAATTATAACATTAATAATTATGTGTTTAAGCTAAATCTATTTTAGTCTATTAATTTAACATTTATAGTTTTTACATTGTTTACAAATAAATGGACATACCTGTTAATTCCTTACCATTTTAGCAAAAGTCATTAAAGCAATGAAATAACACAAATGATTAAAAAGGAATTTTGGACAAAATCCAAATTATCTCATGAATTATAATTTATTTTAATATAAATTATAAACCGTTTAGGACAGATTACAGATATGCACACTCTGGGCATTCTGAAAATGTATTAATATGTGCAATTTGAATTTAGTTATTTTTAGTTTACAGTTAATTTGAGCAAACATATGAATTAATTGAAAGCATTGAAGCATAAGCATATCAAAAGGTTTTGAAGAACATGAGAATACAAGAATATCAGTCCTTGTAATTTTTGTTTTTTTTATGTAATTGTAATAAATTAAAAGCCCTTAAACTTTATATAAATGATCACCATCATCTTATCACTTTATAAAAAAACATGTTTTCTGTCTCCATACAGTCTAGGCAGCGGATGCTGAAGAAGCGGGATGATTTTGAAGACGTCCTGGAGGAGAGGCGACGTTCCAGTGATCTGAGATATGCACTGAGATGTTACACTCCCTCACTTTATAAAGGACTAGTGCCCTGCAAAGTCAGCATGCTGAAAACCATAGTTCTGCAGTCGGACCACCTGCAGTATGTCATTAAACAGGTACAGAGCACCACCATTCCCTCAATGCCATATGTTCATGCAATAACTTACTTATGCTTTTAAAGAGGACCTATTATGCCCTTTTACAATGTCTTGATTTTGTTATTGGGGTCTAGTTGAATAGGTTTTTATGCTTGAATGTTCAAAAAACTATATTTTATGTTGCTGCACCTCTCTTCCCAGTCTGTCAGTAACGCTCTGGGTTCGTTTTCCTAAAGCATCGTTAGCCAACTTAGTTGAACTTTTTGGCGTTTCTTGAAACCATTGATCCAACAAACATTTGCAAACAGCATCACAAACTTACGTAGCTGGAACTGCAGCTCTTGAGCAGTGGTTAGCAGCATAGTTTCTTGTTAAATGAAATGTGGACTTAAATAGATCTGCTCTTGGGCGCAATAAGCAAGCTTACATATCTTTCATTTTATTTAACCGTCAAAAATTACAGATTTAAAAAAATTATTTCAATTAAATGATTGCACTATATATGCACTAACATTCAATAATGTTTTTTATTTAATATTTAGCATTTTGAGGGGATTTTATGGTACCGGTACTACATTTTTTATTATGCAGTACTTATAATCCATTTATTTGCTTTTTGAGCATGTCAAACTGTCATAAATCTTAAATGCTTTGAAGAACAAAGATTATTGATGATAACTTAAAATTGAAAAAACTTTTTATTTTTATTTACATTTATTGTTATGAAAAATGCACAAAAATAATATTTAAAATTTTAAATGAAATATTTCCCAAAACACAAATCTAAACGAGCTGCGTCCAAATTTGAGGTTGATGTCTCAAAAAATTAGCTTTCAGGAAGACTCTGTACGCAGTACCAAACCAGATTACATTTGTCATTTTAGACTGCGAACAATACAAGTGTGACTATATTTTTTTAGGACCATTTAACCTTTTTATGATTGTTTTTGTGTCCACACAGCAAGTGCCAAAACCATTACAGAGTTTCATACCATTCCGATGAAGTAAAAAATAAAAAATCTATAAAAAAATTACCAAATAGCACCAGAGGGTTAAATATATGCACATTTTAATCTATATATTTTGGCTGGCCAACAATCAGTGTCGTATTTGAGTGCGCATATGCCTAAATGCGAAAAGGAACCCGTATATGGTATGACGTATAAGGGAACCAGCGATGAATCAAACATCAAGTAAAGAAAAATTACAGGGACCAGAAACAGTAAAGTAGTCAGTATGTGCCATGTACATTACAGCAGCATCTTAAAGATCTCAAATAGATTAAGTAGCAGAAGTCATTTTCTTCCTCTTGCGCGGGACGTTATTAACGACGGTCCTGTATTGTTGAACCAATGTTTAAAAATACAGATCAGTCGATTTTAAAGCCTACTGAATTGTGTGTGTAGGTTTCATCAGAATCAGGAGACAGTAGAGAGTGTGTGACCGAGGAAGCGTCTCTGATCCTGGACGAGATGGCTCACCGACTTCAGCTCAGCACCGTACGTTTCTTCGCCTTCACGCTCAGCAAAGCCTTCAAGAGACTCTTCCGCAGCGTGTGTGTCAATGAGGAGGGCATCCAGAGAGTGAGTGACTCTTTACTGTCCCCAACAAACATTCCTGCTGAAACACCTAGCTTTTCACGGTCAGGTCACTAATGTTACTGAAACATGTTCTAATAGAAATCATCAGCGTTAATGCTTAAAGGATACATACAATTTCTTTGTAATCGCACAAATAAATGACATTGATCAAGTAAATGCAGCCTTGGTGAGCATGTCCTGCCATTTGTTTTAATGAATATACCATGTAAATAGTCGATTTGTTATGTTTTTGATGGTTCTCTCCAGCTCCAGCAGGCTGTACAGGAGCACCCGGTGGTTCTTCTGCCCAGCCACCGTAGTTACATGGACTTCCTGATGATGTCATACCTACTCTACATGTACGACCTCCCCCTGCCAGTGATTGCAGCTGGAATGGGTGGGTGTGTGTGAACAGGAGAGTCATCAAAATTGCAATTGTTTGTATCTTCCAAATCCATGTTGAATATAACAGTATCTTCAGAGTTGTTTGAGGTCACACTGCTACATTGTACCAGTCTGAAAACTATATTTAGTCTAGCTGTTATTTGATAAGAGTAGACACATGCTTTCCAAAATTTAGACCTGCTCTGGTCAAAGTTCTTACCACAAAATGTTGGTCTTATTTTTACCAGCCTCCTAAATAGTCCGTACCTACTTGAGAAGAGTTTTTGGATTTAACAGTTGGTTTTAATCCCACAAGTTTTCCTTTTCTCTCTAGGAGTTGAGGGGTGACCTTGTCTAAATAGTATCTGGTTGATTTTAGGTTCCTTAGAACAGAACATAAAAATGCTGCTGGAACATCTAAACATTTGAAATTCATTGACTAGTACATAAGATGAATGCATGCCCTTTTTAGTATACTAATAACCCTTTTGTAAGGGGACCTTCATATGTTGCTGTAGCCCACATTGCATGTTTGCATTACAAAAGCACAGCTGTTGTGAACTCTGTTTTAAGCTGGCAATTTATCTACAGACTAATTGAAACTACAGTTTATAGGTTTGGCTTACACAGTAGCATACACTGCACTCACTTGTGTAGTCAATTGTAAAACAACTTGATACTTAGAATTCATTTTCTGCAGAGAAGGCATTACAAATCAACCACTGATTGAGTCTTCTGTCCCAAGTGCTGTGCACGGTTGGGTCTCTTTCCCCAAATATATGTAATAGGTAGGGCAAGCAGGCTTTTGACTTCTAGTATGCTTACAACTGCAAGCGTACACAACAGTTCCAAGTCAGTGAAAATGTTTGCATTCCTGCACTTGGCACACTGAAGTCTGGGGAAAACTAACTATAGTAAAGCAATTTTCTAGTGGTCCAACATGCTTTTACAAGTCGACAAGTAAACTCACGAATATAGGAAGACTTTTATTGGCACTTCACCATTCACAATACATCAGTTAGTAATCACAATGGGGCCGATGGTTGCTCTCCCTTCTGATACCAGGCCTGAAAAAGACAAGACTAGATGAGAAATTAAATCCTTCCGCAAGAGCAATACCAAGACTTCTTACATTACCTGAATCAGGTAGTGCTCGTCCTTTTCTGCTGGAACCACATGTGGAGTCACAGCACATGCACACCTGGTCGTTGTCATCTACAGAAGTCCATCTGTAGACAGGAAAGAAAACAAAACTTGTTACCCATGTTTAACAACTCAGTCTTTAGAGGTCTCAAGTAGTATGCAATACCCATTATTGAAGGAGCAAGCCTTGTTCTCTGGACTTGTCTGGGTTGAGGCCATGACAGCCTTTAGACCACATGTGATGTACACCTACAGAAGAGGACAGAGTTAAACATGACCAGTAAGAGAGCTCACCCACAAAACTACAGCCCATAATGCATACCAAGCCACTATCAGCTTGCAGGAACCTGAAAGTCTCCAACTGAAACTGCAGCTTGTCAATCTGAACCCTGCGCTTGAAACTGGAAGTGGAGCCTGTGAGCTTTCCATCAACCAGGCACCTGAAGAGAGAGGGTGTGGGTTAACACTTCAGGCACTATTTGCAAACAGGAGTTCACGGAGAGATTCCCTACTAACCCATAGTTCTCAATAAAGGAATATCTTGGAGAAGAGTTCACATCAGGGACTGCAGTAGCCACACAGTCTCCCACAAAGATACGCAGAGGGATGTGGTTGTACTGCTTCACAGAAGCTTCAAGGTTCAGGAACTGCCCTAGGAAGTACTGATTGGATGGCCTCTCAAACATCCAGTCATCTGAAATGAAACTCATGTTGGCAACACTACCCTGGCCACTTCTGAAAGTCTAACATTGCATATTACCAGTCATGAGCTTCAAGGAAAACACCAGAATTTCCTCTCCAACTTTTGTAGCAGCAAAAGGAACCCAGCTGGGCATCAGCACATTGCTGCTTACATTTTGCAACCTAGTGGAAGCAGTAAAACAAGATTAAGAAGAATGTAGCATTTGGCAAAATTGCTTTGACAAGTTTTTTTACCTTGAATAATGACACTCAATTCCAACAGCTGCTGCATCAGCCCTTACAATGGGAGTTCCTACTAAAGCCTCAGGAGTGTAGAGAAGGTTGAAGGTGTAAACAAGCTCATCATTAGTCATCTGAAAGCAGCACAAGTAGCAGGTTACTGGACAGACTTGGCTCTTACGGTTTCTATGGTTGACCCATTAGCAGCCACTTACCACCAGAGAGCTGCCACATGTCTGGAGCTCATATTCAAAGATAAGGACATGAGCTTCTGGATCCTCCCCTACAGCTGCACAGCCTCCTAAAGTGAGGAGTGAAGGATTCACCAGCTGACCAGTACCAAATAGGTCCTCCTTAACCTCCACATGCACAAAGTTCTCCCCACATTGTGCTGCAATACTCTCAGTAGCTATAGGTACACGCAGCTCAAAAGGCACATCTGGCTGTTGGGGTTCTTCTGGCATTACTGGAAAACGCCACGTCAAAGGTACAACAGGACCCTGCATTAGTTGTTTGGACTGAGTATTTCCAGGCTCTTTAAGAAGCTTCCATGGATCAGCCTCAACAGAGTTCATTGCAGGCCTAAAAGATGCTGATGCCTGTGGGCCTTGGAGAGCTTGCTGAGAAACTAAAACTGGTGGCTGTTGCTGTTGAAATCCTGACCACTGTGCAAAACAAAAGTCAACTGCCATGAACAGCAACAATCCAGAAAAACTGAAAACCACCAGTCCCATTGCTGAAAAACTCTGAATCCTCCAGAATACCTGTTGGTCTTCTGCTGTGCCTTCTTCTAGAGCAGGCAATTAAAGAGACTCCACCCCTTTTGACAAGCTTAATGAGTTTCCAGACTTGTTTCATTAAAATCAGTGGACACTCTAAAAGAGCACAACCTAGATCCAGGTGGCTCACTTGTTTTGTAAACTGTCCATTGGACGTCAAAAATGGTTTCCCCTGGTTTCACAAACAAGGCTTAAGGCGTCCATACACTGTGAGATTTCAGCAAGGTTACCAACTCACACAGTACGAGTAGATCGCTTAATAAATTTAAGTCATGTAAGGTTGTGCTTGAATGCTGAAAAAAGAAAACAACTTTATTCTTGTTGTATTGTCAGTGATGGTTCATTCCTGTTGTAAAAAAAGTTATCAATTTAGTCACTTTATATATATAGCCGCTCGGGAGGAAACAGTATTATCTTTGAATTTGCTTTACTTTATCTCTATAGTCATCTCTACTAATTTTTGCAGCTGTGGCTCAGATTCATAATCTGAATACAAACCCTTAACTGTGGTAGTTTAGGTTTATATATACTATGGTAAAATCATGGTATTTTTTTTAGTACTCTGGAGTACTCTAAACACTATGTTAAATGAAAATTGAAATAAAATTGTAACATGATTCCACAGATTTTTTTATAAGAATGCAAACAGAATTTTTGAAAAGTTTAGCATGTATTTTCTTTAAATATATTACTTATAATGAATACAAATGTAATTACATGTAGTGTTTACTAATGTCATGATGTTTCCTGCAGATTTCATGAGCATGAAGTTTATTGGTGAGATGCTGCGTATGTCGGGAGCGTTTTTCATCCGTCGGTCGTTTGGAGGAGATAAACTTTACTGGGCTGTTTTTTCTGAGTATGTGAAGACCATGCTGAGGGTAAGACCCTTCATCCAAACAACTGAACAAATGAGCAAATCAGGGAATTAGACTGTCCTTAAAATATAGGATGAAATACAGGCTTCATATTGTAGTGGATTTAAGGCTTTTAACTTGGCCTGCTCGATTATGGCAAAAATCATAATCATGATTATTTTGGTTTGATTATTGTTATCAAGATTATTCAACACGATTATGAGTGGGCCATATATCCAAAACCTCATATGAGTAATTTATTTAATGATAGCAATATATATAAAGTGTATATGCTGGAAATGTACATTTTAGATAACAGTGGAATTTTACAATTCTCGATTCCAAATGTGATACCACAGCAGATTGCTAACTAATGTAAGTAAAAACATTTTTGAAAATAATTCACCAGTCAGTATTACATTAAAATCAATAAAGCAAGTTACAAATACAATAGAGAAAAGATTTTTATGCAAGTCTATGTGTATTCAGCTAACGGCCTAGTACAGAAATTGAATAATAAAATGTAAAATAAAACGCCGCATATTCTTCACTACTTGAACTTGCTTTGGTTCTTATTAAAGCTACAAAAAATTATTCAGTCAAGTGCAGTGAGTCATTTTTTTTTTTTTTTTGTCTTTTGTTGTTTGATTGACATTAGACTGCAGCAGGAATATTAGGCTGCTGTCTCTTTAAGAACGAATGCACGGATCTAATATACTGATACACATACAATTTTCTCTCAACTGTTTGCATTCACTTAAGACATAAACGACTGGGTTTGAGTGACAGCTCACCAAGCCGGTAATTGAAAAAAAATTTTGGTGTGAAGGCCTTGACTTCACCTGAAACTCAAAGGTCACTTAGCGTGTCTGTGCTCTTTTAATCACTTTTCAGTATCAGGCACGTCCTATTTTATAAAAGTCGCATTACATCACTTTACTAATTTGCATGAAATTTGGGCTTTTAAGGAGGAGAAAAAGTGCACCTCTTCAGTTGAGCACAATAATTGTTTTATCATATTCATAATCGATGGAAGCCGAAATCTAAACTCAATTTTGATTAATCGCACATTAATTTCACACTGCTCTTAACCCTCTTATAAACATGTAACTGGAAGGGAATTTTACCTTTGATTAAGACGCCGTTCAAACAGGTTGATACTGTAAGTAGGTTTGAAACTGACTATTTAAAGGGATAGTTCACCCAAAAATAATCCCATTATTTACTCACCCTCAAGCAATCCTAGGTGTATGACTTTCTTTTTTCAGCCAAACACAATCTGAGTTATATTAAAAAACAACCTGTCTCTTCAAGTCCAAAAAAGTACATCCATCCATCATAAAAGTAATCCATACGGCTCTGCGGGGGTTAAAAAAGGGCCTTGAAGCAAAGCGGTGGGTTTTTGTAAGAAAAATATCCATATATAACTTTATAAAGTATACTGGCTTCCGTTAATGGCCGTACACGAGTATAGTTCTGGCGGAAGAGTGACCTCTGACCCTAAACTGCGCTTCAGAAGGTCTTTATTAACCCCCTGGAGGCGTATGGATTACTTTTATGATGGATGGATGCGCTTTTTTGGGCTTCAAAATCTCAGGCTCTACTCACTCCCATTAAAGCTTGAAAGAGTCAGGATATTTTTTAATATAACTCTGATTGTGTTAGGCTGAAAGAAGAAAGTCAAATACACCTAGGATGGCTTGAGGGTGAGTAAATTATGGGAATATTTTCAGTCTTGGGTGAAATAACCCTTTAATGTATATACTTCCATTCTTACTTCCAAATATACATTGTTGAAAAGTATTAACCTGTTATGTGTTGTTTATTCAGAATGGTTATGCCCCAATTGAGTTCTTCTTGGAAGGAACTAGAAGCAGGACGTGCAAATCTCTTACACCGAAGACGGGTAATTATACATCGACTATCGATTTGTAACATTTGTATACAATTTCAAAAACAGGCTGTGCTGCTGTGACATTTTTTAGTGTGTTTCATTTTGATAAAAGCTCTTTGCTGACTTCTGCATGTATTGTGCAGCGTCAAGGCTTTTCCCCACTTTTCTGCCTTTTTTTATTGCTGCACAAATAAATTCAAGGTGACAGGAAACAATTTTTTTTTAGGAGTCTGCATTGCTTGTTCACAGGAAGTGAGATGCCAGCTAAATGAAATTTCACAGGATTTTCTCAATTGAATCATAGTCCCAGAATGAAATGGCGCCACTGACTAATTTATGGGACAAAGGTTCAAAACGACAGCTTGAAACCTGGAGAGCCCGACGGTGGCAGCTCATCAATCAAACCGAACAAAAGCAAATTTAGATGAATGAGAGAAACAAAATGGTCCACCTCTTTGAACACCGTTTTGTGTCAGCTTCATCTCCCACACTGTTTCATTTCTTCTTCTCTCTCAGGGTTGTTGAATATTGTGATGGAGCCTTTTTTTAAAGGAGAGCTATTCGACGTGAACCTGGTTCCTGTCAGCATCAGCTACGAGAGGATACTGGAAGAATCCCTGTACGCCCGTGAGCTGCTCGGCGTCCCGAAGCCTAAAGAGTCGACCTCGGTACGCGTGGCCTTCTTCTACGCATTACATCATTCTTTTTTATCAGACATACTGTATATGAACAAAATATATGCTGCAAGAAATTGTTGGTAAAAAAAAAACACACGCACCATTGTTCAAAAGTTTGGGATCGACTTTTTAATGTTTTTGAAAGAAGTCTCTTATGCTCACCAAGCCTGCATTTATTTGATAAAAAGTGATAAATACAGAAAAAACATTAATTTTGTGAAATATTGTTACTATTTAAAATAAATATATTTTATATATTTTAAAATGTCATTTATTCCTGTGATCAAAGCTGAATTTTCAGCATCATTACTCCAGTTTTCAGTGTCACATGATTCTTCAGAAATAATACTAACATCCTGATTTTTTGCTCAAGAAACATTTCTTATTATTATGTTGAAACCGATTGGGCTGCTTAATATTTTTGCGGAAAACTTGACACATTTTGTTTTAGATTCATCGATGAATGGAAAGTGAAATTCTTTTTTTTAACAATGTAAGTCTTTTGGTCAATGTAATGCATACTTGAATAAATGTATTGAGTATTAATTTATTTAAAAAAAAAACGTACTGATTCCAAACTTTTGAGTGGTGTGTAAACATTTAGGTATGTACCTAGAACGAATAAATAATTGTAATGTTTTTCAGATAGTGTACAAATGTATGGATATATATATATATATATATATATACTAAAAAAAATCTAAAATATCTATATATAAGCATAATTGTGTATATATATATATATATATTTAAATATCTATATATATTTAAGCAAAAAGATGTTGAATAAAGTTTATTTTTGTCACCACTTTGGCAAATATTCTTTCCTTGTTTCATGCATAAATCCTCACTCAATGTTTGTAAAAATATACTTTTATTTTTTACTGGAATATTTTCATTTTTGGAACATCCAGACATTTTACTGGACAGACAGACCTCAGTGTTTTAATTGTTGTGTTTTTGTTGACATCCATTTCTCTCAGGGTCTGTTGAAGGCCCGACGGGTCTTGAGCGAGGACTATGGCAGTATGCATGTGTACTTTGGTCATCCTGTATCTTTGCGCAGTCTGGCAGAGGGAAAAATAAACCGCTCTCAGTACAACCTGCTGCCAAGGTACGACACCTGCAACCAGCCAAAGTTTTTCACTAAAGCTCAACATTATTCACACGAAGCATGCTAGCACGCATGCATAGCGTGATTTGCTTGCCTTACACCATGGAATGCAGAGTTTTCTGATCCTTGTTTAATAATGTCACAGAACATTATGTTTGGGTCCCACTTTATATTAGGTGTCTTTAACTACGATGTATGTACAGACATTTGAATTAACCATTTGATACAATGCACTTATTGTGTACATAAATTTTTCTACATTGTAATTCTATTAAATTCTATTTACATCCAATATTATGTTCAATGTTAGTAGATTAATATTTATCTAATTTATTTCCAATTTATTACTTTTATTTTCTATAAACAGAGTTCAGCCACAGTGTTTAGTTGAAGCACCCTGTTCTGTACAAAGTGAAATGTCATGTTTAACCTCCCGACTGACTTTAGTGTTTATTTTATTTTATTTCTTTATCAGGTACATTCCTCAGAAACCCAGCGCAGACAATCATGAGTTTCTGACCGACGCCGCGTTCCGTCTGGTCCGCATACAGGAGGAGAACATGGTTCTAAAGCCCTGGGTTCTCATCGCCACGCTGCTGCTGCAGAACCCTGATGGCCTGGACCTCTCCTCTCTCACGGAGAACACCGACTGGCTTAGGCACCTGGCACTGGCGTTTGGAGCGTTCTTGGACTGGCCTGGTAAGAGCCTAATCACTGGATTTGCCAAAGCTAGTGTGAGAGGTTCATGGCATGTTTGAAAGCAATTCAGATTGAGTTTTGAGTCTGAGACACTTAGGGCCCTATCATACACCCGATGCAATGCAGCGCCAGGCACAAGTGTTTTTTGCTAGTTTCAGCCGGACGCCGTTATCATTTTCACGTCCTGCACGTCCGTTGTTTAAATAGCAAATGCATTAGCGCCTATTTATGCGCCCATGGGCTGGTCTGAAAACAAGGTGTGTTCAGGCGCATTGTTGGCGCGTTGATATTTTGTGGAAACTGAAACAGACTGTACCATTGACCAACAAAAACCTGGTCTAAAGTCAATGGCGCTGTCACGTCACAGCTTTCAGTTTTTTCGCTTGCAAATTTCGCCATGTAAATAGCGAATCCGCCATGCCGCGAGCACAACTGGCTTTTAAAGGGAATGGGAGATGAGACTCTGATTGGTTTATTGCACTTTAAGCCCAAAACACACCCATTACTCATTAAGAGAATAGGGGCAACCCTTTTAGACCATGCGCCGGGAGCGCCGACCATTTTTCCCGTCGTGAAACAAGCAAAAGTGAATTCGGACACAGCATAACTGCACTTGTGCCGTGCGCTTTAGACCATGAGCTTAGATCTTTAAAATACGGCCCTTAAAGGGATAGTTCATCCAAAAATGAACATTCTGTCATCATTTACTCACCCTCAAGTTGTTCCAAACATGTATGAATTTCTTCAAAAGAAGATATTTTGAAGAATGTTGGTGACTAAACAGTTGTGGGGCACCATTGACTTCTGTAGTATATATACAGTATATTTTTTCATATTATGGAAGTCGGTGGTGCCCCACAACTGTTAAGTCAACAACATTCTTCAAAATATATTATAGAACAAATAAATTCATACGTGTTATAAGCGAACATCAGTTATCGCATTATAAACAAACATGAATTAACGACCAACAACAGTACAGTATATGCAAATTGCATTGAATAAATGTTCTCTCTGATTGTTAACCAAAAGTCCTAAATGAAATCATTTCAAATATTTAATTACATACAGGCAAACTATTCTTATCATTGAATAAAGATCTTTAAATTTGATCGTTTAGCCGTCTGAAATTGTATCCGATTATCATATATCATATTCTTCAGATTTTCTCAGAATGGCAAAAATGATCATGCATATCTCCAGGATATGCAGAATCTGCTTAGATAAAGGAAATGCGCCCGATGAATAATTCATTGCAGAGAAATCCAATAGCTTTATGGCAGCTTACTTGACCTTAATTTGAACAATCCCCAATAATATGATCTCTCTGTCTCTCTGTAGATCACGCGTCCTGCAGTGAAGTCATCAGCTGTAGTTTAGCTCTGCACAGACACCTGTTGACGGTGTCCGCGGGACACGTTCAGCTGAGCGTCACGGAGGCGCTGGGCGTCGAGACCACGCCAGAGGAAGCCGTGTTTCACCGAGCCGTCGTTGTGCTCTCTTGTGCCTCCTACAGGAACCAGATCCTCCACGTGTTTCTGAGACCGGCTCTGTTAGCAGTGGCCATGCAAAACGCAAACTCCAATAGAAAAGGTGTGAGAGATATCATTTTCATACATGTTTTTACTTGTTTTACTCTTGATTAGTGTTACCAATCATAGAGTGATTTCTGTTCTAGATGACATCTACAACTGTTTCAGCTTCCTGAGGAACATGTTCTCCAATGAATTTATTCTTTGCCCTGGGGACTCAGTTCAGGTTCAAACACATTCACAAAGAGTTTTCAAACTGAGTTGTTTCTGAAAAGTTTAATTTGAACATTAAGCATCCTTTAAAAACCAAATCAGCGCTTTCTGATGTGAAACCAAATCAAATTATGTACATCTCACCTCTAGTCCACTTAGAAAAGTGTTTCTAAGACATATTATTGTGTGTGTGTGTAGGACTTTGAAGAAGCGTGTTATTTGCTCATGAAGCGTGGAGTGTTGCAGGTATTGGAGCATGAGATTGTGATGTCAGCGAGCGGTCACAGCACCCTCGCTTTCCTGTGTGCAGCTCTGGACCCCTTCCTGCAAGGATACCAGGTGACACCTTACACACACTGTGCAAATGTACACTACCATTCAAAGGTTTGGGGTCAGTAAATAAAAAAAAGATCTATATATAATTTTTTTTTCAGCAAGGGTGAATTAAATTGATCAAAAGTAAGTTACATATTAAAGTATATTAAAATATTACTGCTTGTATTGTATTTTTGATCCTTGAGACTTAAAAATCGGATTTCAAACTTTGAATAGTAGCATACAAATTTTAGTCTGTTGATATGTTTCCATTCAAAGTTGCAAAATTAACTTGTGCGCAAAATTGGAATATTGCATAAAACGTATGCGAATAAAGCATTGTTTCCATCCCATGGGCCCTATTTTAACGATCTGAAACGCAAGTAACTTTGTGGGCGGGTCTTGGGCGCTGTTGCTATTTTACCGGCGGGATAAATGACTCTTGCGCCCGACGCAAGTTTAAAAGGGGTTGGTCTGAAGTAGCTTCATTATTCATAGGTGTGGTTTGGGCGTAACGTGAAATAAACCAATCAGAGCGTCATCCAACATACCCGTGCGCATGTTGCATGGTGGATTGTTATTATTATGGCGGATTTACCAGGCGCGCGCCAGGAGCGGTTCACAGCCGAGGAGACAGACGTTCTTGTCAGGGCAGTGAAAGACAGAGAAGTGACGTTGTATGGGGATGTGTAAGCTAGATTTAGGCCTTCATTTTTTTTACATCTTCATGGACACCACAATGATTTCCCTCGTGTGTTAATGTTATAATGTATGATTTGCAAAAATAAAAACTGCTGCATCTGTGTTGATGAGAGAATCAAAGTGTATGCGCGTTGTGCACCCGCTACAGTATGGCCAAGCATGAGCGCTTAAAATAGCATTGTGAACAACGCGCAACGCGGAATTGTTTTCTCGAACTGCAAAATAGCACTAGGGAATGTTTGCGCCGGAACACGCCTCCTTTTTTGCGCCGACCCGCCCAGGGAGCGCAAGTTCATTTCCTAGTTTACCGACGTGCGTCTGTGGAGGGAAAAGCATAGGTGCAAAATAGGAATGATACATGCCTCAGTGTACAAAGTCATTTGCGCTGGGTGTAAGATAGGGCCCCATATGTTCAAGAGTACAAAATCGTCACTTCCTGGGAAATTGTGCAAAATATCTAATGAAAATGTAAGTTGCTGCAACCGAGGAAGCCAATGTGGCTCTTTTTTCCTACATCATGTAGGGCCCTATGATTTCGGCGATACGAAAAAATGCCGACAGGATCACAGTCATAAAAAGGAAATTTTATGTATAACACGGAATGTCACAGAATTTGTGGAATCTTGGATGAATAAATCAAAGTAGGTCAGGACACTTCAATCAAATTGTGCTATGGACTAATATCTGTGAATATTAAGCTGCAATTCACACAGTGTCTGTGTGAATCAATGGCGCAGACACGCAGTAAGCACTCGTGCCGTCTCCAGAGCTGCTCAGAGTCACTTCATGAGCATTTTATCGTTTCGTTTGATAAAACGTATCATAAACATACAGAAACTTTAAGTTCATCACGGCAACCCGTCAAAATATTGCAATAAAGGCTGTCACGTTCAGCGTTTGGTGGCGGATGCCTGATGCTTGATGATGCAATCGTGTGAGATGGTTCTGGGAGGTCATTATACCAAAGCATATTGATGACAGATTTTGCACAGCATCTCAGATGTTGGTCATTCTGAAATGCCTGAGCCAATGAAAGTGGTCCACTGGTTAGTCCAGTTTTCCCATCGCATCATTGTTGCGCTTTGAGATATTTATTCGGTAAATGTGTCCAGCTTTTTTTTTATGCAATATCCCAAAATTTGCTTAAAAATAGGTGGATGGAAACAGCTTGCGAGTTGTCTGTGGGAATAGTTAACTAGTTGCTCCTGTATAATTTAGCTCATTTCACATAGAACACCAATCTTGGGTTCAGAAATTGTTATTGCTGGTCATATTAAGTTTGTGTGTGTCTTTGTGCAGGTGGTGTGTCGCTATCTGTGTGAGGAGACTAATGAGAACCTGACGGAGAAGGAGTTTGTTCCCGCTGTGAGGAACTTTGCACTGAAGCTCATCTTATCAGGTAACGCAGGGGTGACAGTGTTCTGGCTGTTTACATATCTGGTCCTGTTTACACTTGGTATTGACGTCCATTGCAGGTGATCTGATGATGCATCTCCTGTGCTTGTGTGTGCTTTCAAAGATGTGAAATTGTCTTCCGTTTTCTCTCTGTGTTTGTCACCGTGGCATCAGGCCGTCTGAAGTGTTACGAAGCTTTATCCTCGGACCTGCAGAAGAACGCTCTAGCAGCTCTCTTGAGGCTCAAAGCCGTGCGCAAGGTCAAAGTGTAAGTCCATCTTCATATAGTCTTTAGGGCTGGGTGAAAATATTGATTTCTCCATTTTAATTGATTTTCATTTTGATGCACCGATATCGATTACTAAACCTCTGTTTGGTTAATCAAATATACAATGTAATTGCAATTCCTTAGCCGTTTAACGAGTGTCCAGATGTAGTCTCGGATGAAAGCCTTGATGGTTTAATAGGTCGATGGTGGTGAGGTTGCAGGTTCTTCCAGGTTGAGGAAAGAATGACGCACTTCAGTGATGTTAGTCTGTGTCAGTTGTTGTTGGAAGAGTCCTCTCTCCCGAGTGGAAAGGTACAACATGGCTTGTAACTTTGAGGGCCCGCCTATGCTGGGAGGTCCCGCGGCGTCACGACGGGACTGGATGTCTCCACTCTTTTCCCACAAGAACGAATCAGAGAAGAGGCAGGGTCACTGAGATAGTGGCCTTTTAACTTCTGCAGAGGTCACACCTCTTGAGCTGGCTTGACCAATGAAAAGGTTGTAATTTCAAGCGGGAAACATTTCTTTGTTTGGAGGCTGACTCATTTGCATGATTGGAGTGAGCTGGAAATTTTGTGTCCCTTTATACTCTGATTAATATGAGCTCCTGAGAGGAGCATTTTGCGAAGTATATGCACTATTGGGGATACTCAAATTAATTAACTGATCATTAATACCATTGATCAGCCCTACCAAACGTGGATGCTTTTTCCACTAAGAAACGAACATTGTTATGATTGATACTGTGAAACTGCTTTGATACAATCTGTATTGTGAAAAGCGCTATATAAATATATTTGACTTGACTTGACTTGACTATTTTATAAATTCATAAGAAAAAATTCTTAACATGTCTTTCAATATTTAATACGTTTGAATAAAACCATCATGAAAACAAGTTATGGCAACCACCGTTTAAATGTTTTGAACATAATTTGGTCACTAAAAAGTTATTTTTATGACGTTATTACTAAATAAAACTGCCTTATATGCAACCTATATGTTTGTATACAAATCAGTTGTTAATTTTAACCTGTAATATTATAGTAATGTACCTACTGACAAGGTTCACTGTATAGTTTACAGCATTAGTTGAGAGAAATTTTTTTTTTTCTTTGTGGAAAATTTGACACACCTGATATATATCCAAAAGTGTATCAAAATCGAATTGAATTGTGAAATTTGTGTCAATGCCCAGCCCTAATAGTCTTTATTTCATTAGATATGTCATGGGCTTTTGAAACGGTTGTTTAACTGAACTGAACTGTCTCTCGCAGAGGAGATCAGGTGACGTTGAAGGTGAACAAGATTGCAGTGAACTCACTGGAGGATACGCTGGGTAAGAGTGATGTCATCAAAATAGCTTGTGTTCAAGTTTGGCCATGTTTGAACATTCACATTCTAACATAATAATTAAATATTTCTGCAGTATATAGTATGTACAGTATACTGTTCATAGTAAGTTGCATGGGATACGTGGATCATGTACAGTGCTACGTTTGGCAATAACAAGTATGCATACAAATGCCTTATCCCATAATGCAATGTGGTTGACATCCAGTGTGATGAATGGATGGGAAGTAAATTCAGTAGTGACTTTTGAAATCTCTTTCTTGACTTATTTATGTGTCATTTTATCACACTGTTAAATATTTTTTAATATATATATGTCAAGAGTTCAGTAAAGTTTTACATTTTCAGTCACAGAATCCGTTTGTGTTCCCCATTTTACACTGTGACCCAGTTGTGTTCTGTAGCTGTGCCGTACTGCCACGACCTCCTGCTTCGTTAGATTTTACAGCTCCGCTCATCTTAACTCGTTTACTTTGTCTTTTCCTCTCTCACAGGAGGTAAAATTCCTATCCAGAAGCCCGTCCTCGCTCGACTGTAGTCGTACACGTGCAGGTTTCCGGAGGGCCAAACCAAACTAAACTGCCTTCATTAGCATAATGCCAAATTTTGCAAGGTGGCACGGCTTCGCTGACTACAAAGGTTACCTGTCATCGAGCTTTAAAGGGACGTCACGGGTTTGCCATCTGGGACGCTAGAAGCACTCGTTTTATCTCTCTCCCTCTTCCACAAACTCGACAGCAGGTTCCCGTGTCTGTGATCGGACGACATCTTTTATGTCTTTATCAGACGAGGTTTAAACTGCTCTGATGTTGCCATGCATTTGAAGACAGCGACACTTTTGATGTTTTTTTCTTCTTCGTTTGAACATCCTGTTACAGCCGTTTTGCGCTCGTTTTAATCCATGTCAGCACTAAAGAGCCTTGGCTTTGATTCGAAACACCGTTACTGTTTATTCTCATTGGATTTTTGTCGGCTCGGTTTTCTTTTCTGACTTGTTAGATTTGAATTATTTTCTTTTGCTCTCTAGATATGGCAGTTTTTTTTTTTTTTGCTTTTGCTATGGATCGAGTTTTTTTGGGATCATGTTACAAAAATAGGTCAATCAAAAGTGTTAACTCATTCGGAGCTAAAGAAAAAATGTAAAAGTGAGTGTCTGCTCTCATAAGGGAAGCTTGTAGTGTTCTAATGAGCCAAGCACGGAGACTTTTCATTGCCATAACAGTGTTTACGTGCCTTTTGTAAACTAAACCACTTTTCTGCTAATACAAAATAATGCATAGTGAAGCAACATGTTTTTCGACATATTACTGCATTGTTTGCATATTTCACACTGTCTTTCAGTAATTCTTATCATGCTAAAAAAATAATGTTTAAAAGGATCAGACGATACAGAGGCATGTCGCACTTGACATCAGGAATGGTGTCAAACTGCTGAATCTCTGTTCGCTCTATTCTGAACACCCCTGTAATGTTTTATTTCGAAGTATTACATCCATTTTTTTCAGAATTAATGAATTAAGAATTACGTCATACTGACCCAGATCACAAAGATAAGTTTTGGTGTGGTGTGAAGTTGATGCATGTCAGTTTTGGTTTCCTGCCTATGAATTTTCACACTGCGACCTAAAACTGAACTATATACAAAGTTTAGATACATTAATGTGCTGCACAGCAGTGTTTCTAGAAAAAACAAACAAACAAACAAACATATGTGCCCACTGTGGGGATTTGAATGGAAATTCAGGTATATTTTCTATCCCATATTTTGGACTGATCATTAGACATTATCTGTCTGTGGTCACCGCATGGATGATGCAACTATAAAACTCAAGCCATATAAAGCCATAGCGCTCATCCTGCCCTGATTCTTGCACAATTCATCAAATTAAGTAAAAAAAAAAGCTGAAACCATATTTATGTTTACATTGACAAGCAGCTTTTTACATAATTAGATGAATTCGTCTTTGTGGATTGAAAGGGTATTGATTGACAGAATCTGTAGAAATCACTCCTTTGACTTTTGGACAATTTATATCTATATTGATTGTGTGTCTTTCTAATAATGTTAATATTGTGATTGAATGGTGATTGTGTCGGATACATTTTTTAAGAAATGGCACTAAAGACTAAATATGCATTAAAGCTGAGTAGAACGTGAATGCTGACCGTGTTGTGTGTTTTTATAATGTGTATGATTAATAATATGGGTTCTCTAGCCGTTTATTTGATTTTTTTTTATTCCCCCTGTGGTGAAAATCATATTTTTAATGTTGTTTATATGTCTATGTGGTGTTTTTAATATGCTTTAAGACAAACCATATGTAAATTCATCAGTCAACACCATTACTGAGTATTTTCTCTTTAAAAACTGCAGTGAACCAAAGACAGTCTCAAAATCACAGTTTGAAATCGCTGGTGTTTCTGACGACACAAACTACCTTGTAACCAATCAGGTCAAAGTGTGATCGTCATCGAGTGGATCTCTGAGCTGGTGTGAGTGAGTGGAGGCGGGGCTCATTTGCATATTCAAAGAACCGCGTATACTAAATAAGGCAAGGGTGTCGAGTCCCCTTTCAGTCGAGAACGTCAGACGTAGTCGACGTCGACTGAATTGGGATCACGCTAGGTAGCCTGTCTTCTTCGTACTACTATTTAATCAAGCCAATTCAACTTTGGCGTGCGTGATTACACACTCCGCCCCGCAGCGTGGGTATATACAGAAGTGGACGCACGCACCAGTTGCCTTTCGGAGCTGATCGAATGTCTCTGAAGAGTACTGTTGTTTACAACAAGCTAGTGTTTCGATGTTCTTGCGGGAAGACCTCCCAGTGCTGGAGTTTCTACAATGCGAGTGCAGCTGTGATCGCGAGCTTCTCAACCTCTCAACTGCTGTTTTAACAGATTATGATTTCCATTACACGAGAGTAGATGTTAAAACTTCATGCTGATTTGTACTCGGCTTTCGCCAAGATAAGCAACACTAAGACGTAGCTTTACAGTAAACTATGCTTCTCCATCCATTTACGCTTCTTTCCATATGAGGGTGTGACTCCCCTTCTGTCTGGCGTTAACGGCTGCAGTGTACTTGGCGCGTCAGCACACACGACGGCTGCAACTACAGTGTGGTCTCCCTAGTGGACCAACACGACAACCGTCTGGATTGAGCCGAGTAGGGGACATCTCTAGGGTCTTCAAGTGGGCACCTTCCGTCCTCAGTGTTTCGTCGACTAGCCCACGACACCTCAAGAGGGCTCGACAGTGACTCTGGCGTGAAACCTGGACTCTCCATCCTCGCTGTTCTGCTTCAGTGGCCAAATGAGCATACCGCAGTTTCTTCCTCTCATATGCCTCATCTACAGCATCCTCCCATGGCACTGTCAACTCTATCAGTTGAACAATGCGTGCTGATCCAGACCACAAAACAATGTCTGGTCGTAGGTTAGTGGTGGCAATCTCAGGTGGAAAAATAAGCCGTTGATCAAGATCAGCCAGCATCTTCCAGTCCCTAGCAGCTTCCAGTTGTCCTGGCCGAGAATTGGTGTTAACACCTTTTCTTGGTGGTTGCTCGCCAGGGCGGAGGAATGTTGTCTTCTGCGTGTAATGTTTTGCTAGAACATGCGGCAACTTATTGGTCATACTACGCTTGCCTTCCAATGCTAAAGCCAAACATCTCAGTACTTGGTCATGGCGCCAAGTAAACCGACCTTGGCTAAGAGCCACCTTACATCCTGTCAAAATGTGCCTTAATGTGGCAGGTGATGAACACAAAGGACAAGAGGGATCCTCTCCTACCCAGAGGTTTAGGTTCTGCGGTGATGGGAGAACATCATATGTTGACCTAATAAGGAAACTGATCCTACTCTCTTCCATTGACCAAAGGTCTTGCCAGCCCATTTTGCGTTGTTCCACACTCTCCCATCTCATCCACTCTCCCTGCTTGGCCTGGGAAATGGCCTTTATACTCCTCATCCTCTCCTCCTGCTTTCGCACCTCGTTGACTACCAGCTTCCTCCTTTGAGCTGGGCCTGCCTTGTGCCATTTAGGAGGAGCTAACCTGAGCCCAAAACCCCCTCTTCCATGCTGTACCTGTCCCACGATATCCCCTATTTGAAGGTCAGCCTTTGCCTCTACTACAGATTTCTTTGCTGACCACTTTCTACCAGTTTTTAACACAGGGGCTGCCTCCCTTACACATTTGTCACGTGACTCTACTAATGTCCTTTCCAGTCTGACCTTGGCACACTTAAACTCCTCGGTTAAAGCAGAGACTGGCAGCTGCAATATTCCTTTACTATAAAGTCCCACTCTGCTGAGGCAGCGTGGAACTCCCAACCATTTCCTGATGTATGAACTTATTAACGCTTCCAGCTTATCCACTGTTGTCAAAGAAACCTCGTACACAGTCAGTGGCCACAGCAACCTCGGCAGTAGACCAAACTGAAAGCACCAGAGTTTTAGTTTGCCTGGTAGAGCACAGCTGTTTATGCTCTTCAACCCTTCCACTGCTTGTCGTCTAACTTCTCCCACTCGAACTGTGTCCTTTAGATCTCCATCGTACCATCTCCCAAGACTTTTCACTGGCTTCTCAGAAACTGTTGGTATTGCCTCACCATTAATGAAGAATGTTTTATCTACTACCTTTCCTTTAACTATGGAGATGCTCCTTGATTTAGAGGGCTTAAATTGCATTCGTGCCCATTCAATATTATCTGTTAACTTCCCCAATAACCGATTAGTGCAGGCTACTGTTGTAGTCATGGTTGTCATGTCATCCAGCATTCAATTTCTGTTTGTTTGTGTGTGACGGTTGATTAGAGGGTTTCAGTTCACTGATTCAGTGTTGCCGCGGTCATTGCCTGTGTGCTCCGGCACTGGTGACGGTCCCATTTCCTAAAAGAGCAACACTGTCCAGAATACAATGCCAGTCCATCTGTGCGTTTCTGGGTGCGGTAGGCCTTTGTCCCCCTCTGACGGTCACGAAAACTGTTTCACTTGTTTGGGCTTACAGTACGCTGAGGCAGTTCTCGTGAATGACTCATGTTCCCATTGCGGGAAGATGACCATCTCTGTGTTGAGATCGAGACTCGCCTTCGTCATAGATTGCACCAAAGCAGCTTTACAGTATCAATCAAAACAACAAAACAATGTTCAACCTCCACGTTTGGTAGGGCTGATCAATGGTATTAATGATTGGTTAATTAATTTGAATATCCCCCACCTCCGGGCCCCGCCCTAGTCTTTCTTCTGGGCTACCTTCCCAGAGTAGGGCTGGGGTGCCGTCTGGACTGGGTGATCTGAGGATTACAGTGAGGGGTAATCCGCTCGGCAAGGCCCGTGGATCCCTCACTCCTCTTTCGCACCGCAACCGGTGGAGCTCCTCGATGAGCGTGCTGGTCCCTCTATGGTGGGCCGACCAGCCGTTTCATTCGGGGTCCCTCCTGAGGACAGGATGTCCATCACAGCATCGGAAGGGGAGCTGGGCTCTGGAGATGACGACTCGGCTGTGCTGCCTCCCTCTGGGAGACCAGCGTTGCCAGATCCAGAGATGACACCTACGCTGAAAAAGGCAGCAGACGTGGTAGGGCTCATGTGGAATCCTCCACCGTGTCCCACCCGAGAGGGTGATTGGTTTCTCGGAGCGGGCCGGGCTGGTTCTCAGCCCACCGCCCCGGTACCTTTCTTTCCTGAAGTGCATGAGGAGCTTACGAGGACATGGATGGCACCTTTCTCTGCCAGAAACCGCCTAAGTAGCTCCTCCCCTTGATGGGGGAGCGGTGAAGGGTTACGAGGCTATCCCTCTGGTGGAGCGGTCTGTGGCGTTGCAACTGTGTCCGGCGGCCGCTGCCTCTTGGAGGGGTGATCCTCGTCACAGCAGCGCAGCAGCTTCCACCGCAGAAGGGCCACCCAGCCCGCTCCAGGTGCTGCCAAGCCAGGTGGTAAGCGACAGCTTAAATGTTGAACCTGGATCAGTCATCACACTCAGGTGTTGAGCAGATATGGTCCTGAAACTCAGTGATATTCATCACACCTAGTGTTGAGCAAGAGTCTTGTTTGTGCATATCGCTGTCCTACTGGCGAAGGACGTGATATAGCCGTTCCTCCAGCCGATATGAAGACCAGTTTTTATAAACTCGCTTTTCATGGTACCTAGTATATGGTGGGTCGTGACCATCTTGGAGCTGTGTCACTTGAAACGGTTAGGGTTAACCCTAACCGGGTCACCAATCCTAACCCTAACCCTTTCTACGAAAGCCTCCGTACAAGTTGCTAACTTGTTGCTAAGTTTGATGAACCATAACCTATTAACCATAACCATAACATATTTAAAACCAAACAGTTGATTCTTTGATGAAAAGAAAGGTCAAAAGAAATAACATTTTTGTCTCACATTATAAATGTCTTCACAGTCACTTTTGATCAATTTAATGTCTCCTTGTTGCAAAAAGTTTTTTTTTTTTTTTTTAAACGCAGAATCTTTCATTTAGTCAACATGTATTCCATCCTCATCACTTACAAAAGGCCTTGACATTGTTGTGGTTTTATCAGTGTTGTCCTCTAGATGGCAGTCTTGGATGTGGATTTCCCAGATCATATTAAGCACCCTGTGTATTCCAGGCAGTTTGATACTTTCACCAAATTTGTGCAGCCAAGCAAAACCTTTTACTCATATTTACTTCCCATTTCATTCGTCTTGTCAACCGGATATCAATCAATATGCCAGCAATCTCTTCCACTGAGCGCACAGGCTACAGGACACGTCCACTGCTCATTCTCTTGACATTTCCAGTGTTAATGTTCTAGCTACAGTTCAGTATATTGTAATTGTATCTGTTTGAACAACTGTGTGTTTCTTTTCTTATTAATATATCCTAGTTTTATTTGATTGATCAGTCTCGTTTAGCAGATGAACTTTAAGCAGTGAAGTCTTACTGTTTATTCTGCTGTGTGTAATGGGAATATAGGATTGGTGATAAAATGACCTGGCAAATGCAAACAGTGTATCTTAATCTGCAGATTAATTAGAGCCCTTACTCAATTACAGCCCTTACCCAGGGAAATGTTTGAGCAAAATCCGCTCAAAAATGTATTAGGCTCATTCCTTCAGTTGGGTGGTTTGTTGGGGAAAAAATAAATAAATAATTGTTTAATCTTATCAGAGGGAGAAAACACATTGGTCAAGCTCAGGCTAGTATAACCCAATGATCCTCCTGACCAAATATTTCATGTGTTGTAGAGAAAAATGTCCACTCTGTTAAATTGCCTTTTTTTTATGCAGTGTGACACAGTGTGAACCTTAACAGGGTGGAAGTTAAGCTAATAAAGCCTATTATTTGCTAGGAAAGAACAACATGCTAGCAGAAGATTAGCATTTAAGAAGAATTTGAATGATATATATTATTAAATTGGTAACACTTTATTTTACAGTGTCCTTGTGTAGTTACTATAGTAGTTACTATAAACTGCGCATAATTACAAGCAACTAATCCCAAACCACACCCTAATCCTAACCCTATAGGTATGTAGTTAATTATTATCACTCAGTACTTAAATGTATAATTAAAGTCCCCCTGTATTCAATCGTTTTATCCCTTAAAACTCATCTTTGATCACCAAAATGACATATTTAAATGTTTTTTCCTTTAATTTTTTTCCTCAAGCCTATAAAATAGCTTGAATGTAACTACACCCTTGCCTCATTTGGTATACGCGTTACTATGAATATGCAAATTAGCTCCGCCTCCACGCACTCGCACCAGCTCAGAGATCCATTCGCTGACGATCACACGTTGATCTGATTGGTTACGTAGTTTGTGACGTCAAAAACACCAGCGATTTCAAACCACGATTTTTAGTCTTTGGTTCACTGCAGTGAATACTCAGCAATGGCGTTGACTTATGCATTTGCATATGCTTTGTCTTAAAGCATATTAAAAACACCACATAGACATATAAACAACATTAAAAGCTTGATTTTCACCATAGGGGGACTTTAAAATAAACCATAAAATCGATTTTTTTATTTTTTATTGACACAACAGGATGAACATGTTTATGTTTACGCCATTAGATAAGTCTTTTAAAAATGAGGGAAAAAAAGACTAATAACTAATACTTTATTCTTGGATGCGTTTCCTTTCAATGATATCACTTCTAGCCAAGTCATGTGATTAAGAGCATATATGCTTAAGTTTTTAAAGGCCAAGTAGCATCAGTGTAACAGGGTGGACTGGAGTTGAGAGACCAATGAATGGTTTTACATATAAAAAATATGTAACGCGATAAATTGTATTTTCTGTCAAAAAGAATATATGTAAATGTTTACACTAAAAAGCATACATGGGAATTTGTCAAGTGCTTCTGTTTTTTTTAAATTATTTCTTTATTTAGATTTTTTTTTTATTCCACTAGTCCATATGATGTTTCAGGGTAAATCTATGCATGGAAAACTATGTGGCATGAAAGTTGATTAACATTTTATGTAAAACATGCAGTATTGTTTCATGGAGATATAAAATCCACCAAACTGTAGGAATGACTCATAACTGGAATTTAATGGAGGAAATGCTCCAATTTACGCTGAATAAACTGATTTTCTTTGGTTATAAGTTGTGCGCCTTACAACTAATCTTCAGCATGTTTAGCATGCCAAATTGGGAATTAGCTATATTTGGAATATGCTTCAAAAATAGCTGTTTTATAAGAGAAATTGCAAATTTGCAAGAGAGATACATTTACAGCACTGGCCACAGTGGCTAACAGGCAGTGGTGACTTTTACAAAACGTTGAAATTACGTCATGGTCTGTATATGATTGATTTTTAAAGCTCATTCACCTTGACCAACTTTTTCCAATGATACACACTCAGGGTTTGCCATCTCCAGCTCTAGCAGAGAATCTTTGAAGAAACCAAGACTGTGAGGTCTGTTCAGTGTCATATTGCCTTAGGGTCACATCCAATTGCCACCACTCAGACTTTGTGTCCAGTGGAGATTTTTCAGAAAGACATTTCCAATGTTTCAATGTCTGATGACGTCGAACACATTAGCTGAGAGTCTGAGAGCATCACATTCGTCACATATAAAAAAGCGGTGCAGACAGTGGGGGTTCACACACATGCTGGGTATGAAGTCGGAAAATGGCATTGGCTAAGCTCATGAATATTTAAAAGGTTAAAAACAAATAATTGAACATGATTTACTGTGCAGATAGATAAATATGTGAAGAATTAATGTGCAAATCAGGTCTGTATGAAGTATTTGCTCTCAATCCTGTGCATATATGGTTGGATGGATACAAACTAGTATCTAAATATACACATACTATGGTAGAATAGTTGACATAGAGCAGAGTTTAAGTGTGTTTTCAGTTAGCTTACAGCAAACTAGCTTAGCATAGCGCTAACTGCTTAAGAAGAGCTCATTTGATTAGCAAGAAGAAGATATCATGTTAGCGTATTGTTATTGATCAGGCAGAAGTTGGAAAGAATTAACTACTTGTTAAGTCGTGACAACAAATGCTGTTTCCTCTACTCCGTTTTATGTGACAATACAATCTCAAAAGCCATTTATGAGCACAATTCATTTATATAGCACATCTTTAAGCTAGACTTTTGAAAACTAATGATATACACTACAGTTATTTCAGGTTCAAGGTGTCCTGGACACTAATATATTAACGATTCAGAAAATATAGAGATAATAATTTTTTTAAAGTAGTACTACAGCATAGAGGAGAGGCTTCACTGTGCTGAATAAACTGCTTTTTTGGGGGAAATGCATATCATTTCAAGTCACCATGAAATCAAAATGTTTTTTTTTCATGGAATATTGCAGTATTTATTATAAATAAATTATATGTGCACATGTTTTTTTATTTTTTATTATTTGCCCTCATATTCTTTAACCAAAATAACTTCCCCTCCCTATTGCAGCTCATCTCTTCTCTGATGATGCGTTTACTGGCGTGAGGGCGGGGCAACCTGTCAATCACATGAGATCCACCAATAGCAAACCACAACCATCAATTCATGGACAAAATCAAGTCCCACCCTTCTTTTTTTCTTTTTGTTTGAGAAGCCGTTTCACCCGGATATACACTCACCTGAAGGATTATTAGGAACACCATACTAATTCTGTGTTTGACCCCCTTTTGCCTTCAGAACTGCCTTAATTCTACGTTTCATTGATTCAACAAGGTGCTGAAAGCATTCTTTAGAAATGTTGGCCCATATTGATAGGATAGCATCTTGCAGTTGATGGAGATTTGTGGGATGCACATCCAGGGCACGAAGCTCCCGTTCCACCACATCCCAAAGATGCTCTATTGGGTTGAGATCTGGTGAATGTGGGGGCCATTTTAGTACAGTGAACTCATTGTCATGTTCAAGAAACCAATGTGAAATGATTCGAGCTTTGTGACATGGTGCATTATCCTGCTGGAAGTAGCCATCAGAGGATGGGTACATGGTGGCCATAAAGGGATGAACATGGTCAGAAACAATGCTCAGGTAGGCCGTGGCATTTAAACGATGCCCAATTGGCACTAAGGGGCCTAAAGTGTGCCAAGAAAACATCCCCCACACCATTACATCACCACCACCAGCCTGCTCAGTGGTAACAAGGCATGATGGATCCATGTTCTCATTCTGTTTACGCCAAATTCTGACTCTACCATCTGAATGTCTCAACAGAAATCGAGACTCATCAGACCAGGCAACATTTTTCCAGTCTTCAACTGTCCAATTTTGGTGAGCTCTTGCAAATTGTAGCCTCTTTTTCCTATTTGTAGTGGAGATGATTGGTACCCGGTGGGGTCTTCTGCTGTTGTAGCCCATCCGCCTCAAGGGTGTGCGTGTTGTGGCTTCACAGATGCTTTGCTGCATACCTCGGTTGTAACGAGCGGTTATTTTAGTCAAAGTTGCTCTTCTATCAGCTTGAATCAGTCGGCCCATTCTCCTCTGACCTCTAGCATCAACAAGGCATTTTCCCTCACAGGACTGCCGCATTCTGGATGTTTTTCCATTTTCACACCATTCTTTGTAAACCCTAGAAATGGTTGTGTGTAAAAATCCTAGTAACTGAGCAGATTGTGAAATACTCAGACCGGCTGGCACCAACAACCATGCCACGCTCAAAATTGCTTAAATCACCTTTCTTTCCCATTCTGACATTCAGTTTGGAGTTCAGGAGATTGTCTTGACCAGGACCACACCCCTAAATGCATTGAAGAAACTGCCATGTGATTGGTTGATTAAATAATTGCATTAATGAGAAATTGAACAGGTGTTCCTAATAATCCTTTAGGTGAGTGTACATCACAATAAGAAAGAAAAGTCTATCAATTTCATGTCGACTTTAATGAATTGACAGCCTATCAAAAAATGGCTTCAAAATGTTTGCCATTTAACATTTCTTTTGAATTGAATTGAACAGTTTACGGCACTTCTCATTCATTTCAATTGCTGAGTCCCAATTTGCCTACATATATTATGCCCTAAAAGTATATATACTGTTTTTGTGAAGAAAAAGTACATACTTTTGAGTGTGTAGCAGACTATGTGACATAACAAGACTATAATGTGACAATGTCAAGACTATAATGTGATTGGTCATCGAGGCACATTTGAACCAAGTTGACGATTACGCTTTCTCCAAGGGTAGAATGAATGAATGAGGCGTTTATATAGCGCTTTCATATGTACTACTGTACACCCAAAGCGCTTTACAATTATATCAGGGGGTCTCTCCTCACCCACCACCAGTGTGCAGCATCCACTTGGATGATACAACGGCAGCCACAGTGCAACCGCGGCAGTGCGCTCACCACACACCAGATACAGGTGGAGAGGAGAGAGAGTGATAGAGCCAGTTCAGTGGTTGGGGATTATTAGGAGGACATGATTTTTCAAGGGCCATTGGAGGGAATGTGGCCAGGACACCGGAGTTACACCCCTACCCTTTACGAGAAGTGCCATTGGATTTTTAATGACCACAGAGAGTCAGGACCTCGGTTTTATGCCTCATCCGAAGGACGGGAGGGTAGAGTCTGGTATCTCCCTATAATAAGTCCATCTCTGATATTATCACCATTAGTTGTTTGCTCTTGGGATCCGATTGAGCGTTTGGAACTGTAAAATGTGACACGTGACATCAGACATAACAACCAGATTGGGATCATACTACACACATTCTTGCTATAGAATGGTTCTTCAATGAAAGGTTCTTCATGAAATGCATTAGGCTACATACTCGAAGAAAAAAATCAAACGCCGCTTTTGACTGACCGGCAAATGAGTGTAGACATTAAGGGCAATGTATTTCTATCCATCACAACATTTTCATTCACGCCAAATCAAATATATCATATAGATGACTAAAGTCCATTCTCTGCCATAGACCACGTGCACTACTCTCCATAGTTTGAATAGGTGTGAATAGGTCCATTGGAACTTGTTATATCAATTTCTTGGCCTTTGTATTTCATATTCACAGTTAAAAATTGAAACAGAAAAAAAATAATTGGTTTTTGCTGTGCATTTGAATACTGAGGAAATGAGAAGATTTGTTAAAGCAGTCGGCAGCAGCAGTCATCGAATCTTCAGGGGATAACTCATCGGCCCCCTGTCGCTGGACGGGCTGTTTCCTCTTCCGTCGGGAAGCGGCTCCGTCAGATGAGTGCTCAGGAGTGTCAGCGCCGGGGGAATCTCCGTCAGTGCGTTTCTGACAGTGAAATACATAATGATTCTCACATGGCAACCGCAACGAAGTGACAACCCGCAGATGATTTAATAAAGTTCAGTACAATCTAATTGAAGTTGTGAGTGAAAGCCTCTTGAGAGCGATCCCTTTCTGGATTTGTCACAACCCTTGAAGTGAGCATTATCACTGTGGGAGAGACACATGGATAAACCGTACAGCTGGTGGTTACTGAACTTAAACTGGGTTCACACACGGTACACCTGCCCTCAGCCTAATGTATGAACTCTTTTGGATAAACTCTTTATGGACAATTTACCTTGACCACATACATGTATGGGAGTTTCATGGATTTCAGACGTCACCATACTAGTAATACCAAAACATTATTTTGAGTGCCTTGGAGTGCTATGTACATAACAAAAACCATGGTGAATACAAGAAGTATTTAGACACTTGACTACACTGGAAAATGCTGCAATACATTGAACAGATTTTAAAACCTTATCACACACTTGCCGAGCTTGAAATGGTGACAGAGAAAAAACTGGGCATCATACACTAAATGAATGAGGGTCACATACTATCTTTACCTTTACACAACAAACTCCCACAAGTTCAAACTTGTGTCTAGGAGATGCTTTAAATATCAAATATGTTTGATATCCTTCACTGGATGGAATATGAAGCAAAAAAATAATAATAAAAAGAAATCGCAGTCTGTGCCCATCATACAGTACACAATTTTCTGTGAAATCTGTTAACTCCGACTGCAGGCTCCTCCAGACTGCAAATCTGAGCAAAAATATGGGCAAAAGTTGTATAGTGTAATTCCAGCCTTTAAAATGTCATTGCATTCAAAACTAAATATTAAACTAAGGTCCCCATGTAAACTACAAAAATATGGATATTTGAAAACGGTGACGTCAAGCGCATGCTTATTACGTATTCAGTCTATATGTTTGGTGTCTTTTCAGTGACATCGCCAACTACTGGCCTGGCATGAATAATACAGCGTTTTAAGTCGTTTTCGTAGATCCGTGTGAACGGGGACCATTTTGACAACATTGTCATCTGTTCGGGAAAAAAAGCAAAGGAAAAACTTTCCTTTTTTATCACGTTGTTGTCACGTAAACACCCTTAATTTTGACTTAAGTATCCAAATCCTTTTTTGAGCCACTTCACATTAAAGTACAGTATCATCATGCTATCTGTACCACAATACTCCCACCCATGCTGAAAAACGCCGCTGCTTAAACAGCATAAAGGCCTGTTCACACTTAGAAGGACAGTTATAACAATAGCTATATTGGCTACATTTGCAAGAAAGCATTTCATTCTCATTTCCTAATTCCCCGGAGGGAGAAGAGCTAGAGATTTTGTCATCTTACGAGAAAGGGATGTATTGAATCAAAGCAGAGGCCATTGATTCATAATGAAGTTGTGTGATATCTCAGTCTGATTGAATAACAGGACTGGATCATTATGCTTTTACACAGTGAACGAAGGTCTGAAAACCCAAGACTATATTGATTCCCCCCCTCCCCCATATATGATTTGTATGAAGAGGTGCATTTCATCAGGGTTCAGTCCTGAAACATCACCTCCCGGCCCTGGGTAATGTGGCTGTACCGCCCAGGAAATTAAATTAGGAAATTAGAGCCGCAGTATTTAAATGAGACTCCCAGCAGCAACTCGCTTCCTGTGTTTTACTGTACGACATTAACCTCACTGAAAGCACTGGGAGGCAATTAGAATCACAAATGACGTACGCTAAGTTTCAACTTTTCATTATGTGAATGGTGAGCCGTGTATAATTACAAAAGTACTGATAAACACATACCTGAGCATCAGGGCACACCGTTGCCAGGGTGGCTTTCATAATTACAATATCTCTCTTCACCGAGGGCCAGAAGTGACTACGGCATTCTGATATGGGCTTATAGGAGAACAAAAGAGGTCATTTAAAGCAAATGAGCAGACGGTTTCAATTAATCTAGGTTATTTCCTGGTTCTTAAGTAGCACACATTCACAACCATAGTGTAAGCATTTCTCTTTTCAACAGGAGCATTTGTGCTGTTATTATTTTTCAACAAGCACTCTAAGCATTGGTGCTTCTGTTTCATGTGTTATGTTTGTCTCACTCAGCTCCCTAGATTCCCTTCATTGGCGTCCTTGCTGGAAGAGATTTCCCTGGTTCGTTGATTCGTTGGCGGTCTCGTCATGTCTGGAATGACGTCTTGGGAGGGCAATCACGTTGTGGTGTGTAGGCTGATGAATGGAAGTGGAGTCTCATGGTTGAAGTTTGAAGTCGGAGGAGAACAAAGACTAGAGTCGTTGACTGAAAATGACTTGCATGATGCTGTTCAGTCTTAACATGTTTTCATCTGATCTGGTCTCGTCTTCTCATCTCTGATGTTTGTCTAACCCCCGAGGAGTTCTGACCAGTTGGGTATTTTCTTTGGTTCAGCGTGTGACAGTTTCTCCTCCTCTCACATAAATGACATGTTATCTGATTAGTCACATGGTGTCTTAACTTTCGCGCTCTAGCAGTGGATAATTTAGACATGATTTCTATAATAAGAATTGAAACATTTTACACAGATTTGATTCATACCACAAATAGAGAAATGGAAAACCATTCATGCTGATAGTACACAAGACACACCTCTAATCAACCCTTCAACATAACTCATGGTTTTCCCAGACAGACTCAAGATGTGCCATCTCCGAACCAATCTGTCTTTTTAAAACTACCTAACGTTGACATCTTAAGTGTTCTTTCTCTAGTTGGGATCATCTCTTACAAGCGTTCTTTGTCTTATATGTAGAAGAGTCAGTTAGTTTCCAGACTAAATGGGATCCCAAATGACAGATCATCTGGTACTGAGTGTTGACTCAGACTCTCTGTGGAATTCGGCTCTTTTCACAGTTTGAAGGAGTTCACTCTCAGTTTAAGTGTAAATAAATATTGAATGAGAAAAAGAATTGAGACTTGTGGTTAAGGATGTTGTTCTGCCCTAGTCATCAAACTTACATCATCTGAGAAGGAATGCCATTCCAGAGGGGAAGCAAATTTTCACATTGTGATTAAAAATGACAAAGACAAACAATCTTTTTCTTGTGAATTAATTTGATTATTTGTTTACCACTTGTGCGCTAACAAAGAGAATGGGCTCCATTTTTATTTCATGCAGACTTTAATAAAACAAAAAGTTAAATCAATATTTCATTCAATTTCTTTAATCAGCCATGTAATAAGTGGAGTACTATACAATAAGCCGGAAAATATCACAAAATATTATTCAGCACATTACCCCTTGTGAGTGTGTTACTGCATATGTCTTTGTTTACGTCTGCCTTAGTCTCTCTGGAATTGAAATATATTTACAGTTAAAATGATTAAAGCAGAGCGAGCAAGCGAGATAGAGGAGCAGAAGAGATATAAAATGAGAGTGGGGCCGGAGGTTATCGGTTTGAATCTGGTCACTCGACGCCTACTGAGTGCAGAGGGCAAGTCCTGTCACAGCCCTAGGGAAGAACAGCAGACGGAAATGAGATGTACAGCATGTCAGGCGAAAGAAACGCGAAGAGGGAGAGAAGACAGATGGAATATGAGCATCTCTGGCCTCAGAGGAGAGCTGAGAGGTCAGCTCATAAGAATTTGGCTGGTGTTGCTGCAGAGGTGGTCAGCTCCCACATAACTCTGTCCTCATTCCCGTTTCTCCCTGCGTTTTTTCATTACAACAGACCTTATATCACATTCTTCACTTTGTTCTTAGCTGGAAAACTTTAGTTTGTATGCATGAAAATCTAAGATATTCTTGACTTTTTTAAATTTAATGCAACAGCACACCCAAATATGAAAATTCTGTCATCATTCGCTTAAAGGGGCTCTATGGAACTTTTAGCGGCCTCTAGCGGTGAAGTTTCAGATTGCAGTCAATTTTTACAAGAGCGCTCATGCTCGAACTCATAAACAATACCGTCTATTACACAAATATCTCGGCGAATACTCGACGGATTCGGCGAGCACGGAACCGTCTAGTCGAGCTGAAAAGAACCATATAAGTTTGATAATTTTTGGTGGTGTTTTCGCGGAGATATTAGCCGAAAACCATCGGGCGCGCTGCAAAATGGCGGGCGCCGGTGACGCCACGATCTCAGAAGAGAACCGCTCGTATCTCTGGAACGCGAAGACCCAGAGAGCTCAAATTCGGGAGAGGAGGTCCCAGGAGAGGAGGTCCAATAAAAAAAGGATTAGTTTCATAGAGAAAAGTAGAAAAGTTACATAGAGCACCTTTAATTAATTTACCTAACTTTCTTTTATATAACACAAAAAGTAAATTTTGGCTGCTCTTTTCACCAGGGGCATCAGGTAAATTATAACACCATTGAAGTTCCCTCATAGCTATATCACAAATGAACTAAAACTTGTGTGTCAACAAATCAGAATCAACACTGGTGTGGTACAAATATGCAGGTATGTAGAAGAACTTGTTAAAATGTTCCATTTTGAATATTGTTATATCTTGTTTACTTGTTTGTCACCAAACTTGTTTACGTGCATGTTTAATGAAGGGGCGCCATTTTTAGCTTTCGAAGAGAGTACTAGCGACACTTGTAAACAAACAAGTGTGTGTATCAGCAGAAGGGCTTTGACATTGGTAGATTCTTGTCCACAGGGATTGGTGGAGTGATGTGTGTGACAGGTGTCGGAGGGATCTGTCAATACCTGCGGCTTTGACGAGAAGCACCCATCTGTATGTGTGCGCGAGTTTGTTCTTGAGGATGGAGTTTACGCTCAATAATCATTATGTGTTTGTTCATGCATTTGATTATGCATAATTGTGCATAATCAACACAATTTTTTTCAAGGTTTAGATTCAAGGTTAATTTCCATTCAACATTAGTATTTGTTCCATCCATCCATCCATCCATCCATCCATCCATCCATCCATCCATCAAATGAGTAGTATTTCCTGACAAACCGATATTCCAACCCGACCTGTTTTACAGTGTGCAATTTCGTATTCGCATTTGATTTGTATGAAAAATTATGAATTTCCATCCCTATGCTCACCCCTAAATCTGTGTGGAGAACAGATTGTGTGAAAACATACAAATGAGGTTGTACAGATTCATATGTATTTGCGACAAATCAATATACTGTAGTTACATATTATTGTGGGTATTTTTCATGATCGGTATACTGTACATACACATACAAACTAAGATGTCAGTGATGGCAACTCAAACCTTTTATAACCAGTATCAATTAGATAATAAAGTTTGTCAAGACGAACTTAGATATTGGCCAACAAAAGAAAAAAGACTCCATATAGCTTTCCACTGGTTCTATATTAAGTCCACATGATCATTCCAATACAGGGAGCTCAGGGATGGCATGAAAAATAACAAAAGTGCCCTTGTAATGAATTAATTTATATCTGATATATTTCTTAAGGTTCTGTTTAGGTATAGTTAGTGGTACTTGCTTTGGCACTACTGTTATTGTTCATGATTCTTCAACTTCAGGATTGGGCTTTGGTTTATGTAGGGAGTTGATTTTTATTAAAAAAGATTTTAAATTAAAGTGTTTGTTATATCAAGATTTACTTCCATATTAGGTTTAGGCCTACATATTACAGTGATTTCAGAAGGATCATGAAACTGAAGACTGCAGTAATGATGCTGAAAATTCAGCTTTGCCATACTGTATTACTTTTTAAAATATAAAGCAGCTATTTTACTTCTTTGTGAATCATCAAGTTTAAAAATGTGATGAAAATACCTGTTTACCAAGAATGCAACAGTGTAAGTGAAGTATGAAATATAAGACATTTGATGTGTGAAAAATCACTTCTCTCTTTAAAAGTCATAGTTAACAGAATATTTGTATTGTGAATCATTTTAAATCAAGCAGAAAGTTTGTCAACTGTATTATGAATAGCAAGACAAATGAATCATCCGGCATTAGTATGAAAGTTGTAAATTGTAAACAATTCCTTTTCAAGATAATTTCTGACACTGTTCTTGAAGACCCCATTAATAACAGCAATCAATCACTTATAAAATCCCCCAATCGTTCTTTTTTAGGATCATATCCACATTTTGAGTAAACAGTGAGGCTGATGTGGCAACTCCACACTTCACCTTCTTGGAAACGGCAGTGTTGTTTTTACTGCTTATTATCTTGGTGTTACCTCTGGTGTCACTTGGTGTGATTTTGTGCAGTCACACTGATAACAGGTGGCCAGATGGCATGCCACTTCTAACAAAGTGACAAGAAAAATGCTGCGGTTGTGTCTTCTGTTCATTTAAATCATTTGAAAGTTAAAACTGTAAAAGGAAATGTTTTGGATAAGTCACGATATTCTCTTTAAGATTCATGCGTTTTGAAGTGAACATGATTTGCAGTGGATCTAATCAAATGCATTTTAATATGTGAAAACATGGAGGAAGATGGAACTGGACATCACAGCTCAAATTAACAGGTTTCATCATTAACGTCAGAAGGCATTTATTAGGATTAGTTGCAATCAGGCACTATGCCTAGAAATGAAGCTAATGTTATTGGAATGCTGAAATTAGGTGTGGAAATGTTAAAAGGCTCAGGTATACGAGTAATAATGCAGTCTAGAAAAAAAAACACAGGTACACGTGTGTGTGCAAGCAGCATGTTTAGGTTTATACATGCATCCTGTGACAGAACAACATGATACCACAGCTAGATTCCCGTAAACATACATCTATGCACGTTCCGAAGTAATGTCTACCATGCTGAATTAAATGGACCCTTGAGGCCGGCGAAGGCCTTTTGCATATACTGTACACACACTCACTACAACACAGGAATTTTTACCCTCAGCATGCCTGTGAATCTTCTGACCTTTTCTAAATGCGTGATACATGTGTTTTTTTTTTTGTCATGAAACGCTAGATGGCATAAGCTGCAATCTGCTGGGAATCGCATAATTTAATACACAGCACAAGCTTATTGGCCTCTGCTGTTTCAGCAACCAGTGAGATTGCTTGCTCAACATTTAAATAGTCAAGTTTAGTGTTCGCTGTCAGCTGGTATGCAGTGCATTATCACTTACTCTGAAACCCTCCACCTCCCCCAGCTCCACCTGCCAAGATCTGCTATAGAAATTGTGTATGCCTATTCATGCACGCAGCAGCGTGTCTATGTCTTTTTTTTTTGGCACTAGCAAGTCCATACTTGCTCTGTAGATCCAGTCTGCCAAGAGCAAATTAACATTTTCATTTCCAATTAACTATTCAGAGTGTAGTCAGGATTGAAAAAAGTGCTAGTTTCATGTTTCTCTCTCTCTCTCTCTAATATATGAAAACATGAAATGTGAAACTGTTTAGACATATATTTGGTCTTTTTTTGGGGGGGGGGGGGGGGGACAGAATAGTGAAAGAGTGGACAGATCGCAAAAGAAAGATGACAGGAACCGGGCCAGGAATCAAACTCACGTCAAAGTGCTTGCTTTCTGTCAGAGCACTGGCCATGGGTCTAGACTAATTAGACTAAGGGGCTGTTTACACAATGCCGTTATCAACTAAAAACTTTTTATGCATTTTGGGTGTTCATTTACATGACGTACCCTAAAAGGTCCAATAAATAAGGTCTACTGTAGAAATATGCATAGATGTGTGAAAGATGTGTCTTTCTGCTGAATTACTTGTATTAACATGACAGCTGTCTTCTTGTAGCTTATTTTATGCAAATTACAGGCAAAAATGTAGTGCATTTGTATTACACTATACTAATTTGAGTTATTTTACCCTGGCATAAAAAAAAGCTGTAAGCATGCTGCTAGTGTGTTTGTAGATGATGAGGAAATGACAGTAAATTGGCCATCTTTCTCTCTTCTGACCTGCGTAATAAATCTCTCTCTCAAATCTTGTTTTTTTCTCTTTTGGCAAGTTAAAGGGATAGGTCACTTTGAAATTAATTTTTGGTATGTTTTAGCTTACCTCAAGGGCATCCAAGATGTAGGTGTCTTTGTTTCCACAGTAGTTTCAATTTTGATATTTTTAGGTCAAACCGTTCTTGTCTGTCAGTCATATAATGCAGGTCTATGGTCACCACCTCAAAGAGCATGCACAGAGAAGTCCAAATTAAACATGATTTAATGATTTAAAGACACGAAACGAGCGGTTTGTGTGAGAAAACGAACAGTATTTATATCGTTTTTACCTCTTGTAACCACAGCCACGAAGCGCCCACGCCCTCAGATCACTTGGACGTGGCTGTGGTTACAAGAGGTAAAAATTATATAAATACTGTTCGTTTTCTCACACAAACCGCTCGTTACATGTCTTAGGCCATCAATGTGTACTCACATTTACGAGTCATTAAATCATGTTTAATTTGGACTTCTCTGTGCATGCTCTTTGAGGTGGTGACCATAGACCTGCATTATATGACTGACAGACGAGAACGGTTTGACCTAAAAATATCATAATTGAAACTACTGCGGAAACAAAGACACCTACATCTTGGATGCCCCTGAGGTAAGCTAAAACATACCAAAAATTAATTTCAAAGTGAACTATCCCTTTAATGGATTAATGGATTTTTCTTTTGCTGTTGGAACAAATCTAAACACTATGGTCTCCCATTTACTTCTAAAGATGCTCACATGGCTATAGTTTACTTCCGTGTTCCAAACCCAGAAGTCCATATCCCTGCAGTTGTGCACTAGAGGTTTTTTTTTTTTTTTTAAGTGGTGTGAACACATACACACACCCTATCCAGTGCATACACTCCATGACAGAGGCCAGTATTACATGACTGATAGCATTAAATTGCTTTTATCCAAGTTTTTATCAGGATTTACCGGCCCCTAGCACCATTGGGTTCCGCCACCTCTGTTTCAATAAATCACGCTGGTGAGTGGTGAAGCACAACATAGAGAGAGAGAGAGAGAGAGAGAGAGAGAAAGAGAGAGAGAGAGAGAGGCTAAGATTGATGACCTGACCAAAAAAACGGATGCCAGAACAGCCACACAGCGCTCTGATGGAGAAACATATGTACATTTTTAGGCCATAATGGAAAATGTCAATCTCAGTGAATGCGGCTGGAAACTGTATTTTTCATTACAGAGAAATGCCAACTCATTTCCTGTTTACAGACCTCTGATCAATCTCACAGCACAGACAGAACGACAGGAGACAGGTCAGGGGTGTCTGTAATGGAGAAAACATTAGACCGACCTTGTGCGCATGAACGTTTTGTGAGTGGGTAATGTGTGTTTAAACAAGTTGGTGTAAAAATTTTCAATTTTTCCACATGTTTTCCCCTAAAGAATGAATAGAGTTACTTCAATGGGTTCAGACATCTTGAGATCACATGACCAGAAAATACTTTTTTGCTGTGTCCCAAATCACCTTCTTATACTTATACTATTAGGGTAAAAGTATGTACTCTTTTTGTGAAGAAAAAGTACATACTTTTAAGTGTGTAGCAAAAGAGCAGGCAAGCTTTGGGACATACTACTTCCGTCATCTTTAACGGACAGCTCTGTCGCTTAGTTACGTGCATCCTGTCAACGTAAACTGCCCTGTCAATCATCTTGTCACAGTTAAAATCCTCCATTCAATTTCATTTAATTTCCTACCGCTTCGAAGAGAAATGTAGTAGCACGTTCATCTGCCAGTCGTGGGTCTTTCATGCGGAGACTCTCCTCGTGTGTTTGCAATTTGAATATAATGAAGCATTTAAAAGTTAATGGCTAAACGTATCTTTACAAAAGTTCACCATACTGCTGCAGATGAAATATAATGTGGACAATATTGAATAAATACATTTTCGTCAGGTTAGCTACTAATAATTAATCACTAAAACCCCTTTATCTAAACCTCTCTTTGTAACCGCCAGACTCGCACATCCTCAATGTCTGTCGTTTTTTAACACTTTTTACTCGTGTTTGTAGTTCTAACCGAAACCTCATCCAATGCGCAATAATAGCCGTTAGAGTGTTAAAGGATCTGCACTTCGGATTCTAACCAGAAAAAGTAGATTTCATTTGGGTTTCTTTGGACTACTTGGTTAATTATTTAAAAATACTACGATTTGCGACGTACTAATACTATTTTCGAAAACTATTTAGGATGGATAGTATGCGAATTGCGACGCACTGTTTATCTTTGTAACTTCCTTGTTATTGGGCAATTTTTCTCACAGAATAGATTATTCACACAAAATTTAGCATTTCTCCAAAGACATTAGCTCTGTGGCACCTCCAAGAAATTTTGAATAGATTGGCCACAGGAGGAAAGTGGTGACATCCTTGGGTGGAACACTAAAACAAACACTGAAAAAAGGGTAACCTGGTTATTTTAAGGTGTTACGACCCTGGTCTAGGGTTCCCTGATTTGAGGTTTGACTTACTAGTCATTTGGTGCATAGCGCCTTGGAGATGTTGTCTGACAAACGTTCCTCTCCAATTCTGCTGGGGTGCAGGCCATCGGCACGGAAGAGCCTAGGTTGCTCCCAGAAAAGATTCCAATTATTTACAAAGAGTAGTTTCTGTTCATTACACCATGGCATTAACCGTTAGTTTAGATCATAGTCTACTGAAACTTTCGTGTCCTCATGGGTATGTGGGAAGAAATCTTTTGGGGCCGGTGGAGGGGGCATTCTGCTGCTGGTGCACCCAGGGTCCATGGTGTGCAGTACAACTAAAATGGGGGTGCCACTGGGCATTTGTTACAGAAAACATTTTGCTTGTGCGTGATACTATTGTACATCCACATCATTAGGTGTCATTGTAAGTCCAGGGTGGCTGCTATAAAAAAAAAAAACTCAGTTCACCTTGAAAGGCCCCTTGAAATCATAATGTAAATGATTTCCCCCTTGAAATGTAAGTTTTTTTGTTTTTAGTATGAATATGTTAGCCTTAAGGTTATGAATAAGCTGATGTGTTCGAAAACGGACACAATTCACATTTAGGATATATAAGCATTCAAAACTTACAGTATCTCACTTCCGCTAAAATGGATCACAGATGTTTTTTACATCACAGCGGACTTCAGCTTCTCATCACATCTTCTGTCCAATCAAATGCTCTCTAGAATCTAAAGCTCCACCCCCTATGCTATAAATACCACCTGGCCAAAGCGACCCTTGACACATCACTGATCAATATGGGTTGGAGACGTGTGTTCGGTTGCTATGTTCGGTTGAGTTTTATTCCGTTAACTGTACGTTGGTTAAGAATGAATTGCCTAGAATTTATTCACACCTCTAATATTGAATCCAACGTATCATCAGCGCTTGGATTCGCTTCCATGGTGCTGTCAAGTACGACTGCAGTCTGTGAGTTAAACTAAACGCTATTGGATATTTAAAAAGGGGGAGGAGCCATTCAATATGCCCCGACTAGCTTCCTGTTTTAGTGGAAATTACTTCAACGGATCGTACCAGCTGCGCTTTCCAGGGCATTTCAGTGGGCCTTTAATGATGTAGATTAGTGTTTCCCAACCCTGCTCCCGGAGGCACACCAACAGTGCACATTTTGGATGTATCCCTTATCTGACCAATATATTTCTGGTCTTGGAGTCTCTACTAATGAGCTGATGAGCTGATTCAGGTGTGATTGATTAGGAAGAGTTGGAAAATGTGTAGTGTTTAGTGTGCCTCCAGGAACAGGGTTGGGAAACACTGATGTAGAGATAACCATCTGATGAATACTCATATCAGTAGATTAAATAAAAGCTGTCTTATTCTACATGGCAACCCCCAATATGTGACCCGATCTATGTTGAGATCATGTTGCCAGACAAATAATACTTGTGCACTCACCTAAAGGATTATTAGGAACACCTGTTCAATTTCTCATTAATGCAATTATCTAATCAACCAATCACATGGCAGTTGCTTCAATGCATTTAGGGGTGTGGTCCTGGTCAAGACAATCTCCTGAACTCCAAACTGAATGTCAGAATGGGAAAGAAAGGTGATTTAAGCAATTTTGAGCGTGGCATGGTTGTTGGTGCAAGACGAGCCGGTCTGAGTATTTCACAATCTGCTCAGTTACTAGGATTTTCAAACACAACCATTTTTAGGGTTTACAAAGAATGGTGTGAAAAGGGAAAAACATCCAGTATGCGGCAGTCCTGTGGGCGAAAATGCCTTGTTGATGCTAGAGGTCAGAGGAGAATGGGCCGACTGATTCAAGCTGATAGAAGAGCAACTTTGACTGAAATAACCACTCGTTACAACCGAGGCATGCAGCAAAGCATTTGTGAAGCCACAACACGCACAACCTTGAGGCGGATGGGCTACAACAGCAGAAGACCCCACCGGGTACCACTCATCTCCACTACAAATAGGACAAAGAGGCTACAATTTGCAAGAGCTCACCAAAATTGGACAGTTGAAGACTGGAAAAATGTTGCCTGGTCTGATGAGTCTCGATTTCTGTTGAGACATTCAGATGGTAGAGTCAGAATTTGGCGTAAACAGAATGAGAACATGGATCCATCATGCCTTGTTACCACTGAGCAGGCTGGTGGTGGTGATGTAATGGTGTGGGGGATGTTTTCTTGGCACACTTTAAGCCCCTTAGTGCCAATTGGGCATCTTTAAATGCCACAGCCTACCTGAGCATTGTTTCTGACCATGTCCATCCCTTTATGGCCACCATGTACCCATCCTCTGATGGCTACTTCCAGCAGGATAATGCACCATGTCACAAAGCTCGAATCATTTCACATTGGTTTCTTGAACATGACAATGAGTTCACTGTACTAAAATGGCCCCCATAGTCACCAGATCTCAACCCAATAGAGCATCTTTGGGATGTGGTGGAACGGGAGCTTCGTGCCCTGGATGTGCATCCCACAAATCTCCATCAACTGCAAGATGCTATCCTATCAATATGGGCCAACATTTCTAAAGAATGCTTTCAGCACCTTGTTGAATCAATGCCACGTAGAATTAAGGCAGTTCTGAAGGCGAAAGGGGGTCAAACAGAGTATTAGTATGGTGTTCCTAATAATCCTTTAGGTGAGTTTATATTACCACATATCTTGTTCAGTCTCCCCTGTTTTTGGGTTCTTTTGATCACAAAATAAATTAATCATTCTTGACAGTTTGATCTTTTCTGCAATAGCAATGGTAACTTAAATGTTCAGCTTTTGTGTCACTACACCAGACTACTAGGTGTCAGTATAAGTCAAAGAAGACTGACATCCAGTGTAATAAAAATAACGTAGTGGTCAAAACTGGTTTAAGCTGATCTCCTAGCTTGGTTAAATTGGTATTGAACTGGTTTAACTGTTTGGCCAGTTGGTCTAGGACTTTTATTATTATTATTATTATTTTAACTTCAGGCTGTGTATGTGACAGTATCTTCAATGTCATTTGGTGGATTAAATGTTCTGAACTTCATGTTTTATCTTAAAGATATGGCAGCTCTATCAGACAAACAGATAAACACACACCCTCCTCTTCAGTCCTCACATCAGCACACAAACAGCTCGACATTGATGAATACTTACATCGGTGTCTCCCTGTGTGCACACACACTCTGTCTCTGTGCTCTAATTTAAACAGATGACTCTTAAATTGAACTGTAAATTACGACAATACACCCTCAACAACTTCCTCTGTGTGTGTGCCTGACTTAAATGCCATCAGAGGGAAATTTTCCTATGTGAATTACACCAGTGACGAACACGTTCATTTTAAATGTTGTCGTGAAGTATTTAATCTCTTCCTAAGGTGGAATCTGTGTCTCTGAGTTGCTGGGTACAGACAACCTGTGTCAACCATTTAAGTGTTGTTTTGAGTTTGTTTGAGTTGAGTTTCAGAGAGTAGTTATTATGATACACCACCTGTCAAATTTGATTGATTGACAGGTGGGCATGTCTATCCTTTGACCCGCCCCTTCCGGTTCCCTTTGACCTAGTTTCACCCCTTGTCCCGCCCCTTCCTGTTCACTTTTACCTAGTTCCAGCCCCTTCCGGTTCCCTTTGACCTAGTTCCGCCCCTTCCGGTTACAGCTTCTGTCAAAATGATTGATGATGACAGTTAGTTTGATCGTTTGAAGTTTGTTTGATCAAGAAAAGGGGAGGTATTGGCTTCGATGTTAACATAAGGTTTGATACAAAATGATTGATGATGACAGTTAGTTTGATAGTTTGAAGTTAGTGTTTTGTCAGCGGAATTTCCCTCCCTCCACATTCCTGAGCAGTATGCAGCATACCCACCATGTATAAATGAGGACAGTTATAAGAAAACCTGTAAAAAGTTTATCTGTTCTTTAAATGAATATAAACGCTTATAAAATAAATAATATAAACGATTATAAAATAAATGTAGAACTATTCACTGAAGCAATCATTTCAGATTAAATAAAATGGAGCCACAAAAATTGCAAACAGTTAAAAAATGTATTAGAGAGTTGAAGAAAAAACAATACAATGTATCAATGAGTTCACACTGGGAGCGCGCGTCTGTGTGTGTGTGTGTGTCTGTGTGTGTGTGTACCTCCACATTCCTGAGTGCATCGCTGAGCACTGGGGTAAGTGAGAAGATATATTATATATTTCACACAAAAGTTGTAAAAGTATATAAAATAAATATCTTACTAAAAATCTACTGAACCAATTATTTCAAAACAAAAAATAAAAATTATCTGACATGTTTAGAGGGTTGAAGACACATGTCATTTATCTGTGATAGGCTGCTTATAAGGTCCTCCCCATCACCACCACATCTTCAGAGAAATACGTTACTGGACAATAATGTTAGCTTCAGGATATAATGTTAGCTTCAGGATATAATGTTAGCTTCAGGATATAATGTTAGCTTCAGGATATAGGGTGACAGAGCAGACGAGCCCCTGTGCATTGTGCAATGTTAGCCTGCTAACGCTTTTCCAGAGCTAAAGTCTTGTGCGTACTAAATTTATTTCAAAGCATACTCGTAAAAGTTAAAATATTTAAAAATTAAATCTGTAAAGTTTTAATACATTCGTATCTTATATTTATCTCTTTTTAGATTACTGTAATGATTTTGTTTAACGGTGACCTAAAGTATAATTGTTATTAAACAACGTCTGTTCAAAAACTTTAGATTGTCCAAGCATCGTTCATTTTTTATGCTGTGGGCTCTCCATAGCCATAATGATTTTTGTACTGTAACAGCATATTCTATCCCGTACACCTAAACACGACCATCACAGAAAACTACATTTTTACATTTTCAATAAATAAACCATTTAATGTTTTGCACTCACTAAATTGGTTCCATAAATTAACTAATCTCTATTTTTAAATTAAATGATTATAAATATGGAATATAACTCAATGAATAACAAATATGTTACTAAAATGTACTCAAACATAGTTTTAGCTAAATGAATTTATAATATGTATGTACATACAAAAACCTCTTGCATTTTCATAGAACTGAAGAAGTAGTTCTTTATGCAATGGTAAAAAACAATCCAAAAAGCAAATAGTTTAAGTTGTCATAAGCAAAGCCCTCCCAGATCCTTCAGTGATAAACTAGGGGTGAGATGAAGCTTCACGCCCTTACAGAGACGGGAGGAGGTACAGGCCAGATGAGCCTCAATGTCACAGCGTATGTAAAGTTAGTCTGCTTTCCTGAGTTTTATTCATACTAAATGCATGTAGAGAGTCTCCATGCATGAAAGACCCACGACTGGCGGATGTGCTACTACATTTCTCAACGAAATGCTAGGAAATTAAATTAAATTGAATATGGAGGATTTAAACTCTCACAAGATGATTGACACTTCAGTTTAAAAGGTCACAGGATGCACATAACTAAGCATCAGAGCTGTCCGTTAAAGAAGCAATTATGATGATGTAGTAGGCCTACGTCCCAAAGCCTGCATATTCTTCTGCTATACACTCGAAAGTATGTTATTTTTCTTCACAGTTTAAGTATAGGCGAATTAGGACGCAGCAAGTTTGTAGATGTTGAGGGCTGCATTGGAATTTGGATCCCGCTTGTCCCTTGGGACCCACTGGATATCTCGTGGAAGCGGTTTTACCTTTGCTGTGGGTGGAAGTGGGCAGTCAAAAAATACCATTGATCCCGCAGACCTTTGGTTTGCCACGTAACAAGAAAGGAGTCAACAAAGGAAGTTCACTGCAGTCGATAAGTAACATTCTCTTCCTCAGAAGCAGCCTGGACAAAGTGATCAATTATTTAATTTATTCATTTATTAAATACGAGTAAAGTTTTTTAGAATTATTTATTTTCTTTTTGCTATATGTTAACTATCTAGGCTACATAAACACCTGTGATATCTGTGAGGTATTTATTTCCTATTTATTTTATCTTTATTTGTTTTCTATTGTTTAATATCATTTTTTTTGATAAGTAATTCAATTCAATTTTGAGCCTTGTAAGGTTACCAGAGTTTAACTGTTATGGTTAGGTGTGTGTGTGTGTGTGTGTGTTGTTACGTGTTGTGATCTTTTGTTTTAAAGTTGATAGAGTTTAATAATGTGAATAAAAAGCTGGTCCTAGTCTCCTTTATCTTATGGGGAGTTTTATTAAACGCAATGTTTTCTCTGTTATTCTGTATGTTTAGCATAGCCCTAATGTTTGTGCAATTATTTCCCACAATTTCTACAAGCTATAACAGAACGTTTGTGGTGCGGGCAGGAGTGGAACACACACGTTGTGGGAGCGGGCGGTAAAGGTCAGAGATTCAGCAGGAGCAGGATTAAGAAAACAGTCCCATGCAGGGCTCAATGTGGATGTGCCTTCTGAGGATGACGGTATAGTGATCCTCTTAAGTAACATGGTAAATATGAAATCATATAAATTTGCACCTCTGTGTGTGCGTGAACAAACTGAAGTTTGTAAGGTGTGGATGATAAAATCTTTTTTAGGCAGCACAAATTAGATCAATCAGGTTGTTGTTTCTTGGAAAGGTGAGGTGTGATTGGACTTTTTCATCACATCCTCTACTCCCACATTGCTACGGGACCTTCAGATCAAGTCCCAAACAAGTCCCACCATCTGTCAGTGATAAAAATCCTGCTTGTTATCACTTTTTCAAAGATGTTAATTGACTGTTAATGGCTTCACATCTCACATTCCAGGATTGAGGATTGTCTCTTGAGGTCATCTCTGGTTCTGTTTCAACAATTGGTGCTTACAGGAAGACAGCATACCCCTTTCTTCAGCATCGCTCTCTATTTAGAGCACATGTCTGGATAAACAAAAAGAAAAGAAAAAGAAAAAGAGAAAGAGAGTAGGGGGAGAATGTGCAGCGAAATTGAAAAGCTGAAAGAAAATGAGTTTTCAAACGTATTTCTGCCAGGGGAATGCAGCACGGCTGTTTGTGTCCCTCAGATGGTGAATTGTTGTGGAGGTGTTATAATCATTAGTCCAGATAGAGAGACAGTCGCGCTGTCTATCTGCGCCAGGGAATCTATGAGAGTATGGCAGATGTTCTTTGCATGAGGTAGACAGGTCTCCAAAGATAAGACGCAAAACAAAAGTGCTCTAAATATTCTAAAGGTCCCCGACTAAGAAAGAGAGGCTGATTCAGCACAATAATGTCTGAAGGATCATGGCCAGAATGGGAGTGGGAAATCTCAACTGAGAAAGAACATTGTTAGCTGAATTCTTTGTACCTCGCTTAAAGGCTATGCTGATGACACCCAGCTCTACCTTTCATTTCAACCAGATGATCCCACAGTATCTGCACGTATCTCAAGCTGTCTGGCGGACATCTCGGCATGGATGAAGGAACATCACCTGCAGCTCAACCTGGCAAAGACTGAGCTTCTCGTCCTCCCTGCCAATCCGTCTCTACAGCACGACTTCACTATCCAGCTAGATTCATCCGCAAATCACCCCATCAAGGTTGGTCAGAAATCTTCTGGTCTTGATGACCAGCAAGACCTTCACAGACCACATTACAAAAACAGCTCGATCATGCAGGTTCGCACTGTACAACATCAGGAAAGTCAGGCCTTTCCTAACTGAGCATGCAACACAACTTCTAGTCCAGGCCCTGGTTATCTCTAGGCTGGATTACTGCAATGCTCTTTTGCCAGGACTTCCATCATGTGCAACTAAACCTCTACAAATGATCCAGAATGCTGCAGCCCGTCTTGTCTTCAACCAGCCCAAAAAGGGCCCATGTCACTCCTCTGTTCGTCTCACTGCACTGGCTACCACTCGCTGCTCGCATCAAATTTAAGGCTTTGACGCTTGCTTACAGATCTACCACTGACTCAGCTCCGTCCTACTTTCACTCACTCCTACGAGTCTACACCCTGACCAGAAACCTACGATCGGTCAATGAGCGGCGGCTCGTGGTACCCTCACAGCGAGGCATAAAATCACTCTCCAGAACATTCTCATTCACAGTTCCATGCTGGTGGAATGATCTTCCCACCCTCATCCAGACTGCAGAATCCCTGACAGCATTTAAAAGTCAGCTGAAAACTCATCTCTTCCGTGAGCACTTAACATATAAAAAAAAGTCAAAGAAATCCCTTCCCCTTGTCTGATTTTTACTACTCTGAGCAATGCCTGAACTTTGTATTTTGAATACTTCTTGTGTTGTTCTTTGCGTCTTCCCGATGACTCGCTTGCTTTAGTCCTCAGTTGTAAGTCGCTTTGGATAAAAGCGTCTGCTAAATGATTAAATGTAAATGTAAAATGTAAAATGTAAAGGAAGGGTAGGCAGGATTTTTCAAAAAAATAAAAATTCCCAAATTTGTTTAAACTGTCTTCATATACCAATACATAATTAAAATAAGTACTCTGAAAAAGATATAGAGTGTCTGTAGTCCTGCAATAAACACAGCTACTTATTCATCCACGATGAAAGCACTGTTGGCGTCACTTTTCAGCCCCTTGATGTCCCTCAGTTGTCCACCGCTGGAAAGCCCCAATATTCCTTGCTTTATCCAAAGACTTTTTGGCCATAGCCTTTTCAAATACTGTCTTCCTTTTTTTGCCTTCGCTGACTGTATATGCAGGTACTGGGAATTTTGACTGCTAAATTCTCGGCCATAATTGTGATTCTTCTTCCTAGCGTCCGTGCCTCTTCCCCTCCTCGAGTCAAACGGGCGCGCGCGTGTGGGCGGCTCCTGTAGCAGCAGGGGTGGTTGCCATGGTAGCGAGGGAGAGTGACAGTCGCCCAGTCAATCATTTCATTCGTCCCGAATGGAAATAAGTAGCTGTGTTTATTCCAGCACTGAGAGGACTACAGACACTCGATTTTTATACTTTCTTTTTCAGAGTACTTACATCTTAATTATGTGTTGGTATATATAGACAGTTTAAAACAAATTTGGGATGGCAAAGATGGTATTAAAACTTGATTTGTTAAAAAAATCCAAATAAAGCAAACCGTTGAGTGATTAACTTGAATCATTCATTATACTGTAATTCTCTTGCTTTATAGCTGATCTCTATATAATTTATAGATCAGTGTTTCCACAATATTTCAAATCAACACCCCCCTGTATTACTTAATTCAGAGTTTCTCACTCGTAAATATGACTTCACTCAGTCATTCATGGGTTTGCAACTCATAATTCACAAGTTCACACGTACATGAAATCAGATGTAGTAATTTATTTGGCGTGCGGCTCCGAGCTGGAAATTTGGCCTGAAACCCGGAGTACTCCCCCCTTTACTGGGATAGAAACCAGCTGAGAGTGAGGTGATGGGGTGGTGGAGGGATGCTGTGAAACTGTCATGGGACAGGAGTGAGGGAAGGCTATATTTATACCGTCTTCCTCTTGTGCTGATTGGTTGATTACCTGAACGTGCTCCCCCTGAACTTTGTTACATAAAACTTCATTTAAGATATTTCCAACTTTATGTTATGAAAATACCAACTGAATGTCGTTCAAACCAAGATGGTCAACATCACCTGTTTTTGATACTATCCATACTTTGGATAGCAGGGAAACATTTAACATTCTTGATTAGCTTACATGCAAATGAGTTAGCCTTAGTATGGTTAGCAAGGCTTGTTAACAACTGAGATCAGGGAGGTGCAGATTTGAGCACAGTATTTTCAGCTGTTGTCTTTCCCACAAGACACTCTCTCTGTGTGAATCTTGAAATTTGACTCTCATGCAACTTTGAATCTTTGATAATTAAGTACAAAATGACTGTAGGTAAAACAAAGTGCATGTCTAAGGGTACGTTTACACGACAACGATATGCTTAAAATAGATACGTTTTTGACACCATTGTCAAAGGATCTCCATTCTCACGGATCTGTGAAAACAACTAAAAACGCTATATTCTGCTGCTAGGCCATTAGATGAAACGGTATAGATTGGACACGTAATATGCATGTGCATGATGTCATCGTCTTCAGAGATTAACATTTTTGTTGTTTACATGGAGACCGTTTTCAAAAACGTGCACTTTGAAACCCGTTTTTTAAAACTTTGCGTTTTCAGGCAGCCAAAACGCCATTGTCGTGTAAACAAATGGCCAAGTCGCATAAAAAGTTTTACTTTTTTAGTTGAAAGCTAAAAAGTTTAAATAAAATATCTGTTTATGATAAATATGTCATCATCAATTCACATTTCTGTAGCTTGAAATCTGTACATAAAACATAACATAAAATTAGGTAATTGACTAAATGTCAAAGCTGCCCTTTCCCATACAAAAAAGAAATCTAAAAAAAATATATATACTACAACTGGTATTTGAACCCAGGTTGCCTTAAATTCTTATTGAAAGAACCAGAAATGCCACTAGTACCCTCTATGACAAACATTCCAAGCAATAAGGGTTTATGACTATAGTTCATGATATAACATATACCTTATTTGCATAATGTTTGGTTTTGGCAAATAGAACAGTCGTAGGATTTTCAACATAAACTTTACTTTATGCACCTGTTTACACCGTTATGATTGATAGTGATTGAGAGAGAGAGAATACAGCGCTAATGTTCATTTATAATCTAATCAAACCGATAAAGAGTTCTGCTGGCTCTATAACACTGTCTCATCTTTCTGAAAATCAACCTTAATAAATTTCATCTGAAGTATGGAAGCTCTCTCCCACGTCTGCAAGCGTAACACAGTCAGGCTGTTTATAGCAGAATGATTAATGACATGTAAAAATGAAGAACAGAAAGAATCACATCTCTTCTTTTCAGATCCTTTAAGAGTGAAATTAGATGACACTGTTGGAAATCACATCACGTATAAAGTTAATTCATTTCTAGTCTTTCAAAACAATGTTTTAGCATATTTGAGAGATGAGAGATATTTCAAGTAATATAGTAATTTCAGAGGTTAAACTCAATTTGTTAGTTGTAAAACTCAAACAGATACGCATCACAGAATGTGAATTGCAAAGCTATTGGACTGCCAGCAGAACATAACTAATTCTAACCCCAATACATGCAAATTTATTCAAACAAAGAATGTGAATATTAATATTAGCACCATTAAAAGGGTATTAAATACAAATTCTTTAATTTGTTATTTGCATAATGTTTTTTGTTGTTGTGTGTGATCTATGCTCATTATTATTATTTGTAGTAAATAATGGTTATTATTCTTCATACTTATTATTCCGGTGCATTGAGACCCCATGCCCCAGAATATCATTAAGACACAGGAGTGGGCTCTTTTGACTTGGGGTAATGCACTGAGACCCCATGTGGGCCCCCATGTGTCTCTATGGTATTCTGGTGCAGAGACATGACTGGGACCCCAAAATACAAGACTATCAAGACATTCTTTCCTTGGGGTAGGGTACTGAATCCCCATGTGGGCCCCCCTTTGGTAGACAGAGGGTAGGCTGTTGCGCCCTGGTGCAGTGTACTAATATCCCATGTGGAGTCCCCTGGGGGTCCACTTATATCTCTGCACCAGAATATCATAGAGCCGGAAATCCCTGTATTGGAGGGCCATTGTGCTCCAAAGGTTATTTCCATCCTTAACAAATACACCTGAAAAATCTAGTCAAGTCAAGTCACCTTTATTTATTTAGCGCTTTACATACCGATGGTTTAAAAGCAGCTTTACAGTGATAACAGGACAATTATGCATTTCGGCTGTTGTTCAGCTGAAGTCTGTTCAGTGTTCATTCAGTTCTGTTGTAAAGATCACCGGTTATTCAAATATTTAATTTTATCTATGAAGAAGTTCTGCAAAAAAAAAAAAAAAAAAATTATGTCATCGTCCAAGTCAGTTCAGTTCTCATACATCAATAATGTTGTTGAATATTAAGTGTAAGAGCCATATTTCGTATTTCAAAATGTATATTTTCATATTTTATTATGTAAATTTGATACAATTATTGTTTATGTTAATTAGTAATTTCCTGTTGAATATACTTCTTTACTTTATATTTGTTCTCTCTGCGCATGTGCAGTAACGTTCATTTTGTAGCACATGTAAGAAAAAGTTTGGAGCTCATGCAATAAGTGCAGATGCTCGTCGGGAGAACACAAAGCTTTTGACCGTTAATAATTATAGCATAAATTGCCTTATAAGTATAGTATCTCTACAAACAAGTTGTTGAGAAGACATCGCTGCAAAAGAGGGTTACGCTGTATGTATGAAACGTGATTCTTTGTTGATTTGGAAGAATAAACAGTAATTAAACGAACTATATGGATTTCAAGTGTGAGTAGCCTACAAGGCAAGAAGATACGCGTCAAAACTTGTGGAATGAATAAAAGACATTCACATGTCCCTTACATGTAAGTCAAAAGCTTTCTCCATTGTTTAAGTGTGTTACAAGTGCGCACTTCAATGCACGTTAATGGAAGACCGTGCGTGAGACGTCAGAAGGACTCGCTTCGCTTGTTGAGGCCAAATAGTGATGTGCAGGACATTGGAGTTATAAATGAATGAAGAACGATCATATTTCCACTTGCAAGACGTGTTAGTTGTGTAACTTTGATTGTAAGTAAGATTGCTCGTCTTGAAGTGTTACAAATGGCGGACAAAAAAGACGACGACGACGACGAAGATGTTGTTACGCGGTCTGAACGCAAGAGGGCGCTAACGGACAAGGGTTTGGAAGAGAAGCTTCACAACCAGATAAACGCCAGACGAGGCAAGTTGAGACAATTAACTGCAAAATCAAATGAGATTGAATTGCTTATGGAGAACATTTCCAACTTGAATGATGTTGAAAACAAGCAGTTTAAATTCTACAAACGGATGTTTGAAGAATTTATTGAAAGTAATGCAACAGTGTTGTTGTATTTGAAAGATGAAGAGCATGATGCTGATCAGGATTTCTGGTTTCAGCCTAAATTATTATGCTGCAAAAAGTTCATGGAGAAAGTGAAGTCATGGATTGAGGAAACTAAACAGTGCATTAAGATGTCTCAAATCTGTGATAATGAAGTCTCGCCTATGGATAGTGTGTCAATGGTGTCATCCAGGACGGTCACATCTAATAAGTCAAGAAGTAGTACAACATCTGTTTCCAAAAAATCATCAATATCAACAGCATCATCAGCTCGACTTAGGGAACAAGCTAACAGAGCAGCTTTGTTGGCTAAGGCAGCCGCTTTAAAAGAAAGGCAGGAGTTGGAAATGAAAGAAGCAAAGTTAAAGGCTGAAATGGAAAAGTTGGAAATAGAAACGGCACTTGCAATGTCTAATGCTAAAATTAAGGTGTATAAAGATTGTGAAGAACAACTACAGTATGCAGATCAAAATGTGGTTATCCAAGCAGCCGATGTAGTCATTCCAAAACAGGAGCATTATGACTATGATGAATACAGTGTAAGATCAAGGCATGGTAAAATGCTATCACGTCCTGAAGCAATTCACTCAAGTTTACCTGCAAGTGTCAGACCTAAGAAAACAAACACTGCAAAGGAATGGTCAACACCAGTCAATGAAACACTGTGTGGTAACACTGATACATCAGAATTCCAAAAAGTGATGCAACGTCAGACAGACATCACAGCAATGCTTGTGAAGAATCAACAGATGTCTTGTTTACCTCAACGCGAGGTTACTTTGTTTCATGGAGATCCACTTGAGTTCAGATCTTTTATTAAGGCGTTTGAACATGCTGTTGAGTCCAGAGTTGACAGTAGTGCTGACAAGTTGTACTTTCTGGAGCAGTACACTAGAGGTGAGCCCAGAGACATTGTCAAGAGCTGCCAGCACATGCCAGATGATCGTGGTTATGCAAAAGCAATGAGACTATTGCATGAGAAGTTTGGAAATGAGTTGAAAATTGCGACAGCCTTAATGCAAAAGGCATTCAAATGGCCTGAAATAAAGTCAGAGGATGGAAGATCTTTAAGTGCATTTTCATTGTTCCTGGTTACTTGTCGCAATGTAATGGAGGACATTGAATACATGGATGAGTTGGATAATCCTACCAACATGAGGATTATTATCTCAAAATTGCCTTACAAGTTGCGTGAAAGATGGAGAGCCCATGCTTACGAGTATGAGGAGCACAATAAAAGAAGAGCCAAGTTCATTCAGTTGGTTGAGTTCGTTGATCGCCAAGCAAAGGTAATATCAAACCCACTTTTTGGAGATCTGGATGTTTTGACAGGTGATAAAAAACACACCAACAAGTCTTTTCAAGGAGCTAAGTTGAAAAGAGAAGGAAAAGGAAGTAGTAGTTTTGCAACTGACTTAAAACAGATTGGCGAAACTCAAAAGGATTTGACAATGATGAAAAGCAACATTGCGCCAGTTATCAGTGCTTACACGAAACCTTGTGCATTCTGTGAGAAAAGCCATACATTGGAGCAATGTTATCAGTTTGGTGCTAAGCCATATAAAGACAAATTTGACTTTTTAAGAAAGAATGGATTTTGTTTTGGGTGCTTAATCAAAGGACACTTAAGCAAAGATTGTAACAGAAGAAGCACATGTCAGCTCTGCTCAAAAAGACATCCTAGTATGTTACACTTAACCACACAAGACAAGATTCCTGAGAAGGAAATGGTAAAAGTTGATAGAACTGAAGTTACCACTTTACCTACTGCAATGAGTCACGAGACAAGTGCCTGTACTGGGGCCGGAGACGAATGTGTTCTTGCAATAGTACCTGTCAAGATAAAGTCAAAAAAAAGTGATAAGTACGTGGAAGTGTATGCCTTTGTGGACCCAGGCAGCTCTGCCACTTTTTGTACTGAGGCACTAGCAAGACAGTTGAGTGTCCAAGGCAGAAAGATTGACATGATGCTAAGCACCATGAACTCAAGCAAACGAGTGGAAAGTTACATGCTCACTGACTTGGAAGTGAGTGGATTGGAAGAGAACAATTTCATTGAGCTTTCCAAAGTGTTTACACAAAAGAGCATACCAGTTTCAATGAAAAACGTTCCACAACAACACGAAGTTGACAAATGGCCGTATCTCAGTGAAGTGAAGTTGCCTCACATTGATGCTGGAGTGGAGATCCTCATAGGGAACAAGGAGTTCAAGCTTCTGGAACCATGGAGAGTAATAAATAGTAAGCACAATGGTCCATATGCAGTTAAGACTACCCTAGGATGGATTGTGAATGGACCTCTTAGAGAACCTGAAGACAGCATGCATGACTATACACAAACAAACGTTACAGTCAACAGAATTTCCCTGGAGAGTGTGGAACAAATGCTGATACAACAGTACAATCATGATTTTCCCGAAAGAAATTGCGATGACAAAGCCGAATTATCACAGATAGATCACCAGTTTTTGGAGTCTGTATCTAATTCAGTGCAGTTTTCTAATGGTCACTATTACATTGACCTTCCAATCAAGAAAACGGTGGTCCAAATGCCTAACAATCGAAGTGCAGCTGTCCAACGATTGTTAAATATCAAAAGGAAATTCCAAAAGAATCACTCCTTTCATGAAGAGTACAAAAACTTCATGAACTGCATGCTGAGCAAAGGTTATGCAGTCAAGGTGCCTTCGTCACACTTAAGTCGTCAAGATGGTCAAGTCTGGTATATACCTCACCATGGGGTGTACCATCCTCAGAAGAAAAAGCTGAGAGTAGTGTTTGACTGTGCTGCAAGTTTCCAGGGAGTGTCTTTAAATAGTGAGCTGTTACAGGGTCCAGACATGACAAACTCACTCATCGGAGTGCTCACCCGCTTCAGACAAGAGTCAGTTGCCATGATGGCAGATGTCGAAGCTATGTATTACCAGGTGAGAGTTCCTGAAAAGGACAGTGACATGCTCCGCTTCTTATGGTGGCCAGATGGAGATATAGATCAAACCTTGGAAGAGTACAAGATGGTTGTCCATCTCTTTGGAGCAAAATCATCTCCAAGTGTAGCTAACTTCGCTCTTAGGAAGACAGCAGAAGAAAATCGCAGCAAATCATCTGTTGAAGCGGTCCACACAGTTCTAAAGAACTTTTATGTAGACGACTGCTTAAAGTCTGTTTCAAGTCATGTTGAAGCAATTGCTTTGTACAATGATCTCACAAAACTTTGTACGAGCGGAGGATTTCATCTTACAAAGTGGGCAAGCAACAGTCGTGCATTGTTAGCCTCTGTTCCTGAAGGTGAGAGAGTTGAAGGTGTAAGAGATTTGGATTTGAGCCGGGATGCACTTCCTTCTGAAAGAGCATTAGGGGTGTTATGGTGTGTCAATGCAGATGTGTTCAAATTCAAAATCAGTTTGAAACAAAGACCTGTAACAAGAAGAGGAATCCTGTCAGTCACAAGCTCCATCTATGACCCCTTGGGCTTTCTCGCGCCTGTCATATTGCCATCAAAGATTCTAATGCAGCAGTTGTGCAAAGAAAAGCTTGCATGGGACGACAACATTCCAGAACAGTGTGCAGAAAAGTGGATTGCCTGGTTGCAAGGGCTAAATCAGTTGACTGGCTTCAGTGTGCCAAGATGTATAAAACCTGTTGACTTTGGGGTTTCAGCTTCCGCACAACTACATCACTTCTCAGATGCTAGCGAAGTGGGATATGGAGTTGTGTCATACCTCAGATTGTTAAACACTGATGGACTCGCACATTGTGCCTTCATGATGGGGAAGTCACGCGTGGCTCCATTGAAGCAGACCACCATTCCACGTATGGAGTTGACTGCTGCAGTTGTTGCTGTTAACACAGACAAAATGCTGAAAGATGAATTGGAACTAGAATTGCTTGAATCCGTATTTTGGACTGATAGTACCACTGTCTTGAGATATATTGACAACGAATGTTTGCGTTTCAAAACGTTTGTGGCCAACAGGATTGCTGTTATAAGAGAGTCAACCAGACCACAGCAGTGGAGGTACATCAACACCTCAATGAACCCGGCTGATTGTGCATCCAGGGGACTGACTTGTGAAAAGTTCATGAGCCACATGAGTTGGATCCACTGTCCTTCCTTTCTCAAAGAACCAGAGAATAAGTGGCCTGAAACAAATCATGACCTATCAACAAAAGTGGATGACAGTGAGATTAAACACTTAGCTTCAGTGAATCTTGTGTGTGCAGTGGATAGCACAGATGCTGTGAACAATTTGATCAATTATTACTCTGATTGGTACAAATTAAAGAGAGCGGTGGCATGGATCCTTCGTTTCAAGGAGATACTTATACAGCGCAGCAATCAAAAAACAGCCAAAGACAAAGAAGTTCAGAGTTGTGAGACAAAATACACAGCAGAAAACTGCAAAGCTCTAACAATGCAAGACTTAACAAGGGCTGAAAATGAAATCATCAAATTCAGTCAAAGTCAAGTATTCAAAGAAGAAATTTCTTCATTGCAAAAAGGCAATCCATCTGTTAAAAAGAACAGTTGCCTTTCTAAACTGGATCCAATACTTCAGGATGGATTGCTGAGAGTTGGAGGTCGTCTTGGTAGATCTGCAATGCCTGAGGATGTGAAGCATCCTATCATTATACCCAAACATTCACATGTCACAACTTTAATATTAAGAGACATTCATGAGAAAATTGGACATTGTGGAAGGAACTATATTCTTTCAAAGTTGCGACAAAAATTCTGGCTTCCTTCTGCAAACTCCATTGTCAGGAAGTTTCTCTCCAGATGTGTGCCATGTAGAAAGATTAGAGCAAAGGCTGTAGAGCAAAAGATGTCAGAGCTGCCACACGACAGAATAATGCCAGATCAACCACCCTTCACCAATGTTGGGGTAGATTACTTTGGACCGTTTGAAGTCAGACAAGGTAGAAGTAATGTTAAAAGATATGGCGTATTGTTTACGTGCCTAACAACAAGAGCTGTCCATATTGAAGTTGCACATACGCTGGACACAGACTCGTGTTTAAATGCCATCAGACGATTTGTGTGCAGAAGAGGGCAGGTGTCAATCATGAGAAGTGACAACGGTACTAATTTCATTGGTGCTGAGACTGAACTGCGTAAAGCCATTCAACAATGGAATCAATCAAAAATCGAAAGCACTCTCATGCAGAAAGGAATACAATGGATATTCAACCCACCTTCTGGATCTCATTTCGGTGGAGTATGGGAAAGGCAGATAAGGTCTGTTAGAAAAATCCTGAGATCTGTACTGAAAGAACAAACACTTAATGATGAGAGCTTGCATACATTCCTGTGTGAAGTGGAAGCAATAATAAATGACAGACCACTTACCATTACGACTGATGATCCAACAGATCTTGAACCCTTGACACCTAATCACCTGTTATTAATGAAAAGGAAACCAGCCTTACCGCCTGGACTTTTTCAAAAACAAGATGTATATGCACGACGCAAGTGGAAGCAAATTCAGTATCTTGCTGACATATTCTGGAAGCGATGGGTACGTGAGTATTTGCCCTTACTCCAGGAGCGTCAAAAATGGAATCAAGTAAAGAAAAACCTTGCAGTTGGTGATGTCGTCCTGATAATAGATGACTCTTCACCAAGAAATTCATGGGTCTTTGGAAGAGTCATGAAAGTGTTTCCAGATAACAAAGGACTGGTAAGACGTGTGTTGGTTAAAACTAAGACCAATACATTGGAAAGGCCTGTTGATAAGTTGTGCCTTATCTGTGAAATGGACTGTTAAATGCTCTTCAACATCAAGGACTGTTTCTATGCCACACAAAGAAGTTGACAGTTCAAGGTTGATTATGGGCTCTCAAAGTTTCTAAAGTGATGTACAATACACATACTGTTTAAGCATGGCTCTATTGTTTTTGTTGAAAAGGTAATTGTCAGTCTGCCTGCCTGTCAATTAGGGGCCGGAAATGTAAGAGCCATATTTCGTATTTCAAAATGTATATTTTCATATTTTATTATGTAAATTTGATACAATTATTGTTTATGTTAATTAGTAATTTCCTGTTGAATATACTTCTTTACTTTATATTTGTTCTCTCTGCGCATGTGCAGTAACGTTCATTTTGTAGCACATGTAAGAAAAAGTTTGGAGCTCATGCAATAAGTGCAGATGCTCGTCGGGAGAACACAAAGCTTTTGACCGTTAATAATTATAGCATAAATTGCCTTATAAGTATAGTATCTCTACAAACAAGTTGTTGAGAAGACATCGCTGCAAAAGAGGGTTACGCTGTATGTATGAAACGTGATTCTTTGTTGATTTGGAAGAATAAACAGTAATTAAACGAACTATATGGATTTCAAGTGTGAGTAGCCTACAAGGCAAGAAGATACGCGTCAAAACTTGTGGAATGAATAAAAGACATTCACATGTCCCTTACATTAAGTGTCCCCAACTAAGCAAGACAAAACTATTTAGCTAGAGGCAAGGAACCCAGACTTAGGTTACAAAATGAAAGAAAGAAACCAGGCTCAATCGGGAGTCCAGTTCTCCTCGTTTTGGTCGTGTCTAGGTGCAGGTCCATCATCTGATCTGGATCCAGCTGACTACGGTAACCTTGGGATAAGGATGAGGCGGATGATGCCGTTCTTCTTATGACCTAACAAGTAGATCGGGTTATATAGGAAGTGTTCCCGGTTCCGGTTGACCTAAATTATCCAGCCTAACAATCTTATTTGAATAACAGAAATCGATAATGTGTTATGTGTGTGCCAGAGATGTGTTTTTAGTCTAGATTTAAACTGACAGAGTGTGTCTGCTTCCCAAACAATGCTAGGAAGACTATTCCAAAGTTTAGGTACTAAATAGATATAGGATCTACAGCCTGCAGATATACTAGGTATTATTCTGGCCAGAATTTTGAGATTGGAATAGAGGTGAAAGACTATAATGCATTAAAAGCTCTCTCAAGTACCGAGGAGCTAAAGCGTGAAGTGCTTTGTAATTAATTATCACGAATTTAAAATGTATGCAATGTTTAATAGGGAGACAATGCAGTGATGACAGAACCGGGCTAATGATCATACTCCCTGGTGTAAGAACTCTATTTGCTGCATTTTGGACCAGTTGAAGTTTGTTTATTAAGTTTATGGAGTCTGACTTTTAACCTTTGTCTTCAGGATTGATTGAAAATTCCAAGAAGGTGTGTTTGATTGAGGATGGACCTAAACTCTGCAGGACAGTGGCGCTCCAGTACCAAAGTTTCCCATCCCTGTCATAAAGAGGGCTAGTTCTTCTTTATTGGGGTAATGGGCCCTCAAATGTGGCCCCTAGGGACTTCAGTCATATCTCTGCATGAGAATATTACAGGAGGTGGGCTCTTGTGCCTTGGTTCAGGCCCCATGTAGGATCCTCAGCAGACCTTGAGCACCGCAGTCATTATCCCTGCAGTCAAATATCATAGAAACATGAGTTCTGTTTCATTTTTCTTGTGGCAGTGTATATGACTCCAACATACTGATGGTGAATTTATCACCAGCAAGCATCACTCACATTTTGCTCAGAAAATATACTCATATAGTGATTATTATCATTATTATGTGGTGCAGAGAGGGCAAGACCCCTGGAGCATTATGCAATTTATGACACAGCATTTTATAACACTCTGTTATTAGGTTTCCACACATGCACGTCGGTGGACAAACACTGCAGTGATGCAGGGAATAAGACCCTGGGGAGGGAAAGAGAGAGACACCGTCTAAAAGAGGAATAGGCTTTATGACGCTCTCTATTGAAAAGAGAACAAACTGATCCTGCCAACAAACATCCTTTGATGGAGCTGAACTCAATTGAATTGAGTCAAATCTAATTCCACTGAACTGAAAGCAGGCAGAGAAAGAAAGCCTGAGAGAGATATGGATGGAGGGTGAAAGGAAGAGAGGACCGGGGAAGCGGATTAGAGTCTCCAGAGATGTGGCAGTCGTCTGAACAGGTGTTTGTCGAGGGAGAGAGAGAGACACTGGAGTAAACTGAACTGCAGCGGCAGGTTCTCTGGAGGTGTGTGTAAGTATGCTGCAGTGTTTGATGTGTGGAGAACTGAACTGATTTTGATTTGCAGTCCTGTGTGGATTGAGCAGGGGAGATATGTCACACACATGCAGACCCAGAGATGGGCTTTCTGATGTCTGTAGTTATTGACTTTTCACTTTTCTGACAGCTGCCGGTTTTCCATTCAGGGAAAGGCCACACACACACACACACACATACACACACCCTTCATCCCCACAATCCCTGATAGCGCCTGTCAGTCAGAAGTCGTTCAGCGGAGAGCAAGTTCCTAGGATGCCACTGCCAGGAAACACAAATGTCTGCTTGAGAGGAAATGGAAGTTGTATCAAAAGCTGAGGTAAAGGGGTTAATTATCTTTGTCCAGACACACATTTTGGAGAAAATCACTCCATGTGCTGGCCATGAGCAGAACATAATAATATATTAGTATACTGTATGCATCAGCTAATCACTGTCACATGAGCAAGAATGCTGATGTTAAGAACAACAACAAAAAAATTCTTTTATACAACAATACTAAAAAAAAACAACCGAATGAGTATCCAACGCTATCTCACGACCAATTTGTATGAATTCAAACGAGTGAGTACGAGGTGGCTGATTCGTACGACCTCACTCGTACGATTTGTGTCAATCCCAGTGATGGGTAGGTTTAGGGGTTGGGTCAGGGGTAGGTAATTTGTATACATTCAAACGAATTGGGCAAATCGTAAAATATGTACGATTTAGCAAAAATCTTACAAATTTGTAAGAGGTCATATAAATTCGTACGAATTTGCCACCTCGTAAAACACGTACGAATTGCTGTGAGATCGGGTTGTGAGTATCTTACATAATTGACAAAATACTAGCTACTTTACCTATTTTACTTTGCCAAACGAAAATAGATCCAGACAAAGCCGATGCAGAATCAACCGCTGCATGTCTCTAAGCAACAGAGTAGTGGTGTTTCATTCCTGAATGAATCAGTATTTTTGCATGAATTGTTCAGTGACTTGTCATGTGTGGTCACCTACTGGTCACAGTGATTTTGCCAAGTAAGACATGTTCCTGGATCAACAACACATTTAGTTGATCCTGGAACCTAAAACCAGAGGAAAATGATACCCCATCTAGGTTAACAATAGATCCGACATAGTCAGGCTAAGAGTAACCCACTTCTAGCCAAAAAAACCTTGAATTTAGTTACATGTCGTTTTTGCCAAATAACGTCTTGCGAGATGTATGATATTCCCAACGCTATCTCACGACCAATTCGTACGAATTTGTACGAGTGATTTAAAGTTGGCTAATTCGTACTAATTCATACGACCTCACTCGTACGTATTCGTACGATTTGTCTAAACTCACGTGATGGGTAGGTTTAGGGGCGGGGTCAGGGGTAGGTCATCCGTATGAATTCATACAAATTTGCCAATTCGTAAAATATTTACGATTTTGCAAAAATCTTGCAAATTCATACGAGTGAGTTCGTATGAATTGTTACGAATTAGCCACCTCGTAAAATTCGTACGAATTGCCGTGAGATCGGGCTGGATATTCCATCATGTAAGCAAAGTAAACAGTGATTACAGGGCATTTGGTTTTATTTCTTCACTCATTTCATTTCTTTGTTATCTAATTGATAACTAGTCGATTCTTGGGCGATGGTTTAGACGTCTATTACATTTTCACTGTCAGCCCAAATTTTGTCTTGTTTTACCCTAGACGTCTGGTCTGTGTTTGGACGGCTATTAGATATCTTTTAACAGCAAAATTGCTTGCTAGGTTGTTTCGAGTATCAACAAAGATATTGATCCAGGAACATGTTGCACTTGTTGAAATCAGGTTCTGTGGCAAACCCAAAGTCTATCAGGTGACAGAAATCAGGCAGTTCTCCTCTGTCCAAATGAACGAACATGGTGTGATTTATGAAGATCATTGAATTTGCATGAAATGAACTCACAGAGATGTATTATTGTTGGTGTTCATCTGAAGAAAGAAAAACATACATTTGGGACGGCATGAGGGTGAGTAAATTATTAGATCATTTTCATTTTTGGTTGAAGTATCCCTTTTAAAAAAATGTGAACTTTGTTGGACCAGTTATGTTTGAGCTTTTGAAACATCTGCGGCATGTTCAACAGTGAGAGCAGCATCTTTTCCGCAAGTCTCTGTGGTTGTGAAGTGAAGACATCATCCTGATGAGAGTCGACAGGAAGAGTTGAACGAGAAGAGAACACAGACTAATGAAAGCGAGAGAGAGCTGGAAAGGAGGTACTGTGAAAGGGCAGATCTCCACCTATCACCATTCTTTTTTTTTGTTCTGTCTGTTTGTCATACAGATCAAAGAGTTTAAACTTCAGACAGATATCAAAGCCTGTCAATACATACATGCACATCACTGCAGCTCTAATAAAGACATCACCTGTGAGACAAAAACTTCAATAGAGAGTGTATGAGTTACATCAGCCCTGCCAACATATGCTAATATGCTGATATACAGATGGTATGGGGTGACGTGGGAAGGTCAGATCCAGTATCACGTCCAAATGCATTTAGAAGATATGAGCTTGCACTACATGAAGTTTCGGCTTGTTGTAAGCCAGAACTTATTTTGACAGTGTAGCCTAAAATGAATGTAAATAAAATAAAACCATGCCCAAATACATGGATGCTCTTATGAAAATGTTTCCAAAGAAACACAATATTTGATGAATTTGGGATTCACAGTCAGCTTCACACTTCCAGTCTACATGAGGAGTTGAAATTTGGTTAATACATTGATCTAGTTTCTGTCATATTTGCGTAAAATAGATCATGAATTGACCGTTTTGACCGTGCTTGTCATAATGTGGTGATGCGCCTACTGTCTAATATTGATACTAGTGAAAAAAAAGGAAGTACTTTTACTGTTTACAAGTTGCAAGTCTCCACAACTCATTACTGCACAATTGCACTTTATTGCAGATGTACTTATTTCTGTCGGACTGGACTGTTGCTGCTACATCTCTACACGTCATTATGAACGATTCAATATATTTTATGTAAGTAGTACTTAAAGACACCTAATCTAAAGTGTGACAAAAATGGCCTTGTGTAAGCGTTGATTAAACAATTAGTAAATTAAAAAGGAAGTGCATGATTTCGCTGTAGACGCCATCTTCCGGCGAGATGCTCAAATTCATTTGTGAGACCTGAGAAAAACACAGATGTGTTCGAATGTAGAGTGTATCTGTTGTAATGTTTGCTTATACATTAAATTATGCTAATGTAAACAACAAATAGGTTAAATCTGCAATAAGCAGCTTCACAAGTCATCTTGTTTGTCCTAAACCTTCCAAAACAAGGAATGTTCTGGTTTTTGGCAAATATTTCTCACAAAATAGTAATAGTATTTCTCACTATGCATAACAACAGAAACATTGCTCACAGCAGTTGGTTTGAGGATGGACAGTAATGGTTTTGGAATGTATTGTTGAAGGTGGTGGATTTGTTACACAAGTAGTGTTTTGACAGCTAAAGGGAATGAATGCAGAGATGCAACAGTTTGAGCCAGTTTCATCATGTGGATAATAACTGAGAAGCTGTTTCTCTTAGTTTTTATCTGCTTTTATGCAATTATGTTTAAAATGTTAAAGCTAAAAAGACTAGATTCCCTTTCAAGGGAACTCGAGCTGTGTAGAGATGCTGTGGGAAAGCCTCTGGGTGATTCACTATCTCATCTCTTAAAAGAATTGACCCTTCGCAAAGACCCACCCCCCTTAGTTACTGTCGCTATGTCCGACAAGCTACGCCGCTCTCATGTTCTCACGCAGTGAAAAATACATCGCGGAGCAGAGAGGAGACTGACAACACGCTGTCAGACAGGACAGACCAGGTTACTTTTCGGTTGCTTTTGATATTAAACATATTAAACAAAGTCTCACCTTTCAAATTTGGTCATTTTTAAAAAGAAATTTAAACAATAAATACAGTTTTGTGGCTCTTTAATGTGTCGTGACAGATCGCTGTAGTGTAGAGCATCAGTTAAAGCTGCTCGTGATCTGATCATCTCTTCCTTCTAGTTCATTTATAGCATCAAATAAACATGAACATAAGAAGGAATGTTGTTTTAACCACGGAAAGGCGTCAGTACACTCCGTTTTTCAAGTTCAAATCCTCCCATGTTAATCTAATATCTCTCCTGACTGCTTTGTCGGACAAAATGGTGGATGACGAAGTATAATTGGTCAGATTACCTGTCAATCAAGCTCCACGCGAAGGGTCAGTTGGAGAATTGCAAGCCTTGTCGGCAGCTCCTTCATGCCTAGAATTTGCACCTGGCATGGCAAAAGCCTTTCTTCACCCTAGAACGGGTTGCGTCCCTAAGGTTCCCACTGATATCGTGGGTTCTGTCGTACTGCGGGCCTTCTGTCCTCCCCCTTTTCAAACATCAGATCAGGAGAAACTTAATCTGCTGTGCCCTGTCAGGGTATTAGATGTCTAAACCCATGAGCTGCCCAGTGGCGAAAATCTGACCAGTTGTTTGTTTTGTTTCCCCAAGGAAGGGGTTCCCAGCATCTAAGCTGAGGATGAGCAAGTGGGTAGTCGAGGCTATCTCTCGATCTCACAAGACCTTCACCTATGGCTGTCCGGGCCCACTCCACTAGGAGTATGGCCGCTTTGAAAGCTTTACTTTCAGGAGTTTCCCTGCAAGATAATTGTGATGCGGCAGGCTGATCCTCTCCGCACATGTTTGTGAGGTTCTATAACCTGGAATTGGGCTCCATACCGGGGTCTAGGGTGCTTTCGTCTTAGTGTGCACAACGATTTCACATGGACAGACACTTGCTAGTCTGGTGGCGTGGGAATAAGGTACCCACAGCATTTCAATGCAGTTAGAGTTTTCTTGAAAGGGAACGTCTCGTTACGACTGCAACCCTGGTTCCCTGAAGAGGGAACGAGAGGCTGCGTCGCCCTGCCATACTAGGTTGGAAAACATATGACTCAAATTTACAAGAACAAATATGAAGACATGCACAAAAATCTGTCTCTCATATGTGAGCTAATTTAACTGTCTCTCTAGACATTTTGCAGACTCTGCTGTGTGCGCTCATGTGTTTTGAAGGAGGCATGGCTTTGGAGACTTGTGCTTTTAAAGCTAGCTTTCTATTGCTAGCCTCACCAAAATTGCCTAGCCTACCTTAAAAAAAAACCCTGCCCCCAACCTTTAGTTTTGACTTTAAAGGTCGATTTTCAACTCTATTTGTATTGTGACAATGTTTATAGTAGGCTATATTTGAATGAACAATGTTTATTCGTACTCTGTGTTACCTAGACAGAGAAATTCAAATTTTTTTTGTCAGCAAAAGTCCGCCTGATAACGCAATACTGTGGTAAGCGTATCCATCTTATTTTTCAATGCGGAAGTAAGGTGTTTTCTGTGAATCTGCGAGACTTCCGATTTATTAGCCGTTATAGGGAAATAACGAGAAGAATATATCAAAATGCAGTAAACTGTAAAACTGTTTGCTACAAACCAGCATGTTTATATATAGGATAATGCATTATGGTAAGAAATACCAATTTGCTATAACAAGCAGCATAACGAGCAGAAGCCAGACACATTAAAATTACAAATGGCCGTGCACACTCTTAGCTGAAAATTAAGGGCTGCGTTCCAGTCTATAATTGTCATGCCCTTCAATCGCTAACTTCCCTCCGTCTCATTCACTCGGATGTACATCATTGCTTACGTTGCATGAGTGCCCGACTACTGGCGGAACCTTTGCAATAGGCTGAACTGGAACGTGCTAAGCCCTTGATCACTTAGAATCCACTATGGGTTGATTTATTTTTTCCTTACGAAATGTAAGGCATTTAATGCAGCATTCTATATGTATATATGTGTGTTTGAATTGTTATTTTTTATATTGTTATAAAATATTTTATATTTATTTTTTAATTGTTATTTTTTAATATATCATAGAGTTGTTTGTGGTGGGGTAAATTAAACGCAATATGCGTTGACGTCACAATCGTGTTGCATTGTGGTATATGGAGTTGCCTGAAGTGTACATATCTGTCAAAATCGAGGGAACGAGGGTCTGTCCATTTAAACTTCCCTTGTAGAACGCACTTCAAAATGGTGGCAAAATAAGTGCTTAGGGAAGTTCGCAAGTGCATGTCTAAAAGTGGACTGGAACGCAGCCAAGGTGGATACAGCGCAGACTGAGGGGAGGGGCCATGCCCAGGGCATTATGGGTTCTGAAGTTTTCCTACCTTTTTGGCAAAAGGGAAGAAAACAGCATATTTTCTTAGTTTTTTCTAGTCAGGCAGCACCGATTTTCTCTCCGACTTGTATAGGCAGCCAAGTTTTATTGAAAGCCCATTTTGCCAGCGATGAAGTACCCGTTTAAGGGGTTGATGTCTTATCTAACACCCATCCCCCATTATTCACACCCTTCTCACAAATTATTCAAAAGCCCTGTGTTAGCTTTCCAACCCAACCTGTTTTTCTTCAAAACATCAGAATATTATTGATATTGGATAATCTGTTCTGAAGTAAAATTGTGGTATTAAAGGAAAAACAAACACACGAAAATTATACAAAAGTGAATATTTAGGGTGCAAACCCACTTTGCATTCATAGATTTTATTTTTTTTACCTTCTTTTAAATAAAAAGATAATTTCTTAAAAAAAGAATTGAAATTAAAATACATATTGCAGGCATAGGCGACTCTTTCAGCTATTTTTCATTCATCCACACGCCTGTTTCAACGTGTGCAGTGACCACAGCCCTCCCAAACAACAACACAGACAATGACAACAAATTCAAACGCTCAAAGACCAGTCTGATTCTGAGCAGCCGCAGATAAAACCATTCAGTGTTGCATATTTTGTTATAATTTATTCTGTAGATGGAATATATTGTTTTTGTCTCTGGTCTGTATTGATTTCAGGTGAATCGAACACTGCAGGTCTGTTTTGGGATGTCCGGTTGAGTTCACTGGAGAGTGTGTGTGTGTGTGTGTGGTGGCCCTTCACAACCTCTCGATGTCTCTGTATTTCTTGCGTAGGATGGAGACCTGGTCTTTGAAGAGCACGGGATCCAAACGCAACTGAGAGTGTAAGAGAGGCATGAAGCCAAACCAACTTGTGAAAGAGTTCATGCAGGACTGACGCTGTGCAAAGTGGTCTGGGTCGGCCCATCGAGACGCCTTAGAGCCCTGAGAGAGAGAGGGAGAGAGAGAGAGAGAGAGGTCTGTGTATGGTTCACCAGGCAGATTATGAATGAGGGCAGGAACATGTTATTGGAATTGGGCAGCACTTTAAAAGACACTGACAAACAGAGCGAACACGGAGTGTTCATTTCACGACTCAGAGGATAGACGACAGTTATGGCCTTACATTCATGAGAAACACTTTGGAAGGATGTCAAGCCCCTTGTTAAATAAGCTTACAATCCACTAATACAGAACTACTGTATATGCACCCAATCTTTTGAGAGGAACATACAAATATTTTGTATTCATCACAAAATCTTTAGACGTCCTTGACATGACTGACTGATATTTTACCATTTTGAGATTATGATCAGCAAATAGCCATTAAAGAACAAGTGAATTTTGAGCAAATAAATAATAAAACAGTATTTGAGCAGTGAAACAATAAACTTTCTATAACTTTGAAACTGTATTTTCCCAAACTCCATATTACTCCTAAAGTACATTGCACTGAAAAATGCCATATTGAAAAACCTAGTTAACTAGCCCATGCTACAAGCTAATAACAAAAAGTAGCTAACCTACAGTATTTAAGGGGGCAATAGCTCATTTTTAAAATCAGAGCAGTTTCTGCCACAAACAGTATCTCAATAAGGGTGATGACTTGAGATAAATCATAAAACATATGTGACAAAAAGCAGGGATGTAGTGTTTTGTGGTAGGCCCTAGTCCTTGTTAGAAAGGTAGCTTGTTACTAAAAAAAACACAAGATAAGAACATAACAAAGATAAGAGGGTTACTACTAAGGGTACGTTTACATGACAACAATGTACTAAAAATGAAAATTTTTGTCCTTTGTGTTTTTAGTATGCAGATGTTGTCAAAACGATCTCAGCATTACTTTTCAATACTGTATCAATAATCTTATGTCAAGAATTTATATTGAGATTGAGATATATTTATGAATCTGTATATCTATATACATTTGTATATTATTATTTTGCAACAATAGAAGATTCAGAGCAACTCAGCCGAAACATACTTTTGCATTAGGATTTTGTTTTTAATCCAAAAATGGACAAAGAACATATTACTAGAAATGCACCGATACCACTTTTTCCAGAAAAACCAGTAAACTTCTAAAACTTCCTAAAAAGGCAATGGACAAAGACAGCAGACAAAACAACAGTAGGTAGATGGGAGTGTAAGTACAGAAAATGAGAAATTAGGTAGATGGGCCGACACCCAGCAGAATACATTCAGATATAAAAATGCAGTACAACTTAAGAATTATGACATTCAGAAAATAAGTGAGTTTTGAGCATGGATTTGAATTCAGAAATAGTGTTAACAGAACAGAGTGATCGGGAGAGAGAGTTCCACATTTTGAGTGCAACAACACTGAATGATCTTATTGTTCACCTTGGTCGGAAAAGATATGTTGGCTAATCATTAATGCTAAAGAGTGCAGAGTTTTGAAAAAGACAGAGGTGATCTACAATAGAAAGAATCTAGAAAGATCTACAAGAAAGAATTAATCTCAATAGGGAATCGCCCTGGACACACACTCATCTATTTACAACCCATACACACACAGACTCATACCTGCTGCATCATGGTCTCCTTGTACTGTTTTTTCTGCGTGACTTTGATTGGCGGGAGTTTGGATACTGCAGAGATGAGGAAATTCATGAGGATATCCTCACAGTTGGCCAACTGGTCCACCATTGACAGCAGAGACATCGGCAGGTAGTATGTGTACAGGTGTTGGTAATACCTGTCCAAAATAAATAAATAATATATTAATAAAGATATTATTTAGCTGTGTGAAAAACGCCCTTAATTTGACATCACGCGTAAATATTTATGTTCTGTTTGTGGACTCTTATGTTGTGTTTCCTTTGGTTCCCCTATTTCCTCCCTGTGTTTAGTTCCTGTTTGCTCGGTTTCTGATTACAGCATTTGTTACTATGGTTACTCATTGGTTAACTGATTATGTTTACCTATGTCTTTTTTGGTTCCTCATTTAGCCTGTGAATTTAAGCCCTCAGTTTTGTTCCACCTTTTGTCCTGTATTGTCTATGGTTGTGTGTAGCTGTGGCAGTTTCTCCCGGGGGGGTATTCCAGAAAGCAAGGCTATCTTACCATCAAACATACCCTGAACACTTAGTTGATTAACTCAAACCTTACTTTCTCGAGGTATGGAGTACGGAAGTAAGTTCAGCCAACCCAGAGCAGGTTATTAGATATTCTAATTATTACTGCTTTCTGGAATATCCCCCTGCTCCTACAGGTTTGTTTGTTTGAGTGATGTTGCTGCATCAAAATCCTTTTTCCTCTTCTTTCGCCTGCCCTAGCCATGGCAGGCACAGATATTACACATTTCACCATTGAGTTTCTCAAGTAATTTTACGTGTTTACTCTACAGAAGAGGGTTTCAAACTGGGGTCCAGGGACCGCAAAAAAAGTCAAAGAAAATTTTTATAACAATTTTAATAATATGTTACATCTGACCAAATTACTACTGTTATAGTTATAGTTCTCCCCAAAATTGAATTTCTCAAGTCCATTGCAAATAGATTTGCTACGCTGCTGCAGGTTTTTATACAGGTGGAGCTGGGGAAGTTGGAGGGTTTCTTAAAGCGCGCTGCAACTGCTACAGTAAATACTGACCAAGAATTTGGTCCCTAACCCACACACACACACACACACACACACACACACACACACACACACACACACACACACACACACACACACACACACACACACACAATTTTGAAGAATGTTGATAACCAAACAGTCTGGGATCCCATTGACTTCCATTGTATTTTTTGTCCATACAGTGGAAGTCAATGGAAACTGAAACTGTTTATTTACCAAAATATCTTCTTTTGTGTTCCACAGAATAAATACTATTCCTTTAACAAGCTTATAATTATTTATCATATTTTCTTTTATGAGAAACATCTGAGATAAATTAAATGACTGCTTCATTAAGAGAAACCTGCAGGGCCGGCCCGAGGCATAAGCGAACTAAGCGACCCACCAGTGGGCCCCCCAATCGAGTTTAAAAGAAAAAAAAAATCTTTTTTAGATGACTTAAACAAGTGACATAAATGAATGAATGAATATGACTGAATGAATGAATTATTCAAGACAAGAAAATTCTGATTTCATGATCAATATACCTGCCTACAACTGCTGCTGTGTCTGCCAGCATTTAAGTCATGCGCATAATCTAGACACCAATTCATTTCGCATACAATTAGTGCGCAACTGCGCAAAGACACGGTATTGGTTTAAGTTGGAGAAAAGAGCCGCAGGGGAACTTAACCTTCTGGGTTTAAGGGTAGCAGTTTGAATAAATAATAAACATAGCAGTTTGAAGTTGAACTCTTCTCCACTTTATTATTATACCACATATCAGATCACTAACTCCAAAAACCCGCGACACTCCAGTACCAAGTGCGCGCGACCCATTCCTATCTACGGCAAGCCCCGAGGGGAAAAATACATTGCATGCACAGATAGAACGAGCGCCAGTACAACCGGTATTATAGTAACAAACTTTGTTGGATTCTGTCATGTACACTCCAACAAAGTCTGTTACAATAATAATAATAAAAAAGATTTTGAGGACAGTTACTGTATTGAGACAGTTGAGAAATCATAATATTTTTACAGTTTTCAACAATAATTGTCATTGTTGAACCCTTGCTCTTATTATGTTTCTGATTTCTCAGTTTTGTCATTATTTTAGCAAATAATTTATTTTATATGTTTTGAGACAGTTTGTTTTAAGAAGTTTCAAAGAGTTAGTAAAAGAGTAAAGTAAAAGTTAAGACTTTTTTATTTAAGTTGGCATCTATTTTTTATTAAGTATTTATTTTGTATTAATACATGACCTCACTGTATTCATTTATAATGTATCATTATTGCTTGACATTTGTGTCAATAATCGTCAAGCACAGGTGACTCCGCGTAGTGGGAGGGGGCCCCCAAATCAAATTCTGCTTAGGGCCCCCAAAAGGCTCGGGCCGGCTCTGGAAACCTGTGAGCAATAAACCGTTCTTCTTGGTGGGACTGAGATAGTCACTCATGATATCCTTCACAGAGAGAGACAGGAGGAGCCCACCCTGCTGTGAGCACCTCAAAAAGACAGATGTTTTAATTTCTGTGAGTGACACCTACTCTCTTCTCTCTCTCTCTCTCTCTCTCTCTCTCTCTCTCGTTGTCCTTATTAAACCGAATCTCCTTTCCTGCCTGCAGATGTCTTGTCTGTCATTCTCATTCCTTCCTTCTCTTTTACTCTCTCTCTTTGAGGGAAAGCCATCATAACGTTTCTCTCAGCCCTGCAGGGGGCTTATCTCTCTTCACACGTTTATTTATGTCTTTTTCTCCTGTCCACTTTAAGCTCGGGTCACTTTGCAGGTGGTGTGTCAGCTCGCTGACCAGTAGCAAAGCAGTTAATCTGTGTGTCGGGTGTGTGATGTGTCAGACTGAAGGTCTGTGTGTGTGTGTGGGTCTGTTGTGAGTGATGAGTTCGGAGACCTTCGGCTAAAACAAACTGTGAACTCCATCTCACCTGTGCCATTTATCGTTAAAATATGGCCAGTGAAGCTGTCAGACTGAACATTTATTACCTGCTTTAATATCAGCCTGTCTCTGAGCGATCTCTATTGCAGCAGGTCTCACATTCAGCTTTTACAAGCATCTGACACTGACCTCGTACCAGCCTCTTGTCCAAATTCAGTGAGGATCTGCAACAGTGATTCAAGATTCAACAAGCTGTGAATCCTGCTATGCTGTTGCTTGGGAGTTGTGGTTATTACATTGTTTCTATGCTTTTGCTAAGGTCCTCTTAATGTTTTTATTGGGTTGCTATGCTGTTGCTAGGGTGTTGTGGATGGTTACTACAGTGTTTCAATGCTGTAGCTAGGGTGTTGTGGTCACTACAGTGTTTCTATGCGATAGGCTCTATGCACAATCGCTTCCGCATTTGTCTCAGCCCACCCAGTTACATCCGGTGCTGCGTCGGAAGACGTTTTTTTTTTTTTGCATTAGGTGGAGAATGCAATTTGCAATAATGGCAAATTACACTCGCTGTTTACAAGAATTCACTTAACGTGAATGATGTTAACAATATTATGAGTCTGTTAGCTGTCACACATAAGAGTAAGAAAGAGAAGGGCTTTAAATGATATATTTCGAGCTACATCGACAACTTTGAGGGTGAGTATTCTCTCATATCATGCGAAATCCTACTAGCGAATTAGTTTTTCTAAAATCGTTGTCTCCGTTTATGAGAAAATTTATTTTATTAAAGTTTTGCCGCTAGCACACTTCGCTATAGAACGCGCTATGCGGAAGTAAAGGCGCTGGCTGAGATTCTACCGGAAATACGTCAGCTGCGGTCATGCATAGAGCCTATTGCTAAGGTGCTCTGAGTGTTTTATAGTGTTGCTATGCTGTTGCTAAGGTGTTGTGGTTCCTACAGTGTTTCTATGTGCTCTGAGTGTTTTTATAGTATTTCTATGCTGTTTCTAGGTTTGTGGATGGTTTGTGGATGGTTACTACTGTGTTTCTATGAGATTGCTAAAGTGCTCTGAGTGTTTTTATATTGTTGCAATGCTGTTGCTAGGGCTTTGTGGTTATTACTGTAATTTCTAACATGCTCTGAGTGTTTTATAGTGTTGCTAGGGTGTTGTGAATGAATGGAATCAATGTGATTGCTAAGGTGATCTGAGTGTTTTTAGACTGTTGCTATGGTCAAGTCAAGTCAAATACATTTATATAGACCCCTTATCAGTTGGTAAACATGGTGACGTTTTTCTGTGGGCGGAGCTTAGGTGGTTGCAGAACGATCCCTCTGGCCGCTTCCCTAACGTTAGTTTGCAAGTTTTGTTAGCTTGTTTTTTAACAATGACTGGAGAAAAATCTGATTTTATCTTAATGTGCAAGGTCACTCACTGTCCAGGACCGCGATTTTTATTTGCAAAAGTTAATTTTAACGGACGGAACCAGACGTAAAAACCGTACACGCTCACTCAATGGATGGACGATCTGACAGGATTAACGCTCCCTCCGGTTGAGTGGCCTGACTTCTACACCTATCTGATAGAGAAACCGAGCTTAAAGAGAAACTGAGGGCATATAAATCTTTAGATGCCTATAACTATGTGCTGAATGGTCATGTACAAGACTTGTGTGGTACGATCCGCAGTTCTGCCGAGCCAGCGCAGAGAAGACGACAATGTAAAGAATTACATTACGGTGCAATTTTAATGATGTGAATATTTTCTAGAAATAAAAATTCCAGATCCAGCATACTCATTTTTCATTGATTCTTGCACCCAACAACACATCAAGATGACATTTAATAATAATAATAATAATTTAAGCTCCTTATTATGTAGCCGAATCTGTGCTGGTTTGTATTGGCCGCCTGCAGTTGTCCGTTTGTTTTGCCTCCAGCTAGCGCCGTGACGTAACTGTGACGTCGGCGCAAAAGGGGTCTATAGCGCTTTTCACAATGTGAAAATGCTCTCTTTGGTGGATCTGGATATCCTAGGAATGACCAGAAGCCTCGAATTTAGTGATCTTAAAGAGCGCGATGGATTATAGGGCGATAGAAGATCCGTTAAATAGACTGGAGCTAAATCATTTAGAGCTTTATAAGTCAAAAGCAATACCTTGTAATTAATACGGAACTTTATAGGTAACCAATGAAGTGTTATATGATCATATTTTCTTGATCTAGTAAGAACTCTAGCGGCTGCATTTTGGACTAACTGTAGCTTGTTTATTGAAGATGCAGGACAACCAGCTAATAAAGCATTACAGTAATCTAGTCTCGAGGTCATGAATGCATGAACTAACTTTTCTGCATCAGAGACTGATAGCATATTACGTAGCTTAGCAATGTTTCTAAGGTGGAAAAAGGCTGTTTTTGTAACATATGAAAACTGATTTTCAAAAGACAGGTTGCAGTCTAATATAACACCCAGGTCTTTTACTGTAGAGGATAAAGTAACAGAGCATCCTACTATGTTAAAGTTGTGTTGTGAGAGGTTTGAGGTATGGTGTTGTGAATGGTATCCAGAGTGTCTCGGTGTGGTTGTTAAGGTGCTCTGGATGTTTTTAGAGTGTTGCCTTTCTGTTGCTAGGGTGTTGTAAAGTGGGTACTACAATGTTTGTGGTTGAATAAATACAATTTCTTTAAAATAACTAGTTATTTTTTAAACTATATATTTATTAAAAATAATTTAACATGTAAGTAATTTATGTAGTATAGTCCAGTGATTCTCAACCTTTTTTAACTCAAAGCACCCACCCCCCCCCACCCCCACCCCCCCCCCCCCCCCACCCCCTGTCCAATGGAATATTTAAAGGCTCCCCAATATAAGTTAAGATATCCCTTGTGGTGTTTCTTCTGTAATTATGACCAAGCTGCTTGTTTCCAACATTTTGCGAGCAGAAACTGGTAGTGTTGATTTATTTATTGACCACAAGTCATTTTGTGATTCCAGAAATAAATTGCCAGTTTCTTATACCTAAAGATGTGAATATGAAGGAAAATTGTAACATTACCCCTGGCCTCCCAAAAAGTATAATGCTACAGTAATCAAAGTGTACTGGAGCCAATTATATCTACTCATGATGAGAGAGACAACCCAAAATATTTATGTGCTAGATATTCAATAATCTACTTTACTAAATCTAGCTATGTGTAGCTTGATGATTCTTGGTATATCTCTTGTATTTCAGAGTTAAATTTAACAAGCTAAAGAAACAAATCAGGGAAATCAGGGTACTATATACAAGTCTTTTGTGGTTTCTTCAAAGGGACTTCAGACTTTATGACTCTGAATGATGTCCAGCAATGAAAAATGTTTTCAATATGTTTTAATTGTTTAATTATTATAAAAATTTTCTATATCAAAGACATTATTTTAATTAGAAAGGATGACATAAAAAACATCAATGTCACATGTAAATTGTGTAGTTGTACTACGACTGTCTACTGCGATCAACTCAATCTCCTGAAACACCTTCTACAACAGCACGTCAATGTGAAACTCATTGAAAAAAATGATGACGGCTGTAGCCCTTAAAAGGCTAAAAAACAATTATATTTATCGTGCTGGACAGCAGTCTACAACAAGCGAAAAATAACTAATGAAGCTTGTGGTTGGGTATGTGGTTGATGAAATGTTGCCTATCTCCACTATTGTCTCTCTATCTTTTAGGAAGATCCAAGGATAATTTCATATTTTTATGAAATACAACACCCCCACTCCATTCAGCGCACCTGTGGAAAGACTGTTCAGCTTAGGAAGATTGGTTCTGACACCAAGGAGAAGCAGACTGTCCGATAAAAGGTTTGAAAAGCTTCTCCTGATATAATCGCGCTTCAGATGTGAGCAGTGAAGAACTAGTGGTGAGCAATAGGCAAAAAAAAAAAGAGTTTAAAATTAAACATGAATGCAAATAGTATATCACTTATTGTAAATTAATTTAACTTAATTGTTGCTGTGTGCTGACTGTTTTACTTGTCTTCTGTAATATTTTAGGTCTTATTTAAATGAAACATTCAAAGACCACATTCCATTATTTGATGTTGCCAGATATGTACATAGCATACTACTGTGTAAACCTTTTTCATCATCAGATTAAATGTTCTGGTGCTTGTTGGCCTCTTTTTCACTCTGCCAACATGTTTGGTTGGTTCTACCTGTTTGAGCCCTGTTGCAGATTTTACTACTGCTGCTTTATTAAATGTCATAAGTTGTCGAAAAAACAGTGGCTTGTAATCAGTTTGAGCCAGTTGTACTCTTTGTTTATCTGTAACTTTCATGGATTCACAGGCTGCAAAAATGATGCAATTACCATATTCTTTATTGGGCTGTAATGGAAAAGTAAAGTAAGTGTAACTAATTACTGTTGGCCGGGAGTAATACGTAATAATATTACTTTTGAAAGCAAGTAGGTAAGTAATTAGTAATGAGTAATATATAACATTTTTTGAGTAACGATCGCAGCACTGATCATACCTCTCAAATGGCATTTGCACTTTCGCATATTCAACAGTCTATTACAATATGCACATTAATAGTGTTTAAAGTCAGACCTGGCTCTATGTATCTACACAAATTGATGCATATGCAAAGGTTACTGTTCCCTTTCGAATGGGAACTCGCGCTGCATCCCCTAGAGGGCGCTATGGGGAATTCCTCTGGCGTGTCCGGTGTCTGAAGCATGAGTCTAAACACGACAATGAACTTGACACTGGCAGGCGGCAGCCTACGACGAAACTACTGGTATGACCGGGAATATAAAAGGGCACCAGTGACATACGTCATCCCCTTTCTTGTCTTCTTTTTGAACGTGTGTCTAACTGGAAGACTATGGCTAGCATTAGTGCTAAGTCCTTTAGAAAGAGTGTGTGCATCCTTGTCAGCGTTTTCTGACACCTGATGACACACACAATATGTGCGTTATTTGCATGGGCATGGAGCATGCATGCTAAGTCCTTGATGGGGCTGTTTGCGTGCATTTTAAACGCTTTTCTATGAAGAAACTTCACTCTCGTCTGTCCCTCTTCTCAAGGGAATTGAGAGCCATCTGTGCCTCGCGGTTCAGGACCTGCTGAGGCGAGTAGGAGACTGAGGTTTAGGAGCTTGAGTTTGAGAAAGGTATGAATATTTCTCATTCATCTGCGGCTTATGAGAGCAAGCTGCCAGATTGTGATGATGTGTTGTCTCTCACATTATCTGATTCGGCAGCGAGCGTGCTCCTGGCTTCGAGGCTGATGAGATCGAAGATGTTTCTGAGCCCACCTGCCCACCATATGACGAATTAGAAGTTATGTCCCGTGCCACGGCGGGATTAGATCTGCCATAGAAGTGGAAGGTTGCTCGTAGTCACTTGGATTAATGCTTTTTGTCAGGACCGTCCAGCTCATACAAGCCGTCCCTTTTTTCCAGATCTTCATGCTGAGGTGGACAGATCATGGGGAAAGCCATATTCAGCCTGCATCCATCGCACTCAAGCAAATTATGCTGATGTGGAGGGGATGCGGGAGTATGGATGCGATCGGTCGATCCATGGCGGCCATGGTGGCTATGGGGCATCTGTGGGTGAACCGGGCTGACATCTGGGAGAAAATGAAAAACGTTCTCCTCGATGCGTCAGTTTCGCCCACGAACGTTTCAGCACATCCGTTAAGATGGTGGTTGGTAGGTTTAGGGAGGTTTAACACCTTTATACCTTGCCGGTTCAGGTCCGCGCCTCAGACTGCAGAGGGGTCTGACTTGTCCCAGTCTCGGGACCGGAGACAAGACCAGAAGGCTAGCCTCTCAGCGCAGAGGAGGTGGAAGGCCAGAGGGAGAAGAAAGACCCGAGGGAAGTGATCCAAAAGAAGCGTTCTAGGGTTCCAGAGGCTAAAATAACATCTGACCCCTTCCCTTTGCCAATGTCAAGTTCATTGTCATGTTTAGACTCATGCTTCAGACAATGGTCACGCCAGAGACATTCCCCATAGCGCTCTCTAGGGGATGCAGCATCTCGTTCCCCTTCTCAGGGAACCATGGTTACATAACCTGAGACGTTTTGGTTATTGTGTATGTAATGCCCTGTGAAGAAGATAAGCAAGTAATCAGATTAAAATAGCAAAGGATTTTTCTTATTTTTGTAAAGGATTAGTAAACACGGCTAATCAGGTTGTATTAGCTATGGCAAACTGACTACGGATATTTTCAGATGACACACACTTTAATCCATAGCTGTGCTTTGGTCTCAGAAACAATTGGAACAAATAAAAGGAACTAAAGTTCATTGCAGAATTTTTATACATTTGTCTCTCTTTTTTTTTTTCCATTCCATTCTACCTTGCAACATTGTGCAACTTAATTATTTCCGTTGATTAGCCTTAGCTCGAAAGCCTACTATTATACTGCAATTATACTTTTGAAAGTATTTTAATTAAAAATCAATAATACTGTTTTTTAAAAGCAGTGGCAGCTGGGGCTTTTCAACGGTGGGACAGCTACTTGTAATGAGCTAATGATGATTTTAAATTCACCTAATTATATATATAAAAAAAACATTATTGGCCACTTGTAGCACATTTTATTCAAGAGCACATTCAAGCACCAAATAAATAATTGGGGGTTTCAGGAAGGACAAAATACAATTATTTAAAGCTCAATGTTCAATGAAAATTTACATCATTTGCAAAAATAGCTCAGAAGTAAACTATAGTAGGATAAATGGGAGACCATGGCAAAAAATAACTTTGTGTTTCCATTTGCTAAAACACCCAAAGAAGAAACCCCATTATTGCATTTTCATGACTTTCCAAAAGACTCATTTCACAATCTAAATATTTGTGCAAAGTAAATGAGAGGGGTATTACTGAAGATTACACCGTGTCTAGTTTTATGAAAATAAAACTTAGCCTGTTAACTGTCAGCGTCCTGGTATATCGGGACACTTTTTTATTGTCTTTTTTCTCTATTGCCTATTTTAGTAATCATCATAAATTAGCTTTAACACTCAAAATTAATTCTGTGAAAACAATAGGTTACTGTCGTAACCCCGGTTCTCTGAAACATCGAGTGGAGAGATCCACCTATGGGAAGGGCATCCGTACCTGACCTCTGCAGAAGCATCCAATTGCACCAAGTCTGGCTAACAGACAGAAGCGCGCAGCCACTGCCAGGTAAGGCCACACCCCCTTACCTACGGGCATATAACAGCTGGGCGCGCTACTATTCCTCAGTAAGTATATTCGCTTCTCGTGCGGCAAGCGGGGCAAAGCTGGTGGATCTCTCCACTCGATGTTTCAGAGAACCGGGGTTACGACAGTAACCTATTGTTCTCTTTCATCATCTCGTTTCGAGATCCACCTATGGGAGAGACATGGACAGCTCCCCGATTGCCCAATACACTCACAGTGAGGTTCTGAAGGCCAGAGACGGACGGTCACCTCAGAGAGGCGGTGACTGACACGTCCCACACACATGACCCAGCAAGTTTTCCGCCACGCTAAACTGCTGTGGACAAGCAGGGCATGAAACATGCATGAGACACATACATGATAATGGCCCCCGCACCACCAATGCACATAGCTAAACCCAAGAAGGAATGCGAATGCTTGGTGACAGGAATGAACATGGCCAGCCGCCCCATTCACTCCTCGTTGGTTAACCAAACGGGGTTGTGGGAAAGGGCTAAGAGGACCCTACCCCTAGGACCAAGTGTGCCACCGAAGTTCTGGTGACATCCAACTAGGGATGTCCCGATCCGATCACGCGATCGGAAATCGGGCCCGATCACGTGGTTTCAGACTCGATCGGAATCGGACGTTACCTCCCGATCAGGACTCGGATATATGTAAATTAGGGATGTAACGGTACATGTATTCGTAATTGAACCATTTCGGTACGAGGCTTCCGGTTCGGTACGCATACAAACCGAGGACCATTCCTAGGACCATTTTTCCTGCCGACAAAATCCACGCTGCCGCGATCACCACAACGTTGCGCAACATCAAATGGCAAACGTAATGAGAGCGGAACGAAACTGCGCTACTCATTATATTGTGCTTAACGGACCATTTATCAGTTCAGACCAGCAACATCTGTGCAGCGCGAGATCAAAGCGACACTGTGCTAAGAGATCCAGTGAAGAAAACATTTGAATTCGCCACTGAAGTAAAAACATCGCTGCGAGATCTAGTGAGAAGCATTCAAATTTCTCCGTTGTTAACCTAGATCTCTATTAGATCAAACAGCGCTGACGTGGGAGCAGGAGAAACATTGTGCTGTGAATGAACATGGATTTAATGTTGGACTTCAAAACTCAAATATTATATAAATATATATTTAAATGTCATTTTTAATGTGATTACCAAAACATTATTTGTTCATCCTTCAAAGATTACCCCCATTTATAAACCTGAAAGTTTCAAGATGTAGGAAAACTCAAACTTATTTAAAAATATTTATTTTAATAAATAGGAAATGTCTCTGGCATTTCTTTCTTTTTGCTGTATCGTATCGAACCGAACCGTGAATTTTGTGAACTGTTACACCCCTAATGTGTATATATATATATATATATATATATATATATATTCTCATTATTTTTTTTATACACTTTTGAAACACTTTTTATTTTTTGTTTACATGCCTGCCGGGTAGCCTATTTTAAGTTGAGGTGCTATTTGTTTTATATTAGACTTTTTCTATTACTGTTGCACTAAAGGCCAAAAGTGAAGAATTTATGTTATTTATTACTTGATTGTTCAAGCTACCTCATAGAAGTGCTCTGTTTGTTAACAGAGTTGTTGAATGTTAAAATAAGGTGAATTAAATAAAAAATAAGGAACATCCTAGATCTGTTTTTTTCGCTCTTCTTTATTCTTTTTTAATGTATTATAGAAGTATCGGATCGGGACTCGGTATCGGTAGATACTCAAAATCAAATGACTCGGACTCGGACTCGAGGGCAAAAAAACCTGATCGGGACATCCCTACATCCAACCGGTTGTAACGCTCAAAGGTATGAGGAGAGGACCAGCTGGCCGCGGAGCAGATGTCCTGCAGTGGCACTCCCCTGAACAAAGCCCAAGAGGCGGCTAAGCCCCTTGTGGAATGAGCTCTGATGCCCCTTGGGGGCTGCACTCCCTTTGCTTCATAAGCCATAGTATAGCGTCCACAAGCCAATGTGAGAGGCATTGCTTTGAAATGGGACTCCCCTATGCAAGGGAGCCCTTGAAACAAAGAGCTGGTCGCTCTTGTGGAAAGCACTGGTCCTGGTCATATATGCTTGCAGAGCACGGACGGGACACAGAGCATTCAGCTCCTGATCCTCCGGGGAGGCAAAGGGTGGAGGGTGAAAAGCGGTTAGCTCCAAAACCTCCGAAGTGAACGCAGGGAACCATTTCGGCATGAAGGCCGGGTCAGGCTTAAGGAAAACCTTATCTCCACAAGGGAGAATTTGGCGCACGAGGGGTGAACCGAGAGTGCATGTAGCTCACTGACCCGTTTAGCAGATGCCAAGGCCGAGAGCAAAACTGTCTTGAGGGACAGCAGCTTGAGGGAAATACTCCTCAGAGGCTCAAAAAGATACAGAGACCTTGCTTCCAGCACCATGGGGAGGTCCCACTCTGGAACAGATCTCCTGATGACCAGCAAAGAGCAGCGTGCACCCTTCATAAAACTGCGGGTTAGAGGGTGCTGCCTGACGGTGGAGCCCTCGAAACCCACATGACAGGCTGAAAATGCAGCCAGGTAGACCTTAATAGTGGAAAAGGACCTGCCTCTTTCCATGAGGTCTTGCAGGAAACACAAAATATCAGGCACAGCGCACTGATAAGATGTGAGACCATGCCCATCATACCACCCTTCGAACACTTGCCACTTACAGCCATATAGGGATCGCGTGGAAACGGCCCTGGCATTCTGAGTAGTGGCAATTACACGCGGCGGGAGCCCCAGTGCATTTAGGTTCGTCCTCTCACGGGCCAGGCCCAGAGAGCCACCCTGTCCGGGTGGGGGTGGTAAATCTCCCCGTTGGCTTGGGACAGTATGTCCGTACGAACGAGAAGGCGCCATGGCTTGGCGTATAACAGAGGGATTATCTCTGCCAGCCACGGGGCTTTGGGCCACCTGGGTGCTATCAGAATGAGAGACAGGTCGTGCTCTCTCACCCTGGCCAGTGTGAAAATTATCAGGCACAGGGGAGGAAAAGCATACAGCAGCACTTTGGGCCATGGGTGGGCCAGTGCGTCTGCCCCGAGGGGCGCGTCCACGTCCTTTAGCGAGAAGAACATAGGACAATGGTGATTTTCGCGCGAGGCGAAAAGATCTACGGCTGCCTGTCCGAATCTCATCCATAACCTTTCCACTATCTGCGGGTGAAGACGCCAATCCCGGTAGATTGGGTTTCCCCTCGATGGCAGATCCGCGCCTCTGTTCAGAATGCCTGGGACATGAGTCACGTGTAATGACAGAAAAACCCGTCTGCTCCACACCAAAAGCCTGTAAGCTAGAGCGTGGAGTTTCGACGAGCGCATGCCGCCCTGACGGTTGATATAAGCCACTGCCGTGGTATTATCGCACCGTACTAGAACGGGATGTCCCTGCAGGCAAGGCAGAAAATGATTCAGAGCTTTCCAATTGGTAAGAGCTCTAAATAGTTCATGTGCGCTGAACGTAGTCTGCTCAGCCACAGACCGTTCACCGTTCTGCCTTCTTGGGTGGTTCCCCAGCCTGTTAAGGACGCATCTGTCTTCACAACTTTCCGCATAGTAACCGTCCCGAGGGGGGGTTCCCCGTGCGTAAAAGTTCTCGCTCTCCCAATGGCGCAGGGCCGCCGAGCAGGTGCCGTTACCGAGCGGCAGAGATCGCGATTCGTGCTGAAATGTAGTGACAAAACCCTTTTCGTGAACGCTCTCATTCTCAGGAGACCAACGGCACAACTTGGATAGATGAAGCCATGAGACCCTGCAGCCTGAGGCATGTGCGATATTGTACTCTCTCCCCTTCTCTGAATTGCGACAGACAGTTCATCAGAGAGACTGAGTTCAATTCCAAGCCCAGGAAAATGACATTCTGACTGGGAGTGAGATTGTTTTGCTCGCAATCACCTAGAACCCGAGGGATGTGATGTGCGCGAGCACCCGGCCGGTGTCCAGCGACACCTTCTCCTTCGATTTGGCTATGATGAGCCAATCGTCTATGTAAGTCAGAATTCTCAGCCCTGATAGTCTCAGGGGCGCCACGCCCACCTCCGCACACAGACAGAACGTTCGGGGACCCGAACAGAAGAACTGTGAATTCGTAACAAATGCCTTGGTAGGCGAAACGAAGATATTTCCTGTGTGGAGGGTAGATGCTTATGTGAAAGAAAGCATCTTCCAGATCGACTGATGTGAACCAGTCGTTCTGCTTTATAGTCTCAGGGGCGCCACGCCCACCTCCGCACACAGACAGAACGTTCGGGGACCCGAACAGAAGAACTGTGAATTCGTAACAAATGCCTTGGTAGGCGAAACGAAGATATTTCCTGTGTGGAGGGTAGATGCTTATGTAAAAGAAAGCATCTTTCAGATCGACTGATGTGAACCAGTCGTTCTGCTTTATGGCACAGGCGAGAGAGCCTTGTGTCACATTCTGAAATTGTATTTCCTCAAATGTTTGTTCAACACTCGAAGGTCCAATATAGGGCGGGGGGCGCCACGCCTTTTGGAACATGAAAATACCAGGAATAAAAACCATGGTTTATCAGATTGGGTGGCACCATCTTAATCGCTCCCTTGTTAGGAGGGAGGAATTTTCCTCTTCCAGAATGTGTGAGGCGTTTTCTTCTGTGTGAGAAGAGAGAACGCCGTAGAAATGCGGAGGTTTTATTGCAAACTGCAGCTTGTAACCCTGGTTTTCTCTGCGGAGAGAGGTCTTCTCTCCAAAACGAATTCATTTGAGTCGTAACCTTGTGTGTTTTGTGTTGGGCAAACACTGGGGCCGAAGGCTTTATTGACCGAGTGATATATAAATCTGCACGAATTCATTTACGATTCGTTTATTAAATGTGTTGTTTAGTAATGTGTGTGCTTTGTGTTGGGAAACACTGGGGCCGAAGCCTTTAATATCTGAGTGAGGGGAACCAAGTGCGTGCGGTGTGGTAACACTGCTATGTACTTTTCCTCACGACACACAACGTCCACTAAACACACGGGCTGGGCAGCCACGAGACGGGATTAACCGACCGTCGGTGGGAGACCCTGTGTAACGTTACTCCCAATGGTCGAACAACAGGCAGGCCGCTTGCGTTCGGGGCCGCCTTCCTAGGAAGGCATAAATTGAAGGCCTCAACACGTAATCGTAACACATCAAGGCCCGCGAGACCGTATTAACAATCTAGCGGGACGCTCCAGCCGCCTCAGACTGGGCGGTGGTCCCAGCGCTTACCCGTCGTAAATATTCCTATCCTGGTCGGTGGAGCTCTGTGGAGCTGGCCACACAATGTTGAGGCGAACGGCCGCTCGCTCACAAACTCCCAGGAGGATGGACTGAGGCAAAGCCGCGTGAGCGCTAGCCTAGTTTTTTTTTTTTTTTTGGAACGCTAAAAGGACCGCGTCATCCCCGACCGGTTCGTCAACGAGAGTGGGGTTTTCCCGCGAAGATGTCCTCTTCAGGGAATGCGGATTGGGCTGATGTCAGCTCAAATATTTTAGAGAGGTGGCGCTCCGGGAGTCCCCCGGTAGCGCGTCATCATCACCGTGTCTCCCCTCCGAGTCAGAAAGGCCGAGCACGGCGCGGTGGGTCGTGCAACTAAAGGCCGGCTAAGTAAAAGCTACATGGGCAGCAATTACAATGACCGCAATTCTCCGGGTTCTCCAAAGCTTCTTGAGCGTGTTAAGCCCAAGCAGACCGCGCAGGACGAGAGGGTCCTTAGCGGCGATGAGAGCACCACACGCGGCCGGGCAGGCTCGTCGTGATAGGCTGTTCCCCGGGGGAAGCGGCTGTTTATACGGTCACGTAGCCATGGATGGGCCAGCGGTGAAGAGCTCGGAAAAATCCATGGCGGGCAGCCATATAGAGAGGAGCAGGTGAAGGACAGCGAGAGCTCGGGCGGCTCCGGATGCAAAAAACACAGCGGATAGGCTGAAGAAACAACTGTCACTCACGTCTGGCGGAGGCTGATCTGGCGATATGTCCTCCTGAAGACTCGAAAGTGAGCAGCGTAACGTTAATCCAACCGAACTGTGTCAATGCAGAGATCGCGAGAAGCGAATGTCAACTGAGGAATAGTAGCGCGCCCAGCTGTTATATGCCCGTAGGTAAGGGGGTGTGGCCTTACCTGGCAGTGGCTGCGCGCTTCTGTCTGTTAGCCAGACTTGGTGCAATTGGATGCTTCTGCAGAGGTCAGGTACGGATGCCCTTCCCATAGGTGGATTTCGAAACGAGATGATGAAAGAGAACTGTTTTGAAATGTGACATTGCTTTACCATGAAACCAGTACCTTAAAACCTTTAAATTTCAACTTCAAATTTGAAACACAGCTTAGACATACGCTCATGGACCACTTCAGAACTGCCTTAATTCTTCATGGCATAGATTCAACATAGAAACATTCCTTAGAGATTTTGGTCCATATTGACAGTTGCTTCAGATTTGTCGGCTACACATCCATGATGCGAATCTCCCATTCCACCACATCCCAAAGCTGCTCTATTGGATTGAGATCTGGTGACTGTGGAGGCCATTTGAGAATAGTGAGTTACTGACACGCATTCCATTTTCTCAAACCTCACTTTATTTAACAAATTTAAGACTTTGCTTATGAGGATACTCAACAAAATGGCAATTTTTGTTTTGCTAAAGTGTGATTTCGTCCATTCAAACGCTGGCTGAAATGACTTTGTGCACACAGGAGATTCCCAGAGAGCGCACCAGTACCGCACTGCGTTCTCTTTTATGTCTTATAAATTTGTGACCCTTGAATGGTTTAAAAGCATTTGCTTGAATAAGAGCGTGATCATATAATGTAACGTTGGTCAAAGGATGATGGAAAAAAACGGGTCCTGCATTACTTTTTTTAACACATTAAACTGAAAAAACCTACAGTTGTCAACGCATTAATTTTGACAGCTCTAGTTAAAACGCAACTACATATTATAGTACATTTTGAAAAATGGAAGATCAGCATCAGAATCTTTAGGTCAGTTTTGTCTGTGTTGTATTGTTCTCTGGAGATTACCTGTGGTAGAACGCAGCTCCTGTGAGCACCATGGAGTATTCGTTGGTCCATTTAGAGGTATAACCCCACCTCCCCTTCCCACTGTCCCAGTAATGGCTGCGTGCTGGGTAGCCTACAATACGATCTGGAAAACTTTGCCATACAATGAAGGCAAAATCCACCTGCAAACACAGAGAAGTGCACAATTTAGATTACAAAAGTTCTGAAATAAACTAAAGTAAATAAAGAAGTTTCATTTTTGGTTTTCCTTTAAGAACGAAGCCATAATGTTCCTGCCCATTATCTCTAAAGGCTTAAGATAAAAACAAAGTGAACACACTGCTTAAGAAACTCATCAGAGGAGATTAAAGAAGTAGAATTAACAAAAGCAACATTTGCTCTCTTGATAGTCTGTTAAAAGAACTGTCATGGGCTAAATTCCAGTGAGATAAATTATCAAAAGAGCCAATGAGAGTTAAAAAAGAACAAGCCTTTTTCAACTCATCTCTTTATTTATAGCCTTGGATTTTCTAATGCCTTCAGACATGCTTCAACGTCAACACAACTGACTTGTCTGCATGCAGGGGATGAGAGCCGTTCTTGCTCTGTCAAAGTCAGCGTGCGCACATATTAAAAAATGAACCCTCAAATCAGAGGAAAAGGTTGCAAACGTCCCCCTTAATGTTACAATAGATTAATCGCTGCATTAGTCGTAGACTCTAAGCTAGATTTATGACATCATGCAAATAACGTGGCCGTAAGGAATTACGGCTTTAAGGCGCACCATTCCAGCAATGCATTGTGGGTGACACACTGAAATTTGCTGCATTCATTATGTGTACCGGACCTTGATTATGGACCTGAGTGAGAGGGAAAGATGAATGGCAGATAGAATCACGGCTGCTTTTTTCAAGAAGAACAGCACTCTATTATAACGAATGTAACTAATTGTCCAAAACAACTTTTTTTGACATTTGTGCCACAACATTGGGCAAAAAGGTCATTACTGAAATGATGCATTAAGCATCACTCACATAGGAGTCACTTTCAAACCTAGACAAACATGACGCGGGGAAAAAAAAGTTACAAATTCGTTTCCACAACATATTATTTTGTTCCCTTGTTTTAGGTAAACTTGGCCATGCTGTACTAATTCATTCCCTTGTTTTAGTTAATTAAATAAGTCGAAATAAGTCAAATGTTTTATTGTAGCCATGATATCTATTTTTTCCCCCTCGCATGTCATGTGCAAGGCCCCGTAGATTTATGTTGGTAAACATGGCAAATTTGTGTGACCAACTTGAACCCGATGCAAAATTTGTGTAGGGACACCTACACGGACATACTGGTATAAATAGGACCGGCATTACTTACTTCATTCATGTTTTTCTGAGGAGCCGAGATAGGATCCAGGCCATGCAGCGGTGGTGAAGGGCTTTGGCAGGGGGACGTAATGTCTCCGTTCCCTCCTTCAGGCACCATAGCCACTGAACTGTGTTGTGAGTGTTGGAGACGCAGATGCTGGCAAGCTACCACGTACCCTTTTGGCAACTGCTCTCACTATGTCGTAACATACTCAGCACCCCATGTAAGCCCAAGGAGGTAGTCCTCCATACCGAAGGGGATGGAAGGGACAGGGTTTACTCTGGGGATGGTCGAAGCTGCTCTTCCTACCACACGCAAGAGTGCATTGGAACTCAATTCCCAGAGCCCAACGGAGACCACACCCGGCCCAAAGGGAGATAACGTGTGGAGGTTACACATAGGGACTGACCCGTGAGGCAGTGCTGCATATGGAAGATCTCTGCGGTAGGTCCTACCTAGCCAGGGAGGGCTACTACCGGTGCAGAGACAGGGCAGAGCAGAACCAAACAGGGAAAGACACGGGTTTACCGTCAGGGGAACGCCAAGGCGATGGCTTCCACTATCCAGTTGGCCAACCTCTGTTTGGAGACAGCCTTTGTCTTCTCATGGCCGACCAAGGGCTGAATGTTTGGTGACAGCTCGGTGTGATAGCCTCATATGCATCAATCCGAGTGCCGTGATTGCGGCTGTGGATGCCATATGCCCCAGGAGCCTCTAAAATAGTTTCAGTGGAACCGCTGTTTTCTGCCTGAAAGTATTCAGGCAGTTCAGCACCGACGTTGGTGAAACATGCTGTCATACTGACCGAGTCCCACTCCACACCGAGAAAAAAGATTGCTCTTTTCCCAGTTGACCCGAAGCCTTAAATGGCTGAGGGGCCTGAGCACCAGGTTCCTGTGTTTGCATGACTGATCCTAAGACTGGGCCAGAATGAGCCAGTCATCGAGATAGTTGAGGATGTGAATGCCCACCTCCGGCTTGCAAATCTCACTGGCCAATGATCATTGGCTCATTTTGTTACCACTTGGAGGTGATTGGGCTCCCAAACGAGACCCCATGACGTCAGTTCGATGTAATGTTGAACGTGACTGACTGAATGGGAACTATAGCTTTCTAAGCTACATCATAATCTAATGGAGTTGAAGTCGTGATAAAACAGGTGCAAGAGATCTTTTCTTTCATATTGTGACGTACATCCAAGTGAAACATTGTCGAAAAAGACAAAAGGTATGGTGGGGAATCCATCGGTTGTTGATTGAATGGAGGCAGATCTGAATGCAAGCTTAGAGTAAATTGTATGAAAGGGGTGGAGTGAGTGATTAGTCACATGAATTTTGTGGCTCAGATGATTGACTTTGAGTTCCCACAAGCAAAATTGGGAATCCAATTAAGATGAATGGGAATGCTAACATTTGTGGCAAGCGCACATATGTGCCATAAAGACAAAATGAGAAAACAAACATACAAAAAATGAAGACACAAATTCACCTGCGGAAATAAGCACACACTAGATTAATGCTGTAATTTATATTACTCTGTCATTGTACTATAACAATTATTACCCTTTCTGGTCAATTCTTCAGGCCATTAACTGCAGCACAGACATCATAACCCATGGGTTCTGCTTTGCAGCTGTTACACCACACATGTACCTACAGTCTAATGATGCTTGACGCACAAGAAAAACTCAACCCTTATATTACATTTCCCATTTTAATAAGCTAGTTAATGAGTCGAAACAATGCAATTATCAATTCCGTGGAGCCATAGCGCTGTACAGTCTTAAAAAAAATTAAACTGCTACTCCTAAATATGCCATATTCTCACAATCTCAGCACTATTCAATTAAAACCCTCTCAAACGCTTAAAGGGCAATTACTGGGGCCGATTAATGTGCGAAACGAGTAGAAGCTTCTTTCCAAATGTTGCTGGATTTGTCTAAAGCCACAAGAGCTTCCTCACTGAAACTGAGACTCATTAAACTTTTGTGATACGGGTTCTGTAATCTTGTACCACTATAAAAGTTAAGTGGATATTCTGGGCAAGCATAGGTAAAGATGTACTAGCTGCAGTTAATAAAACATCATTTTGTTGAATTATGAATAGCAGGTTTCAAACACACACTGAGCTTCGCCACATGTAATGAACTTGAGAAATTAGAAGCTTTCTACATCTGACTGTGATTGGATGAATACTCCCCGCTTGTAACACTGAAATGGAATAATACCTTACAACATACTGAATACAGTGCAGTAAATACAGTACAGTGTCTAATAATTTTTTATAGTACTATTATACCATTTTTGTACTATATTTATATATATATATATATATATATATTATATATATATATATGTTATATGTATAAGTTGTGCCACTGAGTCTAATAGTGATAGTGAGCTTTGCATTCAAATGTAGGAAATTCATTCATATATGAAACTTACCACACACCTTTTGGCACATTATATATAATACTATTCATGACTAACCTTTACTTATGGTTTTATGGTTTTATACATTTGCAATTTACCAACATAAATAAACATTTACACATTTTCTTTGACATAAATCTAATTTTACCTGCCATTTACAACATTTACAAAAAAAGTCACTTTTCTCAACTACAGGCAGGTGTATATGAAGGGATATTTATAACTGTATGGCCACATAAACAATTCTCTGTCTCATACAAGATTTACAGTTGTATAAATCTAAAGAAAGTATGTCTTTCTTTCCTTAAACTTCCTGCTGGAATTAGGATAGTGTCAGAGAGTCATGATTTTGCTAACTTCTACTGTTGGACAACATAATAAAACTTGCACCATCAGAGGATCAACACAATCTTTCAAGATCAAACTGCAATGTACATTCCCTAACAAGATTAATTCCCACATTGTTTTTCTCCAACCCCTGCCTAGGAATTTACAAACAAGCTTCATATTCCCATAGACTCTGCCAGGAAAGCTGGCCAAAAAATGTGTTTCTTTTGTTTTTAACCAGAAAATGCCCTCAACCCTGTAAACTGCAAAGGGAGAATTATCCTTGCGTTGCCAACAAATCCTTGCTGGCCTTTGGATCATCTCAGCCTTAATCAAACTTAGACATACGACACTCTAATCATCACAGCACCCTGTCTGTCTGAGAATAAATACATCCCAGAATACTTCACATTGCCTGAAACATCTTTGCCAGATGGTGCAGCCATGTTTTGTGAATTGGCACTGCAGCCAGAATGATTTGCATTTCACAGCTCGAGGAATGATAGTTGTTAACTACACATTTATAATCCTTTTAAATAATAATCACTCCAGATTTGGCCAATTTGCTAGAAAACTGGAATATCATTCAGGTCTTTGAAACATTAAACTATTCTGTAACACTTTATTTCTATATAGACATATAGATAAGTAACTTTGCCACTGCATGTCAACTAACTCTAGACTATTCCACTGATAAAAATGATTCTGTGGTGAAGTAAATACTACAGAAAAACAAATGTAATTTCAAACCTGAATTAGTTAGTTCCGGCAATCATTTAAAAAAGTATACATTCTATATTAGTAAGCTTTGTATTAGTAAGCTCAATTTAAACTTGTAGAAATTAAAGTGTAAATGTAAACGTTATGAAATTAAGAAAACTGAGTCAACTTTCTGATTCTGGTGTTGTCATCATGCACTGCATTGCCCACTGTTTTCCAGCTGTTTTACACTGTTTTACATTTACATTTACATTTATTCATTTAGCAGACACTTTTATCCAAAGCGACTTACAAATCAGAACCATAGAAGCAGTTAAACTAACAGCAGGACAACAAAATGTAAGTGCTATAACCTTTCACAGTTTAATCCAACGTAGAACCCGTACAATATATATATATATATATATTTTTTTTAAATAGAAAGGAAGAGAAAGTGTTAGTATTACTGGAACAAGTGCTGCCGAAAGAGATGCGTCTTCAACCGTTTCTTGAAAATGGCTACGGACTCAGCAGCTCTGGTTGAGTTGGGAAGGGTTTTATCATTGCTTTTCTTGTTAGGTTTAGAACCTTGCTGTTTTGTGACATCTGGAGTTCATTTTCTACTCAAAAATGATCCATCGAATGTTACTTGTGTACTGTGTACCAAGTATTGAGATCTCTGTGTTCGAGTAGTACAGCATTACTTCAACTAAGTAAAAAATACTCAACAAACTTGAAATGACCAAGCTGAGTTTCTTATTTTCTTTGTTAATTTTACTTAACTTAGTTAAGTAGATTTTTCTTAATTCCATATGTGAATTGTACGTAAAAATCACAAGGTATAAATACACAGGGACTAACGAGTTAACTAATGAGATGACAGGTGAACTAAATGACTAATCAGACACTGTGTTTTTCACTGTGACCCAGTTTCCATTGAAAAATATGACTTAATGGCAAATGCATTTAGTGCAATCAATTGCGTTTTGAAATGCTTTTGATACAGTCTTAGTAAATTCAGTTGTGCAAAAAGACCTCACCAGGATCAGGATACAGATACATACCAACATCTTTTTGTAAGTTTGGACATCAGAGTAGATATGGCCTCTTTCTCTCTTTTTCTCTTTTCTTTGTCTAGCACATATTTTTGTCTGATTAAATTATACAGCAGAGAGAAATTAAAAATGAGCCCAGCAGGCTGCTGATGCTGCAGTGTGCAAATATCATCTCTTCTCTCAGGGAAAATGAAGACAGAGAATTGACATTAACAAAGTGCAGTACAAACACAAAATATGCCAGCCATGGACAATACATGCAGCATCACAAATACCACGGAATAAAAGAGAATATAATGAGGCGGGAAAAAAAAGACCGGACAGAAGGAGTAAACTGACGCTACGTTTAGGGTGCGAACTACGGGGGAGCTAGTGGGAGCTCGGCTCCCCTTAATAAGACATGGGCTCCCCTGAAACCGGGATTCGTGAAATTTTGGGGGGTCCCAAAAAATATTGACAATGTTTTATTTTGACGTGCAATTTCAGTTTTGTGTAATGTGATCATCGTTGATTATTATGTGTAAAATAGCAAAAATATCAATCATTCATACATGACGGCGATTAAACCTAATTCACTTCAATAAAGATAACTATACATGCCATTCTTGTCATGAGCATCAAGGTGTGGTGCAGATTCCAATCATGTTTAGTACATATTAACTCAAAGATTTGTAGAAAAAATATAAACGTTGGAAGCCATTGATCTGCGTGCAAAGTCCTTGAAATCCATTCTGTGTTAAGGTAAGGCATTATATTCCCAATTATGTGTTGTGGTTGCCGGCTGGGTTGTTATAGGGCTGCGTGACTCTCGATGTCTTAGGCCTAAATGAACGAAGGAGTTATGGTATTCTTCTGTAGCCTGATGAGTAGTTTAACCCTTGTTCAAGTGAACTCAAAGACAGCCAACTATTTTTGGGTGGCTGTTTGCTGTATAAAGTGTAATAGGGTAAATCCTTGACCATGAAAGGCAACAAGCTAAAACTCCATTGAAATTAGTAGTGTTTACTTTGCAATTTATGTGAGAAGTGCTATTTCAAAATGATAATTACATTACATTTCAATTATAATCTCAATTTTGTCACTTGATGAAGTTTTGGGATTCTGAATGACAGAACCATCAAGACCATATGATATTCCTTTTCACTTAACCTTTATTGTAATGAATGAATGTGTGGTTTCTCACCTCATTGGTGGACAGAACTGAGTCCTCGTCCAGGCTGAGAACTGCATCAGTTTTGATAGCTTGATGAGGGAAAAAACGCCCACTCATCGTCTGAGGGGAAACAGGAAGTGACATTAGTGATTCATAGATTTTCACCACAGGGTTCTGGTTGAAAGTATTTAATTTACACAATTTTCTTTTTTTGGCTTTGCAGTACTTTTTTTTGTTTTTACACTGTTTAATAATGTATTTATTAAAATAACTTTTCTTTGGCATCCTTATCAATCATCGCCTACATCGCCTGTGACATCTGTTTGTGTCTGTTCATCAAGTGAACGTCACAACAGTTGAACATCTGCCAGAACAATATGTTAATTTACACCTTGCGACTGGATAAAGGACATAAAAAAAAATAAAAGTATGTAGTGAAACTTCTATGTCATCTGAGGTTATTGATCATCCACTATATTGGCGGATTGCTGAATTTAATGTAACATGGGCTGTAAATGTAACAATTCTAATTGCGTCCACAAAGACACATAGTTTGTTCGCCAATGCATTTGTGTCTGTATTCCAGAGTCAATATTTGTGTCTCAGGGTGACACTTCAGTGTGCCATTTGGCTCAATAAATTACTATTTATTTTCTGCCAAATTCTAGGGTTATACTTTATTTTGATGGTTCACTTGAAACATTCTGTTGACTATAAATAACAGTACATCTACATGTCAACTAACTCATAAGAGATTTAGCTGAGTTTTTAATAGACTGTTAGGGATAGGGTTGGGGTTGGTACAGTCAGTATGTCTGATGGGGAACATCAAAATAAAGTGTTAGCGGATATTAAGCCAACAGTCTACTAATAATCTGATGACTGGTAGTTGACATACAGTATATACTAAGAACTTCTATATTCAGTTTCATAATGAATGTGAATAATGTATAACTAATTCTGAAGTGAAAATCACGATAACCCACTTGTAATGACTCAAGTATAATTAAATAAATAAAGGAATGACAAATTATTTGGATCAGTATTCTAAAGTGAAGATCATGATAACTCTAGTAATGACTTAAGTCCTTATAAGCTTTTGAGGTTTTTGTAAGGTTTTGGATAGTCCTTCCGATGGAAGTTTTTTTTGAGTAACACTTGAGTCATTACTATCCAAAACCTGAGACCCATTTTTCCCCCCATTTTCATCCCAAATCCCCTATCATGTTTCATACAAAACAAAACTCTAGAGCAGATGCTAATGGCTAGTATGGAAGCGCGCTAAATATGAGCCTGCACATTTTCCAGACTCACAACTGCATTCAGTGACAGTAACAAAAATGGCGATGTCCATGACATCAGACGTTTTATCACAATTGATAAATTGAGTAATGAGATCATTCAACAAATATTTTAAACAACCAACAAGGACTTAGGAATGCTTAGGAACCGAGTAACCACCCTACTTTAAAGACCTTACCGATTTTTCTCTAGGGTCCTGTTAAAACTGCCAAGTCATTGAAATGTTGACTTACCATAGAACACTGTCATAGCAAGTCAAGATTAGTGAATAGTGCGACTTTGTGATATCAGTGATAGAGAGCAGGAGGGTGGTGTTTTCCCATCATTCCCCTCTGTCAAGTCAAGTCACATTCATTCATATAGCTGTCATGATTCCTGTCTTGTGTACCCCTTGGGTGCTTCTCAATATCCCTCCTCGTCTCCTCGCTCCTCCGTCCTCCATCCTGACCCGGAAACCGATCGAGCTCAGCCATCTTGAAGGACGTCTCAATTCTCTAATTGCACCACGAGGAGTCGAGGATCGAGAAGTGAGGAGGCTTCCAGAGGAGTCATGAGCGAGAATACACGGGTGTATCCTATGCGGAAGTGTTTTATCGACTAAACATGACGCACGTATAAATTCTCCTCCCCCTTTACATCGGTCACAATAATTTAAATGTATACTTTACCTTTGCAGTTTATATAAACCACACATCTCACATATTTCAACATGGTATCTTGCTTTATTATTATTTCTTATGAATTTCTTAAATAAACAAACTTCAACAACTTAAGGGCAGATCCTTTGAGCGCTGCTGATGACGCTGTGGAGTGACGCTCGAGTGATCAAGTATTCCAATGTATAAAAAAGGGCTTTCATTCGATTCCGCTGTCCTCATTTTCTTTCCTTGCAGCCTTCCCTCTCATCCTACAGGGGGAAGAGCTGAGACGGAAGGAAAATAAGCAAGGAAAGGAAACGAGGATGCACAAATTGAGAAGCACCCCCTGTCTTGTGTGGACTTTTATGTTATGTCTTGATTTGCGCCATGTTTTGTAGTCCTTTGTAGTTTTTCTTGTTGATTAGCTCGTAATTGTTCCCAGGTGTGTCTTGTTTTCATATCACCCCTTGTGTAACATTGATCCACTGGAGGCAAGTTTATAGAACCCAAGTGCAGTTTAATATTATTCAAAAACAAGATCAAACAATAAATCAAAGGCATGGCATGAAACTCTGGACATTAGGGACATGAAACATGAAAAACCAAAACTACCCGTGACAATATACCTCAGAGTTTCTCATGTACTTTGTCTGTTGTTGTGCTTCTATGGATGTTATGTGTACTCTTGTCAGTTTTGTTTGCCTTTCTTGCCCCTGTCTGTATTTATCAGTTTTGCCTGGATTTACTTTTATTATGTTTGTTTGAATAAATGTTTGCTGAATGAATCCTACTCTTGTTCCTCTGAAACAGCCACCATTACAATAGTGCTTTTTACAATACAGATTGTTTTAAAGTAGCTTTACAGTGATAAAAGGAAATGAATGCAACACAGATTGTTTTGGCTGTACAGCAGATCTAGAAGAAAGTCATTGTCTAGCTTAAGTAAGATTTTAATTGATTAATTTCTATTAACTAAAAATCATTAGTTATTACCTTAGGGGCCGCTTACACAACACCGTTTTCAACTGAAAACCGGAAACTTCACTTACAAGACAACGGCATTTTGGTGGCCTGAGAACGTAAACTTTGAAGTAGAAGTTTTTGAATAAGAGTTTTGAAAGCAATATCGTGTAAACTTCAAAAACGTGAATCTGTGAAAACGCATTTATCAATGCCACAGTACTATAAGGTATAAAGTATACAGTCTGCTCTCAATAAGTCTACACCTCAACTCTAGGGAGTGGATTGACTTTGGATCTTAAAACAAAGTGGGCAATGCATACCAGGGCTGCGTTTCGTGAGCTAAGTTGATCGTAGAGACCACTGGCGCCAATGGTTCAACGATCTACTTAAGCTTACGATGCTTTTAAAAATGCAGCAAAGAATGATCAAATGCTAGTTTGTTAAAACATTGCCTGAATAGCTATTAGTTTATTGTCGAATAATTCCAATATGCTGCATGGACAAGACCCTGTTTACACCTGGTATTAAGATGTTTTGGTCGTTCGGATGTGGTAGATGAGGGAGACACATACCCATTCATACTTGGTGTTTTAATCCGTCTCTTTTAACCACTTCTGTCTTGATTTCTTCAAAGGAAGGGCTATGGGCTTTTTCAGATCTTTCGACCTAATGGACGAAATAAGCTCACGCAATATACATATGAACACGCACAAAGATGACGGAAAAACATACAGCCTTCGTTTCTGTTCTGACAGCTGCAAGATCACGCCGAATGCTGTGAGTGGGTGTTAGAAATCAGGGATGGTGAGAGAACATTGTCCTTGGATGTTTTTAATCTTCAATCCAAACTCAGGTCTTCAAATCCAATCTGGCTGGCGCGCTTCCCATAATATTTACAAATTAGCCTATGTCATAGGCGGAGAGTAGACAGTCTTTTGTAGCTGTTGGAACACATTCGACCACGTGAGTGTTTACACTACGAAATCAATCCGGACGAATATGCGTTTTCAACTACCTCAGGAAGTGGTCGAAAGTGGACAAGCTCAAAACGTTTCAGACCCCGTTTACACCTGTATTTAGTGTCGTCCACTTGTGACATAAGCAGAAAAGGACAGTTGTTTCTGTTGAAGACCAAGTTATTAGTCTTAGTCTGGATCTTGACTCAAATTCTCCAAATAACCAACTGTGAGTCCAGCTGCCTTTAATTAACAGAGCACTGTAGAAATGAACATTTAGTAGCTAAAAAAATCAGTTTCCCACAATCGATCCGCCACGCCATTAGGATGACACTGTTTTAATCCATTACAGTAAATGGAGGCTACAGGGGGGTTCAAACCTAATTACACTATTGACTCTTCATTAATACCTCTGAATAATTAATACAACTGTTCATGTGAAAAGAGTAACTCTGCAAGTACCCCTGGTTCAGGAATGTATTCTCATCAGCATAACAATCTCCGAACCACCAGAGGGGCTGATATAGATTCAGAGAAAAACAGGGATTGACTGCTGAGTTTGTGTCATTAGTGGAGATCTTTAAAAGTGTACAAGCCAAGTGAATAATTCAAGTGATGGAAATGATGTCCTAATTTCATATTATCCAGTAAATATAAAATTCAACGGTAAATCTATTTTGCTTCTGGTGGTAAAAATAAGGCATATAAAACATACTTATTGTATTTTTAGTGTATTTAAAACATGCCCTGTCATATAGAATTCCATTGTACGTGCATTACAAGAAAAATGCTGTGAACCGAGCATATAATATATGCATATCACTGCATTTTTCATTCCGAGTCTTCTCTCATATATGTTCTGGAAAGGACTATGTAGTTATCTGGGAGGCCAGCTGTCTTTGTTGACACATGGCTCCTTCCTCTGATATCACTCCTTTTCCCTCAAGACACGGTTTATTTAACTGTAAAGCTCACATAATCTTCCACAGGGACTGTCTGCCCTTTACGCTTTCCTCACCTCTTCTCCTGCATTATAAGTATATATATATATATATATATATATATATATATATCTATATATATATATATATATATATATATATATATATATATATATATATATATATATAATTGTAGAGTTGGTCAATATTATATATGTTAAAAACAGACTAGTAGTTTTGAAGAAGCCCTAAAACATTGGTGTCACAGTGATGCTCTGTGACTAGAGACTCTTATTTAGTAAAAAGACTCTTATTATGACACTTGACTAAGAACATACATGCATAGACGGTTTTTTTTTGCGCACATTTTAACGCCAGGAAACGCATATATGTGTGTGTCACTGATTTTGTATTGTTTAGTGTTGTTCCTGTCATCACCATGCCGTTTTTCTTTATTTAACATTTACTAAGTCGTTAATTCCACTATGTTGATTTATGTATTTGTGTTAAGAACTCAAACAAGACCGATAACCATGTTAAATGTTTATTGTTATTAATTAACCACTTGCATAATATAAATGATCATACTTACGTACTGGTACATTTTCCCATACCATACAGACAAAACCCAGGCATAGAGTAACTGCCACCATTTTTTTATATCTTTTTCCCGCCAATAGAAGGCACAGTTAATTGTCCTCATGTGTGAGGGGGAGTTTGGTGTTCTGTTTGATTCTTCATTAAACAGTGTTAAATATTAATAATTAATTGTGTTTGTTTTGTTTCCAATGTTTATATATTTTTGTATTATTCTAACAGTTTATCTCTTTGTTATTGTTACATTTTTGTTTTGTCTTTCTTAAATGTCTTTATTACCTTTAATTACTAAATGGTTTAGTCCAAGTAGGAGCGGCTTAGGCTTTTTAAGAGGGCCTCATAGTGTTGTTTGGAAGCTCATAGAGTGAGTTGTTTGTTGTTGTTGCTCTGTTTTGGGTCAATTTATAGACATAGTCAAAACTTTGAACGGTTTATTTTATTTTTGTCTGTTTTGGATTTTTATAGTGGTGGGCAGATCGAGGCTTCGTGAAACACTGAAACAGTTGAATCAAAAGTGCCATATTGTGTTGAGGCTTCGAAACAATCCGACAGCAGTGACCCCTAGTGATCAGAACATTGTAAATGCAACAAAAACCCAGGCCAAACATGCATAAAAACACCTTTTACAAAACTGAAAGTAAAATCTTTCAAATGCAATTATCTAATCATCTAATAAGATAATCAAGTGTAAATGTGTTCTTTTATCAATTGTCAGGGTTTTGTTTTGTTTGTTCTATGAATGGCTCAGCTAAACAGCCTTTTCTTACAATCGACTGCAAGCTCACATTCGCATCTGCCTCCATCCAATCAATAACCGATGATTAAAACCAAGACCCATCTTACTTTCTTTCTTTTAACGATAATCCGTTTTACTCGGATGTAATATGTAATACTTATCGCAATAGGGAAGAAAAGATCTGTTGCTATTTCCATTTCATCTGAACCTTATTTTATCTGTTCACTGTTTTTGGACAAACAAAATATGACTGTGATTAATTTATTAATTATATAAATGGATAGTTATATATTTTATTAATAAGATCATAAGATATGAGGTTTGCAACTTTTTGTTTGTAGCTTGCACACTGTAAATTTTTTTGAAAAAAGATGTAAACAAAAAGATTATTGGATAACTGGAGTATATTTTACAAAAAAAACTATTTCAGTCTTTCTACTACAAAAATCAAACTGTGTTACTTGCCATTTCTTTGTAATTATTTGTGAAATCTACTTAATATTAATTTTATAATAATAATAATAAAAAAATGTGTTACATTTATATAGTGCTTTTCTCTGTACTCAAACTGCTTTTACATATGGAAGGGAGGAATCTCCTCAACCACCACCCACGTGCAGCCATATGTGCCAGAATGCCCACCACACACCAGCTTATTTTTCGATGGACATCCTGGGATTTTTAAAAGTAGCTTCCCAAACTGCATAAATTATGACAAATTGTGGTAGTGGTTTGATCTATTACTTGATTTGCAAAATTCCTATAGTGAACATGTAAAACAACCCAGATAGCAAACAAACCACGTATCAGCAGGTACGATTCATTCTCTCTTTTTTAGCGTCTATCTTTCTGGGGTGTGTTTTGCAAAGCTAACTATGGTCCATAGTTGAGACCATAGTTGGCTAACAATGCTTTTGGGAAACGCATCCCTGTTGAAGACATCAGACATGTCTAATAAGGTGCCATAGGACACACACACACACACACCCTTAGCATGATTTATAAGCTGTTGTCCTCACGGGGACCAAACAATGTCCCACCAAGGACAAGGATTTCAGATATTGCCATCTTGCCATCACAATTCACCTCTGGGATGAACTCTCTCCCTTTCATGACCCTCTCGTGATTGCAGTTCTAGTGAAAACCAAGTGCATGCTTCTCTATTAAGATTTTATCTCAGTATTAAACAATTCCAATTTATCTTGATCAGGACTCAGATAAAAGCATGTTATGATTTGGATGTGGTGTTTGATAGCTTATTAGTCACAATATGATTTAATTTTGACAAATGGCTTTTGATTAAAATTTTGATTATCTATTTCACACTTGTTTGACACATTAATTCAGACTTTTTTTAAAGTAAGTAACTGCATTTTATTTAAAACCCTGGACTGTACGTTTCTGATCTAGATACTTTTAAAAAACATTATTATCACCAGTTATATCAACAGACTAAACTTGGCTCCAATTAGGGAAATTTAATTTTTTTCTTCTTCAGGATAGAAAGATATATAACCAACTCTTGCATATGATGTATTACATATTATTTAAAACTGAGGGTTGCACTAATAACATGCATTTAGTAATATATTAATGTATTTACACTGTTATGATGCTTACACTGAAAAGCTTACCCAGTACCTACACTATATTTACATTTTGTGTAATACATTTTAAAATGTTGTAAAAAAAAAAAGATATATATATATATAAAACTCCTGTAAACTATATGAAGTAAAATCCATTAATATAAAATAAAAAAGCTGTTAACATCTTGATGAATGATACTCAGATCTTCCTGTCATGATGATGGTAATTGAAATGTCAGTCTCATAATGAATCTCTTGAGATGATGAATTGTTTTGTTGGGTCATTGACATGTGCGCATCAGATCTTTTCAGTTCCCCAATGGAAAAGCAATTTGAAGTGGTCTAGATGACCCTTGACCTTACTCCTCTGGTGTTTCTCCTGTCTGACTAGAGGCTGCTTAGTCTCCCATAGCCAAACTTAACTTTTGACTAACTGCATAATGTATGGTTCAATTTGCAGCTTGAATACATTTTTACAGGCCGTTTTAGTAGCAGGAAATCATTCATACTACAACAACAGATGTGTGCAGACGTGATTCTCATTATCTTTTATAGATTTGATGCAACTAACCTGGCAAACCTTTGGCAAATGGACGTGGAAAGAATGGTAGGAGCGTTTAAGAAATCTGTTGATACCTTATGTATGTATATCTAGCTAACATTGTTATTTATATAATACCTGAGGGTTTATTTATTCTCTCTCTCTCTCTCTCTCTCTCTCTCTCTCTCTCTATATATATATATATATATATATATATATATATATATTAAATCAATCTCCAAGGTAACAGATGCAGAGATCATGGTTGCTATGGCAGACATGCAGAGCTGATAGAAGGAGGCTTTAGTCAACCTGAATTTGATAATCAGTTTGAAAATGTTTTATTTTTAAATATAGATGATGACTAGCAAGCAACACAATATAATCTAGAGTCTAATATGACAAACCACTACTTTCTAGTGTTGCATAACTACAAACTCAAAATAAATTATCATTGGCTTTACTGATATCGTATATATGGACAAAAATATTGGGACACATTCATTCTTGAATTCAGGTGTTTCAATCAGACCTATTGCCACAGGTGTATAAAATCAAGCACCAAGCCACGCAGTCTGCGTTTACAAACATTTTTGGGGAAAAAAATGGTCGTTCTGAAGAGCTCAGTGAATTCAAGCATGGTACTGTGATATGATGCCACCTTTTCAGTAAGTCAGTTCTTGAAATTTCATCGCTGCTAGATATTCCACTGTAAGTGGTATTATTGAAAATTGGAAGCCTTTAGGAACGGTAGCAACTCAACGAGTGCTGAGGTGCATGGTGCATAAAAGTCACCAACGCTCTGATGATATAGAGTTCCACTGGCATTAAAGGGCCCCTATTATGATATTTTAAAGTTTCCTAATGTTGTTTTGGAGTGTCCTACAACAGGTTTGCATGCATCAAACGTCAAAAAACTGTTTCATTTTCTCATAATATACATTTGCACATCACCAGATTTTCAATGATTCTCAAACGACTCGCCAAATGAATCAATCTCTCTAAATCCCTCCTCTCCGCGAGCTACTCTGCTCTGATTGGCCAGACAGCTCAGTCTGTTGTGATTGGTTTACCGCGTAATTCCCATTGCCATAACACCGACAGCCCTGCGTGCCCTGAGGCTTCCTACATCGTAAACTAAACACAGTAATGAACAATGGCGTAGATTTTACCATATCAATCCGAGCGCGAGTCCGATGATGAAACACTAGAAGAAGAAGAACCATTCATTCAACCCGAACCTCCATCGCAAGGACGACTCGAGCCGGACGTTTCAGTGATCTACTACTCAGTTTGAGGTAACTTACATTATGAGATGTTGCTATTCCTCACCATCAGCATTAACAAGTGCATGTCCATCAACCGTTTATTTTACTTGTACTAATTTCTTTACTGAGTATGTTTCTAATATATTGCCGTGAACACGTGGAAACTGTATCAATAGCATGTAGGCTATGCAATGTATACATTAGCCGAGCTCTAGCGTGAATGACTGATGTAACATACACATTGGTAAAACAAATCTTGCTCCATGCTTAATCTTTCCTCAAAGTAGTGAGACCGACAGACAATCTTCATTAATATACAGTTGCATGTAATAGTGGCCCACAGCTGATCAGCTGACTCAAATATTTGTCAGTAAAATAAAGGTAGCAGAAAAAGTTTAAGATTATACTGCTGTAGTATCATGGTAAAGATTCATTTCTAGTGTTGCCTTTGGCCTATTTCCCATTCATCATAGAATTAGAATGACAAGCGAAATAAAACATGTTTATTAAACATGATCATCCTAAGGTTCCCCCTCAGTCATACGTTTAATTACTTGTCAACTTGATTATTAGATTGAATTGATGATTATTTTCGATCATTTCCTAACAGGAGGAGGGGGAAGTTGCGTTACGTTACGTTACGTTAGGCAAGTGCTGGCGCGTTGATCGACAATGAAGCGGTCTAAACTCTCTGGTGCACAGGGAAGAAAAAGGAGAAAGGAACAAGATAAAAAGAAAGCCCAGTATAGAGGTTAAGGGGTCAAACAAAATACATTTACTAATTGTGCACAGGCATGTACTGGCCATCGGGACAACCGGGAGATTCCCAGTGGGCTGACGTGCTTTTTGGGCCGATACATCTCATACTTTTTGTCTTAACGGCCCATAAAACTTGTACATCGAGCCCTATAGTTTTGTTTTGTTTAATTGGTGGCGCTGGGTTACTTCCAAGTACTTACTTTCAAATAGGCTATAGAAATTTGTACAAAACTTATTATGAAAGTTTCCTTTATTTTTCATTGCACAATATATGGCTATTGCTGTCATGGGATTAATATTATAACTATTATTATGTAGTAGTGTAATGTAGACAGACAGTGTAACTAAAAGAGGTTTGAATTTTTCTTTGTTAAATTTGCACACTGAATATGGGTTGGAGCTTTTAATTTTGAACTCTCTAAGTGTACCAGATTGATGAATTTAAAGGTTGTATCAGTCATTTCAGGCCCAAAAATGGCCTAAACATAAATGATCACATTCATCTAATCTTTCCTAACGATCCGCTAGCTGCCCGCCCCATGAGCATGCCGTCCAAAAAATGCGTCTCTGTAGGCAGCCTAGGCTCTGAGATCTGCACACAAAAACAAATGGGTACAACCACCACTCAAAACCAAAACAAACAGGGTTTCAACCAATCACCGACAGGGGCGGGTGTTGTGAGGTTTTGAACTCGTGCACGGCTGGACGCGAAGTCGGAGCAAAACCCGCCCTTTATATACGGTGCACTTTTAGATTTAAAACTTTGTAGGATAATTTCATTCACTGAGAGCTATATTACACTACATGAAAGGTCATTTTCAAAAATCCATGATAGGGGCCCTTTAAGTTCTTTTAAACCCAGAAATCTGAATGTGTCCATAGTTGAATAAACACTCAGTGTTTTATGCACTTTTGTTAATTTATCTCAAAAGATATTTTTTCTACACACCATTTGAAAACTGTAAACAGCTGCATCTACGATAAAAGTGAGGAGACAGAGTGAGCCATCACATTTACTTTGTTCATTGGCTAACTGTATCTGCAAATAACACATGACAAGAAGATGTAAATGAGTAAAACATGTGCAAAGAGGGAAGACGGTGAGCAGACAAAGTCTGAAAGGTGCAAATGATGAGATACATTCAGAATATTCACATAACCACCCACACACAGCTGTGCAGCTATCACACTTACAAACACAATTTCTACATTTTAGAGATTTTAAATGGTGACATCTGTCCTGTTATTGGTTATTCTGATTCTTTCCCACCTAACTTCACGCGCCTATACTTTGAGTACAAACTTGTCGTCAGAAGTTAACTGAACATGACTTAACTATTTATACACTCATTTATTAATATTTTATTATTAATTTAATTCCAAACCTGCAAATATTTATAGCTTATATAATAACATCTACATGAAAATCAAATTCAAACATTACATTTAAAGTAATTATTATTTTTTATTTATTTTAGGTGTGGATAAGTGTGCAACTGCATGCAACCTGCAATTTCTCTCTTTTTATTTCATCATCTTTCTCGTTTTCTTTAATCTATCTCACCTTTCGCTTGCCCTCAATGATGGAGAAGGGTGTTGTGATGGAGGGCCACTTGTTTCTGGGTGGTGGAGGCTTCTCACAGTTCCACAGCACTAAAATCTGAAACCACATTAAAACACATGACCTACACAGCACATTTCAATACACGTGAAAAACATGACTATTCATTGTTAGGTTGTTAAGAAAAAAATTATAATAATAATTGTAGGTGCAGGTGTGAATTATTACTGCCCACATGCAAAAAGTAATTAACATTTCTCAACCAATCCCATACTAATTTATTAGTGCAGAAAATAGGTGTGAGAGCCTCCAAACAAACTAAAAAAGTTAAAACTGTGTTAAGTAAGAGCATTTGGAGATAAAGCCTGTTGTGAAAAAGAAGTGTGCTTAATTGACCGTTCGCAAAACCCCGCCCTCGAACGGTCCTCGTCCAATCATAGCTCAGCAACTGTAACTAAGGAGAAGGACCCCCGTCAAACATTGCGATTTCAGCAAGATGGTGAAACGATGCGCCTATGGCACCTGCAAGTCTGACACCACACCAGGTACCCCAAAGTAGTAACGGTAAAGTTAGAACATTAGATTATTCCGCAGGAAATTCAGGCAGCCTGTAAGGTAGCTGTTAGCCTGTCAAGCACATATTGCTATCGACACAGATAATTTAGCAAGAGGTTGACGGTCACTGGAGGCTATAAAATCTGTAAAACTGAACTTAACAGCTGAATTTCCATCTAGCATTGTTACCGAAAGCAGTGCATAACATTTCACCAACAAATCAACACGTTGCCATCTGTAAAGTCATAACATACTAAGCTAACTGGCAAGCGCTAACCATGTTGCTATCCATACCGAGATAGCAAGGGGTTGACGGCGTTTTGCTCTCCGGTGCTGGTTGCCAGTGGATCGGCAACTTCTAGCTATCTGGCATAACGTTACTGTGATCGCCAACTTCTAGATACCTGGCATACTGTGTATTAAGGTCCCAATAGGCGATTATAAACTTATTGTATTTTAAACTTTCAAGTACCTAACCCGACAAGGGAACATCTCGGAGGCTGTCGATAACCACCAACAGAACTTTTTTTTTTTGATGAGTTGAGTTGTTTTGAAGAAATGTATGGTAATGGTAGTTATCCTTAGTTTACTTTTTGATCTGAAACCCACTTAAGTCTTGTGTTGTGTGCACACCACACGCATGGCTATGTGTCTGGTTCTCAATTGTTTGACGGGCGTAGTAACAATAACTAGGGGGCGTGGCTTTTGCGAATGTGCAATTCCAGTGTATTTTTTTGTGTATCTTAAAAGTATATTTTCACACAGTAATGCCATTAAAGCCACTTAAATTAAAAGAGATTTCACTTTCATGATGTTTCTGAAGACACTTAAGTACTTTCAAAAAGTGCACTTTGTAATAATGTCAAAGTAAAAGTTTTACTTTGAAGTACATTTTAAATAAACATTTGAATAATATTTATCATGCTTTACAGAAGTGTTTATTTAGGTGTCTTGACTAACATGCTAAAGCACAAGTATTTGATTATAATTTTAACTGTATGTGTGTTATAATTTTAACTGTGTGTTCAATTTGAACATATTTCAAATAAATTAAATCTTCATCATTACTAATCTGTAATTCCATTAAGAGTATATTTCAGTTTACCATCTGGCAGTACACTTCAACCTGATTTCAAAGACAACAGAAATAGAAATAAATTACATATAAAAGCTTAAGCACTCTTAAGTTTAACTTATTGCATTTAATTGCATTCACACTTAAGAATATTCTTTTAAAGTACACTATTTCCTAACTAAGTATGCTAAAGTGCACTTTTTAAGGGAGCACATGATCATTAATACTGTGTGACACCGAATATTATACAATTTAGTATCCATAAATTAAACCGATATGATGTCTGCTGATAGGAAAAAAAGTTGTTTATTTAAACTTAATGAAAGGAGCACCAAATAAGAGTTAAGATAGTGAAGATAACATGATCTGCCATTTATCAGATACGCAGTTATACTGAGTGCTTGCAAAGCCAGACTTTTGACTTGTTTCGCATGATTAGTCGCTGCCCACAAACAGGGACATAATAAAAAACGATGTGTGGAAAACCATGTCAAAAATCGGGGACATTCTAAATGAGTTTGATTCATGCATTGATAATCATTCATCTTCTTCATGATATAATAAATTAGGCAGTGCTGCAATTAATATACCAACCCTTTCCCCTCCAGAATGCTAAAGGAACAGCACATCCAAGATTGAAAATCATCTACTTAATCTCATATCATTCCAAACCTATATGAATTTATGTTTTTGCCGCAGGATTATTAGTTAAAAAAAAAAAAAAAAAAACTTGAACATTTCTCTATTTTGTACAATTATTATAACTAAATAAACTAAAATGATGCAAATGTTATTAATAATGTATATATATTTGGTTAAAAGAATATTCATACGGGTTTGGAACGACATGAGGATGAGAAAATGATTATATAATTATGATTATTTAAAAATTTTTTGGTGACATATTTTTATTTTTACTTGCAGTACATCTCGTTTGTGATTTAATATAGCCAGTTGTGCAGTCCGCCATTAAAGCAAGAACTCTGACCAATACTGTGACAATGTGACCTCCAGCAAAACAATTGCTGGCAGTGTGAATGACCTTTAACATGATACACACTTGCCGTTTCCTCGCATGTCCTCACCTGCGCACAGAACTTGGACTTGGTGACTGCGTGGATCAGCTTGAATATGGGCTGCTGTTGGGACTGTAGAGGTGTGAGCGCTTGAATGACGGCTGTAAACTCCTGAGATGGACTCTTACCTGCAGAAACACAAACGTGGATGGCAGAAATGACTTCAGTGCTTTTGGATAGTCTTTATTTGTTGGTGAATTTCTTTGCTTATTTCATGAACCACATAAAAATGCAGTTTTCGCACACTGCAAAAAGGCAGAGTAGCCTTTATGAAATCAGTCTTCAACAGGATAAGTCTCCTGTGTGTAACATCTCTCTGCGTTTGTATTAGTTTGCTTTATGGCAGCCGTTCAAAGAGAGCACCTGTTTATCTTTGTTCCTCCGCAGGGATTCGCTTCATTTATCTACGTTTGCGACTGTGACTCCAGAAACCCGACAGCTACATTAAGTCTCTATTACATCACAATAAAGGTTACTACAAAGAACAAAAGAGATCCAGAGAGGATGAAACTTGTAAAATAAATTGATCAAAGCTTTGAAGCTTTTCTGGTTCAGCAATAAACACAAGAGAAGTTCATAATATATCACACAGTGACAGTAATTACGTTTAGACAGAACATCTATTATCCCCATTTCCTCTCTGCAGGGATTCAAACTCTATAAAACAGAACAAAACAAGAACATGTAAAAACACGCACAGAGTGAAACACGTGAACAAACAGGCCACATACAAAGATCACACAGAAACAAACCACACGCAAACATAGAGAACTACTAATAAGCACATTCACACATCTACTATTGGTTTGATTTTCAAAACGTATTATATGAATCTATTAATGATCCATCCAGACTGTGCATCCTTTCATCCATCTATCCATCCATCTATCCATCCATCCATCCATTCATCCATCCATCCATCCATCCATCCATCCATCCATCCATCCATCCATCCATCCATCCATCCATCGACACACACACACACACACACAAACACACGCACGCACACACGCACACACACACACGCACGCACACAGAGAGATGGATATAAATGAAACGTCCTCTCTCAGCACAGCTATTAAAGATCCTTGCTTAATTAAATAATAATTCACATATTTTACGTTTGTTTTCTGCTCGAAAAACACCACAATATTAATATAGTCACTGAATAAGCACAATTATGATGAAAACCATCTCATTACCCTACTATTTACCCACTAATGCATTCATTATTAAATCTCAAAGGAAAATATCTTAAAGTTTTTTTATTATTAGCTAAAGAGTGTCCTTCAATACTACATTTAAAATGAATCTATTTGAAATAATACTAAATTATAACTTCATAATTTTTGAACGTGTAATTACAAATTTATTTAAATACCTGACATTAAATTATATTTTAGTTTACCATAAGTGTTTGTCAGTACATTCATACGATATTATATATCGTACGATATTATATATTCATACGATTCATAAATATCAACGATATTTCAAAGACAATTGAAGTAATTATGAAATTACATATAAAGATGTACTTAAGTACTTAACTGGGCAAAAAAATTCTTAGGTTTAATTAATAGAATTTAGGATCAATTTTAAATACAATAGTGTTGAAACCATGTACATGTGTTGTTACGCATGTAACCATGGTTCCCTGAGAAGGTAACGAGACGCTGCGTTGTATGATGACTCTTTGGGCAATGGCCCAGTCATTCAAGAATTATGGCAAAGAGATGCAGCGTCTTGTTCCCTTTCTCAGGGAACCCTGGACAAATTCCCTGAGACATTCCCTTTTTGAGTGAACTTGCACTGCATCGTATGACAACACTTTGGGGAACGAAATAGCCACTTGGCCATACTGACAAATGCCTGTCCTAGTGTGAAGCTGCTCAGGCACAACTCGGGACATGAGCACTTTGGACCCTGGAGTGGCTGGCAGGTCCAGGCTATAGAACCGTAGTCTCAGCCTCAGACCACGGACCATTGGCTGAACGTCTGATGCATATGGCACACACATCTGGAAACACTTCAGGAGTTTCAAAGTCGTCATCTGATTGGTTGATCTACAGGATGTCCGCAAGACGTGTGTGTTGTGTTCTTTAACGGTCCGCCTGGAAACAAATGCTGTGACGCCAAACTCCCTCGTGGAAGAACACAATAATATATTCAACTGTGACAATAAACACTTACCATGATCAATAAACACTGGATTTTCAAAAGTATGTGAAGTTCGCAGCTCCATTGTTGCAGTAAACTTGCACAACGTTCTTGAATTAATAATTTCTATATGCATGCTGGTCTGTAATTGCAGGGTCAGTTTCACGTACCTTAACATGACGTGGAACAAAATTAACTAATGAGACTAACGAGACTAATAGAATCTTATAAATGTGCCAGTGACAACCCTTCTAAAACCACAGCTAGATTTCATGCTGAGACTCTAACCTGAGCCATAGGCCTCTCCCTTTAGGGTACATAAATAAATACATAAATACATAAATAAATAAATAAATAAATAAATAAATAAATAAATAAATAAATAAATAAATAAATAAATAAATACATACATAAATACATCATATATACAAATTGTCAATATTTGTGTGTTTGAGATATTAAATGCACCCAGTGTCTGTGAAAAATATGATAGAAATTCAAAATGTCTGTTTTTTCTACACATCCCCTCCCCCTCTGTGCACGTGATCAGCTCTGGGGCGCTGGAGAAATCGCCCAAGAAAGGCAGGTCTCTGGAGCAGTTTAGCCAATTGCTGTTAAGATATAAATGTTTGACATAAACTATAGCCAATCAGCGAGCTCAAATCAGGTCAGCTATGGGCGCTTATTTTTAGCGCCCCAAGCTGCGCGCGCATCTCTATCAGACAGCGGACTTTTCGGAGCTGTACACGAAAGGCCTGGCTAGCTGGATGTGGTCATGCTAATGCCTTGTTTTGGTGATAACTTTTTAAATCAACAGTGACAGATCCAGCATGGACAGTTACCGGAGTGAGGGAAGCAGCACCTGTCGGAGAAAGTAACTAAACAGTTTGAGTTAAATTTCAAATGCAAATGGAAAGTTTGTGCAATTTGTTTGTTTTTGTGTAAGATAAGAATGCCTCAGCCTTGTAATATGGCATTAATAATTACGGACTTTATCACAAAGCACTGGTATCATGCAGTTTGTGTTAAAATGTGTTTGGGTGGTTCATAATAATAATAATAATAATAATAATTATTATTATTTGTATTTATATAGTGTCTTTCCGACACCCAAGGTCGCTTTACAAAGATATGTAAAGGCAGTGGTTCTCAAACTGGGGTAACGTTACGTACGTGAGGTGACAGAAGGGGGTACGACCTCGAAACCACTACACTACACGACTACACTGACCCCCATGTTACCAGACTATTGAAACCGACAGAATATGACACAGCCCCACCTAAGATATTTTTCACCAGCCGCCACTGAGGTGGACCCCATCTTGGCGTACTCTTTCTAGAACTCCTGGGAGCAGAGTGATCGGGGGAAATGCGTACAGCCGAAGCCTCAACCACAGCTGCACCATGGTGTCAAGCCCCAACAGTGCCGGATGTGTTAGGGAGAACCAGAGGGGACAATGAGCATACATGCTAACCCTCCCGATTTTTCCGGGAGACTCCAGAATTTCAAAGCCCCTCCCGAAAATCTCCCCGACCTTTCTCCCGAATTTCTCCCGATTTCCACCCGGACAACAATATTGCTACACCATCCGTCACTGGGCGCCGTTTCAGACCGAACAATAATAAAAGTTAGACCTCGAAGTCAAGCGCGGCGATGGCCCGATCGCACACTTCATGAGCACTTTCGGTCTTGTGGACTTACAATGGCTGCCGCGTGCGCGTGTCCGTTAAGTCCGTGAGACCGCAGTGTGTCCCATTTGTCATTTTTAGATCTCAGAAGGGTGCTCGCGAGCGCCCCCAAGTGGTGGATTTGAGCCCTTGATGCGCAAACAGGTCCACGTCCGCCTGGCCAAACTCTCTCCAATCAAGTGCACCGTCTCGGGGTGCAGTCTCCATTCCCTTCATCGACAGGATGTTGCTCCCAAATTCAGGTGCCCAGTGATGTAGAGAGCAGGTTCCCCTGGGACCACAGGAGGATCTGATGCACCAGTTGGCACAGAGGGCACGACCTCAGATCCCCTGGTGGTTTATGTACGAGACCACCGACATATTGTCTGTTTGAACCTGAACGTTGTGTCCTCTGAGGACTGGGTTAAAATGCCTTAGGGCTAGTAGTACTGCTAACATCTCCAGGCATTTAATATGCCAAAAGAGATCATGCTCGTTCCACAGACTGTGTGGGACGCATATGTTTACACTATCTTGCGATAACAGGATGCTCCCAACACTGGGCCTAGGGGACAGGAACCAAGGCTTCTTCCACATGATTATGGAACAAAGGCAAAAGGTATCACGTTGAATGCAGCTGCCATGTCTCTAACAGTCTCTAAAACTGCTTTACAGTGATGAGCTGGCATTGCTTGATTCTGGTCACTAGAACCGACTCTATATGTGCTGCAGACAGCTGTACCCGTGCCACCACCCCCTGAGACTGAGCTAATATCAGTCTAAAGGTGATGATACACAGGGCAACTTTTTGAGCAATGTTGCTGGGCAATCTTGCCGAGCGATTGTTGCTTGGCCACTTTCTCATTGAAAATGGGCAATACATTTCTTTCTGGATAATTTAGATCGGTCGTGGGCCCTGTGTCTCATCTGGTTGCCCATTGATGGCAACATTGCTCAAAAGGTTGCCCTGTGTATCATCACCTTAAGTCTATGTAGTTGAGAATCCGGGCGTCCTCCTTTGGAGTACCAGCTATAGAAACCCACAGAGAGATAAATCGGTGGCCCGATGCAGTTCTTTTTTCTTTTCTTTTTTTTGACACATATTACACACACAACACAATCACAGAAAACACCAAGGAGAATACTGCCAAGTATATCGACAAGACACACACACACAAAAAAAAGAGAGAGAGAGAGAGAGAGAGAGAGAGAGAGAGAAGAATCTACACAGTCTGTGGGTTATCCATTATTCTATTTGAGTTTATGATTTTATAGTCTCTATATAATTTAATACTAACGCCCATGTGGATTGGAACTCTTGCAGTCTTGAATGCTGTTTACTTGTAATATCTTCAATGGGCAACAAATATAATATCTGCTCTAGCCATTGACACAGTGTGGGTCCTGACTGGGAAATCCATTCAGTAAGTATATATTTTTTAGCAAAATAAGAAAACATTGTAAAACACACATTTTCTTATAAAGGGAAACTTATGTTCTATATCATAATTCAATAAATATAGGGCATAGTTTCAAAAGTACAGATACACATATCTTGAGTTTGTATCATTACATTTATTAAGGTTCACTGGAGTTATATCGTATTTATACAGAATTGTATAATTAGTTTCTTTAACTTTAATGTTCACACTCAAGGGTAAGGTCAAATCGATACACAGAATTAACCATTCTTTTTCGATGGACTTCCTTTTTTAAGCTCTAATTCCCAATTTGTTCTCAAAGAAGAAAAATTATTCTGCAAGCTTTCTGACAGAATTTTATACAAATGAGATATCTTCCCCTTAACCGTAGTAGTAGAAATAATTAGATTTTTTTCCAACTCAGTAGGATATAATCTAAGTTGTCCCTTTTTATATAGAGATGTAATAATGTGACGAACCTGCAGATATTTAAAAAAAATCTGTTCTAGAAATTTGATATTCAACACAAATAGCAGTAAAAGATTTAACAGACATTTTAAATTAAGTTTTCAGCCCATGAAGTCCTCGAAAAAAGTTTCGAAAATCAGTTTGGGAGAGTACTAAAAAGTCAGGGTTAAATGCAATAGGAGAGTTTTTAGTTATATGACCTTTTGTGCTCAAATACCTATTACAGTTCTGTCAAGCTTTCAGTGTGGCTTGTAAGGGGGGCAACCCCTCTACACTCATCAGAAACTGCAAGTTATTAACATAAAGTGTTGATGTTATCTCCAATGGAAAGCATGTTAGTGATTCCAAAGTTACCCACAGGGAACTATTTTCCAGCTTCCAACTTATGATATTTCTAATTTGGCAGGCCCAATAATACCACTGAAAATTTGGAAGTCCTAAGCCCCCTTTTAGACATGGTTTTTTAAAAAGTGGACAGCTTAATTCGCAGAGTCTTGTTGTTCCATATAAACTTTGTTAAACATCTATTAATTAGCTTAAAAAAAGAAAAAAATATAACATGGTAACATATTAAAAGTATAAATTAACATAAGTATACTCATTTTAATTACATTAATTTTCCCAATTAAAGATAGTGGGAGAACAGACCAGGTTTGAAGTTTCTTTTTACAATTCTCCAGTAAAGGGTTATAATTGTCCTTAAATAGATTATCCAAAGCGGGTGTCACTTGTATTCCAAGATATTTAAAACCATATACGGACACAGAAATGGGGCATTCTTTCTTAATTCTGAGAATTAAGAATTGCATTCTTTCCGAAGCAGTTCTTTAATGGCGTCGGGCCCCACACCGTGGCCCTCGGCCAGGTCCCTCAGCAGGTCGGCCTGGTGTGCTTGCAAGATGCCCATTTTATGTAAGCAAGTGCCCGCCTGACCTGCCACCGTACACGCCTTACCCACGAGCTAGGATGTTGATGTCACCCAAATCACCCACGTCGATGCAGAGTACGTCCAACTCCTCAGAGGTGGACAAACCCAACATCAACTAGCACTCCAACTAGAAGTCGCAGAGCTAGCTTCCGTATCCCAAATCTGAGCACTGGAGCTAGCGGTTGAGAAAGGTCCGAAGCCATATCAAACTCCTCCACTAGCTCCATCTGTGATCCCCATGAGCCTCGGCAGCTGCAGGACCCGAACGACGGGGAGCACAAACCTGACCGCTTTCATCAAACAAAGCCAGGCGGGAGTGAAGCGTTCTCAAAGTAAGCCGTTCACATTGCGCTCAGTCAGCCCCCTAGAGAGCTCTGCTCCCAAGCAGCTTACATAAAAATTTCTGTGTATTGCCACCCGTGATGTAACGTGGGAAGGGAGGAACACACTTCTTAAACTGCTGCTGCTCACTCGTCATTTTATTCACTAATAGAGCTAAGTTTTGTATGGCCTAGGAGCAAACACCAAAACAAACACCAAATAGCATTACGCCATTTCACAAGTTCACACTTACAAATAAGTCAGATAACATAAATGCGTATTTGGCGTGCTGTTCGAGGAGAGGGCTCCGGGCTCGGTATGCGGCCCGAACCCAGAGTACCCCCCCCCCCCCCCATATTGAGGAGTGAGGAGTCGGGGTGGAGGAGGGATGCTGAAACTGTCAAGGAATGTTAGGTGAGTTGACAGAGAATATATATATATATATATATGCTTCCTCTCGTGCTGATAGGGTAGACATGTAATTGTTTGGTGACGAGTTGATTGGAATGATTCATTTGAACGTGCTCCTCCCGAACCTTGTTTATAAAACATCATCAAATGTCACAGGGCGATGCAGCACCAATCAGAATTGGACTAGCTATACACGTGCTTCAGAAACTGTCACGCTGAAGGCATTCCTGAAAGTGTCGTTATGACACAGCGCGAGTTCCCTCGAGAGGGAGCAGTACATTTACAGCCTTTCCAAGCTCATGTTTTAATTGACCACTCACAGGCTTCAGAACAACCACCCTGATGTGGCAGGAAAACCCTGTTTAATAAATAAATAAATAAATAAATAAATAAATAAAAATATTCACAGGGCTGTGTACGAAGGAATCAAGAATTGTGTCATTGTGTATGCAAGCCTCAACATCTAAAACATTTTCAAGGAAGACAGGGACACAGCAAACCATCGGTGCACTCCACTGGCCATGTTGGATGATATCTCATTACCTAATAAACAGCATGTATTGCAGGTAGCCGGATTTATAGTGTTGCCCAGGCAGAGCGAATCACACCATATATCACGGCACAGTGAAGTTCTCTCAAGTTATGGCCACAGACAGGGAGTCTAAACTGCCCTGTCATCAAAATTATGGAAAGTGAGACTAACAACACCTGTGACAGCAGAGTATAGACCATCTATCACTTCTGCAATACAGATTTACTGCTGACATGTGAAGCCCAGGGACAAATCCATCACAAACCCCTACATGAGCATGCAAACACACAGGCCATGCTTAGGGAGGAATATGGTGGACACATATGTTCACCATCCATTATGAGAAGATGAACACGCACACACGCACACACGCACACACACACGCACACACACACACACACACACACACACACACACACACACACACACACACACACACAGCTTGGAGGGAAACCAACATCTATCTGAGTTATGATTTCATTTTCACTGCAACAAAGTTTTACGGCATTGAGCTGGAGGTGGTGAGGAGATGCGCGCGCACACACACACACACACACACGCACACGCGCTCACCAAGTGTCGAGTAGTAGAAGGGAAAGAGGGTGAGGTCGCTGGAGAACTCAGGAAGTGCGTAGAGTCCTCCAGGCAAAGAATTCCACATAATCCTGCTCCTGGTCATGTGCGTTCGTATCCGGTCATGGATAATCTGCAAAAACAACACATACATTACTATTACAGTTTTTTACAGTCGCTAGGACACATTTCTCAATACTTGGGTCACTTTTTCAAAACTCTTCACACAGTTCTCCTAACCAACTTTCAGCTCGGCACAACAGTTAATTTCACATTCAAAATGTACCAAAACTACCAAATCACTTCATACATGTCTCAAATCAACACATTCTTCCATAACACTAGCAAAGGTTGACAAACCAACAAACACAATTTGTCACCCACAAAACAATGACCTAAAAAACACTAACAACAGGTAGCATTATAAAATGTTTTCTTCTGTAAAACAAGGACACTTCTCTACTGTTTAGAATTCACTGCACTACATGTTACTGGAATGAATCAGACATGATGCAGTATGCTTCAATATTTTTATATTGTAATTCCAAAATACAAGAATTTGTATACACACCATCCACCAATACAGATACAATAGGAATGCTAATCTACTCGGTCTTCTGCGTTTGGCCACAGGTTCTCATCCACATCACATCTTGAGTCATCTAGGGCAATACACCTAGGAAAGAATCTTCTGGCATGCCTGATCCATCCCTGGCAATCTTCTGCTGATATGTCCAGGCATCCAGCATGCATTGCGTCCAGGAGGGACATTTGATCATGTGGAGGGTGGTCATGAACCTTCCACCTCCATGAGGAAAATAATTCCTCTATCGGGTTGAGGAATGGAGAGTAAGGTGGGAGGAAAAGTGACACCATTCTGGGAGGGGCTGCAAACCACTCAGTGACTGCACGGGAGTGGTGAAATGCAACAATGTCCCATACGATTATAAATGTTGGCTGATTTCTTCTCTCTACATACCTTTCCTCACCTAGCACACCCCTTCCATAGAGATCACGCAAGGATACGCTCAGTGTTGTATGGCCCAATTAGTGGTTTGCGTAACAGCAGTCCATCACATTGGGATGTTGGCACCGCCTCTGGCCCGGGACATCCACTGTGGCTCTCTTCCCAATCACATTCCTTACTCGTCACCGTGTTTTGGCCAGGTTGAAACCCGCCTTATCCACAAAGATGAAAATGTGGGGTGTTTGCCTGCCTTCAATCTCTAGACTCTCTAGAATAAATCCGCAAGTCAACATAAGAGTTAGGCTATTACAGTAGTGGTATACATTACCTAAAAAAATGGTCTTTGTGTGTGTTTGGTTTTGTTCAAAAACAGTTCTGTATTTTCTTGTGATCTTACCTGGGCATATTGGTTCCTGAGTAGCTTGACATGTTCCTCTAAAAAAAGGCAGTGTACAACTGCTTCATCCTGACCTGATGTTTTTTTCAGGAATAGTTGTTATGCTTACACTGTGAATATTTGTACAAGTAACGTTGTCTGCCAAGACTCTGTCTCGAATCTCAGTGAGTTTTATGCCATATCAACAATATGTTTCCTGCACATCAGTGAACATTCTACCTCTCCCACCTATGTGAGGTAACCGTTGAGTCCTGAGCAGAAATGCAAAAAAATTACACACAAGTGGGTTTGGAGGCTTTGCTCTATTTACTTCTGTAATGTGCAGCTCAGTCAGATGCCCTTGCAGAATACAAGTTATCTGTTGGTTTGCCGGAAAACTCTAACAATAGATGCCACTGTTGAGCGTTGCAGATTTTGGCTGCACTCTCAGACCAGCCTCTCTGAATAAATAAACTTCCCTTTAGAAAAACTAGTCAGCAGAAGATTGTGCGTACATGCGTCTCCACCCCGTCTCCTCCCCAAAATAACCATATATGGAGCTCACACCTCCCCGTTTTACTATGCATAACGTCATCTGCATACAATTTCCATATTCCATACACGTGTTCCATGTTTAACTAGTCTGGATGCCAGCCGAACTTATCCCCGCCCACAACATTTAAGGATGGGTAGTCCGGTCTGGACTTGATCCGTTATGAAGCAAGAATGCCCTAACCAAAGCTGTTCGGACCAATCAAATTATGAGGGCGGGCTTTATACGATGATGGACAGATGATCAACAGTAACGTAATCATCCACGTCACCAAAGAGCGCTTGGGTTGAATTTGTCACTGACAAAACATTTAAAAAATGAAACGTGCATATCCTTGATATTCTATCTTTCAAATACAAAAGTATTTTTCACAATATCGTGAAGACCCCGAAAATAGTTATCATTAGGCTACTGTTTGTCTGTGCATGACACCAACTGCGTGCAGCAGAGCTTCTACAGTCTACTGTCATCGGAGAAACCGGCCAATGGACCATTCGATCACCAAGTCCTTCAGTGTTTGTCATTATAATGTGTCTGTGTTGCTAAGCCATCTGCTTAGACAGGGTAAGTGCGCATCATTGATCATTATTCGCGCAAAATAGTTCTGCTATTTATAACACAATATAAAGCACAATTATCAAGATTTTAACGATTTTAAGATTTTAAAACTGCTTCATCTCAAATAAATATTTTATGTCCCCCTCATTATTTATGGTGTGAAAAGATATGCAATAAGTGATACGGCTGTACATTTTCCTTTAAAGCCTTTTTGTTTGAATTTATTAATTCGTCTAGGCTAAAAGCTGCTAGTTAGGAGCTATATATTTATATCGCATTAGGGTCCTGATTGCCCTGTCTGGGTTTATTTTGCAATAACAACTGGATGTACATGATCTATTACTAAACAAATGTAACAATATTGTAAAATGTCATGATTATGAAAAAATGTATGGCTGACTGTATGTCTGATCTATTAGCACATTAACTCAGTACTGTTAATTATTAGTTCAAGATACCTAATGCATAAACAAATTACATTATTATAAAGTGTTACAAAAAATATATAAAAATATCAACATAAAAATATAACCTTTCAAACTAGATTCGTGTGATTATGCCTCAAAAATAAAATAATCAACATGGCCGACTATCCTATCACTCTTCAGAGGCAACGCCCAGACAACATTCTCAACAGTATGCACACAGGCCTAATTACTCAAATTAAACACATTAATCTCATTTTATTACAAGACTAATTAATCACAATCTGCCTCACCCTCATCACAACAGCGTGCGTGAGATCTTTAAGCCATAAATAACCTGTAACACACACACACACACACACACACCACTACAGAACGTGTCCTGAGTCCTTCTCCCACTGGGCTTGATTGGTTCTGTCTCTCCAGAGCCAATTACGGTCAACTACAGTCTGAAACTCTCATATCAGGGAGCATGTGTGTTTGTGTGTCTTTGTGCATTTACATGCTGATGTTTTAATGTGCTGTACGTGGAGTGTAGGGATTTTGTCAGATCCACACAGCAAGTGAAGCATCTTGCAGCTCTTGTGCAGTGGAGCAGGGAAATGAACTCAACGTGGCATATGTTCTAGAGAAAGTGCCAGTAAACCTGAGTCCACGGAGAGGGCATTTGATGTATGTGGTTAATTAGGCAGCATTTATTGCTGCATACAAACACACTGCACATGCATGAGTGTTGAAACACTCATAGTTTGTCAACATGGTATGGTGCGGACTTCACAATGCACTAACTATCAGTACAACAAAGTGTAAATGGTCCCCCCGGGATGTTTTTGTTTCACTAATTCTACTTTTCCCAATGATCTTCGATGTTATCCTGACACCTATTAGTCTGGATGAATAAAGATTGTTTATTAAGTGCTTTAATGGACTACAGCTCAGATTTTTGTTTTTTCGAAAAGGGTGCATATTTGATAAAAAATACAGTCAAAAACAGTGATACCGTAAAACTTCAAATAATAGCCCGGGCTTTTATTTTCCCAAATCGCCGAACTGCACTGGCTTGTATTTGAGACAGGCGTCTATATGAGACAGGCCTTTAATTTAGTGTTGAGATGTTGTTCATTGAGTGTAATGTTAAGCCTAGAGATAACGATCCAAATAGCATAGGCGGTAAGCATGACAGTAAGAGGTTACCACACTATATTACGTTTTATTTATAATTCGAATGTGTTTAACAAAGTTAATGCAAGAATTAAGGGGGTCTCACACCGACGAGACGCGCGTCTAGGACAGCTCAAGGTATCGCACACCGATCGCGCACTTTCTCAGTTTATGGCCAGCAATATTGTTATGTTACATTATGAAATTAAGATAATGTCTGTACTATGTTATGATTGTACTGTACAATTAAAAACAATCGTTGCTAAGTCTGCAGTCTGAACACTTTACCTCAGACCGTCAGTTAACTGAATGAATTGAGAATATCATTATACCTGGAGTGGTCAAAGACGCGCGGCGCTTCTCGTCCGGTGTGAATGAAGGCTGTAAACAACTACAATAATGTGATACTGACCCTATTCATCACTATCATCATCACCGCGATCCTCAACTACAAGTTCATTGGTGAATTCTTCCTCCACTTCTCCCTCTCCGGCCTCCGCTAACTCTCCCTGCCTTGCTTGCGCTAACAGCTCCCGCACATATGCGCGCAGGGCTCTCTTGTGTGCGCAATCTGCACAATAGAACTGGCTTAAACAGACGATCTGACGGGTTTTAGAAGATTAAATACAACCCGAAACTAAAAAACTGACCAGGCCTCTATTTGAGACCGGCCTTTATTTATCCAAACCTGTCGACACACCAGGCGTGTAAAAGAGACAGGCATCTATTTGGGACTCGGCTATTATTTCAAGTTTTACGGTATTATGAAATGTTATTATAATTCAAAATATCTGTTCCCTTTCAGGGAAACGAGCCATAATAATGGCGAGCGAACAGCAGTTCAGGAAGTATGTTCATCCCTGCCCACTTTATATATCACAGGTGTGGATACACACTGTGTGTTGCTTGTTTGTGAGTGCAGCAAGTGTTAGTTCGTGCAAGTCAGCCCTTGAGGGGGCTGAATGTGAGCATTGTGAGCTGCTACCGTTGAAAACGCTGCGTTTCTCAGGTTGCTCGCTCCCTCCGAGGAGGGCTCTAGAGCAGACAAGTCAGTTGCTGCCTGCCCATTCGCTGCTTCAGGGCACTGCACTTGCTACACCTGAAGTCAGTCTCGAGAGACTGGTACCCTTAGTAGATTTTTTGGCAGAGAGGAGACATCAGTTTCTGAGGACGTTTCTGTACAGACTAAACATTGGTGGTTTCTTACATAAACCATTAGAGGGGTCTCTAATGTGCCCCTTATACAAGCTGGCTCACCAGATCCTCCTGTGGGCTCAGGGGAAGTTGCTCTCTCTGAGGACGGTATACATCCCGGGTATCTAAATCACGAGAGTACCGGTTAGGGATTTGGCCATTGTTTTGGAAGGCCTTTCTTTGGCTCCGTTCAAGCCTATTGAAGAGGTTCCTGAGAAGTTTCTCACTCTAAAAACTATCTTTCTCCTCGTTAATTCATCTCTCAAAATGTTGGGTAATCACTCAATGACCAGTGTAAAATCTGAGTCCTAAAGCAAAACCAGTTAATTCCCACTGCTTTATACAATTTTAATTATTACAGTTGTGTTTCTGATCACTGTGGCATGTTGGTGAAGTTGGCAGAAATATTCTGAAAAAACACATTTTTAGTCAGTCATATTTCTGGCAGTGACGTCTGGCAGTTATCAGTAAGGCCTGTTATTAAAAGACTTGTCCAACACCTTCCTGAGATGAAGAGAAACCAAGCACAAACTTTCCTTACCATCTAGCTGACCAAGACAGGCCTGTACCCTGGGAGAAAGTTCTCAGAGACGTGAGAGTGAGGGAGGGAACGTTTGTGTAAATCTGTCTGCATTCTTATGTGTGTTGGAGAGGTCTGGAAAAGACCAAGTGCGTTTGATCATGGCAGGTATCATCTTCTTATGTGTGACAGCAACTCATGATGAAAGCTTTTGAAGAAAACAGAAGATGTCAGCGAGGGAGAGAGATAGAGAGCAATAAATGAGTGAGTGAAAGTGAGAGACAGAGACAAAACAAAGTGTATGCTAAGCATGATCAGCACTAACTAAATTACCTAGATGAGCTGTGTGGAAAACAGTAGAGATTCTCATCAAACTTTACATAGATTTCATCATAAAATATAAGAAAAAAAAAACATACAATTACTTAACAACAACTTTTAATATGCATACCCTGGTGAAAAAGAAGTGTGCTTAATTGCATTGAATGTGCACTTGTATTGTACTTCAAATCTTAAAAGAATATGTTCAAAAACTGTACCTGGAAATAATATAATTTTAATGAAATACAAGGCTACTTAAAAAAGTCCACTTTCACGACTGTTTCTTCACATGCTTATAAAAATGCACGTTACATAACTGGTAAAAGTTTTACCTCAAAGTATTTTAAATCATTATGTTTTAATAATCTTCTGTCGTGCTTTAAAGAAGTACACTTTTTTAATGTGACAAACGTACTAAAGCACATGTCAAGAATGAGGTAACACTTTATTTTACAATGTCCTTGTTACACGTTACAGTTACTATAGTAATAACTATAAATTATGCATAATTACATGCAACTAACCCAAAATCACAATCATAATCTTAACCCTACTGTAAGTACATTTAATTAAAATAACTTGGTACATAAATGTATATAGGTACAGTAACAAGGACACCTTAAAATAAAGTGAAACTGAATGTGATTATAATTTTAACTAGTGTTATGATGTCAATATTACATTTAAAGTTTATATACGCAACTACCACTTTTCAAAGAAAGCATGTTGCTTCATAAAATTGAGGTTAAATTACTGGAGTCACATGGATTACTTTATGATGCCTTTACTACCTTTCTGAGGCTTAAAGAGGTAGTTGCGTAGCTGTCAATGTCTAATTTCATTAAAAAGATCTTCATTTGTGTTCCGAAGATGAACGAAAGTATTACAGGTTTGGAAGGACATGAGAGTGAGAAATTAATGACGGATTTTTCATTTTTGGGTGAACTAACCAAAATTGTTCACAAGTGTAGCCTATACATTTGTATAATACTGACATTACCAAACTAGCGCTTTATAGAGAGAAAGTGGACAACAAATAACAACCTGATACTAACATACTGCTAATTTCATTCGTAATTTTTTTTTACGTCAGAGGCGGGTGACGTCATTAACCAGGAAACTATAAAGCCTGCCCATAACAGAGCCGCGCCAGCTCCGGTAGAGTAGTCGCTGACAGGGACGTAGGAGATATGGCAAAGGTTCCCAGTTAACCTTCAGGGAACTGAGGTTACAGTCATAACCGAGGCTTTCCCTTTCAAGGGAACTTGTGCTGCGTAGATTGACACTAAGGGAACGTCTATACCAATGCCACCATAGCGAAAAGTGTCTGTCCAGTGTGAAATCGTGAGGAGCAGCACTAGGCCGAGAGCACCTGGGACCCTAGTGTAGAGTCCAAGTTCAAAGAGTAGAACCTTACAAATGTGTGCGGTTTGCTTCCGAAGCAGGTGAGGACCAACCTGCCACATCACAAACATCTTGGAAAGCAACTCCTATTATAATGGCCTTGGAGGCTGCCATACTCCTAGTAGAATGGGAACAAAGCTTTTAGGGTCAGTGCCCGGTTGCATAAAGCACCTTAATTTTTTCCCTTAAGTATGATACTTAAGGGGTGATTTCCCCTTACCTAAGAGAATAACTTAAGGGTGTTGCATATAATCTCTTAAACAGTTCTCTTAGGTAAGGGAAACATTTAAGTGTTTCACGACAGCGATCCTGGATTCACGTTATAAAAGTCTATTGTTGCCATAGATACGCAAAACACTAACATGTCGGCATATCACGTGTCAGTCCAGTGACGCTAGCACGCAACACCGCGTTGGCAGTTTGTGTTGTAATGTTCACCGTCTCCTGCTTTGGCATTTTGTTTAGGTTTTGTGAATGCACTTCTGGCTCTGTCTCTCGAAATACAGCTGAGTATATTTCTATAGCATACATGTTTTCTTATGTCATGATTCATTTTAAAACACAGAATCATCTCGTTCTCCAGTGATTTTTTTTCTGCTCGATTCGGCCACACACTCTCCGTGCACGTACTGACTTAACGTTGTGATAGTCTACATGCGAGTCGTGTGTAATGACAGACAGACCGCCATCTAGTATGTTAGCGATGTCAAATATTGCATGTCGATCAAATCTGTATTTTTGCAACAATTTTTAATCGCTAAGTTGGTCCAAAGGGTTCTCAAAAATTATTCTTGACACATAATGATCTTCAGCTGGTTCCTTATTTTTGTCCGCGTTACTCTTAAGGTTACGATTTCCAAACCTTAAGTTATACTTAGGAAAATGACCGTTAAGGGGTTTTATGCAACACTTAACGCTTTTTAAGGGATTACTTAAGGGAAAAAACAGCATTTAAGGCAAATTCTAAGTGTTTATGACGTTTCACTTCAATGAACCCTTAAGTAACACTTAATGGTTTTTTTCTGCAACACCCTTAGGTTTAAGGGAAACATAAGGGCGAACTTAAGGGAAAATTACACTTAAGGTGCTTTATGCAACCGGGCACAGGATCTTAGCCGGAACATACTTCAGTGGCTCGAAGGGAGCCAGGGAAAGGCCTTGAAGGACAATGGCCAGATCCCATGTCGGCACCCTGGTAAGAGCTGCAGGCCTCAGCCTCAGAGTACCACAGAGGAAATGAGATACCAATGGATCTTTACCCAAATACATTCCACCCAAAGGAATGTGGTAAGCACCTATGGGCACCACATAAACCTTCAAAGTGGACGGAAATAGACCTGCAGGGAACCACTCCTGCAGGAACTCCAGCACTGTACCAGTTAACTGGGTCCAACTGACGGTCACTACACCATGAAGGGAAAACTATCCACTTCAATTCAAGGCATGAAGTTTCCTCGTGGAGGGAGCTCTGGAATGTAGAATGGTCTCTACAACCTCTGAGGGCCAAGCCCACAGGTTCCACAGTTCTGGACGGCGGTGAACAATCGAGCCCCCTGATTGGGACAGAAGGTTCCTCCTGGCAGGTAACTCTAGTGGAGGCCCATCAAGGAGAGACGCTAGAACGGGGAACCATACTCGGAAATGCATACAAACGTAGCCTCGGCCTAATTTGTACCGATGTACCTTATCTCGGTGAGGTTGAGCCAGAGAGGAGCTGGATGTGTGAGGGAGAACCAAAGTGGACAGTGAGACGTCTCTTGAGTTGCAAACAGATCCACTTGTGCCTGGCCAAACACACTCCAGATCTGCTCCACCACCTAAGGGTGGAGCCTCCATGTCCGCAGGACTTGCGTGTGGTGCTGATATCTGTCTCTTATTAGCAATCGCGCCCTGCTTCATACCACAGTCATGGTAAAAACATACTCGATTACTAGTGTAACCTCGGTTCCCTGAGAGTAAGGGAACGAGTATTGCGTAGCTATACGCTATGGGAAAACTTATTTTCTCAAGAATATTGAAGCCTTTATTTTAAAACGCAGTGCAGCTGCACAGCCAATACAGAGCTGTTACGTTAGTAACCGAGTATGTTCCCTTTCGAGAACATTCACTTTGTATTGCGTGGCTATACGCTATGGGGACCCATATAAGCATAGGCTAGAGAGACAGCGTCCACTATCCATTGTGATAATGTTTGCTTCGTGACTGGAAGCCCTTTGGTACGGCCACCAAAGCATACAAAGAGCTGTTCTGACTGCTTGAATGGGCCAGAATGCTCCAGATATATTCTGAGAGCCCTAACAGGGCAGAGTAGACCTAATTCTCTATCGTCTTCCAGTAAGGGAAGCGCCGATAGTGAAATGACCTGGGCTCTGAACGGAGTAGAGAGCACCTTGGGTACATAACCATGTCTTGGTCTGAGAACGACTTTGGAGTCGTTGGGCCCGAACTCGAGACATGAGGCGTTCATAGTCGCTTGTAAGTCGCCCACTCGCTTGACCGTTGCTAGGGCTAACAGGAATGCGGTCTTGAGCAAAAGAGGCTTTAAGTCAGCCGACTGAAGCGGCTCAAACAGGACTCCCTTAAGTCCTTTTCCCTCCTGTCTTTATACTAGGAGGGCTTCCGGGGCTCAGGGTCCAACACAATTTTGGATCAGGGTCCCTGACGTTCCGGGAACGGGAAGCGCTTAGCAAGCAGTTGGCGTCGACGGGTTTCAGCCGCTGGGCAGGGCTGAGAAACCGGCGGCACTGGTTTGGCTGGCTGCGGGGTCGATGCTTTCTTTGGGCGGCCTGAAGCGGAACTGGAAAAGCCCTTTACCGCGGGACCGAAGAGACCAATATTCGAGATAGACGAGTCCAGGAAGGCAGCCCTGTCTGCATCCTTTATCTCTGTGAAGTTGAGCCAGAGATGATGCTCCAATACAACCAAGCTGGACATATTTCGTCCAATCGCCTGGGCACAGGAAAAAGGCGAATCAGGGGAGGCGGCGTCGAGTCGAAGATCGATCAGGAGGCCGCCGTCCGCTGAGCTGCTGTATGCAGAGTCGCTTGTTCCGCTGCTGGGGCTCGTCGACGGTGAAGGCTTCAAGCAGGAGAGTGAGCGAAGAAGACGTGTCGATCGCTAAAGGAGATTAAATGATTCCTATGGCGAAATGGGCCGCTTATATAGTCAGCAGCCACGCGGGAAGCTTCCTGATAGGGTTGCGCGTCCTCGGGACTTCACTATAGGTTTGTGCTGTTCCCACAGCCCAGCCAATCAGCGAGCTAGACAGCTCTGTGCTTTGCTGGCTGTGCAGCTGCTCTGCGTTATAAAATAAAGGCTTCAATATTCTCGAGAAAAGGAGTTTTCCCATAGCGTATAGCTACGCAATACGAAGTGAAAGTTCTCGAAAGGGAACATCAATGTATTCACTCATCCATAAACAGATCCATCAGACTGACAGCAAGTCTCATCATTCCGCTTATCACTGCGTCATCAACTTACGACTTTGTTATTGTAAGAGGTTAGCAACCCCTAGCGGCGAAAAAACAAACAAACATATTGTAGCTTCAAAGAAACAGTCAAAGGTTATGACGAAAAATCTGTCATCAGAATCATTTTTTGTCATTTAGGTTTGGAATGACATGACGGTGAGTGAATGACAACAAATTGTATTTTCATTTTTTCAAACTATCCCACAAACCCACTGTACAAACGATATCAACCAGCTGGCAGTCCCTCGTTCACACATTTTCCCCAGTATGACTCATTTGGACGAGGCAAATCTCTTTCTGCTCTATCTGAGGACTCACCTCTAATGTGGTTAAGACTATCTTTGTGACGGAGGAGAAGTAGGCGTCCCACAGGAATTGTGTCTGCTGCCGCAGTGCCAGGATTCTGTCAGAACTCACAGACCTGGTGATAGATGGAACCTGGAAGAGTGAGACAGAGCAAGATCTGATTTCAGATGTACTGTGTTTGTGTATTCAAGGATGCTTTAGTGGTTAGCCCAACTTGTGTGTACCTCACACAAAACTATTGCATACCACCAGAGAGCACTTCAAAATGCCATTTGCGTTACTTATTACCATTTTTTAAAATAAATAATTTTGATTACAATAAATAGACTCTGCCTTTTACGTTTTGCTTCATTATATGGTTTTAAGAAATGGTTAAGGTTAGGTTTACAGTTAAGAGAGTGATTAGCAACTAAAAACTAAAAAACATTATGATAAAAATTATTTTATTTTATTGACAGCCCTATTATTTGAACAGAATAAGGAATAAAGGTTTTTCAAAAACTAACATTAATGGCAGATAAAAAAGATACAGTTAAATCACTGCAATGTAAATATTCTCCAAATAATATTGTAATAATTTGCTTTGGCCTTAGTACAGTGACCATATAAAGTTGTTTAATTATGGAAACAAGTTGTCTTTAATATGGTGCTTAATATTTCTTGTTATAGTGTATAAGCTGGACATTATAGATGACAATACTGTATATAGCCACCTTTATATATAAAATGTTGGGGTCCCCGGAATGAAAAAAAGTTAATATCCTGTCCTATTAATATTAATTTGAAATAAAACATTACAGTATTTGGTGAAATGTGTGTATTTGAATTTGTGTGTGTGTGTGTGTGTGTGTGTGTGCAAGCCTAAAATGTCATTTATTACTATTCTGTACTGTACTGTACTGTATGTTATACCAGCAATAAACCAGTATCTTATAATCAGATATTTTAGAGAGAGACCTCATCAATTGTGTCTTTGCAAAAATATGAAGATATCTGTTCTCTCTGAAGTCAATGTTTTTCTTCCGTAATTTGGGGGAAATAGGGGCTCTTATAAAGGGGCTCTTAGAAAGCTCAGGGGAAAAGTGTGATGCGATCACCCCTAAATAACATTTAAAACGTCCGGATTAATAGATCCGATTGAGAATTTGAACAGTACAGTGAGTGGTCACTTTAGATGTGGGACAAAGCAGGTCAGCTGTTTCAGTCAGCTGTTAAGAGGAATGATAGAGGATTTTGAATGGCTAGTTATATATTAGTGTTTTCACATTACTGTGTGATCACAGTAGTATAAAGACTATGACGATGTGTTTGTGGAGTGTCTTGGGAGAATTGTGCACTGATGGTGTGATATGAATGTGTGTGTGTGTGTGTACCTGCAGCAATAATCTCTCATCTCCAATGATAGCGGCTTTACTCCAGTCAATGACCTCTGAGAAGGGCAGCTCCCATCCGTTACTCAGCAGCACTGGAATACAGGCCGCCTGTGGAACACACACACACACACACACACACACACACACACACACACACACACACACACACACACATACACACACACACACACACACACACGCACACACACACATATCAAATCATCACCCCTCTACACAACTGCTACCAACAACTGTACAACACTTTCACAGTGTTCATTTCAATCGATGAACTGTTGTCAAAATGTACACTAACACCTTGAAACAATGTCATTTTCTCTGTGGACTTTTTTTAAAATTATAATTGCCAATAGCATCTAAATTCTAAAATATTCAGGAATTCTAAATTCTAAAATTGAAAAAAGGTTTCGTTTACATTTTACAATAAGGTTCCAATTCGTTAGCATTAGGTAACTACATTCCAAGAACTAACTATGTAAAAAACTTCTAAGGCATCTATCAATCTTTATATATATTAAATTCAGAGTGCCCCTATTATGCATTTTCGGCTTTCCTTTTACCTTACCTATTTCCTAAACGAGTTATCAGGAATATGGCAAGCCGTTTTAACATTTAATCATTAACATAAACCTACTAGTCTCTATACTTATTTTTTTAGATACTATTATCTATTCCATTAAGTACTAGTACTTATTCATTAACTACTAGTGCTTATTCTTTAGGTACTAGTGCCTTTTCATTATATACTAGTGCTTATTCTTTAGGTGCCTTTTCTTTATAGGCCTATACTAGTGCTTATTCTTTAGGTACTAGTACTTATTTCGATAGTGATTAGTAACTATTCTTTTGTTACTAGTAACAAATGTAATTTTTTGCCATTGACTTCTATGGGGATCTGTCATTCAGATATCAACTATTCAGTTCTGACTAGTATGTATTCCAATTGTGACTAGTACTATATATATATATATATTTTTTAGATACTAGTACTTATTCATTAGATACTAGTACTTATTCATTAGATACTAGTACTTATTCATTAGATACTAGTACTTATTCATTAGATACTACCTATCAATTAGATACTAGTACTTATTAATTAGATACTAGTACTTAATCAAAAGATACTAGTACCTATAAAACTAGTATTTATTCCGAATGTTACTAGTAAGATTTTTTTTTACTAGTAAGATTTTGAATTGAACTCTACAGTGGCCGTTCTGACTAGTCATAACATAAGACTAGTAAAAAAGCAGTTGTGACTAGCAAGATAAGAATAGTTACTAGTAACAATTACAAAATATAGTGTCTAATAAATAGGTACTAGTATCTATTGAATAAGTACTAGCTAATTAATAAGTACTATTACTAATTAATAGGTACTAGTATCTAATTAATAAGTACTAGTACCTAAAGAATAAGCACTTGTAGTAAATGAATAAGTAGCTACTAGTACTTAATGAAATAGATACTAGTAACTAAAAAATAATTACTAGTAGCATGAAAATAGAGACTAGTTGGTTTAAATGATTACATGTTAATACAGAAAATCTGAAATTCCAGCCTTACTTGAACGTAACAAATCTGCATAATGCCAGCCTATGGTCCTCATTGGCTGCACGTGAACAACATCTACTTTGACACTCAAACACTGTTGCTGAGGCCTGGAAGAATTTGGTTTGTGTTGTCGACATGTCGAGAAGACTGTTTTCTGTGCTGCGAAAGCAAATTTATTTTGCTGCACTTCCAAAGGATTACGACTCTCAGGCTGGAATAGATACGGTAAAACCGCCATCATTACTGTTCATATCACTGTTTATCAAGCACCGAGGAAGCTGCCAGAGCACAAATTCAGATATGGCAATGGACGTTTTGTTTCCGAAATGCTCTGTAAGCGGAAGATATGTAGACTGTGTCGTTCAGCGTGAGCATGCCATGTTGTTATTCCAAACACATTTGTGAGTGTGTGAAGAATGCTATTTTGAGTGGATATTGGGACGTATACAAAGTCTTCTTTAAATAATAGTTTAGCAACCAAATGTTACACCACGACTAACAAACGACTCATTCATGGAAATGATTCATGCCGAATGAGAGGTACATGAACCCACTCCAAGGCTCAGTTTCAGTTTCGATTTTTAAATCATTTATTTTTATGTTATACATATATTTTTCTCTTTTTTTCTCTGTTCTGAATAAGTCTATTCAATTTACAGGATTTAGAGTGAGGGGAAGAAAAATAAACGTTTTCAGTGTTTAGAGTTTGTTAAAGTTTTATTTTATTTACCAGTATATTATATTACTTCTAAATCTAATAATAATATGCGATTTATATACAGTTGCAACTTATCAATGTTTTTCACTCAACTACGCAAGTTTGACCAGGTTCGACAAATTTTCTGGAAAATATGGTAAATAGGCCTAATAAAATGGAGCTGTATTCTATTGTTAAAAAGCTTATTTACAATGGCGACCGTTTGCACCAATAAATCAAGCATATTATGTTCTTTACTCTCTCCCACATTAATTTTGGGTTTAATCACTGTTATAATTATGAGGGGGTCCTTGGAAAATGTTGTACCCTATAAGGGGTCTCTCACTCCAAAAAGTTTGAAAACCCTTGAGCTAACCAATATCCCAATATAAAATTGTTTTCATATCTGCCAGAAGACTACTAAGAACTACTATACAGGTTCATAATTAACATCAATAATGCATAATGTTTAATTAATTCTAAAATGAAGATCATGGTATCCCACTAATGACTCAATTATTACCAAATCCTTCAAAAGGGATTACTAATTATTTGGATCAGTATTCTAAAGTGAAAAGCATGTAATGACTGAAATCATTGTAAGCTTTTGAGGGTTATGTAAAGTATTGGATAGTAATGACTCTAATATAACTACATTCTTCTAAAGAAATGACTAATTATTTGGATCAGTATTCTAAAGTAAAACACATGAAAACTCCCTAGTAGCTCCTTGATTTAAGCGCTGCTTTTGACACAGTTTGTCATGAAATAATGACCTCTAGGCTTTCTGATATTGGCATCACAGGCTCTGCTCTTTCCTGGCTCATTTCTTACATCAGCGACAGAAAGTATTATATCACTATACAAGGGTTTAGATCTGCCACTGCTTCACTTACACAGGGTGTTCCTCAAGGTTCGGTTCTTGGCCCACTACTGTTCATCATCATCATCACATACATCCACTCGGTAACATGATACGCAGACATGGACTTAAATTCCATTGCTATGCTGATGACATTCAAATCTATCTCACCACCAGCTCCGATAGGCCATCTCTGCCTGACTCACTCACTGCATGTATCAGGGACATCAAGCAGTGGATGTCCCTGAATTTCCTCAAATTAAATGATAAGAAAACCGAGATATTAGTGATTGGCTCTATTGCCTCAGTTGAAAGGATGGGCCAGTCCTTTGAGATTGATGGACTCCACGTTAAGCCTTCGTCATTGATTCGTAACCTTGGTGTCTTATTCGATCAGACTCTATCTTTTGGCTCTCATATTTCTTCTCTTGTTAAAAACTCTTTTTTCCATCTTCGCAATATTGCTCGTTTACGATCGTCTCTCACTTTAGCTGATGCTGAAACCTTAATTCATGCATTAATCACATCACGCCTGGACTATTGCAATGCCTTATTTCTTGGTCTTCCCAAAAAACTTATTTCAAGACTACAGCATGTTCAAAACTCTGCAGCAAGAGTTCTCACCTCCACTAGGCGTTCTGCTCACATTACTCCTCTGCTTCATGACCTCCACTGGCTACCTGTTGCATCATGTATCCACTTTAAGGTATTGCTTCTAACGTTCAAAGCATTAAATGGTCTTGTTCCACAATATCTGTCTGACCTACTCCACCCTTACCGCCCTACACAATCTCTCAGATCAGCTGAACTTGGTTTATTGTCCATCCCTCGTTTCCGGTTATCCACTGTAGGTGGAAGGTCTTTCAGTATTAATGCTCCTCAATTATGGAATTCGCTACCTCTTACACTACGTAATACATAATCTGTGACTACATTCAAGACCCAGTTAAAAACATATCTCTTTAACTTGCATTTTGGATAATGTTACTGTATGTATCCTATATGTCTGTAATGTATGTGCCGGTGTCTAAATGTACAATGTAAAGCGACCTTGAGCTTTGGAAAGGCGCTATATAAATAAAACTTTTTCTTCTTCTTGTAATGACTGAAGCTTTTGAGGTTTTTGTAACATTTCGGATACATATTCCTTCAGATGGATTTGGTTAAACTTAAGTCATTACTAGTGGGTTCCCATGATAATCACTTTAGAATACTGATCAAAATACTTAGTAATTCCCTTAGAAGGATGTAGTAACATTAGAGTCATTACTGTCTAAGGGTACATTTACACGATAACATTATGCTTAAAATGGAAATGTTTTTCCTTTGAGTTTTCCGCGCACAGTCATCGTCAAAACGATCCCCATTCACAGAGATCCGCGAAACCGACTAAAACGCTGTATTCTGCTGCCAGCCAATTAGATGGCGATGAAACACTATAGACTGAACATGTAATACGCATGTGTATGACGTCATCATTTTCAGAGATTCATGTTTTTGTTGTGTACACCATATTTAAAAACATTTTTGAAACAGTTTGAAACCCGTTTTCTAAAGTTTGCGTTTTCCGGCACCCACAAAGTTTTTCGTTTTTAGTTCGTCCCCTAAGACTCTACTACCTAACAAAACAAAAAATGTTTATGAACCAATAGCATTATAGATTTGTATAATTGGTCGTCCCCTAGAAGGTAGTCTGCAGGTTTAGGTTTGGGTGAGAAGGCCTTTAAATTCAAGACTGCACCTGACCGTCCAGCATTCAAAGGTGACAGTCATATGGAAGACTTAAGGGGGTTTGTGCCAGATATCAGGAGTGAGGCAGAGGCCACCGCTTTGGTAATCCCACCTGACCTTTCACACAGACACCTTGCATCACACACACACACATGCCTTCTCTCACTCCATTTTTTTTTTTTTTAAATCGGGATGGTTGACAACACAAGGACTGCCCCACATGCACCAGCATCTAAAAGCCTTTTGATGTCTCTTTTCAAAGTGCTCCCATCAGAGAGCACAACGCAGGGAGCCACTGCCTCACTCGACTGCTGGAGAGATGTGAAAAATACTGAGGAAATTCAAACACCCTGTGTTTACCTCCCATATTTGACTGACAAATATCGGATTTGACAGGCTAAAGATGGGACTGAAAAGAGTCTTCACTGGAAGCATATGGACACTTTTTTATTAGTATTAATCCACTCTCTGATTTTATGCAACTCTATACTTATTAGACGGTATAGATATTCATACATACCGATCACTTTTAAAAATATACATTTTAAAATGTAAATTTACTGTCTTTGATGTCACATGATCTTTCAGAAATCATTATAAAATGCTGTTTGGATGCTCTAGAAACTGTTGATGCTCTTATTATCATCACAACTGAAAATAATTTTGCTGAATAATATTTTTGGAAACATTAATACCTAAAATCAGGATTCTTTGATGAATAGAAATTTTAAAAGAACAGCATTTATTTCAAATAGATTTTTTTGTAACAAAAATAAATACAATCTTTACTGTCAATTTAGATTTTAGACACTTAATTAAAAAAAGAACACAATTAAACACTTTTCAACACTTTGTGGTTCTTTTAATCTTGATTAATATATATTGGCATAACAATATGTAACATGTAGGTGACTGCAGCTACATATTTGCCCCAGATAAATGGCGTAAATATATATATTTTTTAAACTTATAATTATGAAAGCAACTTTATGAGACATAATCCATCCTCTACAGTATATCATTAAAAATATACAGTAAAATTAATAATGTTCCAAGTTACTATTAATAATTAATCATATTATTTTTTAATATTAATAGTGTTATTTATTATGCAAACTCTCTGTTCATTTTAGAATCCTCCATGTGTGGCATTGACAACTTCTGCATTCTAGCAGTCAGATATTAAGATATTGAGCCGAAGTTTCATCAAATGCTTTCTGCATCCCTGCTCATAGGTGTTACTGGCTTATATGCCACTTTTCACAAACTTTACAGTTCACAAAACAGCTCATCTTCTCAAACTTAGATTAAAATAGTTGCTTATTTGGTATTGGGAACATCAAAATATAATATAATGCACAAAAGTTATGTGATAGAGGCACTGAACTGTATTTTTTTCCTAATACAAAAAAAAAAGTGATGGAAGTGAGGTTTCAGCTGCATAGTTGATTCTCCTGACTAACCTCAGAGTAGAGACTGAGAAAACAACTAATGAATAACCACACAGAGAGAGAGAGAGAGAGAGAGAGAGAGAGAGAAAGAGAGTGAGTGAGCAAGAGAGAAAGAGAGAAAGACAGCGAGTGAGCGATTTATTAATAGTTCTCTTCTCCTCTCCTCTTCAATATAAGAATCTCTGGGTGTTTTGGAAAAGATGACAGAATGTCAATATCAATAACCCCTACGTCAGAGTAGTGTAACCTCAGGGCTCCAAACGGCTGAGCCCTAAAAACATCCAAGTCAATCAAAAACACCTGTTATGAAAGGAAGCATGCTGTGAAAGGGTTTTAGACAGGCAAACTTCAGAGTCACCTACCTGCAGGGCCTCTAGAAAGCGGAAGGACCCAAGCCGCCTGCCTCGAGGAACAAGGCAAAAACTGGAGTTGTGTAGCAGCTCCTGGTAATCAAACCTGTGGACACACACATAAACACAAAATGCCAGAAAACATTAGAATCTGCTCTTCTAAAAATATATATGATGTTCTATTGTTAAACATTTGTTCCCTTTCGAAAGGGAACTTGCACTGCATCGATTGACGTAAAGGGGAACGCCTCAGGCGTGACAGGTGTCTAAAATTACTATCAAATCATGGCAATCCTTTTGACAGGCGACAGCCCATGAATCATTAACGTGCGACCTGGAAGTATATAAGGGCGCCTTGCAAACATGATAATCATCTTTTCGTCTTCAGGTGGATTATGAAAGTTTTTCTATAAAAAAAGAAAGAAAAAGAACTTAGTCCAACAGCGAGTGCTGGAAGAACATGGACATGGGGAGGACATGGAAGAACCCATATTCTGCTTGTATCCACAGACGTCAGAGGGCTAGTCTCGCTGATTTTGAGGGGATAGGAGAGCGGAATCCGACACTGAGATCTCCAACCCTGCCAATTTGAATGGCAGAGCATACACGTCAGGCCGGTGCTGCCCTGCACACCATGGCGGTGTTGCAGGTAAACCAGGCCAATCTGCTGAGGGATCTCGACCAGGGGATGGGGCCCCTGAGGCGGTTACTGAGCTGTGCCACACCACAGATCTAGCTCACCAGGCCACCAAACAGACTGCTGCCGCGTTCGGCCGGTCGATGGAGGCGATAGTGGCCGCGGAGAGACATCTGTGTTTGTACCTGGCCAACATCGGGGAGAAAGAGAAAGCCTTTCTCCTCGATTAGCCGGTTTCACCCTATGAGTCCGAAGACCGTAGACAGGGCCAGAGAGCCAGTTTGCAGTCATGTGCTTCCTCTGTGGAGGAGTAGCTCACAGAAGAGGCGCGAGGGAGGTGATCCAGTACAAACGCACACAGCGTCGTTTATGGATTACCTCCCCTGAGGGTGTGATTATATCTTAGCCCTTTCCTCTCTTCCCCAACTCACCAGGCGCTTCTAACATCAGGCCTGAGGCTGGGCCCATTGTGAGAACAATGTCCTGATGGCCTGCCTCGGCTTGGTTAGGGAGAGTGCCTCTTTCAGGCATGTAAAGCTGGTAGACTAAAATGTATCTCTCTACAGACCTCCTTCCCTGTATAGAGTTATGGGGTCATGCCATGTCATGTCATGTCATAAGGTAAGGTAAAACATTTTTGGAATATACAGTGAAGAAAATAAGTATTTGAACACCCTGCTATTTTGCAAGTTCTCCCACTTAGAAATCATGGAGGGGTCTGAAATTGTCATCGTAGGTGCATGTCCACTGTGAGAGACATAATCACAAAAAAAAATCCAGAAATCACAATGTATGATTTTTTAACTATTTATTTGTAAGATACAGCTGCAAATAAGTATTTGAACACCTGTCTATCAGCTAGAATTCTGACCCTCAAAGACCTGTTAGTCTGCCTTTAAAATGTCCACCTTCACTCCATTTATTATCCTAAATTAGATGCACCTGTTTGAGGTTGTTAGCTGCATAAAGACCCCTGTCCACCCCATACAATCAGTAAGAATCCAACTACTAACATGGCCAAGACCAAAGAGCTGTCCAAAGACACTAGAGACAAAATTGTACACGTCCACAAGGCTGGAAAGGGCTACAGGGATATTGCCAAGCAGCTTGGTGAAAAAAGGTCCACTGTTGGAGCAATCATTAGAAAATGGAAGAAGCTAAACATGACTGTCAATCTCCCTCGGACTGGGGCTCCATGCAAGATCTCACCTCGTGGGGTCTCAATGATCCTAAGAAAGGTGAGAAATCAGCCCAGAACTACACGGGAGGAGCTGGTCAATGACCTGAAAAGAGCTGGGACCACCGTTTTCAAGGTTACCGTTGGTAATACACTAAGACGTCATGGTTTGAAATCATGCATGGCACGGAAGGTTCCCCTGCTTAAACCAACACATGTCAAGGCCTGTCTTAAGTTTGCCAATGACCATTTGGATGAGCCAGAGGAGTCATGGGAGAAAGTCATGTGGTCAGATGAGACCAAAATATAACTTTTTGGTCATAATTCCACTAACCGTGTTTGGAGGAAGAAGAATGATGAGTACCATCCCAAGAACACCATCCCTACTGTGAAGTATGGGGGTGGTAGCATCATGCTTTGGGGGTGTTTTTCTGCACATGGGACAGGGCGACTGCACTGTATTAAGGAGAGGATGACCAGGGCCATGTATTGCGAGATTTTGGGGAACAACCTCCTTCCCTCAATTAGAGCATTGAAGATGGGTCGAGGCTGGGTCTTCCAACATGACAATGACCCGAAGCACACAGCCAGGATAACCAAGGAGTGGCTCTGTAAGAAGCATATCAAGGTTCTGGCATGACCTAGCCAGTCTCCAGATCTAAACCCAATAAAGATTCTTTGGAGGGAGCTCAAACTCCGTGTTTCTCAGCGACAGCCCAGAAACCTGACTGATTTAGAGAAGATCTGTGTGGAGGAGTGGGCCAAAATCCCTCCTGCAGTGTGTGCAAACCTGGTGAAAAACTACAGGAAACGTTTGACCTCTGTAATTGCAAACAAAGGCTACTATACCAAATATTAACATTGATTTTCTCAGGTGCTCAAATACTTATTTGCAGCTGTATCTTACAAATAAATAGTTAAAAAATCATACATTGTGATTTCTGTTTTTTTTTTTTTAGATTATGTCTCTCACAGTGGACATGCACCTACGATGACAATTTCAGACCCCTCCATGATTTCTAAGTGGGAGAACTTGCAAAATAGCAGGGTGTTCAAATACTTATTTTCTTCACTGTATTAGGGTACTGAAGTTCCCCTGTTAGGTGGCTAGAACGATAGAGAGAAGCACTGGTTGTATGGGCTTCTCGGGTTGTAGGATATAGGCTTACAAGCAAGCCCCACTCCCCTAGGCTGGGCGCAGATACAATCCTAAACCTGCAATTCTGTCACCTCTAGAGTCGCTGGTTGGCCCGCACACTGTTAATCTCAGGGTTAGGTGGTAGTATTCTCCTGTGATACAGGATAGGTCTGAGTACTTCACTTTCAGTTCTGTATTATCCTACCTGGCACCATTATGGCTCAGGTTGAGCAGAAAGTTCTAACCTTCACTTCTTTTTGGTTTTCGAAGTACGCTCCCATGAAGCCAGAGCATTGCCATGAGCTGATGCCCATGCATACAAATGGTAGGCCTCTGACTTTGGGGCATCCGTTGAGGCAGAGTGGTATATGTTGTACTCCCCTTGCTTAAAAGGTGCTGCGTTTTTTGCTGGGTACACTGTCATGGGCAATATAGCTACCAGGATGCTGTAGGCGCTGTGTAAACAGCTCATCTACCAACAAAGGCTGCGCCGTTAGGTAGTAGGCCTCAGCAGGCCTTCTTGAATGGGCAGGTCCCAAGAAGGCACGGTTGGCCAGCTTACCTCAGGTGGTTGGCCTTAGTAATTCGGGCAGTAGACTCACTGAAATAGGCTACCAGGCAGACCATGTGCTCCCCTCATTGATGGTCACTTTGATTACTCGTCCTCCTGAGTCTGGTCAGACGATCGTCGGCCTCTAACCTCTCGTGAGGCCTCCCAATTAGATTAGTCCTTAGGCCTTTTCAGGCCTCATCAGTGCTTTGAAACACAAGTGCTGGGTAGATCTGTGGATCGAGCAGAGAAACTCCCCTCGTTGGCAAGGGTTGTAAGCGCTATGCTGAGTCATGCTCTCCTGGATACCCCGTCTCTGAGATCCGGGCCGAGTGGTTCACTGTCATCTTCGCTGTCCCTCGGGTTGGATGTCTTATCTAAAGGCAAGTGTCCAGAGTCTCTGTCTTCAGACAGACAAGAATTTGGCCAGACTGAATTGTCCAATGTAAGTGACACCAGCTCAGGCCTTCCTGGTGGCATTTCGGGTGAGTATGTTCCCCTGAATAGTGATTGGCTGGGGCTCCGTCGGGAATGCCACATTCCCTAGAAGGGACCCCGTCTGAATTTGAAGCTGTGGTCCTAGGCCCTTGAGCAGGCCAGGTAGGCCTTTCATTAAACAATTTTTGTGGAGGTTTTCCTGTGGAACGTAAAGCTTGGGCTATGACCGTAGGGAATGCTGTCACTGACAGCCCAGTGGTTCTGGCATTTCATTTGAATTTGCTGGTTTTGACAGTTGTCACTGCCAATGGGTATGCACTCCCCTTAGTATGGTGGCGTTGGTATGTCGTTCCACTTAGCGTCAATCTACGCAGTGCGAGTTCCCTTTCGAAAGGGAACGTCTATTTTATGACAGTAACCTCTGTTCCCTGAGAACAGGGATCGAGACACTTTTTGCCATGCCTTGGGGCCTGCCTACCAAACAGTCCCTTCAGAAAAGGTGATTATCATGTTTGCAAGGCACCCTTATATACTTCCAGGTCGCATGCATGTATATATACTAACACATTCCCAAATGCACAACACACAGTTGTAGGTGGAGCTAATGATAAGATCAATCCCTAAATCACCAACCAGCAAGCATGGGCATGTCCACATCAATAAAACATTTATATAGATACCAAATAAATATATAATAGATACATAATAAACAATAAATGAATAGGCCAGTTTCTCAACCAGGGGCTGGGGCCCACTATGGGGCCTTCAAATACTTTTGTGGACAAGGACAATATCACGTGATTATATCATGACACACGCACGGCACAGTATACTCGAAAGAACAATCTTTAATTACTTTGATATACAGGAGAATAAACAAGGATACAATACATTAATATTGACGAGACCTAACTATGAACAGAAAGAACTCAGTGACTAAGGCCATGTTTACACGGAAACGATCTGAAGAGAAAACGCAAAAGTGGCGTTGCGTTTTCACTTTTTATTCTGCGTTTAGACGAGCGTTATGAAGGGGAAATCTGCGTGCATATGGTGACGCAAAAGTGTGTGAAATTCGAAGTAGTGTGCACTCCAGGCGGCTAGGTGGCAACGAAGCACTGTTGCACACAACAACACCAATATCTGAGAATATTTTGGACAACTGCTGAAAAGACTCTTGTATGTTTATCAGAGCTGCTGTGGCAACTTGAAGGTCCGACGTATGGAAATAATCCGACATGTTAGTTATTATTTTCCTGTACTGGCGAATGCCTGTGACGTAAACGCGCACGTGATCGAGGGCAGTTTTGCGTTTTTACCGGTTTTTACCCTTTACACGGGAACGCGACGGTGGAGCGTTTTTAAGTTTTCCACTCTGGAGGGTGGTTTCACTTTTTTGCGTTTTTAAGCCATAAAAACGGCGGCACCGTGTAAACGAAAGGCACATCCGATAAAATATTTTTGCGTTTTTACTCGGAATCGTTCTCGTGTAAACAGGGCCTAAATACACAGGAAGGGTAATCAACTGAAGATAAACAGGTGTGTGGAACTAATTAACAACCATGGAAACTAACTAGGAAACATAGGCAGGCAAAACTGGGACACTTTGGGACTACAGCCAAGTATCATCTGTGCTGATATTCAACATCCCTCTTGCTCATGTCATATAACTTAATTAGCCCGACTCTATGGTTATTATGGTTGCCGAGCAACATAGAAATTTGCTAATTTTGGTAATATCTGATACGTAGTCACAGGTGTATAACGACTATTTACTATGATGCAGCTCATGCAATCAGATCTTAGAGTCTGATCTGTTTTATTGTATTTGTTCTGGCATATTATATTAGGACGGCACAATAAACACACTGGGAGAGAACAATCAAGATCCAGCTGAAGGTGGAGGGATAGCAGTGAGAGATCCTGTTATTTTCGCTCTCCTTCTATTCTAGCAGTCATCCTTAATCTAGCTAGAGCTCACTCTCCTCTATTTAATTCTCTTATAATTACTGCCTCACTCTCTTTCTCCCCCTTTCTTTCCTCTATTATCTCCATCCTGCATCACCCATCCAGCCAATAACTGGAAAATATGTTGTTCGTCTTCTGAACTTAATTTTCTCTTTCTGGTCATTGAAAGCAGGGTTATTATTGAATATATTTTTTTTTTTATTATTTTTTTACTTTAAATTACATTACTACAATCTAAAAAAAAAAACTTAAAATGAAAGCTTTAGCATAAGTTCTGCCTTTAGCATAAGTTCTGCCATAAGTTCTTTAGCATAAGTTCTTAATTACTACGTCACTTATCACCTTCACATCTATCCGATCATGTCCTTATACTCGCTGTTTAAAAGATCGCTACTTACACGTTTGAGTTCGCAGATGCTGACGCGGCAATTAATGCTTTTAATGCAATTAATGCAATTAATGCTGAATGCTTGCTGGGCTGTCAATAAATTAATGCTTTATTACATCATTCTATCTCCCGAGGCTTTCTGGTAGAACTTATTTTATTTCAGTTACTTGTCAAAGCAAAAATTTTTTTAAAATTTTAAAGGTACACTATGTAAGTTACATAGTGTAAGGCCAAAGTTACATAGTGTACGTTTAAGTCAAAGTACTAAAATAACTAAAACTAAATGAACTAAAACTAAAAACTGAAATTTTATAAAAAAAAGAATAAAAAAGATGTCTAATCTGAACAGTTCTCCACACCTTCTAAGAATAAGATTCTAGACATCTGAAATTGCTTGCCCTGCGAGCTTGTGCTGAAACTGTTGCTCATTAAAGCAGTGAAGTTGTAAGAATCACTTTGGGATTCGTTTTCTCAAAGATCAAACCTCCTGACCTCTTGTTGTGTCTTGTAAGGGTCCCCAACAACAAAATTTAACACAACTTTTTACTGGACTGCAAATGCTACAATAACATTCACAACCCACTCAAAAAAGAGGGTTATCAGTTAATTAAACATTTCAGTCAAATTAATTAGATGAAAACCATGGACAGCATAACTAACTAACTAACTAACTACTGTAATAAATGTATTGCTCATTGTTCATTAATGATAGTTAATGTATCTTTGTGAAAGTGTTACCCATTTGGTTAGCCACATTTTTTTTTATTCTATATTAGAATATATTCTATATTCTATATTCTATATTGCCAACTACTGGCCTGTGATGAAAAATACAGCATTTTTAGTCGTATTCGCAGATCATTTTGACAATGTTGTCATCTAACAAACAGCTTCTTTATTTTTTTTTTACATTTAATACTATTTTAATACAAGTCAACATCTTAATTAGAGGTGTGCCAATTAAAAGGTGACCATATGGTTAATGTTTCATATGAGAATACAAATATATTCTACAAATAAAGAATACAAATATATTATCTATCTATCTATCCATCTATCCATTATCTATCTATCTATCTATCTATCTATCTATCTATCTATCTATCTATCTATCTATCTATCTATCTATCTATCTATCTATCTATCTATCTATCTATCTATCTATCTATCTATCTATCTATCTATCTCAGATGTTTCTTCTTGTTAAGTCATTGAACACACAATGCACAGTAACACATTGACTTTCCTAAGAGGTCTGTGTTCCATTCTGATCAGGCACAGCAGTGGCACCCGTGGCCTTGAGAGGCACTGCTCAATAAGGGTGGAAGAACGTGATATATATTCAGGTTCAACACTAAGACACCATGACAAATTCAGCTGCACACGAATGCTGACATAATATACAGCTTTATAAGATTGATAAACTAGTCATGGAAGTCTTTCAGTGTGATTTCCCCATACTATAGCCTGCATTTTGAGAAAAAACAACAACAAAAAAACAACGGTAACACTTTATTTTACAGTGTCATTGTTACACGTTACATGTACTTACTGTAGTAATAACTATAAATTATGCATAATTACATGAAATTAACCCTTAACCAAACACCCATCCTAACCTGAACCCTACAGTAAGTACATGTAGTTTATTATCATAAATTATTATTACTCAGCAATTAAATATATTATTACACTGTAACACTGACAACTTAAAATAAAGTGTAACCACAATATAACATAACGTAATATGGGGATTAATTAATCAAGTATATGCATGATGATAAATGTGTTAATTATCTGAGTTCAATTTACAGTATTAATAATAACAACAACAACAACACATTCATAGTCTAAACTTGTCAGTTTTTATGTGCAGTATACTCTGTCTTTTTAAGTTATTAGATAATTCTATTCCACTGACTGCACCCTATACTCCTAGAAAAACAAAAATGATACATTTATAAATAATCCAATATGAGCGGTGCACATTTAGCTCTCTGGTAGCTCAATAACATGTAGCATCGGGAGCAATTTACAACTATAACATGAACCGACGGAGGCCTGTAAATCTATTTCTTTTTCCCCAGCCGAGAGCATCTTGGGAAGAGAGTGGGAATAAGACAGAATGCGAATGAATATGCAGGTCTATTTCTCATTCTCTGCTCAAAGCGCAGCATAAAGGGCACATGAAGGAAAGTAAAGGCCTGTGACAAATGCGGTGACTGCAAGGGTGGCGCTATGCATTTTTTATTAGCTGTTAATCCATTCCTTGTGTAACTCAATATAAATCAAATTACCAGCCTACCATGCTGTCAGTGACTACAGTAATTAGATGGAAAAGTGGTTCGTAGAGGTGGCACATTCTTTTAAAGTGGGGAAAAAAAGCAAAGAGTTACATTGTATTTATGGCTGTGCTTTCTGCTCCTCACTGGCAGGAGAATGCCACTTATTCAATGACCAGAGAAGAGGCTGGACATACTGGTGCTAGCAATTACTAGGGAAAGAAAAACAGATTATTTAGCTAGTCAGGCCTATCTGCCATTCGCAACAAGGTAATAGTGATTCCCACATTGTCCATGGGGAAAACGTGAACAAAATTGGAAACAGTTTTCTACACTGATGTAGGATTGTTTCTTCGATTACTGCCACTTTTATGTCCCAAGGGTTTATAATTATTAAACTATATTGTTTTTTCTCTGTGTAATATAAGATCACTTTTTACCACAGCTTTAAAATAAATCTATTTGAAGTTAGATTGAATAGTTTTACCCAAACCTAGACATCAAAATATCTTAAAAAAAACTATGAGGATCTAAACAAAGAGTTCAAAGGTGAATTATATCAGTTACACAAATTAACACAATGTTGTGAGCAAAAATGTTTAATCGTGTGTCATATAAGCTGTCTTTTTGTTAAATGATTCAAATGATCCATATTATTTAATCATTGTATGTATAGTTAAAAAAAAATGCTAGCTATGCCATTCGTCTTAGCAAGACACAAGAGTCAGCTATTTTATATCCCGAAAAAATTTGAATACAGAATTATTTTAAATAAAATACGCCATTTGACAAGTTAGCGTTCTTTAGCATAACCCAGGCTCATTAGGAAAATAATATTTCATGACACTTTCAAAGTGAAATATCTAGATATTCTAAAAGTGGGTTTAGTTTGATCTAAACAGATGAACATGAATCTGTCAACATCTTATTACGTTAATTGTTGTACGTATCGCAGCAGTTCGGAAATGAAATGTACAGCGAGTGACGCTAAAAAGTTAATGATTTATCGCATTTTGAAAATAACATACCGAGTAGACCAAAATTGGGTATCAGATTGCTAATAGGTTCACATCAATGTCCTTTCATACTCTAACTCACAGCGCACATCTCTAATGTAATGCTTTTATTGTTAATAAGGCAGCGGTTGGTACATCCCTGCAGAGAATGATTTTAGCAGAAAAAGGACAGCGATAATCACTCATTTAAATCACTGCGCTTATCTGGCATGCCTAAAACTTTTTGTCATCCGCTTTGTATTATTCTTAGATAATTCATCAATTAAAGTGACATATTTTGTGAGTGTTCAGTATTACAGTTCAGTTCAAGCTACTGGCATATTTATTCAAGCTATATTTATACGGTTTTGGAAGATTTTTCACTGTACAATATTTTATTTATTTTGCACATGATGTAACAAGCGTGCAATAAAAAATAATCAGATTTGATTTGGACCGCTTCATTTGTGATTCTAAATTCGATACATATCCAAATCTCTTTGATTTATTTATTTATTTTTTGACAGTATTATCCACTGTAATGGAAATGTATTTTACAGTATATCTGAACATATGGTGGAAAGTCTCACAACTTTTATCGTATATCAAGTCTTTCAACTGATTAATACAAGTCAAGTGCACATATTTGTACAATGTAAAGGATAAGAATGAGAATGAGAATTATTTAATTGAGCAGCACAACAAATGGTGTAAGCATCTCTAGATTCAGAAGAGAAGGGCAAAATTAATGGAAATAAAATTTTAATCGTGATGTGGCTTAGTTCAATTATGAAATCTCAAATTAATGCAATTTATTCTGAAGTGCAGTGGGGTTCAGAGTAAAGCGGGACACTGTGTTCATTTATGTGCATGCATCTGTTTAAAAACGGCTCGTTCACATGTGTTTGAGTCTCTTCCTCTTTTTTACAGTCTATTCTAATTTCACTTTATTTTCACATTTGCATAATTTTTTGCAGCACTTTACTAAGTTACGAGAAGTGTTTTTAAACCTGCTGTCTACTAAAACACAGAGACTTAAATGTCTCCCACCAAATCAAAAGCATGAGGGTTTCATTTTTGAAAGTGAAGAATTTAAGATATTAATATTGTAACTTGTAGTGTAAAATAAAGTAGTAATAATAATAATTGGTCCCACTTTATATTAAGTGGCCTTAAGTACACTTACAGCGAAAAATAAGTACAATGTACAAAGTACGAAGTACAATGTTGTATTGTAAAACATTTTTGCTTGAGATGTGATACGGGTAGGGACAAGTGAGCTGGTATGGGTAGCTTTAAGGGTGTGTTAAGGTGTAATGGAGGGGTCAATAGTGTAATTACAAATGTAATTACATAAATTGATTACATCTGTAATTAAAGTACAATGGAAAAACATGTATGTACACAATACATCCATTGTATCAAATTATTAATTTCAATGTAAGTACATAGTACTTAAAGCCACTTAATATAAAGTGGGACCTAATAATAATTTATAATATATTAAAACTGATTGCGTTTATAAAAAAACAGTAGTTTATATATAATGTATAAATAGTATAATGTGTACTGAGACACTATCACAACTAAAAATATGTTTTAGTCCACTTCAAAGTCCTGCAGTGTAATTTTTTTTAAAGAGTTAGAGTTGATAAGAGTATTTTTAATACTTTTTTTTTTTTTTAGCAGTGTGAACTCCCTTAAAAAAGCAACTATTGGTATCAGAGCGGGCCGGGGTCTCTTTGTTCTTTTTACCTGGATGTCTCAGTAGCAATACAATTTTGTCCAAAGCCTTGGATAATACAGGAATAAAGATGTTTGTTACCTTCTCATTCATCTCAAAGGCAGTTCCTTACAGTATCTACTGCGTGACGCCCAGCAGGGGCCAATGGGGCCATGCTAACCATCCAAACCTTGACCCCTTAGGTCTAGACAGGCTTGTCCGAAAAGAAAGAGTCTTTAAACGTTACAATGAGGAGCACTATTACCTTTATTCCTGGAGGATCTTTTTGTCGGGAGATGCTGTCATTTTGCATTGAACTTATAGCAATATAGCGAAGTTCAAAACAAGGGTCTCTCTGCCTCTCTCTCTCTCAGTATAGGCTTATTAATAATTGATGTTCAAGCTCACCTGCGGTTATTTATGCTGGCACTGAGTTAAATCTCATTCAGGGAGAAACACATTGATTAGCTTTGGAAAGGTATCTTGCAATGTATAATGTCGCGCGGATACAAAGAGTGAAATAAAGGAGGAGGTGAAAGCTCCTGTCATGGTGCATAAAGAGCGCTCTGGGGAAAATATCAACATTAGCCACATTTCCCCCTAGTACAGACATCTCATACTTTACCAAATGATTTATTATTCCCTGTATGGTGTTTGTAGTGAAATAAAGCAGGGCTGGATTATTACAGTACCTTGATATTCAGGGCCATATTCTGTCCTTGGTAAACCGAAGGATAATAAAATAATAAAAAAGAACGCATACAAGACATTCTCTTTAGTTTAAAATGGATGAGGTCTTCAGAATGAACGAATGAATGAATAAATGAATGTTCAACAACAATTAAAGTTTTAACAGAGGTAATTAAAGGGTCATATAATAGATATCCATAATTAAGTTCCTCTGAAATAAACGGTTTGATTTAGAATATTGCGACCTAGACAATTTTAGTAAAAACTGAACGTTTTTTTCTTTGTGTTTTTTTTTACGCACAGACGACCACATTGTCAAAGCGATCCCTGTTCATACGAATCCATGAAAACGACTAAAAACCCTGTATTATTCATGTCAGGCCAGTAGATGGCGATATCACTTTGTAAAGAAACACTATAAACTGAACACGTAATATGCATGTGCATGACATCAGCGTTTTTGTAGGTTACACGGAGTATCGTTTACAGTTTGAAATCCATTTTCATAGGTTTGCATTTTGACGCCCCCAAAACACTGTTGTCGTGTAAATGAACAGGCAAAATGCATAAAAAGTGATATATTTTTAGTTGAAAATGGTGCCGTGTAAACTGTTGTTGCAAGAAACCAGGACTAGCTTTATAAGTGGACATCAGGAAAAAATTAAATGATGAAACGTTATGCAACTCCTTCAAAAAAAAAAAAACACTCTCTAAAAATAAAACCGAATCCAACGTTCAGAACTTTCTATCTGAGAATCATCTCTTTTGACATCATCCAATTACGCTCAGGCAAAAATCAGGTGATCACTAGAACATGACTAATTATGAGTTCACTTGGAACTCGTGTAAAACTCTGGCAGCTTTAGCTAATTCCTTCATTCTGGTAAGACGTACCACCATGTAGCCAGCATAATCCATTCAGACAGTTTACAAGAGGTTTGACACGCTGAAACAGCTTTTCCCGTTTAAGGGTGTGTTATCTGAAACGTCTAATTGAGCAGCTGTCAGGGTACGCGGACTCACACCGAACCTTCTCCAACATAAACCCCACTGCTGTCTAGTTCATCACTATCCTTCACTGCTGTTAGCTTCAGGAAGCACACAACGCTTTCTGTGAAGGTTTTTCAGCCAAAGACAAAGGCAGAATATACAACAGAAAAATTGTTGCTGTTGTTGTTGAGCTTTGAACTGCATAGACACTGTGCTGACTGTCTTTCCAAAGGTGCTAGAATCCTGAACCATCAAAAAAGACTTCACGTCTCAAAGTCAAGTCACTCGTTGAGCCATTGTTCATTTCTTACATTTTTTTGTCATAGTCTCATATTCTGAAGAAAAAAACTTATTTAAATGTAATCAAAATGTTATCATTGTAGTCCATAGACTTAACCAAAAAAAAAAAAGTGAAAATATTTATTGTAAAAACCTGAGCAATCTTTCTGTGTTGTGAACCATTTCTCTCCTCTGCAGACCAAACAACATTGGAGCCAATTGACTTCCACAGAAAAAAAAAGAAAGGATAGAAATTGAAACTAGTTTGGAACGGCATATGGGTGAATAAATAATATATCAATATATATGCTGCCACTTGGTAATATTATAAGAAAACGTGGAATTTGTTTCCACTGTTATGCCGGTGATACTCAGCAATATATTTCATCACAACCAGACGAAATCTCCTAAATTGTCCAAGTTGACAGAGTGTGTTAAAGATTTAAAATATTGGATGACAAGTAATTTTGTTATGTTATTTAGATAAGACTGAGGTATTAATTATGGGACTAAAGTATTGCTACTGACCTATAAGGCCCTAAACAGTTCAACTCCTCTATATTAACTGATCTTCTAACGCTACAATCCATCACGCTCTTTAAGGTCACAAAACTCTGGGTTTCTGATAGTTCCTGGGATATCTAAATCCACTAAAGGAGGGACAGCGTTTTCAGATTTACTACTAAACTCTGGAATAGCCTTCCAGATAATGTACAGGCTTTTCTGTTTTATCTCGGTAAGCCCATCCCGAGGTAACTAGAGAGTACATCAGCTCCTGTCCTCTTACGGAGACTTCACCCCAACACCTGTGAAGAGACGACTCGAGAAACTCCAACTCCCGTTATTGACGCCAACTCTGAAGCAACATCACCAAGGTTTTACACATTATGTTTACAACTCGTAATAATTACTTCAATGAGCTCATTGTGCCTTAAATTTGAATACATTGTTAGCTAACTGCGTGATTTGTATATGAACATTTCTGAAATACATTACTTGGACACCGTCACCTCTGATAACAGATCACGTCTACGCCTAGTATACGTCAGGTGCCGCCAGGTGAAAGTATGGGACTTCTGTTGTTTATATGTTTTAAACCACAAAAACTCCACAAGGTTTGGTTACACTTTATTTCGATAGTCACTTTAGACGTTCTACTAATTATAAGTAACTTTTCAACTACATGTCAACTAACTCTCATCAGAGTACTAGTATATTATAGTAGACTGTCAGTAGACTGTTAGGTTATGGTTAGGTGTTAGGGTTCGGGTTTGGAGAATAAGTTGACTTGTAGTCGCCAAGTTACTTATAGTCAGTTGAATGTCTGTTGGGGAACCAACAAAATAAAGTGTTAGCAGATATTAAGCTGACAGTCTACTAATACTCTAATGACAGTTAGTTGACATCTAGTTGAAAAGTTACTTATAGTTAGTAGAATGTCTAAAGTGGACTATCGAAATAAAGTGTTACCCAAGTTTTTTTTTTTTTTTTACTTCCTATGTTCCATACCTTAAATCATTTTTTTTTTACATTTTTGCCACAGTGATAATGATTTTCATGGATATCAACTTACAAATACCATAGCAAAAAAAAAACACTCAAATTTTAAGCTTGGATGTGCAAAGAAAGGTTTAACTTTCTTTTCTTGCTAAAATATAATGGCTGTTTGCTGTCACATATTCGGTTAAATCAGATTGATGTTTTTACTGTGGTCTTTGAGACCGCAAAAAAGAAACTAGCTTTTCATTCCGACACAGAAAGAGAAATAAAGTAATGGCATCTTTAGGAGTGAGAACTTGATGTTATCACACGTTAAGCTGACTGTGGCTTCAGTCCTCGACTGAGATAAAAATCACTGTAGCTGAAAACTCAGAGAAAGCTTGATGTCAAATAAAAAATATACAGACGGTGCGAAGCTAAACATAATTTTATCATAGGCACATTTATCCTGGTTCTGCAATGGCACTTTATTAATAACCCTCGGGTGGGATTGTGACAAGCCCATACTGAAATTTGCCATATCTAATATAGAATCTATCTGTTCCTGAACAGTATCTGTGTGGAGTGCTGGTAGTCTGGCTCTAAGCATGACATTGTGATGCTAAACAGTGGTGTAGTCTTCTCCACGTCTTTGATCAAACACTGCAGCCGAGCCGTGGCGCTGTAGAAGTCATTACAGAACGGTCTGAGCCGGATCCCGTTCACTCACCATCGCAGATATGCATCAGCGCTTTGCTCGATCTCATCTGCTCAAACACTGCCTGCTTATCAGCTAAAGCTAGCCTAGCTTATAGTGTGCTCTAACACCAATTTATTCCAGCACACCAAATACAATTCCCTCTCTGTCCTCTCAGTTCTTTTTAAACAAACCACGGCCAGAAGATATACAGAAGCCTGGCCCATATTACAGACTAGGACACACAAACACTACAAAAAAGTCTGTAAAATTAGGACACAATGTACTGTATGTGCACAATGTGCTGATTTAAACATTGCATTAGGTTGTGTTTTAAGGGTTAACGGAAATTTCCATAAAATTACTGGATAATATCTTGGCAGAAAATTACCAGTAGCCTTCTTTTTTTTTTTTATTGTAAGAAAACTGTGGCTTATTAATAAGATACTGTCTGCAACATTTTATCATTTGATTACAATTTTATTTAATATTACATTTAGTTACTAGATTGCAACTTTATCATTACAAATGTGTAATTACAAATATATTTAAATACATGACATACCAATTTCAATAGAAGTATAAAATAAAATAAAGTATATTTTAATTCACCATAACTGTTGTCAGTACATTCTCTTTAAACATGTTTCAAGGACAATAGAAGTATGACATACATATTAAGATACTTAAGTAAGTCCTACTTAAGTCCTATTTAAGTGGGTCAAAAAATCTGTAAGTTCAATTAATTGCATTGAATATAAATCTAAACTATAATATATTTTAATTTAATTGTTAATAAGATCCAATTAAGTGTCCAAAAAATGACATTCAGTTCACACTTAAGCATATTATTGTTGTCACGATGTGGTTTTGTGTCTTGTCATGTTCAGTGGTTCCCTGTCTTGTCTATTAGTTATCCCAGGTGTTTCTGATTTCCCACGCCCCCTTGTTAAGCTCGTTTGTCCCTTATTATTTAAGCCCTGTGTTTCTACCCTGTCTTTGTGAGTTCTTGTTTATTGTTTAATGTCTAACGTGATGTTGGTTGTTCCTGTTCTCGAGTCCTGTATCCAGTCTTGTCTTGTAAAGTTTGTTAATTAAAGCGTGTGCTGCAGTTGGATCCTGCCTCATCTCTGCTTCAACCGCACCATCGTTACAATTGTATAGTACTGCATATTTCTGTAATAAGTAGGCCTACTCTTTTTAAAAGTAAGCTAAAGTGAACTTTAGGGGCCAGTCTTGTGAAAGGGGTGAAAGTGTCCCCATCTACATCACACATCTGCTGCCATAATCAATAGAAAATGAAATCAAAATCGAGTGAGCGAGGGTCTGTCCATATAAACTTCCCTCGTCCACTTCACGAAGTGGAACGCACTTCAAAATGGCGGCAGGGATTCCCCCGAGGAGAAGTGCTTAGGGAATGGGGGGAAAAAAATATTCCCAACATTCTGGCACATTGCCTTGTGCATTCAGACCATTTTAAGCAAATATTGCATTTATGTTGTCTCATATGTATAGGATGAGTTCAAATACACAGTATTTATGAAGCACTGGGCAAAAAAATACACAGATTACATACAGTTCCACTTTTGAGATTCTGAAGAGAGCATCAGATGGACACTTTACTTTTTCCCATGAAACCATGTGAAGGAGAACATATTTTAATAACGAATGAGAAGTTCATCATCAAATGTAGTTCACAGTGATGCAAATTATTTAAATACTCATGGCACATCGCTGTTTCAATACATTTAGTTTCTGGTTAATCTGGACCACATTAGTGAATAAAACACACTGGAATACAGTGTGCAACTTTGGCACCACTGCTTAGTGGATTTGCTCAAGAGAAGGTGAAACATTTATCGTACAGTAAGTGCTAGTTCTTCATTCTGCTTGTTTGCTTACTTCTACTGTTCCAGAGGACAGTAGAAGGTTGTGATCGTCCTGCAGGACCTTTAAAAGCTTGTAAAAGTTTTTGTTTTGTTGCTCTATAGTCCATTGAAGCAAACAGACCATAAACAAGTCACACTGTGGTATTCGACCTGTTCAAATAGAGCACCCCAAACAAACTTCAAAATCCATAATGGTTCTGAAGCTGTTAGTTGTCTCCAGTTGCCTTACAAAAGATGGTTCTCCAGTGGTTATTTGCAGCAACAATCAAACTGACGCTTACTTTGGCTACATAATGAGGAGAATAGACTCCTTGGGAAAGATGCTCATGTTTGGAATAATGAAAGGAAAATGGAGAAGAAAAATAGGTAACACTTTATATTACGACCCGCAAACAACTGCGTAAGTAAACCGATATTACGGTGTACGTTTCTGTAATTATAGTGTACCTCCGTGTAGGTATAAGGGAACAATATGTTAAGTTTTGGGGTAATAAAGGGGTAACAAGCAGATATATAACCTGCAAAGAACTTCGTAAGTAAACCAAAATTACGGTGTACGTTTCTGTAATTATAGTGTACTTCCGTGTAGGTATAAGGAAACAATATGTAAATTTTTTGGGTAATAAAGGGGTACAACCAGATATACAAGCAAATTATTTATAATGTAATTATTTTAAAACTAACAGGTATTCTGTCAATATATTCCTGGCAAAAATTGTACGTCTGTTGTATATAAAAGTTTTTATCACATTTCTGGCAAAATATGTTCTTGTGCAATGTAGTTACAGGGTAATCTGTGGTTTGCAAATTAAACGTATTGCAATGACACTTAAATGTCAGGGCAAATATACTGTGTAATTAAAACGTTTTTTTTTTTTTTTGTTTTCATAAGAGTACCTTTCTCTGTAATTACTGTGCAGATAGTGTTGTTTCATATTGTTACATAGTAAGTGTTTGTTACCCGTTTCAACTGTGTATTTACAGGGTAAGTGTAACTCCTGTGGGCTGTAAATTAAAGTGGTGCTTGTTACCCCTTTATTACCCAAAACTTAACATATTGTTCCCTTATACCTACACGGAAGTACACTATAATTACAGAAACGTACACCGTAATTTCGGTTTACTTACGCAGTTGTTTGCGGGTCGTAATATAAAGTGTTACCCAAAAATACCAAAATCATGCGTTTGGATGTTGAATTTTGAAGATAAAGATATAAATTTCAACAATGGCTGAGACAATTGGAGGAAATGTATCCAATTTATCACCAAGAGGACAAAACTGAGTGGATAAAAAAATATGCTTCATCAAATCACCCCAACTCAAGCTTATTGAAAAAACGTGTCTGTCGTGACATTTCTGAAAATGATATTGTGTTGCTTCTTGCACGTGTCAAGATTTTATTACGCTGCATGTTATTGTACTTAAATTAATGTCATAAGTTCATAAGTTATGTTATAAGTTCATAAATTAAATGTCCGGTGGGTTAATGCTCTATCGTGTTTTATGTACCACTTACACCAAACCCCTAGCTAAACAATACAAGCAACGGTGCCAGTTTAGCTCGCATTGAGCTGTTTTATTGTATGGAGCATGGTTATGTGACGCAAACATGAAAATTTAATAGTTTACAAAACATGTGATATGTTGAGTGTTTTGAGGACATACCAGACAACAGAGAAAAAGTAAAGATTGTTCATTTACATATGCTACTGACATATGCTACAAAGCGGTTTGAAATTCAGCGAATTTAGACTTTAAATATTGCACTATACCCTGACTAAAGTATACAGCAGTCAAATTCTATGAGTTTGGACAGATCGTTCTCATACTAAATGCAAACCATAACAAAGTTCATCAAGTCATATCCCAAACCAAACCAAACCTTTGCTGGAAAATTGCTTCTGGACCAATCAAGTGAACCAGACTTTGATATCACAGCGCTCTATCGAAAAAACGCGTCTCTAAGTAATCATTAATAAACAAAGCTAAACAACATCAATCCGTTCATGTTTAAATGGCATTCTGGAAAAGTGCCAGCCACAATTTTCTGTAAAATAACAGTGTACGAAATCTGTTTGAAAATGGAGATCCTGCTGTTTAAATATCACTATTATTCAATATGTGTTTTGTGTGTAATATATCTGAAGGGATGTTTGACTGGAGTTGGCCCCTGTGATTTCTACCCAGCAGGATGCAGCACTAAGGCTTAAATGTACTTTCTCTCACAACGGGAAACAGCATCAGCCATTCACCGCAAATCAAAGCCTTTCAGTGTTATTATTTTATGATGTGCTGTTGCCATGGGAGGTGAACACATGTAGTGAGGCTTCATTTAACAGACAGTCACAGATCCATATGGCAGGACATGTAACACAAACATACACACTCGTTACGTACTTTTTGTCTGGGTTTTTCACTTTCCCTCTCTTTCTTTGATGAGACGTCTGGTTTTAATTGCAGTTCTGAGATCAGGGAAGAGAAATGAAATCTTTATTGGGCTTAAGGTGAGAGGAGACGCTCTCATCCGATCCTCTATTTATTGGGGCAGCGGGAAACATCAGAGAAGAGAAGTGCCGCATCCTCATTCCCCTGAGAGAATTATTTTCGTAGCTTTATGCATTTCTATCTATGTACGCATTTTCTCTATTTGTGTGCCTTCTTGAGAATAGCTCCTCTGTGTCGTTATGTGGATAGTTAACAAAATACTTCTGGGAAGTCACCATGCCCTGCGGTGTGATATGCTGCACTCCATCCAAATATATATCTTTATTTTTTTCTTAGAATAACTATGCACAGCTCAACAATAAAGATGTATTACGCATGTGATTTACAATCAGGCGAGTAATTCAGATTTCCACTCCCCTTCCAACATTTTCACTGTGCCAAAAAAGGAAAATATTATATAAATAAAAGGGTATTATATACACTCACCTAAAGGATTATTAGGAACACCCTTTCACCTTCAGAACTGCCTTAATTCTACGTGGCATTGATTCAACAAGGTGCTGAAAGCATTCTTTAGAATTGTTGGCCCATATTGATAGGATAGCATCTTGCAGTTGATGGAGATTTGTGGGATGCACATCCAGGGCACGAAGCTCCCGTTCCACCACATCCCAAAGATGCTCTATTGGGTTGAGATCTGGTGACTGTGGGGGCCATTTTAGTACAGTGAACTCATTGTCATGTTCAAGAAACCAATTTGAAATGATTCGAGCTTTGTGACATGGTGCATTATCCTGCTGGAAGTAGCCATCAGAGGATGGGTACATGGTGGCCATAAAGGGATGGACATGGTCAGAAACAATGCTCAGGTAGGCCGTGGCATTTAAACAATGTCCAATTGGCATTAAGGGGCCTAAAGTGTGCCAAGAAAACATCCCCCACACCGTTACACCACCACCACCAGCCTGCACAGTGGTAACAAGGCATGATGGATCCATGTTCTCATTCTGTTTACGCCACATTCTGACTCTACCATCTGAATGTCTCAACAGAAATTGAGACTCATCAGACCAGGCAACATTTTTCCAGTCTTCAACTGTCCAATTTTGGTGAGCTCTTGGAAATTGTAGCCTCTTTTTTCCTATTTGTAGTGGAGATGAGTGGTACCTGGTGGGGTCTTCTGCTGTTGTAGCCCATCCGCCTCAAGGTTGTGCGTGTTGTGGCTTCACAAATGCTTTGCTGCATACCTCGGTTGTAACGAGTGGTTATTTCAGTCAAAGTTGCTCTTCTATCAGCTTGAATCAGTCGACCCATTCTCCTCTGACCTCTAGCATCAACAAGGCATTTTCGCCCACAGGACTGCCGCATTCTGGATGTTTTTCCCTTTTCACACCATTCTTTGTAAACCCTAGAAATGGTTGTGCGTGAAAATCCCAGTAACTGAGCAGATTGTGAAATACTCAGACCGGCCCGTCTGGCACCAACAACCATGCCACGCTGATTGGTTGATTAGATTATTGCATTAATGAGAAATTGAACAGGTGTTCCTAATAATCCTTTAGGTGAGTGTATATATCCACAATGGACAAGGCTCTTCCTCTACTGACATCTATAAAGCCAGTTTTGTATAACATCACATGTCAGTAGCATATTATAAAATTACCCATACAAAAAGGTATTTGGAAAGTAGTTACTTAGATTTGGATGGTTTGCTAGCCAGCAAAATAGTTTTGGATGTTTATTTTATTGTTTAGTTCATTGTATTATTTGTCATATATCCCATATCGGTCCCAATCTCTTTAACCTGCAAAATGTTGATGAGGAAATGTTACCACACCTTTAGACCATTTAATAAACCAGTGAGGGCAAACATGAAAAATGAAAATAAGAAAATGGTGACAAACTTCAATCTAAGATAAACACTTTCACTTTGAAACCTCAAATCTTGACGTTGATAAAAAAAGAAAAGTCCATGCATCAACTACCCATGTAGATGAATATGTGATTCATGCGCAGTTGTCAGGAGCACTGTCACTCAGTGAGAAACAAATTGACTCATTTTAGAGGGTGAGAAACAAAGAAGCAGACCTGTCAGTCATACAGAATGTGTTCAGTGCTGGCAGACCGAGCACATCCAATATAGCCCACTGTTCCTTCAAACATACACTCCCAGCATGCAGCACTGTTTCAGCATTTGACCATCCGTTTATTGTCAATATCAAATCTACTTGTGAATGACTGATCATGGCTTGTTATTACAAAGAAAAGACATTTGCATTTGTAATTTTTTTTTCATCTGAATCCACTTTTCAGCTGAAGTCATTTAGGCGTCCTTGTGGAAAAGAAGTACACTTTAGCAATCTTAAGTGCAAATTGAATGTAATGCAATTTATAATTTATTGAATTATTTTTACATTTATAATTCAATAAAATAAATGTAATCGTACCACACTACTGTATATCTGTCTGATTTAAAGTGGATTATCCCTTATATATTATTATCTGCAAGTACAGTTTTTTTTTAAAAGTGCAAGTGATCATTCTATACGATTAAGCACACTTCTTTTCCACAAGGGCCATTTGGGTTATACCAATATCCCAAAAGCTATTTATCAATAGCATGTCCACTTCAATTAATTAAACGTTAAACGTTAAATTAAATGGTCTTTTACATTTAAGGACTTTTCATGAATGATTATTTTTAAGGAGTGATTACCTATAGTCAACATACTCATTTATACTCCTCTGGGTCAGGGAGACTTTATTTTTGCAGAAAGCCTCTTTTCAATGCCTGAACACTTCACTTTTCTCTGTGCAGTGTGACATTTGTGCCCCTGCAAGTGAGCTGATGAGAGAGAGTAGGAGAAATATGTGAAGCGGTTATTTAATGCATGGTTTTATTGCCGTCAGAAATAGCATCATTCTCTTGAGTGTGACAGAATATCCGTGTTTTATTTCAGCCGTTCCCCTTAGACACTGTCTGACCTTCAGCAGGCTGAATCTGGCGAACGCCACTGCATTATTACAGGACTTACAACTTGACATGCCTTAAATGAATGTTGATGTATTATGGCAAATGATTACATCAAAGTACAGGGAGATTTATAAGTTCCTTGTGGTCCAGTCTCTAAAATCTTTCGCCAATCATTATTACATATTCGGGTCTTTAGTGACCCGGATCTCCTGATATTTTAAAGAATAAAATAAAGTATATTCCGTTATCTTTTGGATCTTGGAAGGGTTCAATTTGAGGGTCGCAATTTCAACCACATTCTCAAAACTATTGGTTCAACATCTTCAAAATCAGTATTTTAGTTTAAATCAGATTTCTTTTTCTCTCACAAATCTGAGCTTATATCTCACAATTCAGAAGGATAAACAGAATTGTGAGATATACTCGTTATTCTGTCTTTTTTCCCTCAGAATTGTGATATAAACTATCTCCCAGAGTTATAAAGTCCGAACTGGGAGATATAAACACGCAAATGCAAGAAAAAAAGTAAAGAATTGTGAGATAAAAATGGTATAGGCTATGTTTAAAAGTTATGCAAAATGTAATAGGTTTAAATATGATGTCATGCTGTAATTGCTATGTATGTATGTCCATATAAACTGCATGTGAATATTATGTGACATACTGTTTACATAAACTGTATGCTTTAATAGTAGACTAATCATTGCAGGTTTCATCAGTTCTGTGACTTGCAACATTCTGTGACTGCATTTAGCTTCAACGACGGAATTCTATAAAAATGAAGATTGTATTTTTTGATACAAAGGCACAACAAAACATTTTCCTCTTATTCTGTGGATTTTGTCCATTTTCCTTCCCTTGCTACCGCTATGAGCGCGCAGCTGCGAATGACGCCTAGGCCTACTCCAAATTGGCCTGTACCAAAATGTATTTAAAATACATTAATTTCATCCTAAGTATACTGCAAATCCGAAAACACATTTACTGACATATTGCTTGAGACTTACTGGTATAAATAATACAATTAAACTTTATTTGGAGTATTTCTTTATTGCACAATGGAATTTTTTTTACCAGGTAGAAGGTTTTCCCCAGTTTTACAGACAATGCTTAAGCCTAGTCTCAGACTAAAATGCATGTTTGAGCTGTTTTAACTGAAAACTTCCACTGACACATCTTAAACAACCCGGTCACACTAAATGCGTCTCTATAGCATGCGTTGTGTTAATCGTGCAATTTATACACGAAAATGAGTTTTCACATGCATTTGTTACGCATGGGAAGGTTAGGATATAGGTTTAGTAGTGGTGTGGGCTGCGTGTGTTTTATACGTTTGGTTAGGATTAGTGGTGTGGGGTGCGTGTGTATTACACCCAATAAAGTGCTTATCAAATGCACGTGAAAATTGCGTATCATATGCACGTAAAAACTAATTTTCGCGTACAAATTGTCTTAAAATGTATCAGTGCCATTTTTTTTGTCACAAGATCCACATCAATAATGTTTTTTTTTTCTAAGGCACATTTATAAAAGCTACTTAAATTGAACTAAGGCCTAATCCTGACTTGATCCTGAATCCTGACCTAAACCAGACCTCAATGTCTAACTTTAAAAAATGAATGAGAAGGGTTATGAATGGCGTCCTGTATCGATAAATACCAATGGTATTTATGGGTTAAACATGCGCAATTATCTGATATGCAGAATTCCTTTAGAAAACAACACAGAGCCTGTGTGCAAATAATCAGGGACTACAGTTCATTTATAGTGAAGTAACTGAAAAAAAGAATAAGATTCTTAAGGGAGAGAGAACTGCTCAATTTGTCCCCCACTGAACAACCTACAGCAATACAGCTGTTAAAAGAAGAATGCAAATACACACACACACACACACACACACACACACACACACACACATGCTCAGCAGGCTCCTTTTTTAATCCTAAATTAAATTAGGATTTAATGTAATTTCCGTTCAATATCAAAACAGGATTTAAAACACATGTGGCGACCCAGACAGAGAAGTAAAGATAATAAACAATGAAAGAAAGTGTTTTGTGAGACAGATTAACCTGAACGAACAAAAGAACCAACAAATCCTTCTGGAGAACACGTAGGGATGGGAATGGCACTTAAGTCAATCTCTCTAGTTGGTCTTTCTCGTCCATTTGTCTCTCTCATTATTGTCTTTCTCTTCTCTTCCTGTGCCATCAAACACTTTACAGACAGGACACTGATTATAGCACTCCATCTCAATCAGACGTTCACACAACACACACGCAAACTGAATGTGGCATTCATACAGCACACAGTGTTGTTCACTTTTGTTAACTCAGCAACAATGCAAGTCCATGTAAAATAATAATTAAATACATAATGTAAGAATGTAATTTTAAGCACTGAAACGACCCGCAGAAACAACCAGAAGCACTTCTGACAGACGACACTATGTTTTGTCTTTTGTCTGCATAGTGTTAAACATTTCTCAACTTCTGGTCTCAATCCCACAATCCCCAACATGAGCCAGTAGCTCAGCACTTTTACAGAGTGAATTGAAAATGCACAATTCCAGAACCACTTCACTCCACTGGACACATACATGAGTGCGTGGATCGGTCCCATTAAGCCCTGAATGTTTTCAGTAAAGCCCTGAATGTTTTTTAATAACTAGGTGGTCATTCTTTGTCACTATTCAATTCATTCAGAGCTGCATTCTTCTCTGGAGATCAGATAGGCTACTCACAAAATCTGCTGCATAATGTAGATTATAAACTGAATTAATGCAGAGCCTTCTGAAAAAAAAAAAGAACAAATGGCCTGTCACCTGTACTCCAGAATATGGAAAGTACAGTTTTTTTTACATTTTGAAGTAAACGCACTTTGAACATTTGGACATATTTGAGGCTGAGACTAAGGTTAGAGAGACTTACTTTTGTATGTACATAGTACAACAGTACTATGACAATATTAGAGACAATTATTAAAAAACACATTATGCTTTTTCTCACACACTAACTGAGTTTTTATACAATAAAGTGCTTTAATGTTACTTTTCATTCTTTCTTCTTTGTGGGTACATTTTGTCCCTATGCACGCACGCACACACACACACACACACACACACACACACACACACACACACACACACACACACACTTCAAGAAATGATAGAATCAACAAACAGCCCCCCCCCCTATTCACACTGTAGTCAGATGTGTGATTATGTGTGCTTGCGTGAAAAGGCCGAATCATTTGCTTAAAGGTGCATTGTGTAATATTTAGGAGGATCTGTAGACAGAAACGCAATAATATCCATAACTATGTTTTCAGTGGAGTATAACTAGCGCCACACTAGCGGATGCTGTGCGAGGGATTGCGACGTGACAGAATGCTTGATATCGTCAGAGATTGTAACAATGTGCTCAATGTTGTTGAGTAACATTTGCTTATTACTGTAAGGCGTTTTTGTCCTATAACATTCTGTCATTGTTGGGTGACTATTACAATACTGTTGAAGAGAGTTTACAGTCATAAAGAGTTAAATAGCTACTTGAAGGTCCTGTTCTTCATGTTTTTTTGAAGCTTTGATTGTGTTTACAGTGTGCAATATAACATGTGTTCATGTGTCGCGTGTAAAAAAACACAGTATTTTTCACACAATTTACTTATCTGTATACCCATAGATATCTATATAAAGGCTAGATGTCTTACGGCGGAGTCTCTATCGTCATCACCGGCGGCCATCTTGTCACAGGCAGGGTTAATGTAAGGTGAGTTATCAGCACAAACACAAATACTCTTATCTCGCTGAAATCTGGACGAATTTTCAAACGGTTTGGTTTCTTACTAACGTTATTAACGTGGCTATAATACTAGCCTGTAATGGATGTTTACATAATTAATACATAATTATCCATAAGTGTGCAGTGTCATTACTACATCTCTGACGTTTATAACGAACCAACCCGTTTGAAAATCGGTAGAAAATTTAGCAAGTTATGGTTATTTAAAAAGTACTTATACCTTAAACACAATGTTACGAGTGAGCGAGCAGCCTGTGACAAGATGGCCGCCAGGTGCTGACGTCCACCACCATTGGCCAACAGCGCGGACGAGACATCTAGCCTTTATATAGATATCTATGTGTATACTGCTGTTTTCACTGTCCAAAAAATGGGCCGATGACTTCCTTGTTCTATGAAGTCCCTCCTTCAGAAATGCGTAACGAGTTCTGATTGTTCCAGCGGTTCCTGTGTCGTGACCATAAATTGGAGATGCGTGCGCTGATTGTTATTGTAAAAATGTGAATGGACTCCGGCATGAAAATAACATTGTCTCGACGACATGGCGACAAACACACTACAAACGAAACTCTTCCTCTTCTCCGTGGGAGCGCAACAAGACCACGCCCCCTTTTTTGTGTATTCCTGTGGGCGGAGATTATTCAAAAAACTGTTCTAGTTACGTCATTAAAAAAGAAAGTATGGGAGGGATGTAGTCCAAACCGGACGTTCACTGTAGGTTTTTGAAAGGGGACTTCTGTTAAATAAAATATCTCACTAGGCATTGAACTTTGAGCTTTATAATTTTACAGGTATTACTTATGCTCTAACAGCAACATTACACACTAAAGTTTGAAAAATGGAATCGCGAAGAACGGGACCTTTAAAGTGCTTGTACACATTTTGTGTATGTTCATTGAGCATTATTTTCCGATTACTGTAGGCTAATGCTAATATCAGTAGGTTAGTTTTTATTTGGTGGAATATATTGTTATAATTTTCTGTGACATATCAAGGGAGTGTGTAACGTGAGTTTATTGAACAAGAGAGTTTCACCTTGATATGAAAAAGTCACTGCCATTCATTTCAACACACTGCGTAACAAAAACGAATAGGCTATCTTGTATCTGTGTGACAGAAATAAAATACAGCATGTGCCACCATAAAACACTGTCTCTTCTGTGTGTGCAACATCTAGGGAAAATAATAATATTATCTGCTAAAATAAAACATTAAGCGCCCTATCTTGCACCCAGCACAATTGACTTTGTACACCGACGCATGTATCATTCCTATTTTGCACCCGACGCACAACAGACTTTTCCCTCCACAGACGCACCTCGGTAAATTAGGAAATGAACTTGCTGTCCCGGTGCGGTTCAGCGAAAAGAAGAGGAGTGTTCCAGCTCAAATGTCCCTGGTGCTATTTAGTTAATTAAAAACCATCCAAATCCGCCATTATAATTACAATGCGCCATGGAACAAGCGCACCTGCTTTTAAAGGGAATGTGAGATGACGCTCTGATTGGTTTATTGCACGTTACGGCCAAACCACACCTACTAGTAATGAAGCTACTTCAGACCAACACATTTTAGATTTGCATTGGGCACAAGAGTAATTTATCCGGTATAATAGCAACAGCGCCGAGATCCGCCCACAAAGTTACTTGCGTTTCGCGTTTGATACTTGCGTTTCAGATCATTAACATAGGGCCCTAAATCTGATTGGTTTCATTGGTAATGTAAATGAGATGCGGAACATAGTGCAGCCCAGTGGGAAAAAAAGGTTGAAAACCACTGAATGTTTTAGTATCTATCGTCAGTGAAAATGATCCTTTCAGGTTATAGCTATTTGAGCATTTGTTTATGGTGAAAGTAATGTAATGTCCTACATTAAGTACCATCTTGGCTACTGTATTGATTATATACATATGGTCTTTATAGTAAATAATAATATACAGTGGTTAAACGCTTATCAAAACATTGACACATGAAACGTTGAGTATAAAGATAATCTTGGTATGAACAGACCACTTTCTCTTATCGTCAGGCTAACTGTAGGCTACATGTATACTGTATGAACTGCTGCCAGTGTTAGAGACAAACTCAACACTGCAGATGTTTAATACTGAGGGTTAAATTGCTTTCAAGAACATCGGAATTTGCATTTGTCTGTTGCACAAATACAGCAGGAACAAAACCACACTAGAGATGGATTAATGTAGAGAATTATTCATCTCTGTCTAATTGATGGACCCTGCAGTGGTTGGTGGGATTATTTGAGTGTTTGGTGAGGGATGCTGGTTGCTAGAACATCAGTCTGGTATTGATGTTTCTGTTGGGATGGTTAATTGGGGTGGATAGGGGGACGTAATTGAGGTCTGTGTTAAGGAGGGAAAGTAGTCCCCCTTCATTTCTTACACTGATAGCTTTTCGATGGTGACGCCCCAAGCGTGTGAGACAGGTGATGTATGGTGAGGCAAGCGGACACAATTCAATGTTTCCTGAGGTATTTGTACCTCTGCGGTCTTTATACTACTAGAAATAGATGCACGAGAATGAACTTTTAAGAATACAGTGAATTATTAGCCATCACATCTGCACTACTGTTTTAACTGTAGTGTGCTATTTGACCATTAATATATTTTAAATGTACTAAATTGCAACCTTGTCAATACATGTGTAATTACAAAAATATTAAAAAGGAAAACACGTTTCAATAGAAAAAAACATTAAAGTATAGAAAAATCACAGATTTTTTGTTGTTGTTGCACATGTGTATGTATACAGTATCTACATTTATTTTTTGCAGCGATGTGTTACGTGTACAGAAAACATTCATACATTCATTCAAAACATACCATATTATATAAAAATTATAAAGATAAGTACTGAGTAATATTAATTGTAAAACATGTAGTTACTATAGGGTTAGGATTTGGTTATAGTACACTAAAATAAAGTCTTAAATGATTAGTTTAGTTGTGAAGAGTGTGAACATTTCACTTAGAATCAACAGCTTAAATCAGCAAGACACGTACATTTAATTATTGTGCAAACTGTAGACAATTGTACTTAGTTACTTGTGCCAAAACAATTGCAATGTCCTTACATTAATACTCCTATATTTTAAATCTGGTTTGTAAAAGTAACTAATTGTTTAGAGATCTGAAGTTATTGTTTTAAGAAAAACAATTGAGAAAAATAAATAAAATGCAATTATACAGTGACTGAAAAAATATTGAAGCTGTCTTTGGCATGTGTGTAAATCTGAATATAGTTACAATTTTAATATATACTGTAGTTACTAAAGTATCAATGCATTTTCTATTGATTTGAATGTGTGCGTTGTAGTTCCCTATCAGGAACATCGAGCTGCGTGAAAACGCTGCGGGAACGCTTCTAGCGTTGTGCGACTTGAAGCATAGTATGGAATCAGCCAATGGTGAGACGGAACGTCACGAGTGACGTCATCGACCAGGAAACTATAAAGCACACCCATAAACAAGATGGTGAAAGCTTCTGTTGTCTTCAGCAAAGCGCTCTGTGTGTGAATCTGTCCAAACTGTGTTTTTGTCTGTTCTTAGTGATTGCTAGGCAGGAGTTTTTCACTTAAAAAAACTATATATATTCACATATATTATTATGACGAGCGAGCAGCAATATAGAAAGTGTGCTCCCCCCTGTACTCGTTATCTCACGGGTGGGGACACACACGATCTGTGTGTTGCTTGTTTGGGAGTGCAGCATGCCCAGTCAGCTCTCGAGGGGGCTGATTGTGAGCATTGCGAGCGTTTCCCGATCAGAACGCTCCGCTCCCGCCGTTCACTCTTCGAGGAGAGTGGTTCGGTTCGCGCTCCCCGCGGCTCGGGTCCCGCTTCTGTCGAGGCAGAGCGGCGGCGCCTGTCGTGGGGATCGCAAATGGATCTGTCAGCGGGGTCTGAGACGGGCGCTGCCTTATCTCAGCCTTTACCTGCCAGTTCCAGTGCCTCAGTTCCGGGTGTGGAAGCACGCTTTGCGGTTTCTTCCCCCCGGGCTGAGGCACCAATGCTGCAACTATCCAGTTCCGAGGAGCTGGATGTTGTTAGTGTTGAAACAGGGGATATTGAGGATTCGTCATCTCATTCCCCTGAACATGAGGAGCTTATGGAGGTGCTTACTCGTGCGGTTTCGAAACTAAGCATTGAGTGGCCAGCTGTTAGGCAGGAGTGTGTTTCTAAAAGCAAGCTTGATGAGCGATTTTTGCCTTCCCGTGCTCAACCTCCACGGCGGTGCCTTCCGTTTCTTCCCGACCTCCACACTGAGGTGTCGAAGTCGTGGAAGAGACCCGCCTCTTATCGTGTTTTTAGCCCCCAGACATCCACTTATTCGAATATATCGGGGGCTAAGTTGTATGGTTATGGGGCGATGCCCAAGGCGGAGGAGACTCTAGCTAGCCATCTTTCTGCTGAGTCTTCTTCGTCTCTTAAGGCACCAGCGTTGCCCACCAAGCCTCTCAGAAATACTTCGGCTTTGGTGGGCAAGGCTTATTCGGCGGCTGGTCAGGCTTCGGCGTGTCTGCATACTATGTCCATATTGCAGGCATACCAAGCTGATCTTTTAAAAGATATGAGTGAGAGTGAGGAGGTCAGCTCTGACATGGTTCGCGAACTGCGTCAGGCTGCAGATTTATCTCTGCGTGCCACCAAGGAGTCGGCCAAAATGATGGGCCGTACTATGGCAGCCTTGGTGGCCGCAGAGAGACACTTGTGGTTGAACCTTTCTGATATGAAGGATAAAGAAAAAGCTTTTCATTTGGATGCTCCACTTTCTCCGTCTGGTCTATTTGGTGACGCAGTAGATGTGGTTATAGATAAATTTCAGGAAGGAAAGAAACAAGCTGCAGCTTTTCAAAAATTCCTCCCACTTAAAGTTAGTATCTCAGGGTCTGCTGGGCGAGGGCAGACCAAGCCGTCGACAAGCTCCTCACATAGGGCGCAACAAAAGCAGAGCGTCGCGTCTCGTGGCCCTCCTTCTAAACAGTGGCAACAGATGCGACACTCTCAGGCGAAACCTTCCAGCGGCAAGACTGATCTGAGGACGGTCATTGTCGCTAAGAAGGCTTCGTCTAAAAAGAAGTCCTGACGTCACTGGCGTCAGGATGCTGAGGGTGGTCCCCGCCGTGAGAGGGAGGTGTTCACCGCTTCAGACGGTGCCCGTCCTCTCACGGTGCCCTCAGGGGTCCCTTCTGCCAACCCCGCCTTTAAGACGGGGCGTAGACGGGCCCAGCGAGTGTTTTCCCGAGGGACGCTCGCCCCCTCTGAGGAGGGGCTTAGGGCAGTTAGACCAGTTGTTCCCTGCCGGTGCGCCGTTACAGGGCGCTGTGTCTGCTGCTCAAAATATTCCAGAGGCCAGCCTCGAGAGGCTGGTACCCTTAGTAGATTTTCTGGCAGAGTGGAAAAGTCTTCCAAAAGTATCTCAGTGGGTTCTGCAGTCGATAGAGAGGGGTTATGCCATTCAGTTCAGATCTCCTCCTCGATTCAACGGGGTCCTGCCCACCGTGGTGGGCCCCGAGCAGGCTCTGGTATTGGAACAGGAGGTGAAAACACTCCTTCAAAAGGAGGCTATAGAACAGGTTCCTCCTCCCAGCAAGGAGTCAGGTTATTACAGCCGATATTTCATCGTTCCAAAGAAGGATGGGGGGTTGCGTCCAATTTTAGATCTGCGCCTATTAAACCGTGCTGTAGCCAAGCTCAAGTTCAAGATGCTCACGCTAAAGCAAATCGTGTCACAAATCAGGTCCGAGGACTGGTTTGTCACAATAGATCTGAAGGACGCATACTTCCACATTTCCATCCTTCCGCAACACAGGAAGTTCCTGAGGTTCGCTTTCGGGGGCGAAGCGTACCAATATCGTGTTCTTCCATTCGGTCTAGCTCTATCTCCCCGCACGTTCACGAAATGCATGGATGCAGCGCTAGTTCCACTGCGACTCCAGGGCATTCGTATATTGAACTACATAGACGATTGGGTGATTCTAGCTCAATCGCAACAACAAGCGGTTCGGCATCGAGATGTCGTCCTCGCGCACATAAAAAAACTGGGGTTGAGGCTGAATGCCAAGAAGAGTGTTCTATCTCCATCACAGAATACATCTTTTCTGGGGGTATTATGGGATTCAGTAGCAATGCGGGCGTGCCTGTCGCCGGCCCGCATCACTTCGATTCTCTCAGCCGTAAAACGAGTAAAGCTAGGCCAGTTGCTCACTGTGAAGCAGTTCCAGAGACTGCTGGGTCTGATGGCAGCAGCGTCCAATGTTATTCCCTGCGGCCTGTTGTACATGAGACCATTACAGTGGTGGCTCAGAACCAAGGGGTTCTCCCCGAGGGGAAACCCCCTCCGCACGATCAAAGTTACGCGGCGCTGCCTACGTGCTCTGGTCATGTGGAGGGATCCTTGTTTTCTGTCCCAGGGACCTGTGCTGGGAGCTCTTTGTCATCGTGTAACGCTAACGACAGATGCTTCCCTCACAGGCTGGGGGGCGATCATGAGTGGTCGCCCAGCCCAGGGTCTGTGGCAGGACCATCATCGGTTATGGCATATAAATTGTCTAGAGATGTTGGCTGTGTTTCAGGCTCTGAAACACTTCCTACCAGACCTGAGAGGTCATCATGTTCTTGTCCGGTCCGACAATACATCGGTGGTCTCTTACATAAACCATCAGGGGGGTCTGCGCTCTCGCCCGTTATACAATCTGGCTCGCCAGATCCTTCTATGGACCCAGGGGAAGTTCCTTTCAATGAGGGCGATTTATCTTCCGGGGTATCTAAATCATGGAGCGGACATCCTGTCGAGGCAGGGGCCGAGGCCCGGGGAATGGAGACTCCACCCCGAGGTGGTGGAGCTCCTGTGGATGCAGTACGGTCGCGCCGAGGTGGACCTATTTGCTTCCAGGGAGACATCACACTGTCCACTGTGGTTCTCTCTCAGTTATCCAGCCCCTCTGGGGTTGGATGCTATGGTACAGGTGTGGCCGAGGTCACGCCTGTACGCCTTTCCCCCGATTGCTCTGCTCCCAGGAGTTCTGGAGAGGGTTCGCCGGGACGGGGTCAGTCTACTATTGGTAGCCCCGTACTGGCCGGCCCGAGTTTGGTTTGCGGACCTTATATCTCTCCTAGACGGTTCTCCTCTGGAGATTCCGATCAGGAGGGACCTTCTCTCTCAGGCGAGCGGGTTGATTTATCACCCCCGCCCAGAGTTGTGGAAGCTATGGGCTTGGCCTCTGAGGGGGCCCAGCTCGTAGGTGCTGGTCTCTCAACCGAGGTTGTTGAGACCATCCTTCACTCCAGAGCTCCTTCCACGAGGAAGTTATACGCCTTGAAGTGGAGGCTCTTCACTTCTTGGTGTGGAGAACACCTGTTGGACCCAGTTAACTGCCCAGTGGGTGCAGTGCTGGAGTTCCTGCAGGAGCGTTTCTCCTCAGGGTTATCCCTCTCCACACTAAAGGTGTATGTGGCGGCACTTGCTGCTTACCCATGTCCCTTTCAGTGGAGTCTCTTTGGGGAGACACCCGTTTATAACTCGTTTCCTCCGTGGTACTTTGAGGCTGAGGCCTGTAGTCCGCACGAGGGTGCCAGCGTGGGACTTGGCCATCGTTCTAGAAGGTCTTTCCCTAGCTCCTTTTGAGCCTATTGAAGAAGTTTCTGAAAAGTTTGTTACTTTAAAGACTATTTTTCTCCTTGCCATTTCTTCTCTTAAGAGAATCGGAGATATTCAGGCTCTCTCGGTTGCTCCTTCGTGTTTGGAATTTGCGCCTGGGATGGTGAAGGCTTTTCTCCACCCCAGGCCAGGTTATGTCCCTAAGGTCCCTACCAATGTGGCCAGACCTATAGTTCTGCAGGCCTTCTGTCCTCCTCCTTTTACATCGTCAGATCAGGAAAAACTTAATCTGCTCTGCCCTGTCCGGGCTCTAGATACTTATGTCCACAGAGCTGCCCTGTGGAGGAAATCAGAACAGTTGTTTGTTTGTTTTGGACCACCTAAGAAGGGGTCTCCAGTATCTAAGCAGAGGATGAGCAAGTGGGTGGTCGAGGCCATCTCACTTGCTTATGAGTCGGCTGGTCAGCCTTCACCTTTGACTGTCCGAGCTCACTCTACCAGGAGTATGGCGGCTTCCAAAGCCTTATTGTCAGGAGTTTCTCTTCATGACGTGTGTGATGCGGCGGGCTGGTCCTCACCGCATACTTTCGTCAGGTTCTATGACCTAGACCTTAGCTCCACCCCTGGGGCGCAGGTGCTTTCGACTGAATTTAATCCATGATTCACACAGTCGGTCACTTGCTCTTATGGCGACGTGGGTATTAGCGTTCCCGCAGCGTTTTCACGCAGCTCGATGTTCCTGATAGGGAACGTCCCGGGTTACGTATGTAACCCTAGTTCCCTGAAGGAACGAGACGCTGCGTGTTGTAGCCGCAACCAGATGGCTAAAATCCTGCTAGTTGATTGAATCACGGGATTTTTAATCAACTGACACAGCTCCACTCACTGTGGACGGACACACAAAGAAGTATGGTGTTGGACTTGAGTAAGTTACTGATTATAGTGCAGACACAGCGTTTTTCTCCAACGAGTAAACAAAGGGGTGCCTTTTTCTGATCACATGTGACCAAGAGGCGCCCTTCTGACTGAAGGACACCCTTCCTGCATGATACCTCACAAACAAGATGGGCATTGTTCCAACAAATAATCAACCACTATCCCGAACTTAAACTCACCATATGCACACCCATACACTCCCCGGAACGGGGGGGGGGGGGGGGGGGGGGTGAGCACGAGGTCACCACCCGCCCGAACTCTGAAGGACATTCTAACACACACACCCAAACACACACACACACACACACACATGTAAAAGTCTGTGTTATACTCAGAATATGAGCCATTGCCAACTGTATACGATATATCCCTGTATGTTTATGTGTTTCCCAGTTTATATTCACTTCATGTATGACGTTTGTTTGAAGGAACGAACTTGCTTTGAAGGAACTAAATGCTTATAATATGCATGTATGTAATGCTCTATTTTTCTATGTATTTCTGTGACATGTTTGATATCTCTGTAATTCTCTCAATCTGACGGAGCCGAATTCCGATAGCAGAATGCAGTAATGTGCATTCTTTTACACATCTCATGGTTCTGGAGCCGAACGGCTCAATACCATCTCCTCAGTCCAGTGGGCATTCCCCCCCCACAGGACAAAGGAAGCGTTGTCCTCTTCAGAGTCTCGGACAGTCATGGGGGTTCGCGCAAACAGAGGCGTGAACCCAGTCTTTCCATAAAAAGACGGACTCCTGAGAGTTCTTTGGTTGAGAGTTTTTCCCTGTGAGAGGTATCCGGATGGCTCCTTAGGGAGTTTTACGCCGTGTTCTCTTCCTTTTATTTTCTTTCTCTTAAGTTTGTTTTTTCCCTTTGTTCATTTCACCAGAAATGAACTTAGTCTGAATTATCTCTTTGGTAATTTACGTCAGAGACTTTTAAGCCTTCTTTGAAACTGCGCGCTCCAGACCGCAGCAAACCACATGACGCTCCAACGGAACACAAAGACCAGCCGCTCACATGCGCAGCAGAGCTCAGCCTCAGACACATGAGAACCATTACAATGCAAGTATATTTGAATTACCGAGATGCTAGAGCATTAAGATTGTGTTTTTCGGTGTTGTCTCTTAAAGGTTAAAAATGTCTAGATGAAATTTGCCATCCTGAGAGATCCTACGGATCTCTCTCTCTCTCTCTCTCTCTCTCTCTCTCTCTCTCTCTCTTCAATCTCTCTCTCTCTCTTCAATCTCTCTCTCTCTCTCTCTCTCTCTCTCAATCTCTCATTTTATCTTCCTCTCATCCCATTCTCACTCCTGTTTGTTATTCGTCTGTCGCGTTAGTTTTACTGTTTACTGTACATACATGTATCCCATGTTTAAATGTAGAATTCTGTATCTGTAGTTGCATTTTATTAAAGCCATTATATTCTTGATTGGTTCTGCCTAAAATGCTCATATTTACAAAGTCAATGAATTGTTTGATCTCGCTACAAAGCTTTACAATGCGTTACTATTTCAGTAACCTAAACTTTATAATAACAAGAAGGTGATATTTTCATGGCCAGAAAATAGCTTTTTGGAATTATAAGAAAGAGACAATTTTTGTTGGGAAATTGATAAGTTAGTCTTACTGCCGTCTGCTGGACAGACAGATTGTTTGATAACTAAATTAGTTCCTGTAAAAGTTGTCTCATATAATCGATCTGTAATGAGACTATTGATATATTAATGACGAACCATAACTCATTGTGGAGATCATTCATGTATCCAATCGATCTCTTTTCAACTTCGATAATTTAACTGTAAAATGCAATATATTAATCATATTTATGATTAATTATTAGAATTCCCTATATATAATTTGAGCTAATTTAATGCAGTAACCCAATGTTGCTACAGTGTCATTGCCATACTCCCAGCATTCCCTTGATCGATTTGCTTCAGACTTTCCAGAAGCTGTCGCCATCTTGTTTATGGGTGTGCTTTATAGTTTCCTGGTCGATGACGTCACTCGTGACGTTCCGTCTCGCCATTGGCTGATTCCATACTATGCTTCAAGACGCACAACGCTAGAAGCGTTCCCGCAGCGTTTTCACGCAGCGTCTCGTTCCTTCAGGGAACTAGGGTTACATACGTAACCCGGGACGTTTTTGATGGGGTCAGCTGTCTCTTTAAGTTTGTGTCCTCAAATGTATGAAAGTTATTTATTTTATTGTGTTTTTCTTTTAATCTGTCTCTACCTTTTTGCTTTTCAGTATCAGACTGAAATGTACTGCCTCTCTCTCTCTCTCTCTCTCTCTCTCTCTCTCTCTCTCTCTCTCTCTCTATCCCTAAACTGTGTGACCTAAAGGTTTTCATTCACATTACTTTTTTTAGGACTTTTGTAATGTGTTTCAGTGCCTGGGGTCTGAAACAAATGATCATAATGCATTACAGAGAGACACTGAGAATGAATGCGTGTATGTGTGCGTATTTATGTGTATATGTGTGTCCATGTCCCAGCTATCATATTATATTCATACCTTCAATTTATAATACTCATATTGCTATAAAAGCACCTGCAGGACTAAACCACAGACCAGAGAGAAACCTGTACATATTATTACCAGACTTATTTCCAGTGCTTTAGGATATTGATTCAATTTTAGAACTTGGCATTATAAATGAGTAATGATTTCCATTGTGAAAAGTGATTTCAGAATGATGTTTAAATGCATTATTAAAACATTTCACAGTTGGAATTGGGTGGAAGTGCTCTGAGAGAAAAAAAAACAAAACAAAAAAAAAACAAGAAGGCAAAACATATGTTTTTGATAATGTAGTCATGTTTTTCAATAAGGTATTTGAAAAAAATTGCCCTGAATAGCAAATTACTTCAATTATATAAATAGTGGTCTTTGAAATGGTGTCACGTGTGTGATGGCAGCACACGAAGAAGATGAGGAAGATATAACTAAATGTCTTTATTAAACTTTACTAAACTCGGTACAACACTAGAATGAAAACAGGAACTAAAACATACAACAAATAAACATAATCTAAGATGAGAACCAACCCAGAGCATCTGAAACACAGGAGGCCTGTTGCATGAAACCGGTTCCAGTTGCAACCCAGGAAAGTTTCAGATTAGTTTGAGCAAACTATTTTTCGGGCTCAAGAAGGTGTATTGGTTTTTAGTGGTGATCATCGCCATGGTAACTTACGCTTCACTACTAACCTTTATTCCGGGTTACAGATCACAGACCAAAACTCCCAATTTAGAGACAATGGTTAGGGATATATATATAAATTTAATATACACTCACCTAAAGGATTATTAGGAACACCTGTTCAATTTCTCATTAATGCAATTATCTAATCAACCAATCACATGACAGTTTCTTCAATGCATTTAGGGGTGTGGTCCTGGTCAAGACAATCTCCTGAACTCCAAACTGAATGTCAGAATGGGAAAGAAAGGGGATTTAAGCAATTTTGAGGGTGGCACGGTTGTTGGTGCCAGACGGGCCGGTCTGAGTATAACCATAGACTGAAATAACCACTTGTTACAACTGAGGTATGCAGCAAAGCGTTTGTGAAGCCACAACACGCACAACCTTGAGGCGGATGGGCTACAACAGCAGAAGACCCCACCGGGTACCACTCATCTCCACTACAAATAGGAAAAAGAGGCTACAATATGGGCTACAAAAGGGCCATTCCTGAGATATTGGCCTTTTCCACATCGGCACTGCCCAGAATAAAATATAAGATATTTTATTTAAAAGCCAGCCATTTAAAAAAACAATTTTTTTTAACAAAAACAATGTGAATATTAGGAGTGAATGTCACCCAATTCATATTAATGAGCTAGGTTAGTAAAGCTTATATACCAACCTGCTACAATCTATAAAAATGCTCACTGAAATGATTCTCAGCGCTAATGTGCAGAAGACGTGGGATAACACAACTAGGATGACCTCGCTTGAACAAAAAGACTGATAGGAACTATCCAATGCCTGTGATGACAGTGTTTTAGAGGGCTTCTGGGTGAAACGGCTGAGAAAATTGCAAGCCTTGAGGAAGGAATATGTGTGTTTGCCTCTGTATGTGTGTGTGCACACTCTCCTGCTGATAATAGAAAGTGTCACAACCTAAAAGACTTTTCCTTAAATGGATACACAGCAAAACTTATTTAGTATTTTTGTCTTGTTTCCGGTCCAAATATCTAAATATTCTTAAGTAATGTAGATGAGTAAAATGACATAAGATATTATGTCTTGTTTTCTGAAAAATTAATAAATAAATTATATATATATATATATATATATATATATATATATATATGAATTGTTGCTTAAAACAAGCTAAATGATCTGCCAATTGGGTAAGTAAAATATTCTAAATTCAAATAGAAACAATATTATTTGTCATACCCCATTAGCAGATCATTTTGCTTGTTTTAAGCAAAAACTCACTTTATTTATTTATTTTATTTTCAGAAAACCAGACATAATATCTTATGGCATTTTACTCATCTAGCAAATGCATCTTGATTTAAGAATGCTTTGATATTTGGACTGGAAACCAGACAAAAAAGAGCATTTTTTTTTTTACAGTGTAAAATAACCTAAAAAACACACACAGATGTACAGTGCATCTCATTCATGCTAGTGAGAATATCAGGCACATAGGCTATCCCACTTATCAAATGTGAGAAGCACAAGAGTAAACACAAACAATCCTCTCTTTATTACTTCTATAAATGCAAAGGTTCAAATGCAAAGGGATGCATAACTGCAAATAAGAGTGTGAGTCATAAACTGAACGGTGCGAGAATATTGTCGGCTGTCAGTCTTCCGTGTTTGTGGCTCTAGCTTTTATTTCACACTCTCTGCTCTAGCTAATTACCACTGTAATAACAACAATGGCAATTTACATAGCAAACACTATCAGGAGAAGCACAGACACTTGTGAATGAGCTTGTGCGCTCAGTGCTGTTTGCGGGTTAGTGTGTTTGTTCGCTGCTTCTTTGGTTACTTTGAGGCACACGGGGGCACATCGATTTCCCCTCTTCCATTATAATGACGCAGATAATGTGCTTGTTTCATGCTCCACTGTAGCCAAACACTCCATTGTTTCTCTATTTAAATACTAAAAAATCAACCGTAGGAGATTTTTTGATGTTTGCTGGATTTAGAGAATTAGACCATGAAAAATAATCAGCAAAACCCACAATGCATGGCAGGCTCAGTAGTCTCACTTCTGACCTGGTGGCTCGTGACCTAAAAGTGGTTTATACTTACCATAATTATAATAAAATAAATAGGTTAACAGGATACAACACCTATATTTTGTAATTGATGTCAAAGGTTGTGTTTAAATAAAATGTGCGATATTTTGGTGCACGTTCATCCGATATTTTGTAGAATCTAGCCAAATTAGACAAATGCTGACAGATTATGTAATATGGCCCTATTATTGAAAACCATGGACAAAATGAGAGAAAATACAATAAATACATTAAAGGAATAATGTAGGCCGGGTTCATGCTCAAAGACAGCATTTGTGACATAATGTTAATTATGAAAAAAAAAAATGCTTTTTCAAAATTGAAAGTTTTTAAAATATTTTATTTAAATTAACATTTTATTTTAATTAACTGAAAATATTTTGGTGGTTTTTACACATTTATCAAAATACCCACAGTATCAATAGTATAACCATAAGAGATAAACAATGCATGTTAACATGATTTGAGTGTAAAAACTAAATCAATTTCACAACTTTGTCGCCATGTCAACACAATACTGTTTTAAACAGCTTTTACAGATCAAATCAAATTTTATCAGAAGAATGAACGTGTTTGCTTTTATAAATTATTAGCTTGACATTTATGTTTTTCATAATTGGTCCAATTGTCACATTCAGTTGTGGTTTCCTTTCATTTAGTTTGTCACCACCATGTATTTAAGTTCCTCCCTGTTCACTGTGTTTGTCGGTCGGTGTTTGCGTTTGCGTTGTTGCATGCACATACGGTTACACTTTCTATCTGTTTATTTTTATTAAAAAAACATTTCATAGTGGAACCTGTTATCATCTTCTTTGTCATTGTTGCACCAATTGACTTCCTTTTTTAAAAGATTTAGTTTTTCGTGGGAAACGGCATTACACCAGAAATGCTGTCAACTGACCTTTACTTGTATTAAAGGTCCCGTTCTATGCCCCTTTTCACAAGATGTAAAATGAGTCTCTGATGTCCCCAGAGTGTGTCTGTGAAGTTTCAGCTCAAAATACCCAACAGATCATTTTTTACAGCATGTTTAAATTGTCTTTTTTGAGGACTCAGAAAAACGCGCTGTTTTAGTGTGTGCCCTTTAAATGCAAATAAGCTCCTGCTGCACGACACAGGGGGCGGAGCTTCAAGAGCTCGCACTCAGACTCTTAGGACAATTTCATCTCATGGAATAATGATAACATCAGCAACTCTCAGTAACGGTGTTCATTTCGAGTCGGACAATAATGCCTACAGAGTCAGAGGGCTGTATAGAGATGGAACAGGTATAGTTTAGTAGTTTAATTACGGTTATTATAACGTATTTGTCATCTGCTTGTATGTATCCATTATTTATTAATAGCCTACAAGTCTGCTGTGTCAGACCAGGTTCGAATGATGATCAAACATAAACTGATGAGTTTAATAAAGTTTATTGTACATCACACAAAAGATGAAGCGTCAGTTTTACTTCAGAAAATCACCGTAAGAGCTGAGTAAACACAGTAAGTTATAAGAAGTGCGCGAGTTGAGGGAGTTGAGGGAGCATTCCCGTGGGCGGAGGTTAGTCAGAGAGCTGTTCTACTGACGTCATTAAAAACGGAAGTAGAGCGATGTAGTCCAAACGAGCCGTTCACTGTAGGCGACTTCTGTTAAATAAAATATCTCGCTTGGCATTGAACTTTGAGCTTTATAATTTTACAGATATTATTTATACTCTAACAACAACATTACACACTAACTTAAGTTTGAAACATGGGATCACGAAGAACGGGACCTTTAAATCAGGCATATTCCATTTTAAAAAAAAAAGAATAAAAAATGGTCTGTCAACCAAAATGAATTTTGTGCATTGCATTATTGGTTGCAGAAAGCACAAAATCAAATGTCATGTTGTCTATGCAGTTCATAGTAATAATAATAACAAATGTTAAATCAAAAGGAACTTTTTCAACTTTGTGCGAAAAAAAGAAAAAGAAAAGAAAAACTTGTCCAATGTGAAACAGGCAAAACCAGTTGAGAACCACTGATCTGGATCCATGGTCTGTTAAGATAAAGGGGCTCAGAAGAATGACAAGGTTCTTGAGATTGTTTCAGTCAGGCAGGAGTAGATTTAGCAGCTTTGTGTGAAATCTCACTGGGTTACAGTAATGTGAAACCCACAGACTGTTCAGCAGGAGAAAAAATATATCTTTTTAACATTCATTTTCACCTCAGTGAAGCCAGGCTGAAGCTAATTACAGCAGGATAAAAAGACGGCCAGAGAGAAGAATGAAGTGAGACAAAGAACACATGCTGATTCAGTTAACTATAGTGTCTTCTGTTTTTACAGAATTCGTTAAAACTCAATAGAAAGTTTTCAACTGCATTCAACACTGGACCTTTACAGCCATTTACTATTGGTTTGTCTCTTTATATTCTAAAACCTCCAGACAGATCTAAAATCACACAAATCATTTTGAATGATAATGTAAACCTAACCCTCAGAGGCCCACGCATGGTTAAAAAATATGATGATGATGAAATTGTGGAAAATTCTAAACTGTCATAATATACAAGTACAAATGCTTTGACATTCTCCAGAAGTTATTCCAGCAAGCTGATGCTGAACTTCAGATAATCCTCAAATATTCTTACACTTTTATCTGTGATTTACTAAATGTACTCTACTGTGAATAACAACAACAACGTTGATAAAGATCCACTACTGCATTCTTCTTTTTTATGTATTTAGATAAGTCTCAGATAGCCAGAACTTCAGGCTGACAGCAGAAGGTCTGGACTCGATTGCAGCTTTCATTGGTCAATGACCGACCAGAAATCGTCTGACTGACATGTAAAGCAACCAATTCTTTTTTTCGTTTAGGGGCGTAAAAATGTAACGTTGATGTCCATACAATAACAGACCGGTGTGTAAAACTCTAGGACGTCTATCGCAAACTTTATATACTTCACATAGGCTACTTTTGAAAATCCAGCGTTTGGTTGATCCTGACAAACGCTCATTGTCACAGCTGAAAACATTCAAAAACAGCGTTCTTCTTCCATGAGGGGGTTTGGCTTCATGGCATCATTGTCTCACAGACATCCTGAGAGGATGTCTTCAAGACTATTTCCAGTTAAGTGTGGCATATGCATCAGACGTTCATCCAGCGGTCCGTGGGCATGACGAGGTTGAGACTACTTGGTTAGTTAGTTAGTTAGTTCGGTTGGTAAGTAGTAGGTACAGCCCTGGATGGGCACTGATTACTACTCTAGACCTTCCCAAAACTTCTTGAGAACATTATAAATGTAAACCACTTGCACCAAAACACCAATTTATTGCATTGTTAAACTGAATCTTCAAAATGCCATGTGTTATATACAATCCAACATAGCTGAAGCGACTTACAGTGGCTTTCAATCAATATACATCCTTTCTTCTTCAAATGTGGAATTAGTTAAGTATGACAAATTCATGAATCTTTAGAGTCACGAGGGTGAACTGCATCTTTCTTTTTCCCCGTTTTGTAGATACACATCGCCATGGCAATGTTTTGCCGGTGGAGGCCCAGTTTGTTTCTCTCAGATTTACCTGCAACCTTCAGGCACCACAATGTGATGGGAATTACTGCAGCGATCAAGGCAAGCAGCACTCCTATTAAACCTGCTTCTACAATGTAGAATGATGGACATAATGTTCAACCTGGATCCTGGTGGTTGATGATTAATGGCTCTAATTAATCCTTGATTTCATTAAAGTTAAGCATTAATGGGGACATTGGATTTATAAATGATACATTGATTCATAAATTCAGATTAAAAGGAAGAGAAATGGATTGACTGAAAACAACTGCATCTCTATCTGCAGAGAATCTGTGTGGTTCCCTGTGGGAAAACTTTGTTAGCTCACCATACCTTGGTTAACCATGCGTGGACACTCGGAGGCAGTGAAATATTGAGTTATCAACTGGACAAAAATATTTAACGCTAGTCAATACAAATTAGGCAGGCCCAGAGGGTTTTAAGGGAATAGCTCACCCAAAAAGGGCATTATTTACTAACCATCATGCCATTCCAAACCTGTATGCTGTTATTTAGGCTATTAAAGTATCACGTTTGTGAATTAAGCAGGAATTGTTACTCAACTCTAATGACAAGTATCATTATACAAACTGAGCACAAAGATGCTCTCAAGCAATGACTGAAAACAAACTTAATCCATAAAGTGCAACCCATGAACTACATTCCAAGTATTTGGGTATATATATATATTGGCCATATAAATAACAGCCACTGCACCAAATTGTATCTTTTTGCTCAGTTTTTGAATTAAATTGAGGTGTTTTTTCCTCAAGCATGAGCTCCAAATCATACTTTTCCAGCAATAAAATCCTAATGTATCAAGTAAACAAAAACAAAAAACACATATGCAAACACATATTGTATGCTGATTTTCTTTAGATTTAATTAAAACGTTCAATAAACTGTTCCATCTCAAAAAATTATAATTTTCGGACTATTGTTTCATGTCACACTTCACAGGGATAAGCTAAATATGAGCTTTGGGAGGTTAGGGTTATTAGTGATTTATGACTTCACTGATATGATGTGGAAGTCTTTGAATGCATCACACACGTTGTTTGGCCCTTTTTATGATACTTCCATGGTGTCATTTTTGTCCTTTTTTAATCTAGACAGCTGTAGTCATTATGAACTATCATTGAATGTAAACAACGGTTGTCCTCCATTCCTTTAATTCAAGGTTAAAAGGACATATTCATTGTGATGTTACACCTGCACAAATAAGTCTCTCGCTGAGTCCTTCCTCGAAATGAAAGACAATATTCACATTCAGTCACAAGACTCTTGGGCTACAATATGCATTAAGAGCGTAAATCCCCTCTTTTCTCTATGAGGGGTTTAACAGCAGAGCCGAGGGAACCATCTCTCTCCACGAGGGATTAGAAAAGAGCTTGGATTCAATTCACTTTATTATTCAACGGCTATTGCGTGCTCGAGGAAATGTGTTTAAAACCCAACACACAAGCAAGGTGACTGTCACATAATAAAGGCCCTGAGTGTACCAACATTACGTTTAAAGAGCAAAAATATCTAGATTGAAGACTCAGTAGAGTGGAGAGCTAAGCCACTGCTACACTCCTGAGTGAACAGACTCAGATAAAGTTTAATGGGATATGTAGTGCTGTTTAATTCTCTTCCTTCTTTGACAGATATTCAGAGTTAATTGATTTAGAGTGACTTACAATGGCAAGACACGTCGGATGAGTAATCCTTTTCGATACTGCTCATTTACTGCGTGAAGGATCTGCATATATACATGAGAATTTCAGCCTGTAAATTCAGTCACCACCTGGAGCGCTGCCGTCCAATTCACATCCGAGAGCCAATCAATCTGATCATTCATATTCATGAATATTCATGTCATGCATAGTTGTAGATGCAGAGGATGACAAAGAAGATTAGGTTAAAAGTCTTTAATTACAAACTGGATAGATCAACTCATGCATTAAAGAGAACGGATAACACTGAAAAGACTGCAACTTAAATACAAAGCAAATTAGGGAAATAATAATCAAGACCTGTGAGAATAAATGAATCACCATAACTGATGGAGGAAGCAAGAAAACTGAACAAAGGAACACATGAGACTGAACATAACAAACTAAAAGTCCATGAAAATGAAATTAAATAAACAGACCCGTGACATTACGCCCCCTCCCGGAAGGTTCAACGTCACACCGTGACAAGGGAGATGTGGGGGCTTTGGAGGAGGACGAGGAGTTAGCAAAGGGCTGGCAATAGCAGGCAGACGGGCAGTATTGAGGGAGTATCCATGGGGGCGAAGACAGGAGGAGTGGCCAGATGGTACAGACCCAGAGCACTGTGAAGATGACAGCCCACGGTGGCGTCAATGGAGGGAGGAGCAAAGGTTTAGCCTTGGCCGGCGACCTCCGGGACGACCGGCTGAGACAGAGCCGATGTCAGGGTATCCCAGGGCGATGACGAAGAGCCGATGGAACTGGGACACCGCTGGCACAGGAGACCTAGGTGGAGCCTCAGCGACGAGTGTCCGAGGTGAAACTAGAGCACTCGAGGACTGAGGTGGAGCCGGAATGCCCGAGGACCTAGGCAGAGCTGGAGGGACGGAGGAGCCCACTGAAGCCGTAAGGGTGGAGAGACAGAGCTCTGCGGAAGGTTCGCAGGTCCGTGGTGCAGGCAGGGTGACGACTGGGTACTGAGGGAACCAGGTGGAGCCGTAAGGCGGGGGTCTCTGGTGGAGCTGAGGGTGGGAGGCCAACAGGTCGATGGACAGAGGTGGAATGAGGGGACCCGAGGCTGGAGGTGGAGCCACAGGATCCTCTCGCTCATGAGAGGCTGGTGAGTGCCTGACCTCTTCTTATCCACACTGCAAGGCGTCATGGGGGGGAGACGGAGGACTGCACGAAATAAGCTGAGACAGGGTTGGAGGACTGGCAGTGTTAAATAATGGAGGTGGGAGAGGGAGGTTGGGCGGGATTACTGATAACAGTTCACAGTTTATGCAGAGCGATGATTCAGTCTCTGTGCTGGTAAAACCAGCAATGATGAAGAAAGTGCACATAGCACATAGGGAGGCAGTATTACAGTGTCCCCGCCTATTACCCAATCCTCACCAGTATCCAACTCCACCAAAATTCCCACATGGTCGTCTGTTGCCGGCTCACACCCCTGGCCAGACTCATGTTGGGGCTTCAGGGCATTTGTGGGTGCTGTTGACACAGGCTCTGTGCTCGCGGCGGGTGGAAGCTCTCCGCCTGAGGTGTTGTAGTCTCCTCCGTGGTGAGAGGGGTTGGTGGGCTGGGCTCTGGATCTGGTTGCGTGATGTCTGTGAATGTGGCCGGACTAAGCTCTCCTCTGGCCAACGAACGATGATTTAGGCTGCATTACAAGTCAGAATTCAGATCGGGATCTGTAGCATTCAAATATTCGCCCAGTTCCTGATATTCATCAAAGTCTCAATAATAGATGCACAGTCTGGTTGAACAAATAACGTACTGTGATATGTCTATGGTATGTCTTTATTAAATGGACTCATGTAAACATTCACAATGCATGCTTGAAGTGAACTCAAACTCCTAGACTAATGAGACACTAACCTGATAACTAACCACAAACCTAGATTAACTCCAATCAAGACGAGATTGAAGGCTTTATTCAGAGACTGTCCAATAAAAACACGCCAAAGAGTTTCTGTTCATAAGAATCATTGATGTGAACATTCATCTAAACAGATTCACATACTTTGTCCAGCAAACGTATTTAATAAAAAAAATTATAAAAAAAAGAGATCATGATTAGGCTAATAATGTTAGGTAAGATTAATCACAAATAATCACAATATTATTTATTTTTTATAATCAATATATTTACATAATATCTGTTTAATGACATCTTAATTTTGAGACAGATTATTCTTATAAATGCATATGTTGGAACTTGTTTGCATGTATTAGCTATTAAATTAACACATTTTAAATTATTATACGTAATTATTGTTATACGTAACATAAATATCTACAGGTAGCTCTAGACAAGCAAAGCAATATTTTTTTTTTTTTTTTTTTTGCGTTTAGTGTTGCTAGTAATGCAATGGCATCTTTTGAACTTAGAGATTATTCTTATGAATGCATATATTGGTGCTCGTTTGCATGTATTACCTCTGGAATTGCCACAAGTATAGGAAGTGAAAAAAGGAGCTGCATTAACCCTTAAAGTCCCTGTAAAGTCAAAATGAAGTATGTGTTCTGAGTTTGTCACACCACAGACAAATGTGTTATTAGCCACCCAGCCAAATTTGAATGATAAAAAAAGCCGACAAGTACATAAAATAAGCTTTTAAAATCTTGAAAAAATTAGCAGTAGTCTCTGCTCTCAAACGCTGGGGGCGTGTCCGCTGGCTGCGCTGAAACCACGCCCACTCGCGGGAAAGCTGCCTTCGCCACACTCAACTCTGTCACCGCTACAGCCGAAATGGATGCTTTAGTAGTGTTACTGTGTGGTCTCCGACTACCAATTTATAATTATAACATAACCACACAAGGCAACTTACACTCATTGGTGGGCACGCACTGCCGATGATGGCACCAGTTGTCGGCGCGACGGGAGGATAAAGGGGGGAGATAGTCGGTTCGGCCCGTTCGGCCACATTCACCAGTAACAGCGGATTATCAGTGAATCCCAGTTGTCTCCGACGAACATTTATAAAACTATCCCGTGTAAAATGATCACTACAGATGCGGGTTTTGTCGGTGATCCTCATCTCTCCATCAAGGTGGCTCTTCACAAAATTAATACACCTCTTCTTGATGTGATCGTTTTTCGGAAATGTAAATAAGGACACCGATCTGTTTTGTACGTGATGGCATCCAGGTAGTACGCATTTCCGTGATGAAGGCATTGCTAGCTAGCAAACTGTAGGCGAGTATCTAATAGACTGACGCGATTGATCGGCAAACTGATGTGAATTTGCTCTAGTGTGGCTCCAGTGCATCATCAAGTAGGGGCGTGTCCAGGAGCTCAGGGGCTCCAGTGCGTCATCGAGCCCCCTTTTAGCCCCGCCCAGAAGATCCGGAAAATTGCAATGGTGAAAAACTGTTTAACGGTCTAACTCCACAATTCAGTACTTCACAGTTCACAGTCTTTGTAAAATGTGTTAGCAATACATTTCTAACATTTATAATGTGTTTAGAATTTTTTTTTTAAATTGCCTTTACAGGGACTTTAAATGCATACCTCGGGTATTCAGTGACCTGGGATGTCATTCACTACCCTCCTCCTATTTTTTAAAAGTTAGACATCAACCTTCTTAGTATTCCTCAATCGATTCATTATAAACCATATAACAAGAAAACAATAATGACATTGTAAAAGAATGTCTGTTTTCCCATACAGTTTTTGTTTGTTTTTTGTAAAAAAATAATAATTATGGGGTGACCAGAAAAATGACCTGAGGTGTGTAACAGTGTAAGAATTTTTAAACAATCATTTAATCTTTCATGACTGAATTTCATGAAGGATGGAAACTGCATGCATAAACACATTCTTCAAATAAAACTAATCTGTGTCAATTTAAAACAGCTATTAGCAATGCAAATCAACATTTGTTTTCTAGGCACATCATTTATCTGAAGCTTTTTAAACAAGGAACTGATGGGACTAATTGTTTCAAACTGCAAACGTTAGAGGTTTGATGACCAATTACTAGTTTTGGTTTTGATGACCATAAGGAAAGAGTCGCAACATCAGCAATCATTTACTTCATACATTTAGCTGATGAAAACTGACATTTATTGTATCCAAGTAACCAAATTTGAGTCTGAAACAGCTGACTGCTTCACGCCTTCCTCCCGTGTGTGCTGAGTCTCAGCTCTTTGTGTTGCTGTTTGCTGTGTAACTGCTATCAACAATATTAAATCATACCTAAATTGTAATTAATTTTTAACAAGAGCATTATTTAACATTTATAGTACCTTTCATTGTCGCTGAGACAAGATTTCAAAATCTATGTAGCATGGTTTCCCCAAAACAAATGAAGCGGAAGCTGATTTCTTTGGTCAACTCAATCACGCAGTGCAGTCACCTGTCAAGAAAAGTTCAGACTTCATGGATTCAGTTCGGAAATATCATGGATGGAGCTGATCATGACAAACAGTTATACTAGGATGTGCTACCAAGAGATAGGAGTTAGAATTTGTTTCAGAATTTTGTAGGAAATCAGCACTGTGATCAACATGACCGATGAATTCTTGCTTAACTGGTTTAATAACAACACATTTTACGTTATTATAGTTAATTACTATGTTATAATAACCACCAAGTGTATCTACACTACCGGTCAAAAGTTTGGGGTCAGTAAGATTTTTTATGTTTTTAAATGAAGTCTCTTCTGCTCACCAAGGCTGCAATTATTTGATAAAAAAAAAAAAAAAAACAGTAATATTGTGAAATATTATTACAATTTAAAACAGCGGTTTTCTATGTGAATATATAGTAAAGTGTAATTTATTCGTGTGATCAAAGCTGAATTTACAGCATCATTACTCCAGTCTTCAGTGTCACATTTTTAAAATTATTATAATATGAAATTATTATAATATGATGCTCAAGAAACATTTATGATTATTATCCATGTTGAAAACAGTTTTTTACATTTTTATTTCAGGATTCTTTGATGAATAGAAAGTTCAAAAGAACAGCATTTATTTAAAATATAATCTTTTCTAACATTATAAATGTCTTTACTGTATAACTTTTGATCAATTTAACTCATCCTTGATGAATAAAAGTATTTTCTAATTTCTTTCCCCCAAAAATAAAAAATAAATTTTTACTGACCCCAAACTTTTGAATGGTAGTGATTAATGTTACAAAAGCTTTCCATTTCAGATCAATGCTGTTCTTTTGAACTTTCTATTCATCAAAGAATCCTGAAATAAAAATGTAAAAAACTGTTTTCAACATTGATAATAATCATAAATGTTTCTTGAGCATCATATTATAATAATTTCATATTATAATAATTTTAAAAATGTGACACTGAAGACTGGAGTAATGATGCTGTAAATTCAGCTTTGATCACACGAATAAATTACACTTTCACATAGAAAACCGCTGTTTTAAATTGTAACACGATGTTGTAATTGTAAATTGTTTTTTTTTTGGTATTTTTTATCAAATAATTGCAGCCTTGGTGAGCAGAAGAGACTTCATTTAAAAACATACAAAATCTTACTGACCCCAAACTTTTGACCGGTAGTGTACTAGCAGCTTAGAAAAAACAAAACAATTACTATTTTTGTAATACTGTTTAAACTTCAGGTTTAAAACAAGACCAAATTCATCCACTGAGCAGTACAAACGTTATAATAATGCAGGATTGAGAAAATTAAGTCAAATCAAATTTTTACTCAAAAGGTATGCTCAGCAGTCTCGGTCTAAAGTTCAGGAGGTTTAAGAGGTTGTGTTTTTAATCATTTCCCCCCGCTGTAGCTCTAAGTTTCTCTAAGCACAAAACTCCCACCTGCCTGCTCTTTGTCTCACACCAATCTATTTCTGCTCAATCCAGACGGCTTGTCCATTTTGAAGAGGACTCAGAGGAGAAAGCTGGAACACAGTTATACTGCTGCAACAGCACTCCCTTCAACAAACCCCAAATCAAATCAAGAGTTCTGTAAAAACATATCTCAACTGAAAAAAAGCTAAAACTCATAAATAACCTCCACTCGACAATCAACTCAGAAAACTAATTTACAACTAAAAGAAATATCTACTTCAACAACAAAAATATCTCAATATAATAGCAAGCGCTCACATACAATTAACCTCAAAACCAAATTAAAAACACATCACGTTATATATATTACTAGATTTTATTACAGTTTTTACTGGCTAAGTTTAATAGAGTGGAACTCATTTCTGGCCTCTAGCAGCAGTCAAACGCCGACCCCTCAGAGAACAGCCTATGAGCGGCACGGACAGCAGCTGTGTATGAGCGGATGAGTTATATCACTGCTTCCACTCAGAGAGTTTGACTCAAAGCTGCCGCCGGCAGGAGGAAGAGGTTGTTTTAAAAACAGCAAGAGAATGGACCTGACCTCAATATTATTTTAGCAATGAACACATGGAAGTGTAGCAGTCTGTTGTTGACAGTCAACAATGCCCACAGATTTATGCCCAGTGAAATGTAGTCCGTAAGAACTCGCATAGTACCAAGTGACACACCGGAATTACACGGCTAATCGTCATCAATGGGGAAATTGGCTTTTTAGCAGCAGAATGGTGTGTGTGATCTACCTGCAAGGGCTAACAGTGTAATGTCTAGATTTGGTTTTTGGTTCATGTTTCAGGTCACAGTCATATTTCTTGTCTTGTCATGTGATTCCCAGGGTTCTCAAGTATCACGCATTGGCCGTGAGACACACGCAATTCAACCAGTTCACACGCTCACACGCCACACTGTGTATTTCTCACGCTGAAAAGGCAATGCCAACCAAGTTGTCCTGCAAGCTTTATATATAACGTTGTATACGAGGCGCAGGCACACAAAGTGGAGTTTCCTGCCTCCAGCACGTATCTCGGCCAGATTGCGTTCGTTACAAAGCAACATAGATGCGCGAACACACGGAAGTTGACGGAACATTCTCGGCCACTGTACGTTCGTTTCGTTATAAGCAAAGCAACAACATCGCGCGAACACGCGTCGTGATCCGATGGTCGTGATGGAGATGGTAATTTGGAAGAAAGCTCGTCTAACATTTTTCTAGAACAGTTAATATATATAGCCCATCGTATACATTATTATTGATGCGGTAAAAAACTCTACATCTAGGCTACTTTGCAACCAGGCCAGAAGCTTTGGCTCAGTTTGGCTAGCTTATGTTATCTGAAACTAAAGGAAATGTTAGTGGGTATGGGAAGGAATGAAGATGTATTTCTTCATTTTATTTATAATTATATATTATAGCCTACTGTATTAATAGTATTTCTAGTTAGGCTACATTAAGGCTACATGTATTAAAGCAGAGTGCTCTGGGTAATATTTGATATCCTGTCAAAACATATAGCCTACATTAATCATTTTGCATTTGTATTTTTCAAAGATGTCAGGGAAAAAGCAAAAATATATTTTATCTTTAAAATCTTTAAGATTTTATCTTTAAGACTAGACACATTCAAAATGCAAAAATATTTGTTTTTCCAAACTGGAGCGATTTATATTTTTGTAATTTTAGTATATTTTTAATTTTTAAATATAACATTAAAGAGTATATTTGATGTGATGAATTGCTCTGTCATTTATCCGATTTACCAATTGTTATCATTTCAATTTGTGCTGGTTAATTATGAACAATGGGTAAAAAAAGGGGGGTGGGGATGGACGGGGGCGTGGCTCCATTAGGACTCCTCCCCTAACCGCTTGTGATCTCACTCCAAGCTTTTGATCAAACTTGAGAACCCTGGATTCCCTAGCCCTCATGTTGATCCTGCCATGTGCTTCCTTAGTCTCTCATGTTGTCATAATTGTCTAATCATGTTCACAGGTGTCTGGTTTACTGATTAGACCATATGTGTTTTTAAGCCCTCATGTTTGTCATTCATCTTTGTCTTTTATTGATGTTGTAACCTACTGTTGGTGAGTTTTCTGCTTAAGTTTTAGTTTATAAAAAAAAAAAAAAAAGTCCTCTTACCGGCTCCCGCTTCCTCTCCCCCTCCCTCTCATTTCCGTCAATACAACCAACGTGACATGCGCCGGTAGTAAGCGGGAGCCGGTAAGAGGACTTTTCACGAGTGAAGATATTATTGCGCCAAGTCGAAGTGCTCAAAAGCACTTGTTATGGTATTCCGCCATACAATATAGTCATCAATTTTAAACGCTTAGAAAAGCGCAACGTTTTATTTTGTGTCACCAGCCTAGGTCGAGTTACACTACTCGAGTAACTGTGTTTAAATAGGGAAAACGAGGAAATGTTTGGTCGCTTCTCTTTTTGGCCCATATTTAATGCACTGGGCTAGCTAAGTGCTAACATAGTTTTGCGGCAATACAGAGCGATATAGTGCACGCACTGAGACGAGAGAGGTATGTATCAACTCGTCTTAGTTAAGGGAAAAACATAGTTTAATATGAAAAACCGGTGGAGTATCCCTTTAACAGACGCTTTTATCCAAAGCGACTAACAAATGAGAACAATAGAAGCAGTTAAACTTGAATTTGATGCGAGCAGCAACTGGCAACTAGTGCAATTTTGTGAGGATAGGAGTAACATGTGCTCTCTTCGGCTCGTTAAAGACCACTCTAGCTGCAGAATTTTGGATCAGTTGCAGAAGTTTGATAGTGCAAGCTGGAAAACCTGCCAGGAGAGCATTACAATAGTCCAGTCTGGATAGAACAAGTGCTTGGACAAGGAGTTGTGTAGCATGCTCTGATAGGAAGGGCCTAATCCTCCTGATGTTGTATAAGGCAAATCTGCAGGACCGGGCAGTTCTAGCAATGTGGTCTGTAAAGTTCAATTGATCATCAATCACAACTCCAGGGTTCCTGGCTGACCTTGATGGAGTTATGGATGAGCCTGTCTAAATGAAGAAGTTGTGTAGTGTTGGATTGGCCGGGACCACAAGCAACTCTGTCTTTGGAAGGTTTGGTTGAAGGTGGTGGTCCTTCATCCAGCCAGAAATTTCTGTCAGGCAGGCTGAGATGCGAGCAGCTACAGTTGAATCCTCCGGCTGGAATGAGAGATAGAGCTGTGTGTCATCAGCGTAGCAGTGATAGGAAAAGCCATGTTTCTGAATCACAGATCCTAGTGATGTCATGTAGATGGAGAAGAGAAGTGGTCCAAGCACTGAGCCCTGATGCACCCCAGTAGCTAGATGTTGGGTCTTTGACACCTCTCCCCTCCACGTAACCCTGAATGACCTACCTGAGAGGTAAAACTTGAACCACTGGATGATTGACAGGAGTATCTGGTGTTAACAGTGACAATAGCAGCAGACAGATCCAGGAGGACCAGTCTCAGATCTTCAATTACCCAGAGCAGGGCAGTCTCAGTTGAGTGTCCACTTTTAAAAAACAGACTGGTTGTTGTCAAGAAGATTGTTCTGTGTAAGAAAGGAAGAGATCTGGTTGAAAACAACTCATTCAAGTGTATTCGCGACGAATGGAAGAAGGGATACCGGTCTGTAATTTAGAGTGGGTTTCAGAAGCAGTGGGGTTACATCAGATAACCAGGGGGCAGAGGGTGTGGCGCGAGTTGGCCTGGAGGAAAGGGGGCAGAAATTGTCCAAAGTTGTTAAATTGGAGAAAAGAGTATCAGTTGCACTGTTAGTATCTAGTGTTGAGAGCTGATCAGGTGGAGGAGGTGTGGATGAGACCAGTAAGGATAGGTGAGAGGGTGAGAGTGAGCGTAGGTTTCGCCCGAAAGGTCACCTGTGGAGGAGTGTGTGTTGTATTCTGAGCCAGGTTGATGTTGCAGCGCGTGTAAATAAGGTCTAGTTGGTTACCTGATTTGTGAGTAGCCGCAGTAGATACTCGTTTGAGGTCAAATGAGGCAAGCAGAGTGTGGAAATCAGCAGCCTGAGGCTTTTCTAGGTGAATGTTGAAGTCTCCAAGAACTACGAGAGGAGTACCATCCTCAGGGAAAGATAAGAGTAGCACATCAAGCTCCTCCAAGAAACTGGCAAGTTGACCTGGTGGACGATAAACAACTACAAAATGGATTTTAATAGGCCTAGTGATGGTAATTGAATGCGATTCAAATGAGCTGTTGTTACACAGAGGTTGTAAAGGATAAAATTTCCAATAGTTTGAGATGAGAAGACCAGTACCTCCACCCCGTCCGGTCAGACGAGGGGTGTGTGAGAAAGTGAAGTTAGTGGAGAGGGCAGCAGGTGTGGCAGTGTCCTCTGGTCTGATCCAGGTCTCAGTTAGGGCCAATAGGCTGAGACCTGAATGACTAAAATTAGATGTAATGAAATCAGCTTTGATTACAATGGACTGACAATTACAGAGGCCGATGCGAAAAGAGAACTAAGTACTAGAAGACACCGGAAAGGTACGCAGATTGCTAGGATTGTGCTGCTTCCTACGTGTGACATTTGATTCACGCGTGTTAGTAATAGTAGGGATTTGAAAACACATAGTATAAGAGAGCTCACAAACAGAAAGATGGGAAGAAAAGTTTTGTAGAAGAGCACAATAAACAAACACTGTTTCCTAGTTACTACAACAGCACTTAAATCGAATGAGAAAAGGATACAAAACGCTTCCAGTTACTGTCACCTCCTGTTGCTTGACTGCTTCTTTCTAATAAGTGCTACAAAACACACTGTTTAAATAGCGCTGTATACAACTGTATAAATACTATATAAATAGTTGTTTGATACTACCTCTTACTATGTTTTGGAGTTTTGCAGAAATGTAGGTAGAGGCACATTTTTCCACTGGGCCTATATGTTGGATATAACCAGTACAAAGATAAACTCTCACCAACATGGATAAGCTGCATTTAGATGGAGGTTTCTTTTTTAAGTGGGAGAGAGAAAGATAATGTGAAAAAAAAAAATCCCTGTTCTGTTGTAGCTGGGTGGTTTGTCCTTCACATGGAACAGACAGGGTAAGGTCATCATATACACTCAAGAGCTGTTGTTTCAAGTGATATGTGAGTGTGAAGGTCAGTGAATAGAGTCTGGTCAAGATGCAGCTGCTATTGTAAAATGTTTCTTTCTTTTCTTGTCAGTCATACATGATAAATGTGTCTTCTTGGTGTCCTAATAAATTGATAAATGCAGCTTTAGAAGGTTGCAGAAGCTAAAAGTGCTTGATTATACAGACAATGCTTGACATTTTCTAATTAAATGTAATGCATAAACATTGTCAATCTACATCCAAACATATGGAATCTAATACGGAGTGTCTATTTACACTAACTCCTCCCACTAACTCAATATAGCAATATTGTAGGGGCAGAAAGTTTTGACGCAAATCAAGTTCGAATCTGCCTTTTGCCGAATTCCCTCTACTGCCTTTTTCCATCACATATCAAATCGAAAAAGCATTTATTTTTCAATAAAATGAAGAACATATACCAAAAAGTGGAAATAAAGTGTCTAATGTATATATAATAAGTGTTTATCGGTTATGGTTAGGTAGGGCTTTATTGTCCCAATAAGGCGGAATCCATTTATTAATTGTAATAAAAATAATAATTTACACTGTTATTATTGCTTACCGTTTAATGCACAGCAACACTGAAGTGCAAACGGTATCTGCCACTATTTATAAGTATAAAAAAGCATCTAACAACTATTTACACTTATTGCACAGTAAATACTGCTATTTTTACAAAGTGTAAATAGAATCTATCGTTATTTTCCCTTAGTGTAAATATAATCTATTGCTATTTAAACTAAAGTGAATAGCAGCTATCGCTAAGAAAATATGCTATTTTCACTTGGTGCAAATAGCCGTTGCCAATATAATACCATTAAAAGACATTCATTGTGTAACATCGTAGTCCGATGATGAAGAAGATTCAAACTGAAGTGTGTTTTTTAAAACTCAGGCAATACACAAAGATACGATACTGCATGATGCAGATGAACAAAACAGGACAAAGAACTGAATGCAGGAGGAACTTAAATACACAGTGAAAATAAACTATTTAAAAGTGCTCATTAAAAGAAAGTCCATGCCAACTGATTAGTGGTGGGAAACAAAGGAAACGGGTGACTGAAGAGAAACAAATAATTCAAACATGACACATTGATTATGTATATAATAAATACGCTACCATTCAAGTTTGGGTTGTTTTAAAAAGTGTACTGTCACCATAATGTTTAGTTGTATTCAGTTCAAGGAGTTTTAGTTTGTTTTCATTCAGCACATGCATTTCTTTGTTTTTGTTTTCCCGCCACTGATCAGTCACCATGGACACCTTAATCACCACAGCTGTTCGTCGTTGTCTCATCATCACTGTGTATTGAAGTTCCTCTTGAGTTCTCATGCATTGTCCGGTATTGTTTGCGCAGTACACTGTCTCTCTTGTTCTGAGTTGTTTGAATAAGCCCCCTGTTATATCATCCTCTTCTTCTTCTTCTTCTTCATCTTCCTTTGATCATCGTGTTACATGTACTTTGCAATAATGTCAAATTAAGTTTTATTATTTTATTAAAGTGCACTATAAATCATTAATCTAATAATGAATTACATCTGTTTTTTATAAGTATGTATAATGTTTTATTAATTCCATATAAAGATGTCCTTAAGTGGGTCAAAAAACACCCTTAAGTTCAACTAATTGCATTTAATATACATTTTAACTATAATATATGTGCATTTAAGTGTAAATCACATGCAATTAAGTGTACAAATTTATGTTATTTGCGTGATAAGTACTCTTTTTAAAAGTATTCTAAAAGTGTACTTCTTTTTCACAAGGGAAACACTTGCAACAGTTAACTGAACAGAGAAAAACTTCAGTTTAGAACTGATAACTGCATGATACATTAATGGTGCTTTTTTTTTCTCTAATTTGGAAGTTTGACAGCTTTGGTCCTCATTTTCTTTCATTGTGGTAACGTCAGGGTACTCTTCAGAAATTCACTTTTAATGTTCCACTGAAGAAAGAAACTCATGCACATTTGGGGAAATTTTAATTTTTCAGTCAAATGTTTCTTTAATGCATTAATATGTCCTTCAACTTGAGTAAACATTCTGCAGTATTCATAGTACATGAAAAGAAACTTCAGGATCAAAGCCATAAGGCTCTCCAAGAGCACAAAGACAACTATTTCATCGCTCAAAGAGGCATGTAGTAATGAGAAAAGATTCATCCATTAATTGTTTCAGGATTCAGTGAGAGAGGATGTTATGCAGTTATTGAAAAAAAAAAACCCCACAACAACAGTCCTATAGAAGTAACTTCACAAAAAATGTGCTGGATACACTTTATACTGCCTGCTATATTAATGTGGCTGCACACTCTATAATCTTAGCAGGTACAGTAACATCCTGGTACTTTATGCCTATATGTTTCATGAATACTGTGCATTCAGACATCCTGCTTATATGATGTCCTGTTTATTACACCACATACAGTACAGGGAAGTATGTTTCACGTAGTGAACAGGTTTCACAGGTTTTTATACAGAAAATATGCATAGTGTAACTGTACACAATAGACCTATGCATACTATATTATGTAACAATGGTAAGAGTAGTATTTTTTTATGCTATTTTGAACAGGTTTTTCTTGTTTGTTAATTAGTTCCTTGTGTCTATGAATACTCTTAAGCATGATTTTAGCCCCGGATTTTACCTTGCTGGCAGTTTTGTGGAAATCACCAACAGATGCCTGCAATTGGAGGCACATCGGTGCACGTTCATGTGAGTGACAACCGCGTGTGTGAATGATCAAAGACACAATCGGAGAGAAGCTTTGATGTGTCGCCGATGCCCGTGAGATATTTAGCATGCCAAATAGGCAGACCTGTCTGCACCTCAGAGTCCTGCGGTATGAAATGTGCTTGGACTGGAAATTACATCGGCGTCGACCTACAGCCAATGAGAGAGCAAGATACAGATGCAGGGAAAGTACAGGGGGTTCATAAGGCCAGTTCACACCGCACAGACAAATACCAACAAACACCAACAAATAAGTTGGATTTAGAATTTTATGAAAAATAACTGTCATGCTCACAGTGCCCCAACAGACACTAAAAAGGCTGATTGAATATGTTTAGGTGAAAACAAACCCCGACCAACACCAACAGACGCCAACAGGGTTTACACACTGATCCAACAAAACCCAAACGTGTTTGTCTGTGCGGTGTGAATTGGCCTATAGACCTGCAACCGAACATCAGCAAGCAACCTTTCTCTCCTTCATATACTTATTTTTTTTTAGGCAAATCAGTGCACAGACAACTTGGATCGCAAGCTTCTTGTGGGCATTTTAACAGGAAGAAACCCAGTCTCTCACATGATTTCTCTTTGCCTGTAAAGTAGTAATTCTTACTATTGAAATGTGTATTGTGTGACCTCCTGTCACAGATCCGTCATGTAATGTGCACACAACAGCAACTAAATGGTACACCAGACAGTCGTGTGTGTGAGAAGAACAGAGATCCGACGACTGGAAATATTGCAGTGTGTACCCGGCATTACTCTCAACATACCATTTGAGAACCGCTATTTTATAAGATCCTTTCACAGATCTCTGAGGGCACATTTACACGACAACGATGTAATAAAACCAGTTTTTCCTTTGCGTTTTGGACATACAGACGACAACGTTCTCCGTTCACACATCCACAAAAACGATTAAAAACACAGTATTCTTCATGGCCAGTAGGTGGCGATGTCCCTTAGTAAAGACACACTACGCGACTATAAACTGAACACATAATGCGCGTGAGCATGATGTCATCACGGTTTTGTAGTTTACACAGAGACAATAACTGTATTGTTTTCCAAAAACTTGCACTTTGAAACCCGTTTTCAAAAGTTAGTGTTTTCAGGCCCCCAAAACGCCATTGTCGTGTAAATGAACGGCCAAAACGCATAACAATTTTTCAGTTGAATATCGCTTCGAGTAAACGCCCCCTGAGATGAATGTAAGTCTTGGAGTGGAGCTCATATCCATCCCCTATTAGCCATTAAAAGCACCGATTCCATTCAATAAGCCAATAGCAGCATAGAGAGCAGCTGTGTATGAGCAGATGTGGATTCACATAGAGAGATTGGCTCAAAACTGCCACTGGCACTAAGAAGAGGCTTTTTTAAAAACAGCAAGAGAATGGACATATACTCTATTATATTAGCAATGAACACATGGACATAACAGTCTATTGTTGACCCTTGACAATGACCACAGAATGACATCTAATTTATTCAGGATTAGCGTGTAAATACAAGCCAATAGTCACAGCATACGTTCAAATGCTAGATGCATGTTTTCCTTTTTTTAGGTATTTATGCAAGCTTGTTTCCACCCCAATATATATAAAAAAAAAAAGATAAAAAAAGAACAGATTTTTGACTTTATCTCACAATTCTGACTTTTTTTTCATGCAGCAGTTAGTTTATAACTCACAATTCAAACTTCAAAACAAAAAAGTCAGAATTGTGAGTCGTAAACTCGCAATTTGACTTTTTTCTTAGAATTGTGAGACTTTTTTTTTTCTCGCAATTCCAAGTTTATATCTCACAATTCTAAAAATTTTCATAATTGTGAGATTAAAAGGTCACACTTTTTGGTCACATTTTATATTAGGGTCCAATTATCACTATTAACTCACTATTAACTAAGACTTTTGCCTCAATAAACCTAATTAATTAAACCTAATAAGGTAGTTAAGTTTTGGTATTGAGGATTAAGGGATGAAGAATATGCCAGGCAGAATAAGATGTGCTTTATTTGTACTAATAGCAGCCAATATCTTAGTAATAAGCAACTAGTTAATATTGAGAATTGGACCCTAAACTTCCATAGGTATACTTTACATATTGTGAAATAATATTCTAACATTTGATTGCATGTTGATATTACACAATACACTCTATTTTCATTTTTTTTTAGCTTGCATCCAGATGAAAGTCCAAGATGGTTAATTGCACAGTTTAATTAGTTCAGTAATTAATTATTCAATCATATTATTGCATGAACTATTCTTGTTACTGCCATTTATGTATGTTTTATTAGGGTGAGAACTCTATAGTTATAGACTAATTAAATCATGCTATGCTTAGAAAATGACTGTCTCAAGTTTCCATGGATAATGACCCTCAATAGTAAAAACTCCTTTTGAACAATTGTTTGTTTGTTTTGGTTTTGATTCACATTCCATGTTTGTGAAAACATATCAATATTGCATTATTACAAAAGCAATTAGTTTTACTCAGCATGGCCTTTTTTCAAATTTCTGGAACAATGCAGGGCAGTCTTCTAAGATTTGTCTCTTGTCTTCGATTTGACTTCTTTTAATTGTGTTAAAATGTCAATTCACTCCTCGCTGCTGAGAAAAGGGCCTGCAATTAGACAAAAACAAATGTGAGGAGTCTAACATGTTCGAGACTATCAATTTGATGGTGGGAATGAAATGACACATTCTTTGTTTCGCAGCTAAAATTCCTTATCAGTGATGGACTGTTTTACATTCATGTCTTTAGTTTGTTCTTTGTGAGTCAGCTCATAAATGATGAGCAAATTAATACTTTACATGATAAAAGCATCAAAAGAAAACGTCTCGGGTTACGACTGTAACCCTTGTTCCCCGAGAAGGGAACGAGACACTGCGTCATCGTCGTGACGACACTTTGGGGAATGCCCCTAGCGTAGCGCATCTGAAGCATGAATGAAATCTGTCCAATCCCGATTGGTACTGTGTCATGACGTAGTAGATGACGGCATAACCGGAAGATACAAAGGGACGCCCAGCACACACACACATTAGCTCTTTTGCGATGAAGCAAGCGCTCTGTACGTGATAGGTGTGGCGAATTGCTCACCTGATAAGCCGCGGCTATAGCCTGGACAATCCAATTACTGATTGTCTGTTTAGATGCAGGCAGCCCTTTCTTGGGTGAACCAAAGACAGGCTGACAGGCCAGCCTCTAGGTACCGAGCCCCCTCAGGGGCCAGACCCAGAGGTTCCACAGCTCTGGCCGGGGGTGAAATATTGTGCCCCCTGCCTGCGACAGCAGATCCCTCCTCAGAGGGACCTGCCACGGGAGGCCGTCCAGTAGTGCTAAAATGTCCGAGAACCAAACCCGGGTCGGCCAGCGGGGTGCTACTAAAAGTAGGCTGATCCCCTCCCGGCTGACTCGCTCCAAGACTCCCGGAAGCAGAGCGATCGGGGGAAATGCGTACAGACGCACCCTCGGCCACGTCTGCATCATGGCGTCCAGCCCCAACGGAGCTGTATACCTGAGAGAGAACCACAGTGGACAGTGGGACGTCTCTTGAGAAGCGAACAGATCCACTTCCACTGGGCCGAATCTCACGCACATGGCCTCCACCACCTGGGGGTGGAGTCGCCATTCCCCGGGCCTCAGCCCCTGCCTCGACAGAGCGTCTGCTCCCTGATTTTGGTCCCCAGGGACATACATCGCTCTGAGAGACGACAGTTTCCCCTGGGACCACAGAAGGATCTGGTGTGCCAGTCTGCATAGAGGGCGCAACCTCAGACCCCCCTGATGATTCAGATACGCGACTACAGGGAAAAAACTCCTCAGAGCTTTGTAGACCACTAGCATTTCCAGGCAGTTGATGTGCCAAGAAGAATGCCGGGTCTCCCACAGACCTCTCGCAAAGCGGCCGTCCATGACCGTGCCCCAACCAGTGAGGGAGGCATCTGTTGAAACGGTTTTCCGGCAACATGATGTTCCCAGCACCGGTCCCTGGGACAGGAACCAAGGTTTCCTTCATATGTAAAGGGAACGAAGGCATCTGCGCGTTACCCTGATCATACGGAACGGATTTCCCCTCGGGGAAAACCCCTTGGCTCTCAACCACCACTGCAGGGGTCTCATGCGTAGCAGGCCAAAAGGTATGACGTTGGACGCTGCTGCCATGAGCCCCAGCAGTCTCTGAAACTGCTTCACAATGAGGTTGTGGCCTAGCTTCACTCTGGAGACCATTGCCCGTATGGACTCCATGCTCACAGGAGACATCTGTGCACGCATCGTCGTGGAGTCCCATACAACTCCCAAGAACATAGTCCTCTGGGAGGGCATCAACACACTCTTTTTTGTGTTGAGTCTCAGCCCCAGGCACCTGATATGGGACAGAACGCCCCCGAAAGCGAACCTCAGGAACTTCCTGTGACATGGAAGGATGGATATATGGAAGTACACGTCCTTCAGATCTATCGTGACGAACCAGTCCTCGAACTGGATCTGACTCACGATGGCTGGAATTGTGAGCATCTTGAACCTGAATCTCCTCAGAGAACGATTCAAGTGCCTGAGATCTATTATTGGATGCAACCCCCCATCCTTCTTGGGAACTATGAAGTACCGGCTGTAGAACCCGGACTTCCTGTCTGGCAGAGGAACATATTCTATGGCCAACAGGGATTGAACTTCCTGTTCCATGACCCGAACCTGCTCTGGGCCGACCACAGTCCAGACCACCCCGTTGAACTTCGGGGGAGGGGAACTGAACTGTAGTCTGTAACCCAGCTCTACAGTACGCAGGGCCAACGCAGATATATTTCGGAGGCTCTCGAGGCTGGCCTCGGGTGTTAACCGAGACTCTTTCCTGACCCCCTGAAGCGGCTGACCGGCAGGGAGCAGTCGAGAATGATTTTCGGTGTGCGGACGCGTTCGCTGCCCAGCCACAGGTCTTACTAGAGGTGGCTGAGGTGGCGCGCGTGCGCGGGAAATCAGTGAGGCCCGAAGCGTACTGGACGGCGGGAAAACAGCACTGATTTCCCGAGAGCTCCGGGAGGGGAGTGACCTCGATCGCTCCACCCCGGGGGGGGGCAGCTCTCAGCGGTCCGGCCGCAACTAGGACCGCTTGGAGGAAGCCTTCTTTGCCTGCAGGACGGTCCTCAGATCGACCTTAGGCTCAGAAGGCTTGCCTCGAGATCGCCGCCTCCTTTGCCAGGCTTCCTCGGGAGGGGCGCGACGCTCTTGCGACAAAAGAGAGCGACACTCTCTTTTTGTATTTGACGGTGCGAGGAGCTGGCAGGCGGCCGAGGCTGCCCTTTTGAGGCAGCCTTTCCCGAGGAGCCAGAGCGGCGAGGGAGGTACTGATGGAAAGCCGCCGACTGCTTTTTCACCTCCTGAAACCTCGCGACTACGGAACCAACCGCGCCGCTGAAGAGGCCAGAAGTCGCAATCGGGGAGTCAAGAAGAAAATGCTTTTCTTTCTCCTTCATCACCGACAAATTTAGCCAAAGATGTCTCTCCACACACACCATACCAGCCATGGAGCAGCCGATGGCACGGGCCGTCTCCTTGGTGATGCGGAGAGACAGGTCGGTGGTTTCCTCAGCTCCAAGATATCATTTGGAGAGGGACCCTCGCCCTCATCAAGCTCCTTAAGGAGGTCAGCCTGATAGGCCTGCAAGACCGCCATAGTGTGCAGGCAGCTACCAGCTCTCCCAGCCGCCAAGTACCGGAGCCTTGAGGGAAGATGCGGCCTCGGGAGAAAGGTAGCTCGCAAGAGCCTCCTCCACCCGAGGTATTTTCCCATAGCCACGCTCAGCCGACCCCAGTACATTAGAAAAATCAAGCACTGGGGGGTTGGAGAGCCTGGCTGAATATGGTTTTTCCCACGACTTGCACAACTCATTGTGCAAGTCAGGGAAAAACGGAAGGCCCCGGCGTGGAGGTTGAGACCGGCGCCTAAAAAAACTTTCATCCAGCTTACTGGGCGGCTGGATTTCTGGTTCTTCTTGTGGCCAATCTAAATTTAACTGTTAAAACCTCCACCAGCTCCTCTTGAGCGGGTGCGTGAAGCGTTGGATTGAGCTCCACATCACCCGCCCCGATGCTTAAAACATCTGATTCCTCAGAACCAGATAACTGAAGCATCTGTTCCTCCACCTCGTGGGAAGAAACCGCATCGCGGGCTTCCACACGGGGCGGGAGAACATCTGAATCTTCAGACGAGGATCGGGAAGATGCCGAAGCAGTCCCTTGTCCCGCTGAAAGATCCAACTGTGAGCCCCACGATCTGCGGCGTCGCGCTGCCTCGGCAACCGCGGGTCCAGAACCGCGGGGCTCGCGAGCTTGGCCACTTATCTCGTGAAACACGGCCAGCCGCGAGTGCAACACTCTGAGCGGCAGCTTATCACACTCGCTACAAGCGGCTCACTTGAGAGCGTGCTGCACACCCAGGCAATGCACACACAGCTGGTGTGTGTCCGTGCCCGTTATATAGCGCGGACACGGATGCACACACCATCTGAACTGCTCGCTAGACATTTTTTGGCTTTTGACAAACAACAATAAATAAGACAGACAATTCACACAGAGCGCTTTAGCTGAAGAGCAAAAAAGCTAATGTGTGTGTGTGCTGGGCGTCCCTTTTTATCTTCCAGTTATGCTGTCATCTACTATATCATGACGCAGCACCAAACGGTGGACAGATATCATTCATGCTTCAGATGCGCTACGCTAGGGGCATTCCCCAAAGTGTCGTCACGACGCAGTGGGAGTTCCCTCGATGGGAAACATATATGAATCAGATTTGGGCTGTTATGACTTCATGATGGAGTTTTTGAGGGTTGAGACCACTTCATATGTGTGATTATATGACATTCTGTGATATTGCAGGACGTGATATGACAATTTTTGGTTACTTGCCACTGTCGCCATTGGCTTTTGACTTGCTTAGTTGGGGGACACTTAGGGCCCTATCTTGCACTCAGCGCACGATCTGAAACGCAAGTGTCAAAGCGCAAAGCGCAAGTAACTTTGTGGGCGGATCCCGGCGCTGTTGCTATTTTCCCGGCGGGATAAATGCCTCTTGCGCCTGGCGCAAATCTAAAAGGGGTTGGTCTGAAGTAGCTTCATTATTCATAGGTGTGGTTTGGGCGTAACGTGAAATAAACCAATCAGAGCGTCATATCACATTCCCTTTAAGAGCATGATGAACGAGATGCGCTTGTTCCATGGCGCAATAGCCTACTATTATAACGGCGCATTTACCAGGAGCGCTTCAGAATCGGTTCACAGCCGAGGAGATCGATGTTCTCGTCAGGGCCGTAAAAGAAAGAGAAGTGGCATTGGAGATGGGACAAACCCACCCAAATTAGCTTCGGTTATACATGCATATAATAATTTGGGTAAATATGTAGGCCTAAGCTTTATGCCTATTTTTCCGATCGTCATGGACACAACATATTAATACTGTGAAGCTGCTTTGATACAATCTCTATTGTGAAAAGCACTATATAAATATACTTGACTTGACTGGACAACAATGATTTCCCTCGTGTTTTAATATTTTTCCTTATAATAATGTATCATTTGCAAAAAGGAAAATGCATCTGTGTAGATGAGAGAATCATCTACAGTGTATGCGCGTTGTTCACACTCTGTATTATGACCAAGCACGCGCGCTTAAAATAGCATCTGAATGTACGCGCAACGCGCCAATGACTTTAGACTAGGTTTTTTCTGGTCAGTGGCGCAATTGTTTTCTGGAACTGCAAAATAGCATGAGGGAAAGTTTGCGCCGGAACACGCCTCCTCTTTGCGCTGAACCGCCCCGGGTAGCGCAAGTGTATTTCTTAGTTAACCGACGTGTGTCTGTGGAGGGAAAAGTCCGCTTTGCGCGGGTGCAAAATAGGAATGATACATGCGTCGGTGTACAAAGTCAATTGCGCCGGGTGCAAGATATGGCCCTTAATATTCAAAAATATTATTGATCTACCTGCATTGACACCATTATATGAGAACTGAGCTAGACGATGACATCACTGTTTTAGCGGATATATATACATATAAATGAACTAAATTAATAACTTTTTTACAACAAAAATAACCATCACTGAACTTACTTAAGCTGGACTATATATGACACTATTTTCTTCTAGATCTGATGTACAGCAAAAACAAACTTTGTTGCATTATTTTTCCTGTTATCACTGTAAAGCCAACGCGAAACAATCTTTATTGTGTAAAGCACTATATAAATAAAGGTGACTTGAATTGACTATATAGTATGGTTTTACAAGCAATGCAATAGAATAAAACATGAAATGCTTATAACTTTCCATTTCAAAGCACAAAGCTTACCTTTTACTTTAGTTCAGACAATTCCCTTCGAAAATTCACATAAAATTGCATTTTCTTACCATATTATGGGCATTACATCATAAATAATTTGGCTTTAACAGCCCCAGTGTAGTAGAAACTGATACGTGCGGTGCAGTACATTAATGCCAAAAAGTATATATATATTTTTAAATCAATGCTTCCTTATGATGTGTCCTCACATTAACATTATTGGGTGAATGTTCACTGAACAGTTTGCCATTATAGCATACTGTATTTCAGCACAAAACTCAGCATCATATTCACTAATCACTTGCAATCCAGTTTAACCAGGTCATAAACCCTTCATTTTTGTATAGACTAGCTTTTTAGCGCAAGTACTGGTGTAGACTGCAGCTTTTTCACAAAGGCCCTATGATTTCCTTATAGCTAATTAATGTTTCCGTAATATATTTTAAATGTATATTAAATTCAAATAGTTGAACTTAAAAGTGTTTTTAGTCATGATAGTTTACTCTAAGTACACTTAAGTGGTCTTTTATTATATTAATAAATAGTTTGCGAGTGCACTTTTTCAAAATGGATCACTCATGAAAAACACAACAACACAGATACTTTAGCCACTTGCCAAGACAAGGACATTGGACAGCAATAGGGTGGACATTTTAATTTAGTTAGGATGGTTGATTGTAGAGATATGCAAACCAGTTTATCTGTCAAACCCTGACAAATACGCCAGACAGCTCGGTCTGACAGCACTCACATTACTGAAACAATGCCTTGGATCTGTGCTTTAGAAACCTAAAAAGCTCCCTGAAAGGTACAAGTAATTACTAAAGAATAGCCGGCCATGACAGCCTGTCGCTCAGGCTACACACACATTAGCAAACCGCAATTAGCTTAATAAAAGAAGGACAGGCATTCATATCTTGAAAAGACCTACAAAGAATGTCTGCTAACAACACTGCCAAACTAGGAAAAGGCAAATCAGTTAATGCAAATCAAGCAGTTTGAAATATCTCTCTGGGAAATCAATAGAAATAACTCTTTTGACAATGAGGCCGTGTTCTCACCAAAGCGAAAACGCCAGCGATCTTATGAAAACACCTTGCTGCGGGCGCTAGAGAGTGCTTCGGCAGCGCAGCGGTTTTTACGTTTTTTTTGTTTTGTTTTTTGTTGAGATGATATATGTGCTATTGACAAGATATACATATCTGATTTCCCAGATAGTTTGTTTCTGAATATAAAAATGTTGATACAATTTATGTATTTGCTCTGGCTCTTATTTTCAATGATTTTGTTCCGTTGTTGTTGTAACGACGGAGACAAATCAGACACAATTATTTGTATATATTTAACAAATAATCTTTAAAACTCACTCTGGGATCATAGAAAAGACCCACAGCCCTGAAAACAGACTTTCCTGCATTCATTTAATTTCAAACTGATCTATAAATGAACATGCACCCCAGGACATTGTGCGAATGGTTATTACTGTCTTGTGTAGTGTCTTTTGATCCAATCCAGCTGCACATGCAAATTAGCATGCTTGAAACAAATAGCCATAAATCTAATTTTTCATATAAAATCTCATATAAATATAATTCATATTTATTAATAATATTTCCCTTTTTGAGCTAATTTGCTACATTATCGTCTGTTGCCATTGTCCCAGCAGGATGTGATCGCTGTGGTATTTGTCCCGCCACTCCTCTACTGTATTACTATTGTACTATTGGATGGCTGGGTAAAAAGTGACAGTAATGAGCACTGCATTTTACCCAAAATCGAACACTCTCCAACTCTCAGTGACTGAAAAAAAAAAAAAAAAAAATGAGAAGGGTATAGTTGCAGCCTGGAGATCTACAAAACAGGGTGGGAGCTCCACAATAGGATGTGGTTTCCTCCCATTGACAGACAGGCACGACGACACACGTGCATGATTTTTTGGAGACACCACCTCCTTTTAGAGATTCTGCCCCACTTTTGGAGTTCACGCCCCATTTTGGAGATCTCCGTTCTAAAGCTATTACTACTTGGAAAAAAAAAAACACAGAGAGCTCGGCGTGAAATAGATGCTCTGGTGGACACATGGCCTAAGTCTAAAGTCTTGTCCAGACAGAAAGAGGCCTTCTGACCAACAGGTGAAGAGACCATCCTGACTTTATTTTATTTTATGTGACGTTTAGTGGTGGCAGTAGGTTTTGCTAGACCCTCAGAAACCTTAAAATGTTGTAATTATGTAATCTCTCTTCGCATTACCAGTTGTTAAAACACTTGTGGTGGACCAGATTACAAGGCAGTAATTTGTCTTTGTCTTTGTTCCATCTCAAAATAAAGCACAACCAAATCCAGTCACCAATATAGACTTAATATATCTACTGACAATCAATTTTGATTGTGGCAATGAATGTTCATCCATGGATAATCCATAGGAGTCAGATGCCGGGTTTCATATTTTTTAAGCACATTCCTGAAAATTCTACTGCTCTGTACCGAAGCAATTATACATGGAACCGGCCATATTCACAACCATTCTAATGTATTGTAAAATACAACTTTTAAGTTGGAATGAAATGGAATTAGCAGAAGAGCTTATCTTTCGATGTACATTTGAGTGTAACAGATTTTCAAAAAAGAAAAAAAATTAGGTCAGAGACTTGGTTTTATGCATGGGTTGGGATGTATAATAACAACAACAGGACTGTCATTACAAATGATGTGCCTGAGGTATTTCCCTGGCCCACATAATGTTCTATCACCAGCAACAGGTCAACTCTTCAGTACACTAATACTTTAACATGTTTACTTATAGACCGCACACAACAAGCTTTCAAAATAACACATGACAACATTCCTTTTTATCTACATCATAATCACTTCTGTTATAAATACAACCATCAAATCATTAATCACACACCGGCACAATCAAATCTCACTCTACTATATCGAATAAACAGCATCTCTGCACTGTTCACCCATAATATGATCAAATTTAGCCCAGTCAATATCAAATCTCTGCACCACTGACCCACAAATATGATGCAATATAACCTCATCAATATCAAATCTCTGCACCATTTTATCATCCAATATCATAAATCTAACATAATCAAAATCGACCCTCTATGCACACCAAAGGTTGAGTCCAGGCTCTTTAAATCAACAAGGATTGGACACATGCTGTTAAATCAGTGCAGAAGTGGTTCGCTGTCTGCGGCTTTCACTTCAAACGTAGTATCAGTCACATTAGAAACCTCACACAGAGTGGCTGTTCCCCTTTCAAGCCCATCACAGATAGCGCAGCGCTGTGACTAAATGATTAAGGCGTGGAATCAAAGTGCATTTTCTCCCGCCTACCCAATCACATGCTAATTACATAATGAAGCAGTTTTCCAGCATGACGATTGGGAGCGTGTTTGAGCTTGAAGGACAGGGCACACCGACAACAGAATATCATCTGTAAATGAAAAAAAATGCACATTTCTAAATGCTAATGTGATGTTTTTTTTCCCCCCACAACTTTAAAGGGTCATCAATTACTCACCCTCATGCTGTTCCAAACCAATAATGCTTTTTTTTTTTCCACATTTGAAACAAAAGATATTTTAAATTAAACCTGAGAGATTTCTGTCCTTCCATTAAAAGTCCATTCCAACAAAACCTTGATGCTTAAAAAAAAAAAAAAAAAAAGAGTCAAATAATCCATATGAATTGAGCGGTTTAATCCAAGAGTTCTGAAGAGACATGATTTCATTTAGGCTTTTATTCACATATAAACATTGATCGAGGCACACACATATAGCAAATGTGGTAAACGGAAGCTCAACCATGCTTGCTTGATGGGTGAGAACAAATATATCTGGTTCTTGCAGAAGCTCAAACTTGCTTGCTTGAACAAAACTCACTGCTTCTCGCACATCAAGCACGTTTGTGCTTCATTAAAAATATCTTTAATTGTGTTTCGACACTGTAACATTTAACTCTGTTACTGAAGTTTATACAGTATTTTTTATTCCAAATTATATCAATAACTACAAACTGTGTTTTTAAATGAGCTAGTCCCTACTGAGTGACGTCTTCATTTAGGTTAAATTTGCAACCCTGTTACCAAAGGAAAACTAATTTCACCAGTTTGTCTACTTTTTTTAATTATGGGAAACATATGTTCATCATCAACTACAAGCAAGCATTTGGTCCCAAATAAGCAAATTTTGAAAAATCTTTCAACCCTGTTACCATTTCTGGCATATGCATACAAAATTAATCCACTTATTTAATACTTGGTTTGATCATTAACTAAAACTATTCAATAATTTATGGTAATTGAAATACAACTGGAATAAAATAAAACAACCTTAAAAAAATAAAGCAAAAGTTAGAAATGTTGCCTTGGCAACTAACTAAAATAAAACATGTTGGTTTCTTGAAACACCAACTTGGGTTCTTTGGACACATCATCAGTCATGGGGTATTTTGGGTCTTAGATCATCAGATAGCCTCACCCGGGCGACCAAGCTAGGGGTGATCAGTCCAAGTGGTGCACTACACCATGGTTGACCCTTCTTAATCCACAGACACCTCAATGCTTTTTCTGCAGCTTCAATTATATTCTTGGTGGCTCTTCTTTCCTGCAACCCTCTGATGCCAAAGATATCGAATGCACGACTGTCCTGCAAAGTCCCTGCAGCCAACCTCAATGGGCTAACAAAGGGCCTTCCAACCATATCTCCTACATTCCTCTACAAAATAAAATGTTTAACTTAAAGTAACATAATAGTAACAATTGAAACAAATATTTTGGTACCTTTCTGGAAAGTGTCAGAAAGCTTAGGGCAGGATTTCAATTCATTGCACTTTAAAGGGATAGTTCACTTTGAAATAAATTTTTGGTATGTTTTAGCTTACCTCAGGGGCATCCAAGATGTAGGTGTCTTTGTTTCCGCAGTAGTTTCAATTTTGATATTTTTAGGTCAAACCGTTCTCGTCTGTCAGTCATATAATGCAGGTCTATGGTCACCACCTCAAAGAGCATGCACAGAGAAGTCCAAATTAAACATGCTTTAATGACTCGTAAATGTAAGTACACATTGATGGCCTAAGACATGAAACGAGCGGTTTGTGTGAGAAAACGAACAGTATTTATATCGTTTTTACCTCTTGTAACCACAGCCACGTCCAAGTGATCTGAGGGCGTGGGCGCTTCGTGGCTGTGGTTACAAGAGGTAAAAATGATATAAATACTGTTCGTTTACTAAAATATCAAAATTGAAACTACTGCGGAAACAAAGACACTTACATCTTGGATGCCCTTGAGGTAAGCTAAAACATACCAAAAATTAATTTCAAAGTGAACTATCCCTTTAATAGACCACACCCGCACCTAATATACTGGCGCACGATGATTCACAAAGTGATTCACAGTTTTAAGATTGCATGAAATGAACAACATCTGGTGCTCCTCTCTTTATTTTTTTTCCCACTAGTCATATAGACAATGAACTGAAGTGAATAGAGAGAGAGTGATGACACCAGATGCGTAAGGGTCCAGATGGGACGATTGTCTTGGCTTCATTCCAATGTGACAGTCAGATCTTCAGAAGACGAGTGATAAAGTCCTCTCGGCGTGCTGCACACGCTCAGGCCAGCCCTCATTAGAGTCGAGTAATAGAGCTCACACACTCTCTTCAAGGATTAGAAAACTGTTTAACATACTGATAAATGCTCGAGTGTTAATTTAATTTCTCTTTTGCTTGTCGTTGGTGTACTCCAGTGTAATTAGTTTGGAAGCACATAAATGTCATTAGATGCCTCTTGTGAGGGGTGTAGATAAGCTTTGTTCTCAAGATAAGCCCCCTTTGCCAAATATATGACTGGAAGCCGCATAACACCAGATCACTTAATCCATTTTTATCATACACTTAAGTCATCCTGCAGCTTTAAAACGGTCGTAACTTTTGAGCCAATCACCAGGAAAATTACATCATATAGTGCTGATAGTGATGGCATATAATCATTGACAATAAAAACAAATATAATAAAAAAACAGTAACCCTGTTGTAAATGCCTGTCCTTCTATTACTAAATATTTAACATGGTATTATGTATTCTTTAACAAGCCTGTAGATACCTAGATCAGAAATGAAAAAGACCATTTACAGCCAATATAGGCAATTTACCATAGGTACCACCTTTTTTTTACCACCTTTTTAACAGTTATAGCGCCACCTATGGTCCGATCTCCATAAAAGACTGCATACTTCTTTGGAATCATTTGATGAATGTTCTCACTCAATTTCAAGAAGTTTTGAGTTTTCTTTTAGGATAGGATTTTGAGTATATTTTGCCACGCCCATTTTCTAAATTACCGTGTTATTGTTATTACCCAAATGGTAAAGTTTAACATTTGTTTTGGATAATTATTGACCTAGAGAGTCCAGAGAATTGAACTGCAGTGGTTTTATTGAGGTTGAGCGAAAAACCTAGGACTAGTTCGCAGAACCTAATCGTGAATATTTAAGAAACGATTTGATTGACAGCAGTTGTTCTTGAGGCAAAGTTGTTCAGTATGAAGAGATCTAAGAAATGAAATTAATATTGTGTGTATTCTTTCAAATTTCTCCCAGACTTCTAGGGCCATGTGTCGAACACGCCAACTGAGTTTTGCTTTCATCGGCCTCCGTTAACAATGTCCTAATAGAAAATCATGGCACCTTGGACAAAGCCACTGCATGCCAATTGCCATGTCAATCGGACTAACGGCTGGGTGATTTTAGCCATTATCATGTTTTTTCCCCTGTTATAGCACCACCAAGCAGTCGCCATGTGCTTTTTCACATGACAACAGAATGAGCTCTAACATATGTGTGCCGAGTTATATCCATTTTAGTAAGTAAGTGGCTCCTTCCACTTCGAAAGTATTGACGGGCCATAGATGTCAATCGAAAATTAAAATTATAAATTTTTTTTTTGATAGTTGACAATCAGACTCCAGAGAATCCTGCTGCTCTGGTTTGGTTGCGATCGGCCCAAAAACCTAGGACTAGTTTGCAAAAGTAAAAAAAAAAGTAAAAATTTTTTTTAAAAGTTGAGCGCTATGCGCTTGAACCCCTAATAACATTATACATGTTATTAACTACAAACCCTTCACTAGTTGTAATAATTACAAGGATTTTGCAGAGATGTTTGATGACAATGTCATTTTAATGTAGTATTGCCATGTCATGTTCATTATTCATTAATTTTAGTCATTTTTTTACCAAAAAGGCTCAAACATGTGAACCTCATTCATTAAAGACTCCATGAAATGGAGTGGCCATGACAAACACAATTTTCTAATACATTTTAAAAAAGGAAGCTTGAGGTGGGACATATTAGAAGGAGGACACATTCTCATTGTTTCACTGGTTTCACTGGTTTGTTTCAAATTGTATAAGCATCCATTTAGCCAAAAGTGAGAGACCGTCAAGAGTAAACTAACATCTTGATGACCTCAACACTATAAACACAAAATAACTGTAATTTCATGGGGTCATAAGCCATCAGTTAAGTGATCTCCCTTACTGCTTTCATATTTCATACTGTTTATTATTTATTTATTTGTATTGAACATTCCCCACAAAAAATACCATAAATCAATTAAGAAAAATCGATGCAATTTCCCCCCCTAGTTTACTTGTCGAATGCTGATTGGCTGCTGGTGTATTGCTGTAGTGTTGTGTGATTGGTTTGTTGATGACCTTGCAGAGAATCTAAGATAATAATAGTTTCATTTTATTACTGCTGCAATGAATCATATTCTATTCCCCTGCAGTCAGCGCAGAGTGATGCAAATCAAATCAAACACACATACACATTTACTTCCAATATCAAATTGAGCTCACTCTCTCCCACACACATACCAAGAAAAACTCACAAAAAAAAAAAAAAAAACCAGACGGACTCACCCATATATAAACATGTTTAGCATTCATATCTAGCTCTTTTTCTCTGCTCCACTGATTTTATCATCCTACTGAATCCATAACAAACAACAACCAAAACAAGCCTTGCTGCTTGTCCCGATCTGATACTGACAGACCTTTAGAGCAGCTGATTCACTTTGACTCCATATTCCTGTCAGTCAGTCTTCTAATCTCCCGTATGAATTAAATATGTCATGTAGTGCATGTCTGAGGCCAGCGGAGCAGAGAACGGTATTGGAATCTTCAGTGTTCACGTGAACTTTATCTTTGAACTGCTGAGGGGAACATGCAATAGAGTTCTGACTCTGGCTCACTATCTTCACAAAGAGACACTGGAGCCAACAAAACATACATGCAACAAAGAATAATAATTTACTTTTAATGAATATATTTCCACATAGAAATTATGAAATTATATGTATATTTACATTGTGTGCAATATCCTAAATCATTGTCTTTGTGGGGACAATTTTTGGTCCCAATGAGGAAAACAGCTTACAAATCATACTAAGTGATGTTTTTTGGAAATTTAAAAATGCTGAAGGTTTTCTGTGATGGTTAGGTTTAGGGGTAGGGTTAATGTAAGGTGATAGAATATACAGTTTGTAAAAATCATTGTGTCTATGAAAGGTCCCCATAAAGCACAAAAAACATAGTATACCGTGTGTGTGTGTGTGTGTGTGTGTGTGTGTGTGTGTGTGTGTATTTGGAAATGTAATACTTATGTATAATACTTATACTTTTATTACAAGGATGCATTAAGTTGATCAAAATTGACCATAAATACATGTATAATGTTTAAAGAAAAATCTATTTCAAATATCTTTTGAACTTTCTATTCAGCAAAAAATCCTGGAAAAAAAATGCATCATGGTTTCACAAATATTTCAAATATTGATAATAATAAGAACACCAAATCAACGTATTAGAATGACTGAAGAAGTTACAAGACTGGAGTAATCACATTTTAAAATATACAAAATAAATACAAATATACAATAGAAAACTGTTATTTTAAATTGTAATAATATTTCATAATATGTTTTTACTGTGATCTTTTTACCACATTAATGTAGCCTTGGAGAACATAAGAGACTTCTTAAAAAAAAACAAAAAAAACTTATTTTTAATTAGCGGTTGTTTTAAAAAAACAAATCTTATATTCGCTGAAGATATTGCAATGCACCAACAACTAATCTTAAATATGAGCAGGAAAATTAAACTTGAACAGGCAAGCAGCTAGTGCTTTATTGGGCGTAAAGTGAACGAGTTTGTGTAAACTCATTCCAAGTGTTTACAGACCTCACATCACAGAAGCATTGCTTGGTCTATCGGAACCGTTAGAGATTGAAGTGGTGGAATTGCAGGATTTCCTCAGGAGATTGTGGACATATTGAGGCCTTAGGACACAGGCAACACAGGTCAGCAGCGCATTGAACAGATGGAGGTTTCATCCAGGATGATCTTGGGTTGTACTTTGCTCTTGCTCTTTGCCGACTTAGATGTGGCCGAAATGAAGCTGCTTTAGACAAGTGCTTCATTTATAATGAACTAAAAATGACCTAAAAGGGCTGTTAGTAGGGTTGAAACACCTCCTTTCCAAAAGGCATCTTTAGATTTTTATCATTATCTGTGAATTTGTGCATCTGACATACAAATTATGATTAATAATTCCAGGTTTGTACTGGCTCTCTGTGAAAGGATAAAAAAAATAAGTTCAGGAAATACTGATAAAATGAATCTTAAATTAGAAATTATTCTTATGAATGCATGGTATATCAGTACCGCACTGGTTGATGGTCGATTTATTGCTTAAACATAATACCTAAAAAATCATTAGCACCACAGGGCTGCTCAAAGTCATCACTTACGAAACAATAATTTAATCAATTTGATGACTGAATAAGTGTAATTCACCTTTATTCCAGAAAGTTGGCAATGTCAGATACACAATGATGAAGTGACGTTTCACTCATAGTTCCCGCAGGCAGAAAACAAAAAACAGGAAGTATCATCAGCAAAATCAGTGATTTACTGCAGATCAAATGAACACAATCAAATATTACTGTCACTGTCACTTGATGGTGGATCTGGTGAAGAAGCTGTCAGTGATATAAATACTAAATGATAGTTTGGAGAATATATTTGAGATGGCGAATATGAGCCAGATGCTGAATGTACTGGGAAATGAGCTCTGACGAGGACAGTGATTATGATATTAAACATCTGCTCAAACTGAGCCCTTCCAAGCTTCAAAGGGTAACAAAGTATGCTTTATTTTGTCCTTCTGTAATTGTTACTCTAATATCAGGAGAGTTTTATATTATAGTGACAGATAGTGATCCATCTGTGTTAGATATAGATCCAGGATGCTAAAGACCCGAATATGTAATAATGAAGGGTTAAAGAGCTCAAGCATTTAATAAAGCGTCAAACTACAAAACTGTAGCGTGCCTAGAATTAACAGAACATTATTGACTGCTGGAGTGGACGCTACAGTATCTTATAGTTATCTTTATAGTTATCGTTCTAGGTGTTAACGGGCTTTGAAACCTTTTTTGTTTTGATGAAGAAGAAGAAGAAGCAGCTGCCAGATGGATTGTTGATATATGTGTGATGTCACAATAATTTAATATGTAGCAAAAGGCCGTATTGCTGTATTCTGAGAGAGAAGATGGATTTCGAAGAATTTACCAGTGACTCTGCTAAAGGTCTGCTAGGAAGCCAGTCCTTGAAAAAGCTGCTGAGAGAACTCTGGGTTCAAACTGTGGAGGGGGAAAAGACACTGGGCATTATTAGCGCCGTCCCAGCAGGGTTTCAAGTCTGGTTTAAGGATAGCACATGCCTGGTGTGCTTAGTGGTGGTTTCATTGAAGAGTTTCTGCTTTTCAACAGGAGACCATTATTCTTGTCCACAGGAAATTAAAAACTGATGACTAGGATCGCTTCTTTGTTCAGTTTGCAAGTTCCTCCCTATTGGCTCTGGCCAGCAAGCGGATGTGGGCAATACAATGATGAGGTGGGCATTTGTCAAATATCTGTCATTGTGAAATAATAATAATAACATAATAATAACAAACAAATAAATACAAATTGCAATAGACACACACAGGCACTGTCGCTTCACAGAAATAAGGTCCCTGGTTCGAGTCCCAGCTGAGCCAGGAGGCCAGGATCTAAATGCAATGTATATATAAAGATAAAAGTACAAAAATAAACTCAAACACCAGGGAACCAAAGAAAAGAGAAAGAGAGACATTACAAAAGAGAAAAGCTCAGAGGAATATCAAAGGCAAGAGCTGGAGAGACCTAAACGGTAATGCCAGAAAACGGTCCAGAGGAGTAAAGTTTCACAGAACCAAGATATGATGTTGTTGATTTCAAATATCAACAGTGTTTCTCAGAAATTGCTCACTGCACCTTTAAGTCCACTTTCGTTCTCAAAAAGCAAGACTTTTAATAAGATGCTATAGAAAATGTTAAACTCAGACAGGGGGTCAGAGTTATTTCTCGTCTGCATTTTTAGGTCAACCTACTCAAATTTTTTTCCACTAATCCTTTTTCGATTATATTACGTCCAAATCTGGTGACATCTACACCGAGCAGCTGTGATAGTGTGGTAATCCTCATGTCATGCCTTGTGTCTGCTTGATGGTTGACTACATAAAAAGTTGCTCTCTTTCTCTGTCAGTCTCTCTCTCTTTACCTCAGTTATTTATTTCCCGCCATGTGAATAATTCAGCAAGCGTGCTGGTGGATATTTGTACATCCTGTGGGGTTTCTTATCAGCGGAACATTAAGTGGTGTTTGCCTTTAATGAAAGCCTGTGCTCTCTCTGGCAGACTCCAGCATATGTTACTCTGCGTCGAGTCACAGAGAAGGGGAACTGCAGCAGACCTGATCATTATCTTATTAGTGAGCAAAACTCAATTACCTGGCATTCTCAGAGATCTAATACACACAAAACAGGAAGGACAACGTGTCAGTATGTCAAGAACACACACTGAACAGTCACTGGTACTAAAGCTCAGACAAGCTCTAATGAACAGAGGCTGTAATGGAGAAAGAGCAGATATTTTGGAACATTTGCTACATGCTTTGGTCTATTTACCTCATAAAACGTCTTACATACACACACGCGGTACATAAATGAGTTAACAAGTTTTATGTATGAGGCGCCACGTAGAATTTAAATCAAACTTCGCTTATCAATACATACATAACACACGTGCATATACACATATACATTACTCGCATATACATGTATACTATTGGATGTTCAAAATACATATATGAAATACACGTGCACATTAATATGAAATCCATACCAATACATATTATGTTAGTAATGAATGCATATACACTTGTGAATAACTTGCATAAACATGTAAACTTGACGCACGCATACACCTATAAATACTCGCATATACATATAAACTTACATGCATATACACTTATAAACACTCGCACATACATATAAACCCGATGCGCGCATACACATCCATAAAACACTCGCGCATACATACAAAATAAAACGCTTTAGTTATGTATACATGTATATGCGAGTGATTTCATATGTGGATGTGCGTGAACTTTTCAGTGTAAAAGGAAGTCATTTTCTTCTTCTTCTTTTGGAGTTTTATGGCGGTTGGCAAACCAGCTAAAAGGTGCATTTACCGCCACCAACTGGACAGGAGTGTGAAGCGTCAACACAGGGGGCGGAGAGATATCACGCAACACCTGAAATAAAGCTTGCCACAAAGAACCTTTCTTTTACTGTCTATGCAAAGAACCGGCGAAAGTAATGATTATGCATGAAACATTTGAATGGTTGATAAAGTTCATAAATCGATGCAGATCGCCATCTTCGCTGTAGTGAACGCACCTAGAGAGAGAAATGCACACTTCATATGAAGTGTGAACGCGCCGGCGCCTCTGTGTCCTGATTATATTGTCCACTATTTGCTTCTTATTTATTCATCCAGGCAAATTTGTTGATGAAACATTGATTAAATTGAACATACAATTTATAAAAAAAATGAAATAAACTTTAAAGAAAGGCTTTCTACAAAAGAAAACTTTAAGTAAGTGGTCAAAATCATATCTGACCCATTCCAAATGTTTTCCGATAGCCTATATCTTATGATCCTATCTTACTCATCTCATGCGGTTCCCTTTTCATATAGGCTAATCAACATAGATGAAATAAAATAAAAAAACATTATATTATTTAAACATAAATATGAAACGTATGTTTCAGTTTTTTAACTTATAAGCGTCACACCGCTCCGCTTTGCTCACATGCTCTGGTGTGTAGCCTAGTTAGTAGCCTATACATGTGTGTGTGGTTGAGGGCTGCGATTTTCAAATAATAATCAAATAATACCCATTGATCTTCGAATATTAGCTGTGCTTGAAAATTTCGTTTTGTATAAATTGTATCTTCATTTTAATCAATGTTTCATAAACCAATTTGTCTGGATTAATAAATAAGAAGCGGACAGTGATCAGGACACGGAGGCGCCGGCGCGTGAACTGGAGCGCGTAAATGAACCGAAACTCAGCGTATAAACTACTTGCATCACAGACCTGTATAGCCTATAGAAAGCTTGAAATGTGTACTTTTAAACAAAACAATTAAAAACTAAAAGAAATTGGCTACTCTCTGCTTATGCATGTGGCTAATTCATATGAAGTGTGCATTTCTCTCTCTAGGTGCGTTCACTACAGCGAAGATGGCGATCTGCATCGATTTATGAACTTTATCAACCATTCAAATGTTTCATGCATAATCATTACTTTCGCCGGTTCTTTGCATAGACAGTAAAAGAAAGGTTCTTTGTGGCAAGCTTTATTTCAGGTGTTGCGTGATATCTCTCCGCCCCCTGTGTTGACGCTTCACACTCCTGTCCAGTTGGTGGCGGTAAATGCACCTTTTAGCTGGTTTGCCAACCGCCATAAAACTCCAAAAGAAGAAGAAGAAAAAAGGACTTCCTTTTACACTGAAATGACTTCCTTTTACACTGAAAAGTTCACGCACATCCACATATGAAATCACTCGCATATACATATATACATAACTAAAGCGTTTTATTTTGTATGTATGCGCAAGTGTTTTATGGATGTGTATGCGCGGATCGGGTTTATATGTATGTGCGAGTGTTTATAGGTGTACATGCATGGAAGTTTATATGTATGTGCGAGTGTTTATAGGTGTGTCTGCGTGCAGCGAGTGTATATGTATGTGCGAGTGTTTATAAGTGTATATGCATGGAAGTTTATATGTATATGCGAGTATTTATAGGTGTATGCGTGCGTCAAGTTTATATGTTTATGCAAGTTATTCACAAGTGTATATGCATTCATTACTAACATAATATGTATTGGTATGGATTTCATATTAGTGTGTACGTGTATTTCATATATGTATTTTGAACATCCAATAGTATACATGTATATGCGAGTAATGTATAGGTGTATATGCACGTGTGTTATGTATGTATTGATAAGCGAAGTTTGATTTAAATCCTACGTGGCGCCTCATATTTATGAGGGGTCATGTACATAGGTATAAGTTTGAATAGAAATGACATGGGATAGTTCACCCCAAAAAAAATTTGCCCATAATTTACTCACCCTCAAGTCATCCTAGGTGTATATGACATTTTTATTTCAGACAAATACATTTGGAGTTATATTAAAAAATGCCCTGGCTCTTCCAAGCTTTGTAATGGCAATGAATGGCAGTTTCTGTTTTGAAGTCCATAAAAGTGCATCCATCCATCATAAAAGTTAATCTATCCATCATTAAAGTGCTCCACGCGGCTCTGGGGGGTTAATAAAGGCCTTCTGAAGCGATGTGTTTGTGTAAGAAAAATATCCATATTTAAAAATGTATAAAGTCAAATAACTAGCTTCCGGACGGATGAAAATACGGATTCCACTTAAGCGTAAAGCGCAACTTACGCGAGAAATGCGACGCACTGCTGATATTTACGCTATGCCATGATGCACTACTACTTCCGACGTCATAAGTTGCGTAAGTTGTGCTTTGGATGCAAGTAGACTGCTTATAGCCGGAAGCTAAATATGAATGTTTTTCTTACACAAACGCATCGCTTCGCTTCAGAAGGTCTTTATAACTCCTCTGAGCCGTGTATGGAGCACTTTTATGATGGACGGATGCACTTTTATGGACTTTTAAAAGAAACGGCCATTCACTGCCATTATAAACCTTGGAAGAGCCAGGACATTTTTTAATATAACTCCAAATGTATTTGTCTGAAATAAGAATGTCATATACACCAGGATGATTTGAGGGTAAGAGCAAATTATGGCCTAATTTTCATTTTAGGGTGAACTATCCCTTTAAGTCATACTTAAGAGTGCTCTTTTTGACCCACTTAAGTTCAACTAAACAAGTTATCATTAAATTGTATTCAGATATTGTGAGCACATATTCTTTTAGAGTATATTATTTCCATAATAAACCAAATATGCTCAGAGAGAGAGAGAGAGAGAGAGAGAGAGAGAGAGAGAGAGAGAGAGAGAGAGAGAGAGAGAGAGAGAGAGAGAGAGGGAGGCAGGCATTGCTGTTTTCCAACATGGATACTGAGATAGTTATTGGAGTGATTAACCTCACAGGGAAACACAAGTGTTTCATTTATGTTCAGGGTTGTGAAAAACACTATAGTTTGTACTTGCAGTCCATATACCTATGCATAATGGCCACTGCTTTCCCAAAAAGCCACAGATCCATCTGACACAAGCTCAATTAAAACAACAAACTGCCAATGACAGCGAATCAAGGCTTTACAAACATGACTGGGCTATGCATGGCTCCTTCCTCATCACAAAAACAAACAGCCGTGCCCAGGCGGCAGGAGCCTCTCTTAAGCGTATTGGTGTAAGTAATTGACAAGCAGAGAGAAAGCGCGACTGAACGAAGGTCGTGACGGGTCGCTCGTGTCATTTCTAGCGTTTGTTTACTGCTGGGCTATCGATGCCTCGTCTGAAATCCCCCCCTGGAGATGTGCGCTGAATAATGGAAGAGGAACAACACTGGATCAAACAGCCACATGGGGCTCTATCTTCCATCTGTCTCTTGCTCTCTCTGACTCTTGCCTTGTGATCCAGCCCTGTCAAGGTTAAACGGGGAGAAAATGAAACAGGAAACGCAATTCAAACATCGATGTGTTATCGATACAGACCAGGGGTCAACAGCCCTGCCTTTGTGAAGCGGACCGGGCCACTTAATCAGAGAGAAGACCAAACTGAAACGCCAACTTATCATCCACGATATATGAACGGTGAAACTACAACATGTTTTCTCATTTAAACCAGCACTGTCTATTCACGCTTTACTAAACAGTGATCAGTGCTAATAGTTTTTTGACCAACGTAACCTCGTATTTTACTTGTATTTTAACCTTGTTGATATCATACATACGACACCAACATTTAAGATACCAGAAATTTCAAAATTCCCGATTAACGTTTACATATCTCAACAAAAATACTGTACAAGCTTAACTGATATAAGTCTGAACATTATTAAAGATAAGTAAACATTAAGTAATACAATTAGAACATATTAACAAATTATAGCTAAGCAATAGCACAAATACATACAATAGAAAATGGTACAAATGGAAAAAACAGGTAATTCATCAATGTCGAAAAGGTTATTCAATAAAACTTGGCTGTCTATGCGGTAGAAAGGCAAAAAAAAAGTGTACTAGTACAGACATTGTACAGACTAGTACATGCTTTCTGTGTGCGTACAGAAAACTTCAGGCAGCGTGCATCAGTATCCAAGTGAGTTCTCGTTCGCATCATTTCGCACTTGAATGGCTTACAAATGGCTTAAATGTGTAAACTGGCAAGACTTAAAAAGACATGCAAATGATTAATTCGTCGAGCCATGATAAAGTGTGTAAAAGCTCAACCAATCAGCTGTCCTGAAGTATGACAACATTCAGATATAAGTGACTGATTTTCATTTCTGGTTGACCCATAAACAGAGAAAGAGACAATAAGGGACAGAAACAGATCTATGTGCGAGTATATTTATGGATCAATAAGACTAGATATGCCATAAATCCCTGTGTAGACAAAAATAGCCCATACCAATCACAGGACTGACACCCTCGCCTGCAGGACATGCCCTTACAATAAAGCTATTACGCTCAAAACAACCTGCAAAAAGAAGATTCACACCCACAGGCTTATATCATTCCCTCTAAAACTGGAATTTTAAACTTAAACCAGTGATGTGTCATTATATATTATACCAGGCCCAATAGATCTTTTTTTTTTCACATTGTGATTCCAGTTGTATGTATGACTACTGAATTCGCTAAAAGTAACTTACTTGTTACAATTTCATTCAGTTTCTCTGCCCACCTACTGTACACCCACTTTACATCACTCACACTGACTCTCTCGCTCGCTGAGTTTTAAGAGCACTGACGTATTTCTCCAAGAACGACTATTAATACTGACAGATACTTCTATAATGAGATATAGAGCAAGAGGGGGAAAGAAAGAAAGCAGAAGGCATGGACAGATGTTCTTTTGTAGAAAAAAAAAGAGGTTGAGCTTTCTCTAGAAACTGAATGTTAAATTTGTCCTCATTAAAGGTCACAGACTGGGAAGAGCCTGTTCAGAGAAATTCCACGAACCATGTAAACTACGGCTTACCTCACTACTCCTTAAAATTATTCCAAAATTGACCCTTTCTACTCTTTTGTTACTGGATGTTCCAAATAAGATGCAGATTTTAATCTCAATCCACTCCCTAGTTTATTAGTAAGTATGCAGTCTAGAAATTTACCTATCCTTAGGGCTGTTCCACCTTCCCTTCCATTTGTTCCAGAGACATCTTCAGAATGCATGGTGCAAACCAGTGAGCATCAGCGACTCTTCACACACAGAAAATGTCTTCTTTGGTTTCTCAAGTCATCAGAATTTCATAATGGAACTTGAAAGGTCCATCAACAGAATTGAAAGGTCCATTAGCTACCAGTAAGGTTAACGATACTTAATTTGGAAATGGTTAGCTATTTCATGATTCCTAGACCACTGTCATCATGTAGAGAAATGTAGTTGATAGCTTCAATGTGCATCCTGGCTATTATGTTGCAGTTAATTGAATCCTTTGTGTCCATATGTTTAGTGGATCAAGGCCTTTGCTGGTACCCGGACTCATGTTCCCAATATACTGATTTACATCAAACGAGGTTAGGGAGTGGAATGAGACACAGCCGTTCTCTTGTCAAGGCTTTCTGCCATGATGGGCACCACCTGCCCTTTACTTATTGGCTAGGGCAAACATTAGTTTGATCCTCTGACCGTTCTGCCAGCTCCTCCGTCTGCCCAAGGGACAATCTCTCTGTGTATTCTCCCATGAGCACTCACACACACCATGGGAAAAAGCTGGCACTGTTAGACTGTACTGTTTTATTTCTCCAGCTCCACTGTGGCAATCTTGTATGTTCCACTCGCTGCAGCCTTTACACGTGTATCTGGCAGGCATGTTTATCCAAAGAGACTTACAATTCAGTCAGCAAAATCAGTTCATGTTTTCAATGGGAATCAAACAGTAGGGTCTGGTACTAGCAATGTCAAAGTCATGGGGACTTTGGCATTGCTAACCTAGCACCATGCGCTACTGTTGAGTTATTTTAAGTATATATTCTTCTGAATGAAAAGACTGGCCTGGACCAATGCTGGTTCACAGGTGAAAAAGGCTGGTCCCACCTGCAAGGTCTTTCTGGTCAAGCTGGTTGGCCAAGGATGTCTTGCTGGTGGAGCTAGCATGGTCACACTTCCGTCGTTTGAACCACATTGGTTTAACAAAATACAGAAGGACTGATGTTAATCTAACCACAGGTCGAAAGTGCGGGTGTAATTCCAACCTGAAAAGTTTGCGATGCTGAATGTGAATTTTCATTGGAAGTATGGTTTTATCAAGTTTACACTTACAACTAATCAGATATGCATATTTGGCGTGCTGTCCAGGGGAGGGCTCCGAGCTTTAGTCTATATGTGGCCCGAACCCAGAGTACTCCCCCGTATCCCTGGCTGGGTTAGGAACCAGCCGAGAGTAAGGAATGGGGGTGGTGGAGGGATGCAGAAAAAAAACTCTTGAGGAACATGGGTGAGTCTGCTATATATGTGTGTGTGTGTGTGTGTGCGTGTGTGTGTGTGTGTGTGTGTGTGTATAGGCCTCCTCAGTGCTGATTGGTAGATCATTTGAACGTGCTCCTCCCAAACTTTGTTAACAAAACATAACTTCGGCAAACATTTAATGTTTGGCAATATTCACTGGAACTATGGTTTTGGGTTACACCGAGTCATTGAACAATGTTGAAAACAACAGAACTTGCTTTTAGGAAATGCACCCCTGGGCAGGACAAACCATCAATACATGCTGCTTACTAGCACTGCTGTTTGTTTTTCTTCTTCAATAAAGAAAGCAAATGTTCAAACTTATTGGACAATATAGCCAAAGCTCCTATCAAAACATTTAAATAAGGCTAAAAACTGATATCAGGTTAGACCAGCCAATGCGCATGTACATTGTAGAGCAAAGTGTGAATGGAAATTTCCCAATCACTTTAAGGCTATTTCTACAATGGGACTTCCCCTTAATAGAACCACTATATGGGTGTCCAATTTCTCACATTCATTGTAATACAAGTGGCCCGTCTCTGCCCGACTGGAAAACAATTACTTAAATTTTTCGACAAATTCATACACAACCGAAACCATACAAAACTCGAACTTCATTTGAAAAATGTAAATCCAATCAAAGCACTGTAATGCAACAAGCTATTGTAAATCATTCTGCATGTTTTAAACTGGTTTTGTTTGGAAAGAAACATTGAGTGTCTTCTGTTAACAATAAGGAACTAAAAAGACCAATCGTACAATTACAAAATGAAAATTACAGACAAAAAGAAATGTTTCACTTATCGCCAAGGAGATGGCTAAATTACAGCACTTACACATGAACTTATCTGTATCACACTCGCACTGTAGACTTCTCAAGAGTCTTCAACAAAAGAACCACTCTTTAGCTAAGTTATGTTATACATAGCTTAGAGGTTAGAGAAGAGTGATGTCAAGATGCTGGCACCTCATTATTCGTACTTGACTATAAATACGAAAGAAAAAGAAAAGTAGACCTTGAGGCGGTGTAGAGGTGTTTAACTTTCCTGCTAGCGAAGTGAAACAATCTTTCCACATTCCATTCTTGTCATATAGTTTATAATTTGTGAGGTCAAAAAAAATTTGTATAAAGTTTCTCAGCGTTCATCTGCTTTATTTATGCTTTATTACTTTTCAAGGAATAATGCACTTATTTACTCCCCCTCATGGTGTCTCTAACCAGTATGACCTGCTTCTTTTGTGAACCATGAAAGGATGAAAACCGAAGAACAAATCGTTTTATCCCATTCAATTAATGCTGGCGAGAACTTTTAAATCTAAAATAAGACACTAAATCTAGATATAAGCATGATAGAAGAACTGAAGTCCACAGTATCAGTAATTCACGGATAGTCTCTTCAAGGAGAAGTTAACCACTGCCACCGAATCAAGTCAGTCAAGAGCAAGACTAGTTCAATATGTGAATGAATCGTTAGGATGAGTATTGTAAGCTAGATCAAACAAGGATCATTAACCAACTCAAAAGAAAGATTTGTGAAAGAACCAGTGTTTGACCATATGGATTTTTTTTATGGTCGATGCTGATATCTTAGAAAGCAGGGTGGTTGAGCACACTATTTAATAAATATAGTAAATAACATAATAATTGCCCCAATAAAATGTATAATTATTTACATATTTATTAAATTAGAAATAATTAATTGGAAAATATACTTGATTAAAACAATCTGTAAAATAAACAGATTTATACTTTAGGTGGAAAATACTTAATTCTGCAATATATATATTTTTTTTCTTTTTTTTTTTTACAAATATTGAAATAGTTAAAAACATTAATAAAACGGGAAAAAACAACAACACTATACTGTCACGTTTCTGTTCTATGTTATGATTCTGGTTTCCCCTGTCATTGTCATTTTTGGTTTAGTCCTGTTAGTTTTCCCGCTCCTCGTTTGTGTTCAGTTTCTACACCTGTGTTCTGTTAATTATCCTATCAGTCCCTGTTCATTTAAGCCCTGTGTTTTCCCTCAGTGTTTGTTGATCGTCGTCAATGTATGGTTGTGTGATCTGAGTTCCTGGAGTTTGTGTTCTTGTTTGTTTATAGAAGTTTAGTTTGTAATTAAAGCAACTATACTGAAGTGCCCGTGTCCTCGTGTTCAGTATCCTGCAGCAACCCTGACATACTTTGGGCTAGTTTCACAATATTTGTATGGTATTTTGCATCCTTTTTGAAGCGTTAAATCTCCTGACCCATAAATGTAAGTGTGGAAAATAGAGACATGTAAAAAATAAAGTTATATGGATTTGGTCCAATATGAGAGTGTAAATGATTTCAAATTTGAAGAATTATCAGAAAGAGAAAATGGCAACAAGAGAAACACTTTGCCACCAAAGCCACAGCTCTGTGCACATGTTCCTACATCTTGCTCTGTTGATTTTTAATATTGTCTCTGTTGCATTTGGCTCTTCACTGTTTCTTTTCTAAAAGCTACATCTGAGGGTAGAGCCTATTTCTACGGAGCCTCTAGAGGGTGGAAAACATTCGTGGTGGTGGAAAACATTGGGGATGGGAGAATTTTTTGCATTCCCTCGCAAAGATATTTGCATTCCCTCGCAAAGTTATTTGCGTTCCCACGCAAAACCTGTTGTGAGCTCGGACAGACACCTCCTGTTTAATGTTCCGCTGGCAGTGTTTCATTAATGGAGCGATTCATAGTGTTTGAACTTGGACTCATGTAAAAAAAAAAAATGAGGTCAGTGCTTAACTCAAGGAGTTACATCACAGATTTGAACTTCCCGGATCAATAACTCGTGAGCTAAACGTTGTTAAAACACAAATAACACAGTAATTTGCACAAATATTTGCAATCACAGTAACGTAGATAACTAGCTACAACCCAAATTTCCCTCAAAATGAGCTTTATAATATAAATTGATCTCTGAGCAGGCGGCTGAGAGACAAGTGCGAAGGGACCGTCTGCAAAGTTCAATAGGTATAACCCAAAAAACGTGTCTACAAAAACAGTAATTAACTTCAATGTTACACACCAAATGCAGTTTATCAAACTAAGCATTGTAGTATAACCAGCAGGAGAGCAGTGATGTGTGAACTGAATTTGTGGACAGTACATTGTCACAGTGAAGCTATTGAATATGTTTAATAATATAAAATGTGCAAAAGGGTTTTGCACTTTGCAGACAGTCCCTTATACAGACATGTCTCTCAATCGCCTGGTTATAGAGACACATTTATATTATAAAGCTCGACAATAGGGTTGTAGCTCGTTGTCTAGGTTACCGCTATTGTAAATAGGTGTAGTTTGTGTTTTAACAACATTTAGCTCAAGAATATTGATCCGGGAAGTTCGAATATGTGAATATATTGCCAACTTCACTGAACTCGTTGAGTTAAAGCTGCAGTCCGTAGTTTTTCCTCTTTTTCACCATCTCTGTTCGAATTCTGCAATTGCAGTTATTCGCGGAATTATCAACTTTACATGGGTTGTGCCTCGGCACTAGCCTGACATCGTCACACTCAGATTCTAGTCAGAATGTGAGTCTGATACTGCTCCATTGGGCTGTGATTATGGGGCGTTTCAACCGAACCAGGAAAGAAAATGCCTCAATTGGATAGACCTATAATCAAATCAGAGCAACAGGGTAAATGACGTATGTTGAGGATTCCGGGCTTCCGAAAGGGAGCTGGCAACGACCGCTGGTTATGTCCACCTCGTCATGCACGCCAAGTTGGATCGCTGGGATGCTTCTTTCACTTGGTCCAGTGCGACCAAAAGAGGAACAACAATGACCACAGGGTTATCATTGCACCCCATCTTCTTAGCGAAGATCGGGGCCAGCTGATAAATAAAACTTTTGCCGAATCCCGTTGGAAGGACGGCAAAAACATCTTTTCGATCGACAAATGCCTTGATTGCGGTTCTCTGTTCCTATTTTAAAATGCATGCGCTGTCTAGATCTTCTATAACAGATGCGATGGCTGAATCTACGCATCTCAATTCTCCAGCGGCAGCCATTCTTTGTTGTAAACGAATTCAACCCAAGCGATCTTTGGTGACGTGGATGATTATGTTACTGTCCATCAAAAGCCTGCCCTGACAATTTGATTGGTCCAAACGGCTTCGGTTCGGGCTTACTTGCTTCACAACAGATCAAGTCCAGACCGAAGTTCCCATCCTCAAACCTTGTGGGCGGGGCTACATTCGGCTGGCATCCAGGCTACCTCGGCACGGCACAGCGCGGATGAATCCAATGTTTTGAATGTGCTGTCAGTCGCCGCGCCGGTGTCAGTGGCGGCCTTACCTATGTTTCATGCGTTTCAATTGAAACGGGCCCCGCCCTTCAAGGGGGGCCCCAACAGACCAGCACAATCCCATTCATTTTCTCCGTAGGATATTGATTTTCATCCATAATGTCTAAACCATCAAAGGTAGATTGACCACGAGCTACGAGGTTGTGAAACGAAAGTTTCTGGGCCGGGTTTCCCGATAATGATGTATCTTAGCTCTTAAGAGCCCTCTCTACGTGCAAGGTTACGAACGCTCGCCGCAATTCCACGTGCGTTTCCCAAAAATGCACTTAACATGAACGCGCGAGAACGCGTTCTACGTGCTACTTAAGAGTCGCTGTCCATTCGCGAAGTGCTGAAATATATATGGAATAATATTCTGAGCGTTTAACCTAATAATCGTCATATGTTGTGGATTAGCAATCAAGACAAGCAGGGTCGGCGCCACGAGGGGGCCCCAGGGGGCTTACAGCTAAGACACAATTATTTTAGCTAATAAGACAAAATTACAGCTTGTAATTTATTGTAAATCCCCATGGTTTCGGTGCTGACACTGTGGTGACGCGTTCATGTAAGAAATAAAGCACCTAAAAGCTGTCACAAAGAACCGGCAAAAGTAATTATTATGAATATGTCGAATATAGCAAGGAGACATTTTAAATTGTTTACAAACAAGTGTTTTCTGTGTCACTGTCGCCAACAAAGATGAAGTTGACGATGCTGATCGTGATCTTCGCAGTAGCCTAGTGAACGTGCCAGAGAGAAATACACATTTCATACGGATTAAAGAGAGCAGTCTGTTTTCTTTCGTTTTGAAATGTTCTTTTTAGAAGTAGATATTTTTAGATATATTTCTCAGGTCTGTGACTGTGAGGCGAGTAGGCTACCTTATGACCTATGCTGAGTTTTGGTTAATTTATGAGACGAGCTCCAGTTTACGTGCCGGCGTGGGCGCCTCCGTGTCGTGATCGGCTATATCTGCTATATTTAGGCTACTTCTTATTTATTAAATCCAGGCAATTTGGTTGATGAAACATTGAATTTCGTTTTATACTAATTGTATATTCATTTTAATCACTTTAAAGAAAGGCTTTGTGCTTTCTGCTTGAGCCGGTCTCTGTGAAAGTTTTAAAGCAGTCTTTTTGTGCCGCTTTCAGAGCGCTCACGTCCGTAACGGATTCCCCAATTTTAAAGAATTTATCCTCAACTAGTTTTGTGGTGTAGGACAGGTCTACGTATTGTATAATGCTAACTTCAAATAATAGTCATTTAAAGTGGCAGCATTGGATCTGGACGGTGTTGAAATAACGCGGAGCCCATCGTTATTTATGATAAGTTCGGTTCAATGTCAGTCAGATTTTTCTTTTTCTTTATTTTGTTAAATAATTCAAGTTGAGGGGATTTTTTTTTTAAGTCAGCATAGACAGATGGAAATATACTGCGCAAATCAATATAGTGAAGATGCCCAGCGTGAAAGGTTGAGGCTTCTTCCAACGTAAAACGCTAAATGTATAGTTTTAATCAAATAAGGTTGGATTACTATGTTGAGCTGCCTGTTCATGAAGCTGAAAGTGCACGTAATAAAATAATATACAATTGATGCAAACCAACAGGAATCCTTGCCTTTTCTGCTCTATGTTTATGTTTTATGTGGGTAGGGCCCCATATTGAAACGGGCCCCCAGATGCTTAAGGCCGCCTCTGGCCGGTGTGGATACTGTCATTCGGAATCACAGATTCTACTTTTTGGAAGTATGACCAACATAAGAATTTTCACCGGAAAATGTTTTCTGAACAAGTAAGTAACAACCACTTTTGTTCTGACCAACTAAGGGAAAAAGCATTGCAGTAAATTGCAATAAACAATTGCTTATCATATCACTGTATCACCATATGCAAATTATACTTTGTTCTCAAATTGTTCATGTTAACAACATCAGCATTGCGTGACTACATTTAATGTCCTTCCGATATTTATCCTTGTTTTTGCATGGGCCTTTTGCATTTTACAATGGGTGAATCTCCAGTTGTCACTGTTGATTGTTGTTTGAACCTTTCTGGATCCGCCATCAAATTGATTAGTTTAATTATATCAAGTGCTGTAAGAAAAGTCTATAAATCTCCACCTCCAAAATCCTCACACGCAATATAACCCACTAGCCGAGACTCCTTCTTTATGTGTACAGATGTGACATAATGACACAAAGACATGCTCGAATTTCCTGCGGAAATCCACCAGTACCACTGGAGTTAAAAACAATCATACCGGTTTTAATCGAGCTAAGACAAGCAGATAGTTTTGATCACTGATCATTTTTAACCCAAAAAACCTTTGTTGCACTCTGTTTGTTTGAGCTTCCTAATCAGCCTGACCCAACAACATGGCGTCAACCAATGGTGTGAGTTTGGGGCGGGACTATCTGTTTGTTTGACCAATAGAAGGCAGGTTTCAGGAAACCTGTTTGAAAACAGCTGTAATTCTGTTTGCTAAAGCTAGAATCACATCACCTATTTGGCTTTAAATAGTTAATCTTACATAATTTTTGTATTCCGCACTTCACTTTTGCACAATGTCCCGTGACCCTATTGTACATAGGACAAGCAGATTGGAGAATGGTGGACGGATGAATATTTCTCCACTCAAACCTTCTGATTACAATGGATCAGAAGAACGTCCTTGGTTAGAAGAAAAGTCATGGTGTTATTATTGAGCTCATGTTGTCTTTAATTGCAAAATAAATCCATTCGGGTTTCATTTTTATTCTGCAAAATTCAATATCCTGTGTTAAAAACATTCAAAACACATTTTAAAAATAAGCCACATGGCACAAAATGTCAGACTGACCTCAAAGGGAGGTTAAAGTCCTCTGTAAAATGAACAATAATTGTGTGCGGAATACTTTCTCATAGTTTTAATTGTAAGCACTTGGTGATACAATTCTCAAAGCATAAATTACATGCAAATAACCAGCACCAATACAACAGTGCAGACTGCTATATATGTAGCGGCTAGCAATAATTAGTCGAATGCTCAGTGAGCGTAGGAATCTACTTCAAAAGTAGATGAAATGGATTCAGTGAATTTTGTGCTCATGACTGAACATCAATTCACAGTTCCAGGTGTGTTTAGAGTATGTGTGGTTAACTTTAAACTTAAATATTGAATATATCAACATAGGCACATAGTTATGTCAAATTTAACATGAATATGTACAAAACGTAACAGCGCTTTAACTGCTTTGAGCATCAACAATGTCCCTGTCTGATTCGTCAACAAAGCAGAACTCAGTATATCTGTATTTTGACTTAGAAATCCATGTGTGAAGATATTATGCCACATGGGTGTTGATCGGCTGAGAAGGAGAAGAGGGACTTTCATGTGAAAAGTAAAGTCTCTAACTCAAATGGGGCAGTGGTGTTGACAATTTGAATGTTGCAAATTTGATCACTAGTTGCTAACAAAACCATTCATCACATTTGTTTCAAAATTACACACAATACAATTAGTCATACATCCTACGCGCATGCAAAGTTTGGTAAGTATTTACCATAGCGATGAAAAGTTAGAGCTGTATGAGGTGAGGGAAGAAGAATAGGCCAGATGAAAATGATGTACATTATTTGTGTTGCTTTCTTGTAGGAATGTTCTGGTCACTCTTTTGAGTTTGCAAATTTCTCCATTTGCATTCTTCTGAATAATCCATGTCATACAGGTTTGTAACAACATAAAGATGAGCAAATACTTGTTTACTTTACTAAAACTATAAAGATAAAGATAACTATAACGATAACTACATTAGAGTCCACAACTATACAGATAATAACGTTTCTGTAATATTGTCTGCCACTTTAAATGCTCAAGCTGATTTAAAGCAGGATTGATTCTGATTGGTTGTCATTGTTTTTATCATTTATCAGCTCGAAAAATCACTCTGAAAGTGATCCAACAATATTGTTTCTCTGTATCGTTATCAAAGCTGTGCTGAGGATGTCTCTATTCTCAAAATATTAGAACATTTAATAAAGTTTTCATCCTTAGTTTGAACGGCCTTTAAATGGTGACAGAATTTTTCATTTATGGTTGAACTATTCCATTACCAATTAGACCATGATAAGTATTCATAATTGCACATGATATTTTGCAAAAAACACTTTGTTTTTGACTCCAAATCCCACGGAAGGAACAGAAATACTGCAACAAAATCTTAAAAAACAAAGGTGAAAAGAAGACAGAAAAAGACCATCCGTCATATTGCTGTCCCACAAAAAGAAAACAGAGGAGCTTGCAGACAAATCACAGTGTGTCAGACACCACAAACCTGTCAAATTACAACATAACAAAATAAAACTTTCAACCAACAGAGAGAGACAGAAAGAAAGCTGGAAAAACGACGGCAAACAAGAGCTGGGATCCCGTGTGTGTTTGACCTTGACAGAAGTAAGCTTGTCTGATGAGATTTCATACTCCTCAGCAGTAGAAGAGGGGATCGTCTTCCATGGCTTAACACTCTATCGTTCCACCGCTCTCGCCCATTAGGGTCTTATTGATTTTCTTTCTTTTTAATCAGTCGTTTTTATCAGATGGAATCGTGCTGTACATCAAATATGAAATATTCATGGCAGCGGGTGCCTGTCAGTAAATAAATGCTTGAATAATAACCACTTACAAACCAAACTCAAACACACACTTTTGGCACAATGTTGAAACAGAAACACCACTTATAAACCACGACTGTCCTCTCAGACACACACACACACACATGCGCAGTCTACTGTATTGTTACCATTTCAACTCCCTAAGATCTTTATTTGATTCAAAGCAATAAGGTTTAAAATACAAATTTTTACAACTGGTACATTTATGTCTTTATCATGGTCTTGTTCTATAAAATAGGAACGTTTTCAGTAAATGTGCAATTACCAAGTGATTATTAACTGTATTTCACAAAATTAAGATGCTGTGCCCATTTTCAGGCAGCAGAATTGCGAAATTTGCTTTAAAATTTGCTTTAAATTATGTAGCTTTTCAGTAGCGAAGCCGCTTTTTTTACCTGATAACATTTCAGCAGTTAAAGGTAGGGTAGGCGATTTTCAGAGAGGCTAGCAATAGCGAGCTAGCTTTGAAAGCATAAGATCCCACCCTCCCTTCAGAGCGTCTCTAAAGCCACACCTTCTTCAAAACACATGAACGTGTACAGCAGAGTCTGCAAAGCATCACGTGACGAGAGACAGCGTTAAACTTACGTGCCAAAGCACATAGCATGACAATAATAATGATTGTAAACAACTTAAAGAGCACTGACCGGTAGCCTTTAACCTGACAGCTACAGATTTATTTCAGCGTTGAAAGTGTTGCCATTGAAGCACATAAATTTGAGTTTCGAACCACTTCGAATTTAAGATGACAGGTTTCCATCTCTTTAAAATGACAGTAGTTATGGCGTGAATGCAGCATAAGCTCTTTGTTTTGTTCAGGAGGAACTGTAAAAGGTTGCGGTATAACTGTAAAAACTGTTTCAGCTGCAGTGCTTGTGACGTTTAACTCTGCATAGCATGAAACGCGCTGATCACATGTGCGAACAGGTATGGAAATACATATGTTGACAAGCAGGAAAGACATTGTATCATTGCATTCAGACCGAACGTAATTATTGGATGAACATTTTATGGTCCTACGACTTCCACAGACGATATACTGTATATACATATGTTTACTTAACTAAGTGATTGCTATCCAGATGTAAAGAGACTTTCATTCAGCATAAAAAAATAAAATCTGGAACAAATTGCCTACCCTGCCATTAAGTGTGTCCCATAATTGAATTGGCTCTTTAGAATCAGAACTAGTGATGTTTGATTCATGATTGGCAAAATGGTCTAAATCTGGAAGCAATTCAGTTTGAATCATTTGGACATTTTATTTCTCACTGATTTATTGGGACAGGTCAAAAACAGCACTGGAAGAAGTGGCTATATCCACTGAAACTACACATGTGTGATGACTACATGAAAACAAGTTAAGTATTGTGATTGTGATTTAAAAAAATAATATATATATATACATTGTTACATGTGTCCAAAGAATATTGTGTTGAATATACATCTGTAAATTTTTCTTTAGAGTATTTTGTGTCTTTGCTAGCTGTATTTTATGAGTAGCTTGCCATGCATTGACTATGCAACACAATAGCACTTTACGATACCAGAATGGCTACTTGGTGTATTAAGATGAATATCCATCTTTAAACATAGACAGCTCTGCATTCACATGACAAGCATCAACCTGCATGCCTTGGACAGGTCCGCCTCTCTAGTGATTTCTGTAGAGATTAATTATCATATTAATCAATTATTCATGATCTGCCAGTGGACAGGCGGAGCTTAAAACCTACTATTTGACATGGCAGTGAACACGGCAGTCCTCATTAGAATTTTACAATGCAAAGGATGTGTAATATTTATGAAGGGCAATAGAGACACACAAAAGGAAGAGGCTTTAACATCAACATCTCTCTCTGTCTTCCTTTCGAATATATTTTTGACTTTAGTCTTGTTTCATTGACTTAAGCAAATAAGAGCTGTGTCTGAAACCAAAGGCAACTGTCCAGTCAACCTAGGACTTAACAGGCAGCATTTGTGTACAAAAAACCTCTAAAGCTAACTCGTTTCAGACAAGATTCAAAGGCACTGTAATGTCACAGATACAGAAGATATTCAAATGAGTGTAAAGCCGAGTTCAGACTGTGCGATTTTAGCCCCCGATTCTGGCTCGCCGACAGGTTTTGAGAAATCACAGACAAATGCCCGAAATCACAGGCAAAACGGTGCTCGTTCACACGAGTGACAATCACGCAGTGTGAATGAGCAAAGACGCGATCTGAGAGAAACGCCGACGATGTGTTCTGACTGAAAACTACATCGGCGATGACCGACAGCCAATGAAAGAGCAAGATACAGGACAGCAGGATGTTCGGGGAGGAGTTATAGACCAGAATATCAGTATTTGAATAGATATATTTACAATTATATCAAACAGAGACAAAGTGGCCTACACATTTGCTTGACCAGGAACACATTGCCAAATCATTTTTTTACCCCCAACTCTCTTTGCAGAACACACAATCCTTGCTCTCGTCTCCCCAACCATTTCCTCCTGCATAATCTGTTTTTCTTTTCTCCTTTTCGGTGCAAATCAGCTCACCGACAATTGGGATCGCAAGCTTCTTGCAGGCTATAATTTTTAATAACAATTTGAGTCTCGCGCGAGAACTCCGGTCTCACGCACGCGTGATCTTGTGTTATTTCCTTATCACTTCTCGCGTGTGTTTGGTTGTGAAACGTAGTTTGAGGACCAGACAGAAGTTGATGGCGATTCTTTCTTTTGTAAAGTCCAGAGTGAAACCTCCTGTCGCCGATCCAAGAACAGTGACCCGAATGCTTTGAAAATCGTGCAGTCTGAACTCGGCTAAAGGGTGCGTTTATACAACAATGATTTTCCTTTGCGTTGATCAATACGCATATGCATGACGTCGCTATTTAAACATAAAAATGGCCATCTACTAAATGGAGACAATAATGGTATCGTTTTCAAAATCTTACACTTTGAAACCCATTTTCAGGCCCCCCAACACACATTTACAGTAGTGTAAATGAATGGCCAAAAACGCACACAATTTTTTCATTTCAGTATCGTTGCCATTAGAGATAACAAGGTTAGTAAATTACTATAATGTTTATTTCTCAAAAAAACGTTGAGATTAAATTTAGAAATTGATTCTAAATTTAATCTAAAATAAAAAAATGGGCCTTTACATTACACATCTTTTTTTTATATATACAAATAGTACATTGTTTTTACGGAGTTGGGACAGACAAAATTATGGAAGACACAGAATTGTCAACAGTTGCAATAGTGTAGGGGTAAGGATGAGGGGTAAGGGTACGCAAATCATCCCAAGTTCGAATCCGCCTTTTGCCGAACTCGCTGTAATGCCTTTTCCCATCACATATCAGATCAAAAAGGAATTTATTTTTTAATAATTATGAAGAAATATTTGAAAAGAGGAAATAAAGTGTCTAAAATGTGTTTAATAATAAACTGTTAATTGGTTAGGGTTAGGGAGGGCTTTATTGTCCGTATAAGGGGGCATCCATAGAATAATTTTAATAAATATAATAATTTACACTATGTCATTGTTTAATGTACAACAACACTGAGGTAAACAATTGTATCTGCCACTATTTATAAATATAAAAGCATCAAAGTAGGTGCATCAAAGCATCAAACTACTATTTACTCTTATTGCAAAGAAAATACTACTATTTAATATTTTATATATAGCCTATATAAAACGTGTACCCAAAGAGACACAACACACACTTTAAAGTCTGAAGTTGTTAATGTGCATTTGTGTGGGTGGGTGTGTTTTTTTTTTCTTTTTTCTTTTTCTTTTTTTTTTTTGCATGCTATGACAGCTAATTACTTTCAGTGATCAGTCTGAAGAGGAGTTGTCATGGCGATCATATTGTCATTGTGTTGACAGGACCTGGAACACTTAAAGTGTCAGTAAAGTTTGTCTTTTCCATTTGTTATCTTTCACAACTGTCTTTCTCTCTGACTTTACAACCAGCCTTTCACAGACTGCCTGTACTTTTCACTGTACCTGTTCTTTGTCTCTCTTGTTCTGATAATATTAGTTTATCGAGGAAGAAGAGGAGAGCGAGAACGAAAACGTGTTGTGGAAACGCGTTGGCGTACTTTTTGTCCCTCTCTGCTATTACAGTTTTTCAAGATGGCGGAACTACATGGAAGCCTCCGTGGACTTACCCGTCCCATGTATTATAAATATAATAAATTCTTCGTTTACGAGGATAAATCAGATAATTGGCAGAGGTATTTGTACACCATTGGGGACATATTTATGAATAAAAATATTGATTTTAGATAATAAATTACCTAAAAAGTTACTCATAGTCCCTTTAAAAAAGCAGAGGGTCTGTTCTTTCTTTTGATATATTGCATGTTCAGATATTCATACAACAAAATATTCTCAAAAATGCTAGCGGGGAAATAATTAATATAACAAGCTGATTAACTACACAATTCGATTGATTATGTCAAAATTAATATTCTTTTTTTTCCAATGATTTTAATTGTTCGATTAAACGAAGAAACTTCGATAGTTTGACATGAGAGCATAAACTGAACACAAACACACACACATCTCATGGGACATTCACACACATTGTTCACTGAAGTTTGAATAGTGTGCTTTTGGTCATAGCAGCCATTTTTGTCGGGGTTGTTAGAGGGTTGCGCAACTGGCTTTGGAAAATCTGATCGCAAATTAAATTGCATTTCTGGTAAACAAAAAGATATAATTTTGTTATGACAAAAAAAAAAACAGTTTAAGAGGGGGATAGTGTTTGTAAATTGCATTTCCAAACTGCAGCAGTGTATAATACATCATATCATGGACAACATGAGCAATGCAAACAAGTTTATCAATGCATGAATCAATCTCACTCTAAATGCCGACGATTTCTGATACGGTTTTCTAACTGATCATTTTTTAAATTGCTTCCCTGCATGTGGGCAAAGACAAATAATATAGGAGAGTGAAAACACTCAAAGTAACATGAACCTCTCCGTCTTCCCTACACTGAACTACAGCATCTCACCGGAGACAGATCATGTGCGGCTTCAGAATGATCAGTCACATGGTATTTACAACTCAAGAATCCAGAACTGAGCCCCCTGCGAAACTAGTACTGTAGATTTTTTTTTTTTGACACAACATCTATAGAGGACCTATTTTCCTTTTTCTACATGTTCAATGTTCTTTAGTGTGAAACTCCAAAGGGAGTTATTCTCTATATCACTAAGTTTCTGAACTCCTTCTGGGAATGAACGTCACAACATTCCTCATTTCCGTCATGACAACTCTCTAATGTTAATAAGTTTGGTCTCGGCAGAGTACATATTCTGTATTGCTGCTGTTATTGCTTCTGCTGCAGAGAGAGTACAGAGACTTGCTACTGCCAATATATTCACAGACAGACTGCTGTGAGCAAGTAAGACATGCTGCTGCTCTACAATAAAGCGTACATGAATTACCCATGGTAGATCTATACAGGTGGAGCTGGGGAGGGTGGAGGGTTCCTGAAAGCACGCTGCAAACTGCTACACAGACACTGAGCAAGTATGTGAAAGTTGAGCGGCGAGTTCATGGGCTGCTGATACCACAGGAACCAATTAGCCAATCAGCTGTGCCCTATAGAGAATGATGTGTTTGCAAGCAGATTATTTAAAGGACCTATTAACCTTTAAATAATTAAGAGTCATAGAGAGTTTGAAGACAGAACTTTGTATTTAAATAATTCCCACCCAAGACATATGCAAAAAAATAAAATAAATAAAGTTTATGGTTATGGTAAGAGGCGTGACATTTCCAAAACACATTTTAAAATTGCTTGACCAATCAGTGCACATTTCTCTAGTGCACAGACAAGAACTAAACAGAGCGTTACTGACAGATTAGGAAGAGAGGTGCTGCACCAATGTAAAATATGTGAAAAAATAGTGTTCTTGAAAACTCAAGCATGAAAACCTACTTTAGTAGATGGCAAAATCAAACTCAAGATCTTGTAAAAGGGCATTGGATGTGGGATTAGGCTTTAAAAATGCATTGCTTGTGTCAAAGATGTCCATTTTATGCAGGTTTCTATGGAAAACAAAAGCAGAGTGACTGTTACTCTGCCGTCATGTTCTGGATAACTGAAGTATGACAGTATGCCTGGATTTAAAGGGATAGTTCACCTACAAATTACAAATTTATCATAATTTACTAACCCTCATGTTGTTCCAAACCTGTATGAGTTTCTTTCCTCTGTTAAACACAAAATAAGATATTTTGAAGAATGCTGGGAACCAGATAGTTGACTTCCACAGTATTTTCTTTCCTACAAAGGAAATCAAAGGGGTCCATCAACTGTCTGGTTACCAACATTCTTCAAGATATATTATTTTAAGCGCAACAGAAGAAATATATTCATACAGGTTTGAAACAACATGAGGGTGAATAAATGATGACAGAATTTTAATTTTTGGGTGAACTATCCCTTTAATTCAGCAACACACTTAATTCAGCAACAGAAAACGTAACAGGTCAAAATATTTTCTCATGAGCTTTTGTTTTCAGGCCAAACACTCATCTCCTTGGTGACAAAGTGAGCACTGTGGAAATATTTCCCATCTCCAACTTCCCTCCCATCAATTCTCACTCTCTGTCTATGTGCTTTAAACATAATCCATATGGTTTTAATGACCACGGTGCTTTCCATTGTTTGTGAATGTCAGATTGTATCGATCAAGTGGACTGAATCCAGAATATTACTCATCACAAAAATACTGCCTTGTTATCACTGAAACACTGAAAAAAGAAACAGGGAGAAATGAAGAAGGGGAAAAAACAGAGAGATAACAAAAAACAAAAAAACCTCTCAAATAAATGACCAGATCTGACCTCTCAGAGTTACAGACAGCTAATTTCACATCGTAAATTTACACGACAACGATGCACTAAAAACGGAAAAGCTTTTGCTTGGCGTTTTTTCTGCGTACAGACGACAACGTTGTCAAAACAATCCTCGTTCACACGGATCCGTGAAAATGACAAAAAAATCATGTGTTATTCATGCCAGATGGCGATGTCACTTTGTAAAGAAACACTATGTGTCTATAGACTGAACAAAATATGCATGTGCATGACGTCATCGCTTTCACAAATTCCTGCATTTAAGTACAGAGTACTTACTAGGCTTAGGTACGTGTAATTATGCATAATTTACAGTTATTACTATGGTAAGTACATGTAACGTAAACAAGGGTACTGCAAAATGAATGGTTACTTTACTTTTTATTGTATCACCAAAACATTATACACTAGTGTAAAAACAATAAACTTTAATATACTAAAATATACATTTAAGTTAAAAAAAATATACCATATTTAAAAATACACTAAATTTGTGTAAACGTGGCAACAAATAATATAAAAATACAATCTACAGACATCACATGAGGGAAAATACATAAACATATTAAAATGAACTCTATACAAATATACTAGTTTATGTCATTTTAAAATGTGTGCTATTTTAACTGAAATAGCCCACCTCGTACAAACGGTAACACACAAATTTAGACATTTCCACATTCAAGCACTGGCTTCAACAGCTTGTTATTTTGCAGCAGATTTAGATCCCATAACTGACAGTCATGAACTAAATATGATTTTCATTTACTATAATCAATACTAAAATCCGGCATTAGTCATTTTTCACGCCATCAGTTGCACGCACATTCAAGCTCCCACAATATCCCTGTTTTTGAATCGTTGATTTAATGAACTGCACCTGTGTGAATTTGAGAGCAACTGACTTCATATCCACAAAAAAACCAGCTTGACACTACAGTATTTGGTGTTGCAAAAGGGGCTAAAGTCAGAAAATTTAATATATGGTTTTAAGAAAAGTATTTGTTTGCAGACGACACCTGCTTATTTTATCATCTTATGCCATTCAGACATTTTAATGTGTCCTATACCTTTGTATTTGTCTCTCTATAGTCATACTCTTTAGGGCCTATCAAACAATGAATATTATATGACAAAATTTCTTTCTCTTTGGCCTCTTCCTACTGCTCTTTTTTTATTTTATTATTAACCTATGGCAGCAAGTCAGTGAATGCAGGATATCAGAAATTAATGTCCCTCATACCCCAAAGGAATTGTGTGACCTGCGTTCAGTGACGGAATAACCTTTAGATCTGAATGCTAATCAGGCCAGAAGTCACATTGCTACTGTTAACAAGGCTTAAGGCAGAAACACACCTTTAGAAATAATTACTCCATGAATCAATCTGATATCCTCCCAACTTACTGCCTATTATGACACATGCTATTAATATACTCATATCTTATAGTTGACTAGGTTTGTTGACCACATTTTAAAAATGAATAATAATAATAATAATAATAAACATAGTGTTTATTTATTATAATTGCATTGGATAAAAAAAAAAAACAAGGCAGAAGATTAATCAAAACATTTATCTTGAATAATTAAATATATAAAAAAACTATCCTATTTCTCAAATCTTGTGAAATTCATTATAATGAAGTATCTTTAAGTTTAAGTAATATTGATGATTTAATATTTGACAATATTGCTGACTTGACTGCACTGACACTATTGGATGAGAACTGAACTAAGCGGGATGATGACATCATGGATAGATAGATAAAAGCTCTTTTCTCCAGAGCTTTTATCTATCTATCTATCTATCTATCTATCTATCTATCTATCTATCTATCTATCTATCTATCTATCTATCTATCTATCTATCTATCTATCTATCTATCTATCTATCTGTCTGTCTATCTATCTATCTGTCTGTCTATCCTGACTGTCTGTCTACCCTGTCTTTCTGTCTGTCTGTCTATCTGTCTATCTATCCTGTCTGTCTGTCTGTCTGTCTGTCTATCCTGTCTGTCTATCTATCCTGTCTGTCTGTCGGTCTGTCTATCTATCCTGTCTGTCTGTCTGTCTGTCTATCTATCTATCTGTCTGTCTATCCTGTCTATCCTGTCTGTCTGTCTGTCTGTCTGTCTGTCTGTCTGTCTATCTATCTATCTGTCTGTCTATCCTGTCTGTCTGTCTGTCTGTCTGTCTGTCTGTCTGTCTATCTATCTATCTGTCTGTCTATCCTGTCTATCCTGTCTGTCTGTATGTCTGTCTATCTATCTATCTGTCTGTCTATCCTGTCTGTCTGTCTGTCTATCTATCCATCTATGTGTCTGTCTGTCTATCCTGTCTGTCTGTCTATCCTGTCTGTCTGTCCTGTCTGTCTGTCTATCCTGTCTGTCTGTCTGTCTGTCTGTCTATCGATCTATCTGTCTGTCTATCCTGTCTGTCTGTCTGTCTGTCTATCTATCCATCTATGTGTCTGTCTGTCTATCCTGTCTATCCTGTCTGTCTGTCTGTCTATCATGTCTGTCTGTCTATCATGTCTGTCTGTCTATCATGTCTGGTCTGTCTATCTATCTATCTATCTATCTATCTATATATCTATCTATGTGTCTGTCTGTCTATCCTGTCTGTCTGTCTGTCTGTCTGTCTGTCTATCGATCTATCTGTCTGTCTATCCTGTCTATCCTGTCTGTCTGTCTGTCTATCTATCCATCTATGTGTCTGTCTGTCTATCCTGTCTATCCTGTCTGTCCTGTCTGTCTGTCTGTCTGTCTATCCTGTCTGTCTGTCCTGTCTGTCTATCCTGTCTGTCTGTCTTGTCTGTCTATCCTGTCTGTCTGTCTATCCTTTCTGTCTTGTCTGTCTATTCTGTCTGTCTATCCTGTCTGTCTGTCTGTCTATCCTGTCTGTCTGTCCTGTCTGTCTGTCTGTCCTGTCTGTCTGTCTGTCTATCCTGTCTGTCTGTCTGTCTGTCTGTCTGTCTGTCCATCCTGTCTGTCTGTCCTGTCTGTCTATCCTGTCAGTCTGTCTTGTCTGTCTGTCCTGTCCTGTCTGTCTGTCTGTCTGTCTGTCTATCCTATCTATCTATCTATCTATCTATCTATCTATCTATCTATCTATCTATCTATCTATCTATCTATCTATCTATCTATCTATCTATCTATCTATCTATGTGTCTGTCTGTCTACCCTGTCTGTCTGTCTTTCTGTCTATCCTGTCTGTCTGTCTGTCTGTCTATCCTGTCTGTCTGTCTATCCTGTCTGTCTATCCTGTCTGTCTGTCTATCCTGTCTGCCTGTCCTGTCTATCCTGTCTGTCTGTCTTGTCTGTCTGTCTGTCTGTCTATCCTATCTATCCATCTATCTATCTATCTATCTATCTATCTATCTATCTATCTATCTATCTATCTATCTATCTATCTATCTATCTATCTATCTATCTATCTATCTATCTATCTGTCTGTCTGTCTATCCTGTCTGTCTGTCTGTCTGTCTATCTATCCTGTCCGTCCGTCCGTCCTTCCATCTATCACTAATTGCTGCAAGGAGGAAAACAGCCCAAACTGACTGAAGGTATATTTATATATTTTATAAGATAAAGCTGTTGCAATGGCATCCATTTTAAATCATTCCAAATTACTCTTGTTGAGGTGCCAGCTGGGGTAAAGCTAAATACTGAAAATGATATTTATCACTGATAAATATTGCATGCAGAGCATCTCTCTATGTAAATATTCCCACAAAAAAAAAGAAGAAAGAAAGAAAGAATGAATGAAAGAAAGAAAGAAAAGACTTGTCAATTTTATTCATGATGCATGTCATACACATCCCTGCTGTTTTTTTTCCTTCTTTCTTTCTCAGATTGTAACATCCGGCATCAGCAGGCAGAGTGTTTGGGCCCCTGGGGGCCCTGCTGAGGAATGGAGAGGGACGTGGCTGAGAGGACGTCCTTGAGAGCAGCACAGCTGTGGAAAAGAGGAAAAGAAAAAGACGTCCAAATCTCATTAAGTCTGAGTATCACCACCCACATCTGGGACTAGAAATAAAAAAAAGAAGGCCAAAATGATTTTTTTATTACTAAAAAGGAGGGTGTATGTGCTTTAATTGTTTTTATGTATGCGATGTGAATGTTTAGACACATGCAGTTCAACATATACTGTAAGGTACCCTTCACTTTGCTCATAGTGCCCTATGAAGTGGACCATCTGTGAGATTCCAAATAGTATAGGGAGCGTACTAATCCAGTCAAAATGGCACTGCAAATGCCATATGGAACAAGTGTACGTCGATAAATCACTTCAGGCTTGGTAGTTTGTGAATTTAAAGTGCACAAGATGTGACCGATGGTTACACTTTATTTAAAGGTGTCTTTAGCCACACTTCCACTGTCGGTCCGAACGGTTCTAAACAATAAGGAACGGTTGCAGTTATATTTCCACGTGAGTTTGGTTTCAGCATGGTACAATTACAAACCATTCTCTGCCAGAAATTCTCAGCACGTAATGTCTAACCGTGCCGAACCGTGCCGGTAGAATGTGACGTCGCCACTCAGGATTGGTCATTTGTCTGTTGCCTGGCTACCAGTTTCTCTGTAGCTGGCCAAGCACGCTATATTTGAGCATAAACGCAGTAAGTTAATGCAAGTTAATAATAAAATTGAAAGAAATATCTGATCATCCTCCATAACACAGTCACTATGTACATCTCATATCATCTGTAAGCTTGTGAGTTACCAAGGCTGTTCTTGTGTTCCGACTGATGCATTTATATTACATTCTATAATACAGTTAAAGCTGCCTTTGGCAACTTTTTTTTTATCATATTCAGCGAATTCGACACTATATTCCGACAGAAAAACATAAATAAAGTGGTTTTAGAAAAAAACCTGAGGTTCTAACTCCACCTGGAGCGTGTTATTTGTTTTGCAAAAATCCACCACTCCCGGTTCATTGTGTCCAATCAGCGCAGGGGGGTGTGAGATATGACTGTCAATCACAAGTCGTGCACGCACACGTCAATCACATGCACACGCAGTTCGCGCAGTAGCGAAGAGTGATGGCGCACTGACGAGCACGAACTCTGTGGGAGGGTATTCGTTGATAGTGGGGGAGGGGCATGAGAGTTGTAAACATTCAAAAATTTTCCTAAGTCCACTCAATCAGCCAGAGTTGCCGATGGCAGCTTTAACTGTTAACAGCCTCACTGTGGAACATATTCCATATTCCATATTCCATTTTCGTACCGGAATGGAACGGTTAAGCAATGAGAGCGGTTTGGCCCGACGGTGGAAAAGTGGCTTTTGCTACAGTGTAATTACACCAATAAGTAGTGAGTTAGTGAGTAGTATTTCTGCGTAATTTACTGTTACTACCATGTCTATGTACCAAGCATATGTAACATGTGTAACAAGGACAATAAAGTGTAACAGATGATTACAATTGTTCAAACAGTACACATTATCAAATAACCCAATAACATGTATTTTCAAAATAAGCATTGCGACAATATGCCATAATAATAAAATGCATAATAATTTAAATAAATCAATATGAAATAGATACAAATGTTGTTTTAATATAAACATGTATATCACACTATTTGTATCACTATTAACTAATGATATTAGTTACTATGCTATGCAGCATATTACTATGCTGTTGCTTAAGTTTGCTCCTGTTATTTATGCTATGTTTTTGGATTATCTTTGTATTGTGTAATACACTATGTTTTGGTATTTGGATTCACCTCTTTTAATGTTAGTTAAAATTTTTGTAATTGTGTTGTGTTTTTGTCAATTTTTAGTAGCTTTTGTTTTTTAAATATTGAAATATGTGTTATAGTTAAGTTTATTAAATATGACATTTTTAGTATTTGGTTGTAGTCATTTTAGTACATATATATACATATTATATATATAGTAATTTTGTGAGATATTATTATACTTTTGTTTTATTATAATTAATATAACAGTTTTCTATTTAAATATATATATTTTTTTTAAAACGCTTAAAATATATAAGTAAATAAAATATATTATATTTTTTATAGGGCTGTCAAATGATTAATCACGATTAATCGCATCCAAAATAAAAGTTTGTGTTTACATAATAAATGTGTGTGTACTGTGTATAATTATTTTATATATAAAAATACATACACATGCTTGTATATATATTTAAGAAATATTTGCATGTTTATACTATATATAGATTTATATATAATTTATATTATATATAAATATAAACATTTTATATATAAATAACAAATTTTTCTTAAATATATAAATGCACGTGTGTGTACTTATATATACAAAATAATTTTACACAGTACAAACACATTATGTAAACACAAACTTTTATTTTGGATGCGATTAATCGTGATTAATCATTTGACAGCCCTAATTTTTTAGCATCATTATTTCAGTCTTCAGTGTCACATGATCCTTCAGAACGAGGACTGTGTGAATCTACATGGACATATACATTTACACAGCATATACTGACATGTTTATTATAAAACAACCACATAAAACTGCTCACACAGTAACACAAGTGAATGTCTTTGCCAGTTCTTAAGGTCAGGATATAAACAGCAAAGGAAGGAACAGCTGGGAGGAAAGATGGTTGGCTGTCCTCATCTGGTTTATATGGTGAATGTGTGTGTGAGAGAGGGATATGTCTCATTACACAGATGGCTGTTTAAAAGATAACACACCTGTGTAAGCATTTTAAACTGGATGGGTTTGGTTGTCAGTATGCAAGTGTGTTTATTATCTATTTGTGTCTGAATCCCTTTGGACCACTGACTTGAGAAATGCTTATGAGAGCTTGATAATTTACAGGAACAGGTGGATGAAAGTATGCATGCAAGTGCATTTTTGCAGTTGTGTGTGTTCACTGAGTGGTACATGCCAATATATATTGTATATGTACAATAAATGAAATATTTTCTTGCCATTGACGAGATTTTCCACCATTTATCATAAACCACTGCCCCACCATCGATGTTTTTTTTCTCTCCACGTTTCACTGCTATATGGTAGGGGGCGCTGTTACGGATCTTCTGAAATAAAGCATCTCCGGATCCAAAAACAAGCTAAGAAAAAGAGCTGCATAAACCTTGACTGCTTTTAACTCCACTTTTAGACATACATTCACGTAAATTCTCCAAGCACTTCCCCGGGGGATCCCCACCACCATTTTGAAGTGCGTTCAACTGCACTGCGTCAAGTGGACGAGGGAAGTGTATATGGACAGACCCTCGAACCCTCCATTTTGACCGGGGGAGTGAGTCTACTCAGATCCATAGACCATAATGCACCATGATTCCACAATAGGAAGCTAGAATTTTACTTTGTAACATGTTAATTATGAATATTTTGCTTACACAAACTAATCACTTTCCTTCAGAAGGCCTTTATTAACCCACATGAGTTTGTTTATGATGGATTTATTCACTTTTTTTGGATGGACCTTTAACCAAGAAAGATTTGTGAATATGCTTGCAACATTTTTCATAAATGCTGGTGGGGAAAGAGTTAAAGAAATATACCGTTTTACTTGGAAAAATATCTGGATATAACCATTTTAGCTCTATCACCCATCCCCACTGAGCACTTAATATGTCAGAAATATGTTTTAGTTGTTATTTGCATTTAATGGATCCTGGAATAACATTTTGCATGTCGGCATGCAATACAATATATACAATAGCCAGTGCTCTGCATGCGTGTTTCTCAGAACAATAAAGCTGTGAGGTGACGTTTGTCTGCCTGAATCAGAACCCAGCAATCAAGACCCCTGAACAAGACTGCTGACAAACTACGCACAAATCACTTATGCGCTGAACATTTAATGCACAACACAATGGGATCCGCCAGCATGAGACATGGCGAGGCAAAAGAAAAATAAATTGCATTTTTTTTACACAATCAGCCTAAAATTGTTTACCGCCACAACTCATGATTGCCAAAAAAAAGAGAGAAAAGTTAAAGTTAGACTTCCACAGCGTGGGAGAAAATCATTTAGTGTCATGCAAACTGTGTGTTATTTCTGTCACGCTGTCAAACCTTAAAACAAGTCATAATGACAAACCTCTGTGAATTGTAATATGGTTTGTAACAGCGATCTTTGCAATGTGTTGTAATATAAAATCCACATGCTGTCTTTTTGTCCTGTGTATCTGATTGAGGCAAACCATGACATTCAAATGTAAAGCCTTGTGTCGGGGGTCCTGCCCTGGCAGTCTTGTCTGTCTTTTCACTGTTTAATGTTTTCTTGTTTGTCTTGTGCCTGAGCACATGGCTCGTTCTTTGTTTGTGCTATCTATGTTCTCCTCTCATCTCTCCTCCTTGTTTCCTGTTACCCCTTGTTTAGTCCTTGTCTAGTCCTCATTTGCTTGATTGTGTTCACCTGATAATCATGTGCTTCCTTTCCCTCATGTATTTACCGTTTTTTTGTGTGCTTGCCTGTGCTTATGGTTAAACATTGTTCTTGTTGTGTATTTGATCTTGTTTCTAGCTCTAGTGAATCCTTTAGCTTTTTTCCTTCCTGTCTTTTTATAGTTAGTTTTTGCCATTGTGGTTCTGAAGTCGTGTTGAGTTATTTTTCTCGTTTGATTTTATTTCACTCTAGATTTTCATCTCCAGTTCCTAGGCCCTGCAAGTTTGTTCTTTGTTTTTTGTTTTTTTTATTCCAAGTTCCAGGCATTTTATTCCTGGTTTTCTTTTGTTTCGCTTCTCTAGTCATAGTTCTGTTTCAGTTTTTATTTTGCGTCTTGTTTTATTTATTTACTCTCTTGTGCCTTGGCTATTTATCTTGTGTCTTGTCTTGTTCATTGTGAGTCTTGTCCGCTAGTGATGTTACATATGACACTGAAGCTTCGAAGCGTGTATCGAGTTCGCAGGGAAATTTTTCATGAAGTTCCGTGTCGGAGCGCGTATTGTTTTCAGAGAAAGATGTGATCAATGAAAAATGAAGCCTCACTTTCTTTCCAGTCACGTGGATGCTTGAATGAAATTTAATGATCAGAATGAAAGTCCATTTTTATATATATATATAAATAATCCTATAGCCTATGTTACATGATCATTTATTCTGTCATATTATAAAGAGCATAGAAACCATAAAATAAATAGACCGTCAACCGACACAGACTGTCAACACACTCTCAACAGGTAAATGATTTCTTTCTTAAAATGTCTATACTCTATAAAATGTCTATAGTGGGAATTTTTTGTTTAACTGAACATGTAAGTGTGAGCAGCTCTGTTCAGGTAAGGATGCTCATGTTCTCCACAAAGTATGTAACAGAGATATGGAATTTAATTCCATCCGCCCTGCCCTACTGGTTAAACCGTGCTGGATGTCTCTCTCTCTCCTTGTGCCGTGTCTACAGTTCTGTTAATAAAAAACTAAAAAAACCTTCACTGTTCTGCGCTTGGGTCCTCTCTCTCTTGCAGATCCCTGACAGATCTTGACAACTTGTGTCTGACTATACCAACTCGCATACAGAGAAGCTGACTTAATGCTGCAAGTTTATATTAAAAGTCAATTTGAACAGAATATTTATGATAAAGTTTATAGCAACTTCTGTTTTATGCTGACAAGTTAGTGGACTATGGCTGTGTCTGAAATCGATACTCTTCTGTGTAGGTGCTGATCTTGAATAATTACTTCATGACCGCTAAAAAGTACATTCTATATAGTAAGAAAGTGTGGTATAATATAATCTAGACGTACTACATTTGCCATGTTGTCATTATCACATGACCTACCAGTGTTAATTCGTTCTGTTCTATTCGTCATTTCGTCAATTCGTCATCTGTAAGAGTTCGGTGCTGATGCTGAACACTGATGCTCCCAAGCGTTTATTATACAATCTCTCACATACATATGGCATGTGTGTGTGGTGTTTCTTTTGAACGCACACAGCGAGCAGCTGAAAGCGCATTAAAGAACTGTAATGTCATCCTTCCTCTCTGCGGGCCAAAACTAAACTGTCAATCACATATCAACATCAAATCAGAAAGTACTATGGAAATAATGACCCTTTTTAACAAGCAGCGTCAATTACGTCGCTTCACTGCCATTCACAAATCCTCTCCTGTGGCCTTATGGGATTGTAAAGTGTCCATCATATGCAGACTTAAGAATCTCACTGGAAGTAGTAGGTCAACTGGGTACTTTTTGCCTAATCTTTTATGAGTATTGTGAATTCAAACATACAACTTTTGTCACATCCTGTTTTTCGCCTACTATATAGTAAGGAAGTATGCAATTTCGAATGCAGCCTTAGTCACTTCTCTGCCATTTTTGAATATTAAAATGTCCATTGGACCCGCATTTCAGAATGGACTCACTGGAAGGACACTTTTTGCCAACTCTTTAATACTCTGTGACTTCAGTCAAACTACTCTTTTCACATATTGCATGCGATTTCGGAGAAAGTAAATCGTAGAGCCTACTGTGCCAATGGTCAAAGCCTTACAATGCTTTGTGGAAATGCAGCCCAGATTTGTTCATGACACTGGATCTTTTTAATGAACAAAGTACATGACTTATTGCTAGTTTTGGTTCTTAAAAGAATGGCTCCTATGAACAGGTTCTTTTTAGTGAATCAAACACAACCACATACAGCAAACCAGAGTAGACCAATCGTGCTGTGTCTAAATTAAGCATTGAGTGGCCAACAGTTAAGCAGGAGTCTAAGTCAAAAAGCAAATTAGATGAAAGATTTCTGCCTTCCCGTATGCAACCTCCATGTCGGTGCCTACCGTTTTTCCCAGACCTCCACACTGAGGTGTCAAAGTCCTGGAAAAAGCCGGTCTCATACCGTATTTTTAGCCCCCAAACTTCCACCTATTCTAATATTGCGGGGGCTAAAATGCATGGATATGGGGCGATGCCTAAGGCGGAGACCATCTCCATCGTCATTTAAGGCACCGGCTTTACCCTCCAAGCCTCTAAGAAATACCTTGGCTTTGGTGGGTAAAGCATACTCGGCGGCGGGTCAATTCTGCAGGCATACCAGGCCGACCTATTAAAAGACGTGAGTGAGAGTGAGGAGGTCAGCACTGACGTAATTCGAGAACTGCGTCAGGCAGCAGATTTATCTTTGCACGCCACCAAGGAGACCAAGGCCTTGGAGGCTGCAGAGAGACATCTCTGGCTGAACCTCTCAGGTATTAAGGAAAAAGAAAAAGCCTTCCTACTGGACGCTTCTTTATCTCCTGCTGGCCTATTCGGTGACTCAGTCAACGCAGTCATCAGAGGGATCCAAGCAGAAAAGAAGCAGGCAGCAGCGTTCCAGAAGTACCTGCCACTCAAAGTTCACATCCCAGGGACTGCTGGGTGGGAGCAGTCCCGGCCGTCGAGTAGAACCTCACACTGGGCGCAGCAAAAGCAGAATGTCACATCTCGAGCTCCCCCTGCAAAACAGTGGGACCAGACGCGGCATTCTCAGGCGAAGTCTTCTGGCGGTAAAACTGATCTGAGGACAGTCTCGAGAGGCTGGTACCCTTAGTCACTCTACTAGGAGTATGGCTGCTTCCAAAGCTCTATTGTCAGGAGTTTCCCTTCATGATGTTTGTGATGCGGCAGACTGGTCCTCACCGCACACATTCGTTAGGTTTTATGACCTGGACTTCAGCTCCACTCCTGCGGCGCAGGTGCTTTCGTCCGAATGTGTGCCTTGACTTCACACAGATGGACACTTGCTCTTATGGCGACGTGGGTATTAGCGTTCCCACAGTGTTTTACGCAGCTCGAGTTCCCTTGAAAGGGAACGTCTCGGTTACGTATGTAACCCTAGTTCCCTGAATAGGGAACGTGACGCTGCGTCGTTCTGCCATACTCCCGGCATGCCCGTAATCGAATTGCTTCAGTCTATCAGAAGCTGAAGCGGTTGTGATTTTGGGGTGCTTTATAGTTTCCTGGTCGATGACATCACCCGCCTATGACGTTCCGTCTCCCTCCATTGGACTGATTCTATACGTGCTTCATGACGCAATCACGCAAGGGCGTTCCCACAGCGTTTGACGCAGCGTCTCGTTCCCTATTCAGAGAACTAGGGTTACATACGTAACCGAGACCTTTTCTATCTATATCTATTTTTCTCTCCACTCATCCAACTCACTTTTTTTTCCCTCTCATCTGTCCTTGAATAACATCAGATCTGTTGTTTAACCATATAACACTGAACACAAGTGCACACTGGGAGCAGACCGCTCTAATTAGTACATGCACACACACAAACATGGACAGTGCATTCTGAGGCCAGACGGCTTTAATTAATACACACACACATGCCAAGGCCTGTGTGTCTCCAGATCCCCAGCCCTCCTCAATAGACCACTGCCAAAATATTTATCAATGCAGACCTCCATGGCTTGCCATGGCCAGGAATAATCAGATAAGAAAAAAGATTTGATTAGATGATTTTTTTCCCCCCCAGAACCATTACAGCCACATGCCAGAAGGTCTGGAGGCTGAGTAACATCAGATCATGGAGGACGTACCACTGGTAGTGATTCAATTCAACTAAACTCAGTTTTGTTCATCTCATCTCTTGTCTAGTCTTTAGTTCAGTTTATCTCAACTCAGTTTTGTTCATCACATCTCTTGTCTTCAGTTTAGTTCAACTCAGTTCTGTTCATCTCTTTTGTCTTTGATTGAATTTAACTTAGTTTTGTTCATCGCATCTCTTCTCTTTAGTTCAGTTTAACTCAACTCAGTTTTGTTCATCTCTTCTTTTGTCTTTGATTCAGTTCAACTCAACTCAGTATTGTTCATCAAAACTCCTGTCGTAAGTTTAGTTAAACTTGAACTCAGTTCTGCTCATCTCTTCTTTTGTTTTTGATTCAATTCAATTCAACTCAGCTCAACTCATTTCTGTCCTGTTGTCTCAATTCAATTTAACTTAACTTGTTATTATCAGTGTTTAAAACAGTTGTGCTCCTTCAGAGTTTTGAGGAAATGCAAGTTCGAGGGACTTTATTAAAATTAAATCCATACACCTCTATTGTCACGTGCCAGTGATTATCATGTGCCATAGGTTGCCGACCTCTAGTTTAGTTTAAAAGTATCTTATAACAGCAGGCGCTTCTTCGATCATTTGATAATCATCCTACAAATGTAGAAACTAATGGTCATTACAGAGCTGCATGGAGAAAAAAGTGACATGCTATTAACTTGTTGGATAATGCCACGTCAAAGAGGCACAAGATCTCTTTCTCAGACCTTTACCATGACTGTTCCTTGCTGGTGGAATGACCTACCCAACTCAACCAGAGCTGCTGAGTCCATAGTCATTTTTAAGAAACGGTTGAAGACGCATCTCTTTCGGCAGCACTTGTTCCAGTAATACTAACACTTTCTCTTCCTTTCTATAAAAAAAAAAAAAAAAAAAAAAAAAAATGTACGTGTTCTACGTTGGATTAAACTGTGAAAGGTTATAGCACTTACATTTTGTTGTCCTGCTGTTAGTTTAACTGCTTCTATGGTTCTCATTTGTAAGTCGCTTTGGATAAAAGCGTCTGCTAAATGAATAAATGTAAATGTAAATGTAAATAATGGGATACACCTAGATTAATGTGTCAAATCAATTTCAATTATTTTTTACCAGATTTTTAAAACCAAAATATGACATATCCATTATGTCTCCTAGTAGAACACAGCTCCAATTTCTCAAAGTGAACCGCAATCATTTACTTAAGTGACATTTTGTAAAATATATTATATAACATTATGGAAATCAAATAGAAACCTAAACAAAGAGTAGGGATTACACTTTATTTTGATAGTCTACTTTAAACAGTCTACTAACTATAAGTAACTTTGCAACTACATGTCAACAAACTCTCATTAGTGTATTGTTAGCTGTTAGGTTAAGGTTCGGATTAGTATAAAAATGTACATGTATTTGCAAAGTTACTTACAGTCAGTAGAATGTGTGCTGGGCACCATCAAAATAAAGGCGGATATTGATTGACTCATATTCACTGAGTCTGTCTCAATCTGCCTCCCCGCGCTCGCAAGCTCGACGCCCATATTACATGATGACAAAACTGGCATCTACACTGTCATATATCAAATAGTCTATTCATGCGGTGACACCTCCACTTTTAAAACAATTACCTCAACAAACGAGCAAGCCGTCCTGTCATTGAGGGCTATTATTAGGTCAGAGTGGGTGTGTTCCAATCAGAGTGATGGGGCTTTGAAGAGAGAATTAGGACATAGCCAGGCAATGATTTATTTTCTAAGCGACAGAGAAAGAGAGATAGAGAAACACAGAGAAAAATAATGAAAAGAGACTGTTGATGTATTCAATTCACGTACCACAATTACACAACTTGTGAACTCAATCCTGTCATCTAGTCTCAAAGTGTATGAAATGAGTGTAAAAAAAAATACATTTCTTTATATAGGACATTGATAAAGCTAGTCTATGTGTGAATAGAAAAGATTAAATCAACTTTTGATTAAAAAAAAATAAATCATGTAAATATGAAGGCCTGCCGGGAGCTGTAGTTGATACGGTATGTAGGTCTGCCACCATATGTGAATACTTTTGATATAGAAAGATATATTTTGAGTGACATTTAAGTACATAATCTCAAATAATAGTCTAGCATCTAAAATCCACAAATTGTTTTGTTTTTCATGCTATACAAATCAATGGGGACCAGCAACTGCTTGGTTACCGACAATCTTCAAATTATCTTCATGTTCAACAGAAGGAATAACTTCATGCAGGTTTGCAATATCTTGAGGGTGAGTAAATAATGGGAGAGTTTTTATTTTTGGGTGAACTATTCCTTGAACTAACATACTAAGGCTATGTCTACGTTCCGGATACATTTGAAAAACTGCATCTTCATTTCAAAACGCTCTCTGCCAACATTTTCTAAAAGTTTGGAATGCTATATTCACCTAACTGCGCATTCGTAACACTTCACAAAAGCTCACTGAGATGATACAGACGGAACAGACAGACATAAAGTTCTCATGCTATTCTTCTGGCAGGATCATTTTGTTTAGCAAAAAATATCTCACCATCCCACTGATGCGTCCAGGCAGTGCCGCTGCTAGCCATTTTGGTGCCCTAAGCATAATTCCTTTATGATGCCCCCCCCCCCCAATGAGGGTATGATTTATAAAAAAAATTACAAATTAAAAAGTAACACTTTAGTTTAGGGTCTAATGCTCACTAACTAGTTTCATTACCATGCAATGGCATGGTTTTATCATCACTGTGGTCCCGAATTTGAGGTAGGTTAGTCAGGGGGGTTCGGGGTTTCCCCGGGAAAATTTTGGATTTCTCTGAACTACAGATGTGCATTTTAAGATGTTGTGAAGGCAAAAAAAAAAAAAATCGATAACAACAGCTTTAAAACCATGTCAGTGGGCAGCTGATTATTTTTCTCTCCTCATCAGCATCACACTCTTTTTCACTTTGTTTTTATCTTGCCCTGTCTCTTCCCCTCCTAAAGTTGGCTTTTTTAATTTACTAAAGGCTACAATTTGTATTTTATTCTCAATATGTACACATTCATTATTAATCCTGTGCCTAACATGATGAAAACGGCTTTGTTCATGTTTCTTGTCCCCTCACAATGACAGTAGCCTAAACTATTACACTAGGCTACATGTTACATAGGCCTATTTTCAGTTCAAAATGGCGAAATTAGACAAAACTATATTAGTTTGCCTAATTATTTTTTGTCATTCGTTTAACATTTATGACCTAAAAAAAACTGTCAAATATGAAACGTTAAGTTTAGCTACTTACATCTTATCTCGCACTTGACCGTACACTGAAGCGTCGAGTTGCACTGTTAAAATTCGCACTCAGCGTCTGTGAACATAAAGCCCGCCTACTTTGATTTGATTGGTCATCTCAAATATTCTGACATTGACGAGCAGTGACAGACCAATGAGGCTCAGATGAACACACACACACCCTGTCCTCTCTGTTTCTGACGTGCTCTAGCTCTGCTCGGCGCTGCGGATTGAAGATGAAGAACGCGCTGAATCTGATTGTAACAAGAAGTTTGATGATTGATTTATCATTAGGCTATTTTTGGTGCCCCCTCAGCACTTGGTGCCCTACGCACAGCGCGTGATGCTCGTGGTGGGAGCGGCGGCACTGCGTCCAGGTCGCACTCAGTCACCATGGGCCCTATCTTGCACTCAGCGCACGACCTGAAACGCAAGTGTCAAAGCGCAAAGCGCAAGTAACTTTGTGGGCGGATCCCGGCGCTGTTGCTATTTTCCCAGCGGGATAAATGACTCTTGCGCCTGGCGCAAATCTAAAAGGGGTTTGTCTGAAGTAGCTTCATTATTCATAGGTGTGGTTTGGGCGTAACGTGAAATAAACCAATCAGAGCGTCATGTCACATCCCCTTTAAGAGCATGATGAACGAGGTGCGCTTGTTCCATGGCGCAATTGTTTTCTGGAACTGCAAAATAGCATGAGGGAAAGTTTGCGCCGGAACACGCCTCCTCTTTGCGCTGAACCGCCCCGGGGAGCGCAAGTGTATTTCTTAGTTAATCGACGTGTGTCTGTGGAGGGAAAAGTCCGCTTTGCGCGGGTGCAAAATAGGAATGATACATGCGTCGGTGTACAAAGTCAATTGCGCTGAGTGCAAGATAGGGCCCAATGTGTTTGTTCTAAATATCACTGCTACCTCCCTGTGACAATTTCATTCAGTTCACATTTAAATATATATGTTTAAAGTATATTTTTTCAGTAATAAGTACTCTTTTTAAAAGTATGCTAAAATACTTTTTTTTTTTTACAAGGGTCATCTTATTGCTCTAGAACACCAAATATTTGATTTTGAAGATACGTTTTTGTAGCCTGATTTTGAATAAAGAAGCAACATTTATGATGCATTGTTTTTCTGTTTTATTGCGAATTTGACGTTATTTAAGTTTAGCCAGAAGTTTGTGGTATTTTAGTCATTCTGGAAGACAAGACCTGCACTTGCATGAATGAGGGCTTTACTAATATGACCTCCAAAGTGAAAAGGTTTATTCTTTAATGGAACTCAACAGAAACGCAAAGGTGCATTCAACCCAAAAATTCATTACTCTAAATATTACTGGCTGATTGCCCTGCTTCTTTTTTCTCCTTTGCTTTGAACATAATTGAGCATAATTAATAATTGAACAATTAATCAGCCATAGCTGCAAGCAACAATGCGTCCAGTCCTGCAAATGATCAATAACGTGTTGTGAAATTCAATCACGTCTCACTTTTGTTTGATGCCGCAGTGTAAAGCTGTGCAATTTATACATAAATACTGGAAGCAGAGAAGGGTTTCACAAGAAAGATATCTATACTGAATTATTCTCTGAAAGGTAAGCAGACATTCAATGAAACAAATGCCTTTTCCATTTTGGAAATATGCTTTTTAAATTACACTACAGGTCAAAAGTTTGGAATTAAATTAGTTTGTTTTTTTGTAATAATGTTTTTAAAATAAGTCTCTTCTGCTCACCAAGACTGCATTTATTTCATTAAAAATACAGTAAAACCCCTAAACCCCTCTTTTCTGCGAGTCTACTCTGCTCTGATTGGTCAGATGGCCCAGTCTGTTGTGATTGGTCTACTCTGCTCTGATTGGTCAGATGGCTCAGTCTGTTCTGATTGGTCAGATGTCTCAGTCTGTTGTGATTGATCTACTCTGCTTTGATTGGTCAGGTGGCTCAGTCTGTTGTGATTGGTCTACTCATCACTGATTGGTCAGATGACTCAGTCTGTTCTGATTGGTCAGATGGCTCAGTCTGTTGTGATTGGTCTACTCTGCTCTGATTGGTCAGATGACTCAGTCTGTTCTGATTGGTCAGATGGCTCAGTCTGTTGTGATTGGTCAGATGGCTCAGTCTGTTGTGATTGATCTACTCTGCTCTGATTGGTCAGATGGCTCAGTCTGTTCTGATTGGTCAGATGTCTCAGTCTGTTGTGATTGATCTACTCTGCTTTGATTGGTCAGGTGGCTCAGTCTGTTGTGATTGGTCTACTCATCACTGATTGGTCAGATGACTCAGTCTGTTCTGATTGGTCAGATGTCTCAGTCTGTTGTGATTGATCTACAGCCAAAAAGACCATAAGACAGTTGCAGCTCATACAGAACGCTGCTGCCAGGATTCTGAGCAGAACAAGAAAATATGAACACATCACACCAGTCCGCAGGTCTTTACACTGGCTCCCAGTTACATTTAGGATTGATTTTAAAGTATTATTACTGGTATATAAATCATTCAATGGCCTAGGACCTCAATATATTGCAGATATGCTCACTGAATATAAACCCAACAGATCACTCAGATCATTAGGATCACGTCAGCTAGAAATACCAAGGGTTCACTCTAAACAAGGAGAGTCTGCTTTTAGCTACTATGCCAGCCGCAGCTGGAACCAGCTTCCAGAAGAGATCAGATGTGCTCCTACAGTAGTCACATTCAAATCCAGACTGAAAACACATCTGTTTAGCTATGCATTTACTGAATGAACACTGTGCCACTGTATGTGTCCGACTGTTTGAACTGTATTTTATTTAATTTTTTATTCTAAACTGTTTTAATTATTCTTATTTCTGTTGATTGTTTTAATTTCTTTATTCTAAACTGTTTTAATTATTCATATTTCTTTTGATTATTTTAAATTTCTTCTATGTAAAGCACTTTGAATTACCACTGTGTATGAAATGTGCTATATAAATAAACTTGCCTTGCCTTGCCTTACTCTGCTTCGATTGGTCAGGTGGCTCAGTCTGTTGTGATTGGTCTACTCATCACTGATTGGTCAGATGACTCAGTCTGTTCTGATTGGTCAGATGGCTCAGTCTGTTGTGATTGGTCTACTCTGCTCTGATTGATCAGATGGCTCAGTCTGTTGTGATTGGTCTACTCATCACTGATTGGTCAGATGACTCAGTCTATTGTGATTGGTCTACTTTGCTCTGATTGGTCAGATGGCCCTGTCTGTTGTTATTGTTCTACTCTGCTCTGATTGGTCAGATGGCCCAGTCCGTTTGATTGGTCGACCGGAAACAAAACCTCCATTAGTATGCTTTTTTTTTTTTTTTTTTTAGCTCCAGAGGCTTCATCAGCACTTGATACACTGTTATACGAACAGTAACAATGGTGTCAGTTTTACCGTATCAATTCCTGCGTGCGTCCTCATCATTTGGAAGTGCGAAAAAGTAGATTTTCTTTCGCAGCTCAGAAAACAGCATCTTTTCAACATGTCAATGACACAAACCAAACACTTCCAGGCCTCAGATACAACTAGTGTTTGAGGGCGGGGCAAGTAAACGTTGTTCGCAGGCAGCCAATGAAGACTGGCATTATGCAAATTTGTTACAAACCTACAGAAAGACTGGAATTGCTTTCAGTCATTTCTGGCAGTTCAGAATTGATTCTTTCTGCATTTTTATCTTTGAAACTTTGCAGACCTTTTACATTCACAAACAGCTATTACACACTACATTAAAGGTAATATCCGAAAAAGCCTAATAGGTACACTTTAATTTAGTATGTTTAGTTATATATTAAATAATTTGATTAAAAAAAAAGAAATGAGCACTAGTTTTTATTTCCATGCAATTTATAATACCAACGTGAAAATAATGTCTGTTTTCAGACCAGATAAAGTACCACATCTTAATCAACTGAAATACAAACCACATGGATTTATTTTTAATTACCTATAAAACAACAATAGCATTAACAAACAAATAAAAAGCCCATAACTAATTACAATATGAAACTCATGAGTGTCACTATCGTAATGATAATGTTATGCATAAGTACTCACAATAACAGCATCAGATGTTTACCTGGCTTTTCTCTGCAGAGAGAGACTGTCTCTATACCATCTGCTGTGGAAAACTGATCAAGTGAGATGTAAATAACAGATTGCATTTTCAGATTATATGATGGAGAATTTAGCCTTGTGCATTTGAGAAAGGGAGAAAAATATAACAGCAGATGTGTAAATTCATCTCCATAAGTATTCTAATCAGAATATCACTCAAATCCATACTTGGCTGCACTTTTAGTTTCGCACAGGTTTCCCACTCTTTACAGCTTTCATGGAATCAAATTTTGCTTGTGCACAATTTCCCCAAAATGAGAAGGAAGCCTGTATCTGTAGCCCATTATTATTTTGTCCTAAATTATTGGTTACATTTTTAAAGATTTTATTTTGGATGAATCTGTTTAAGAGTTCAGAAGTATACACAATATGTATTAAAGTTCAAATTGATAATAAATGCAGTTAGCTGAACATTACAGTGAAATGACAATTTAAGTAAGACTTAATATTATGTAATTTGTTAATTACTTATTTGGTCTTAATATGGTTAAAGTGTACTGCGGATTGTACCGACAAACATTTGTGGTAAACTACAATATACTTTTGTTGGAACTTGTATGTCAGTAATATAAATATATTTGTAAATACAGACTTAAAATTATAATCATGTGCTTTCGTACATTAGTCAACATCAAAATAACTGTACTTCTTTAAATCATATAACAAAAGATGATCAAAACTGCCTAAGTGTGTGACAAAAAGTCATGAAAGAATACTCTCTTTAAGTATACCTAAGTGATTTTTTATTTCATTAAATATACATGCAACTTTACTTTTTATATATATATATGTTTTTTCAAGATTTAAGTTAAATTCAATACAATTAAGTGCCAGGCTCACAGACAACGTGCAAGCAGGACCAACGGGACCACAGACGTACCCGGGGTGGGGCAGCGAGGTGGAACACAGGGACTCGGCTCAGGAGCCACTGAGGCGGCCCGAAGCGGAGTCTGCGTGTGCCATGCAACACTTACCTGGTTCCAGGGGTGGGGCAGAGGGTGGGTAGGAAGGCCTGGTGGCATCCCTGAGCCGCTTCCCAGCCTGTAACAACATCGGCAATGCGATTAGTTTCGCCCGGTGCACACCCAAGTTCACGGGCATACACTTCATCTCTGTGTGGAGTTGCGATGCCCCTGTCTTGCAAGCAGAGATCGATGTCCTACCGGCGAAGGACACAATCGAGCCGGTCCCTCCAGCCGATATGAGGACAGGGTTCAACAGACCCTATTACATTGTACCCAAGAAAGGTGGTGGGTTACAACCGATCTTGGATCTGCGTACCTTGTGTACCCTGCACAAGCTCCCGTTCAAGATGCTAACGCAGAAACGCATTTTTTAATGCATCCGTCCCCAAAATTGGTTTGCAGCGATCGACCTGAAGGATGTGTACTTTCATGTCTCGATTCTCCCTCGAAACAGACCGTTCCTACGCTTTGAGTTCAAGGGATGTGCACATCAGTACAAAGTCCCTCCCTTCGGGCTGTCCCTGTCACCCCGCGTCTTCACGAAAGTCGTGGAGGCAGCCATTGTTCCACTCCAAGAACGCGGCATTCGTATTCTCAACTATCTCAACAACTGGCTGATCCTGACTTAGTCTTGAGATCTGTCACGTGCTCCGGGTCTTCGGGTCAACTGGGACAAGAGCAAACTCTCCCCTGTGCAGAAGATCTCTTATCTCGGTATGGAGCTGGACTCGGTCAACCTGACAGCGCGACTTACAGAGGAGTGCGTCCGGTCAGTGTTGAATTGCTTGAGTGCAATCAAGAGCAGGACAGCGGTCCCTTTTGAACTTTTTCAGAGGCTCCTGGGGCATATGGCATCCGCAGCCGCAGTAACGCCATTCGGGTTGCTTCATATGAGACACTGGCTTCAGCACTGGCTTCACGGCCGAGTCCCGAGATGGGCTTGGCAGAGCGTCACATACCGGATGCACGTCTGATGCCAGGTCTACACTTGTATGGATTGTGGAACCTCTGCTAGGCTGGGTGTCCATATGTAGCAGTCCCTGCGGTGACCCCATATGTGTGTTCCTCCACGATCAGCTCCTCTGCGGATGAGCCTGTGTCTTTCCCTCGACAGAGCCCACTCTGTCATCTCTGCTGGTGTTCTTTCCCCCCTAACTAGGCTAGAACCACCCCAGAGACTGCAATATGTTCTACTACCCTGCTTGGCTAGTCCATATGTGTAACCGTCACAGTGCCTCCCTCCGGGGTAGGATGTGGCATCCGCAGTGTTCTTTTCCCCCCAAGGGCATGCTTTCCCAGCGTTATCCAATAAGTCACACTGACTGGGTCTTGTGGAACAGCAGTGACTGACCTTCTCTGCTTAGAGCTCCTATTTTCTGCCCAACACTGCGGTCAGGCCAGGAAGGCTCAAGCGGAGCACTGGAAGGGCCAACAGTGGCATTTTGGTCGTATACTCATTCGTCATAATCACTGACGTCCCCTCGCCACAGTTGCTGAGCTTCTGCTGTACAGCCAAGTCACAAAACCGGCTCCTCAGCGGAAAAACAAGGATGCGATGCACCTGCCACTCATTATATGCTTGCGCCGCGATGCAGAGCATCTGGTGCAATTAACGCATTACAATGTGCATTGGCTCGTTTAGTTACACTCGAAATAGATAGGCTCTTGAGCGAGATCCCCAATTATCAGAATCACTACTTATGTATGTCTCCGTTCCCTCCTTAGGGAACAAGGTTAACATATGTAACCGTGACGATATCTGATGTGGAAATTTGTTGGTAGTCATGTACCGTTAGACACTTGTAGATTTGAAAATCATGCTTTCCCTATCATTGTTGAATCACGGAAGTCACTTTGCCAAAAGATCTCTTATTTATTATTTAATATATATGTTCCAGACATATGAGAGAAACAGGCATATAAGAATAAAGCTACAGTCGAGGTGGTCTTCATTCCAGATTTCTCTGTTTCCCATTTCTCTATCCCCTCACCCCATCAAGTCAGCTTTATGGTTTCTCTGGGTTTCTCCTCCCTCATCCCCTCATGCCTCTATTTCTCCTTCCTCTCACCCCATCATGCCTCTATGTTTCTCTGGAGTGGTACAGTAAGGATTGAGCTTATATACACCACTGAACGACTTCCAACTTCCTTGTAAGGTAGCAAAAAATGTAGCTTACAGTAAGTTTAAAGTGGAACATATACCTCATTCTTACACATGGTAAAATCCACTTTCCATATTAATCAACTATCCTCGGTGTATACGTTCGTGGTATATTTGCATCAGTTGAAAAATCATTGAACATCTCTGCTCAGTTAACGTTACATTGCACACATACTTATATGCAAAATATATAACTCATCCCATATCTCTCATCAGCACACATGTACAAACATACTCTGACTCATAAAATACAATATGAAAATATTATGAAAATAAATAAAGAAAAATAATACAAAAAACAAAAACATTTTAGTCTTCACACTGATACAAAATGATACGTGCGTGCGTGCGTGTGTGTGTGTGTGTGTGTGTGAGAGAGAGAGAAACAGTTAAAAGGAATAAGGGCTGTGTGTGTGAGAGAGAGAATGAAAAAAAATGTCTATGTTCAGCAAATTTCCTATGGCCACTATTTGGCCCTGGGGCTGAAGGCAGATCTGAAACATTAGTGTTGGTTATTAGGAACATTTAGAAGGAAACAAGGGATTTCACCTTCCGTCAGAGATGCCCTTTGTGCAGCGGTGTGTGTGTGATTCTGGGTAAAGGACACATTCACACCTTAAATATAGTCAACAATATGCCCTTTCTCATTCCAAAATATGCAATTTATATGCTAATATCAGTGACATTTTAGCATTGGAGATGTGCATTAGTAATGTTGTAAAGACCAGACCCTGTAAGACCAGACCCAAATCAGACTAGATCTGTATCCTTGTTCTGACTCAACTTCACCCAGATTTATTCTTCCAAACTAAAACAGCAAGGCATAGATATGGAAATGGACGGATGATTGCTTTGGTCACAGTGCAGCCTTTTTGGGCCCTGAATTTCGGCATAATATTAAAGCATTAACTTTGACACATGCAGAATTCAATTTTGGTATGGTATATGTAAGAAACACATAACAGATTAAACTTCAAAACCTTTATTTATACCAAAATGTACTGGTTCATAATGTAAACTCCCTGTATAGCTTGGGAAAAGATCAACAAGTACATGTTTTTTTCACTTTGTTTCTTTTTATTATAAATGCACAAGGTGTGTTATTCAGCCATCTGTTTCATTTCTTGCCGCATGAACATACGAATGGTGTTCAGAGCCAAACTAGCGGATGGAAAAAGCAAAGCTATGTTGAAAAATTATGCATCGTCACTATTTCATTTCTAATAGCCTTACACATTTATCATGCTACCAATGAAAGATTTTCTTCATCTTTTGCACACACTGAAATGCAATGGTCCAAGTTGGTTTCCTAATGCATTTATTGGCCTTTTTTTGAGAGGTAATTTAACCATATGAAATGACTACTATTATCTTTGTCGCTAAACCTCGGTGCAATAAAGATGACACAACAAACGCAAAACAAACACATTATGATCCGTGGGTTATTAAATCAACTGCACTTGTATGAGTTTCTTTCTTCGGTGGTACACAAAAGGTGAATTTCTGCAGAATATACTACCCTCAATCTGTTAATATGAATTTTGTAAGCTCCTGACAAGAAAAACATGACAAGAAAATCATAAAAGCAATGCTCCATTCAACTCTGTGTTTGGTGTTTGTATTCCAAATCATCTGAAGTCGGATGATATCTTTGTGGTGACGAACAGACTGAAAATCAGGTATTTATTAACTGACATTCTTCATATATTCAACGCTTTTTGGTAAATCTTGTGAAGAACATTTTAAGCCCTGAACCAAAAAAAAAAAAAAAAAAAAAATATTAAAGACGCCCTGTGGTGAAAATCACTCTTAATGTTAAAAACATTAAATGTTTTTAATGTGCTTTAAGACAAACCATGTGCAAATTGATCAGTTAACACCATTGCTGAGTATTTTCTCCTTAAAACTGCAGAAGAGAGTCTCAGAAACGCAGTTTGACACAACGATTTCCGACCATCACAAACATGTAACCAATCTCGTGACGAGCGGGGCGAGAGATGGTGAACTGGAACATGGTTTATGTAACATTAGCAACACATAATTAGCTGTTTGATAACAGTCAAGTTAAAGGCTAATCATATCAGTTACTGTTATGTGTCGGAACGTAGTAGAGAGCGATACATAAAACGGATTACCATTCTGACACATCGACTGTATAATTCTCTCTTCCTCTTCTGAATTAGTTTCTGGTTCAAACATATATGGCTGTATTAAACCAATATTTCCACTTGGCATTGTGTAGCGTTTACTACAGGATCAGGTGGATCATTTTTATGATTCTTTCATGTGCTTTTACATCTTTTTTTCTTGAGCTTGAAAGCTCGAATCCCCATGTATTGCAATTATATGGACAAGAGCAACCAGGAGGTTTTTCAAAATTTCTAATTTTGTATTCTATGGAGGACATTGATTAAATGTTGGCAAAAGGTTAATTTTCGGGTAACCTTTCCCTTTAGCCTTTTAGCCAAGGCAAGTAAAGTTGCTGAAGGCTCGACCACTCTCTCGACTGCAATGTTTTAGAAACAACTGGTGTACGAGTAGACAACCTTAAGAAGAACCTGTGACAAGTGATCTGAACACTTCATCTGATGATGTAATATTTCAAATTGATTTAAAAATGGCAAAAGAACAGCACACCAGGGTAGAACAGAAAGATACTGTACGACTTTGGGAATAAATCCATGAGCATGCTGGAAACCCACTGAAACCGTTTCATAAAAATCAATTAGCGCAAGCGTCCTGATTAAAGGCCTTTTATTGTTTCCCCACCCAAAGCCCTTTAACACTTCACGGAGTGTGTTCGTTCTTCATGAATCTAGCTGCTGTTGTTGTAAATGTGCTGCTTGTTTGTAATTTGTCCCTGGTAAATGATGCTATGAACAGGGAAAGAAAAACTGCAGGCATATGGTAGTATTCATGAGCTTCTTGTGCTTCAGGCTCATATCATAACCCTTAGCTCACACAGCCAGAGATCTCTTCTGCTCTGTTCAGTAGGTCTGGTACAATCTTTCACTCCAAAGTAGGAAGGGAAAAGAAAGAGTATGAGCACCGCACAATACCACACAAAAATCTAGGGGAAATGACAGCCTGGATTAGATTTACCTTGACCATCACTGCTTAAAAGGATAATTTACTAAGAAATTAATATTCTACTCAACCTTATGCCATTCCAAACCATATGACATTATTTCTTTATGGTGCACAAGTCTTATGATCTGTATATATTCATGATGCTTTTTTGTTGTCATTTTGGAGCACTATTACATGGACATGGTGGAGTGACCATAGGATTTTTGTTTTGTTTTAAATGTATGTTTTGCGTTCCATGCAGAGTCATACAGAACGGCATGACGGTAAGTAAATTAATGCAGCAGTTTCATTTTGGGTGAAAACACGGCACAGAATGAAAGGGCAACAAGCAGTAAAAATAAATAAATAAATAAATGGATATAAATCTGGCATGAGTGGGTATGAGTGAGTGTGTTTTGGGATTGCTGAAACCAAGTTGGACAGAAAAAGGTACATGTGACCTTTACTTTCCATGGCAGCGGTGCGGTCACTGGTTTAAGCAAGTCATTATGGCAGTGATTAACTGCTGACAAACTTTCCAGAGAATAGCAGCATATGCAAATCAGAATAACTATCACCACAGAGACCAATTACACACCGAGACGATTTTGAAGCAAATTACTGAGGTGCCTGCTGGGAGATTCCCTGCTAGGAGAAGAATAAAAAAAACTGCAATGTAAAAAGTGACATGTTGTACAAAGTGACTGAAAAGTTTGTAACCCAACTGCATTCGTTTGAATTAGGGTAATATGTTAGGCCAAACAAGTATTTTGTAAAAAAAAAAAAAAAAAGAAAGAAAGAAAAAGATAATCGTTTAGTTGATGTGAAATTGATGTATTTAATCGAGTTTAAAAGAAAATAACAATCTGAATTTTCATTTGTTTGTTTGCCTATGGTACGCATATAATTAGCATGAGTGTTCCTTGGGAATGAAACATTTCATTTGTGACAATTTGAGCTTCAAATTGAAAATAGAAATTACACTTTATTTTAAGGTGTCCTTGTTACAGTGTCATTACACATTGAAGTGCTGAGTAATATTAATTAACTACATGCAGCTGTTTAGGGTTGGTTGCAAGCACGTATAGTAATTATGCTATCATTTTTTGGTAACACTTTATTTTGTATAAGTATAATATACTGATATAAAAGACTAGCAGACTCCTCCGTTTGTTCTGGAACAATCTGCTAATAGAAATGTTGGAAAATCCAACAACTGTTCATTCTTTGACCTAGAAAACGGATCATATCTGGAATACACCTGTTCTCCTGCTTCCTTCCTCAACACTGGGTCCACAGAACTGTCCCACATGATGCTTCAATCTTATTCACCTTCATCTGAAGCTGAGATGCCTCATCACTTGGCGATCGACATGGGGTGAGTCGATAATAAGAGAATTTAAATTTTGGGGTGAACTCTTCTTTTAAGTACTATAGAGTGCAACAGTTGGATTCCGGGAAGAAAAAAAAACATGAATTTTCTTCATAAGGAAATTGATTTTGAACTATAACTTATAAACCTTTAAAAGACAGACCTACTGTGAGCTACAAGGTTGTTAATCCATGGTATTTCCTTCTGCTTCTGCTGTCGGCCCGCATTATTTCATCTTATTTTTTTTTAAATAATCATGGTTAACAGTGGAATTCCTAGTGAACATCTACATTACCCATGATGCTGTACAGAAAATTTCACCAATCAGAGAGTCGAAAAAAGCAACACACTTTAGCTCCGCCCACTCCCATGAAGCACTGCGATTGATGTCGACTCGGTCTCTATACACTCTCAAAATACTTCAATGTTTGTATATATATATGCATATTTTGAAACATTTTTTTAATAGAAATAATTACCATTTTTAAATGAGTAGTTTTGTGTTTTTCCATCGTTTTTAATTCACTTATGTTGTTCGCAATGCTTCATGGGATTGTAGTTCTTTCCCTCACTGAAACCGTTAAGTACACAGTCTTGTACCTTTTGTCTTTTTGTCAGATTTTCTAATAATTTTTGCTTCAAATCAAAGTGTGTAATGTTGTGATTCACCTTGTTGCTGATTGACTTGGTTCATGGTCTCTCCAATGAAGACTATTTTAAAATCTCTATGGGAAAAATGAAAAAATAAAATAAAAATACATCCAGAACCAGTGAAGCTGAAAAAGGGGATGGGCACTGTTGCACTCAATGCACTTCAGAACAAGTAGCCTACATATATTCTGTCACTTTTCTCTGTATCATTTGTATCTCTATCTTTACCTGTACAGCTGCATCACACACCTGTTTCTCTCATTAACACTATTGTAAATGTCACAGACCCTCCCAAAAGATACATTCCTGACAGCAGAGCCAAATCTGACAGTGGGCCTGGAGCCAGAGTCATGCAGCATCCCAGAATAGAACACACCTGCACTGCGGACCTTTATGAACCAATGCAGCGAACAGTGGGGTACAGCACAGGTCTCTCACCTGTTCCCCACAATCTCTGAAGCCCAGAAGCGTGCGCACACACCTTATCCTTCCTCAACTACAGTTCCTGCTCTCTACTGCTATATCTTCTCAAAGGGTTCAAACTAAGGGTGCGTTTACACGACAACGATATGCTTAAAACGGAGAAGTTTTTCCTTTGAGTTTTCCGTGTACAGACGACACAATCGTCAAAACGATCCCCATTCACACAGATCCGCAAAAACGACAAAAAACTGTGTATTCTGCAGCCAGGCCGATAGATGGCGATGAAACACAATAGATTGAACACGTAACACGCATGACTAGGGCTGGGTATCGAGTTCGATACTTTTTAGGTACCGACCGAATTGTCTCGATACTACCGAGTATCGAAACATGTCTTGTTTTTCGGTACCACATTTCGATACCTAAGGGGTTAATCTACTCAACGTCAGTGAAACAATGAATAAGCATGCAGCATGATTGGCTGTGGCGGAAAAACTAGCACGCTAACGTTAGTTTACGCGGTTTCTCAGAGAGACGTGGCTCGTTGCACGTGAGGCTGTAGTGTGTGTGTGTGTGTGTGTGTGTGTGTGTGTGTGTGTGTGTGTGTGTGTGTGTGTCCCAACCCAGATAGATAGAAAATATGTGGAAAAGATCAACAGTGTACCTACCTATGTACCAAACTCGATGCAATATTTTCGACAAGATAATTGCTGCCAAGACCGGCAACACTTAAGAGTGTTTTTCCATTCGACTGCAAGAACTGGAGTGCGTCACAAATGAACAGAAACTAAGCGTATAGGATACTTGACTCACAGACACGAGAAATAGGCATATAGACTTAAATATAGGTTAAAATATGTCTACTTTTAAACGAAACAAGTGAAATAGTTTGATTATGTAATCCATAGGCGCGCGTGCGTGTTCACTACTGCAGGAATGACGATTGAGGCAACATTGCCATATTCATCTTTGCAGACAACACAATCAGTAAACACTTGTTTATTAATAAAAAGTTTAAATATATCCTTTCTATTTTTTCCCGACACATCCATAATCATTACTTTCGCCACTGCTTTGCGGCAAGCTTTATGCATTTTTTTTTTTTTTTTTTTTTTGAGCACAAGGTATACTTCGCACCCCAGTAGCCTATATTTAATTCAATTCATTTATTTGTATAGCATTTTTCACAAAACATATCGTTTCAAAGCAGCTTTACAGAAAATGCATGTGTCTAAATTACAATTTAGAGTGATCTGTTTCTGATCTGAGGTGAATGCATTTCAATTAATTTTCATTGTTAAACAATGCATTAAGGCAGAAACAATGAGCTCTTTGAAGTAAAGAATGCATGTTGTTAAATGATTAGGAAACAGAAAACTTTAACATTGGTGCTTTTTTACAGACTCAAAATATGAGTGTAAAAAAAGTCAACAAACTGAAAAAAAGGTGATGTAATATTGTTAAAACGGATTTCCTAAAATTGGTACCGAAAAAGGTATCGTTCAGGAACCGGTATCGAAGTCAAGGTATCGGTATCGGTATCGGTATCGGTATCGAAATTTTTGTTACGATACCCAGCCCTAAGCATGACGTCATCGTCTTCAGAGATTCACGCTTTTTGTTTTCAAAAGTTTGAGTTTTCAGGCGCTGTTGTCGTGTAAATGAATGGCAAAAACGCATAAAAAGTTTTACGTTTTTAGTTAAAGGCAATTCCCACTTTGGTGTGTAAATTATTCTTGATTTACATTCTGTGTCATTGCCATTCCATCTTCAAATACAAAGCTGTGTGACTCTTGACATGAAACCTGTTTCAAGTGAAATTAAATAAGTGATCACCATAATCAAAGCACTATAGAGAGACCATAAGGGCCAATTCACATATAGCGCCTAAAAACCAAAGCGCTAGGGCGGTTGCGCTACGGAGGCGTCTGTCGTTGCTAAGCTTGTTGTTGTTAAGGTTCTTGTCACGTGACCTACGGCACGCTTGCAGCATTCTGAAAAGTTGAGATGTTTTTATCTCGATGCGGCGCAGACGCACCGCGACCGCGTCGCTTCCATTATGAGCGCGCATACCGTGCGCCTACATTTGAAATAACTAACTTGAGCGCGCAAAAGACGCAATATGTGAATCGGCCCTAATGCAGCTCAACATGAACAGGGAACTACGGAGCTACGGGGTCATGTAGGTGATATGTTATTTTCTTGGGTGTTTCAATATCAAAAGTTGCAGAAATTGCAAAAAAAAAAACCCAAATTGCACCATAGGGGTACAACAGCTTGTCACTGTACCTTATTTACCCATAATATGTACCTTACGGGTGCAGTGTAAGACAAACAAGACTTTGCAAAGTGCGAGTAGAAACACAAAGCTTATATAGGCCAACATTTACCACACAGGTGTAAGTGATCAAACAAAAATGAGTCCCGGCAATGTGTTATGAGAAAAAAGTTTGAAATGGGAAAGCAAGGGAGTCCGGAGGAGTGCCCTCTGATGGAGATCGTGTGCAGTCCAGCTGGTGGATGTAACATATGTTTACACGAAAACAATTTACTAAAAACTGAAACGTTTTTCCTCCATTTCTTTTGAGTACAGACGTGTCATTGTCAAAACGATCCCCATTCGCACAGATCCGCAAAAATGACTAAAACATTGTGCTGTGCATGCCAGACCAGTAGATGGCGATGTCACTTTGTAAAAGAAACACTACACGGCTATGTACTGAACACGTAATACGCATGCGCATGACGTCACCGTTTTCACAAATTCGTGTTTTTGTAGTTTACACAGAGAGGATGACGGTCTCATTTTCAAAAACGTGTACTTTGAAACCCGTTTTCAAAAGTTGGTGTTTTCAGGCCTCCAAAACGCTGTTGTTGTGTAAATGTTTTTAGTTGAAATTGTCCCCCAAGGTACTAAAATGTATCTTTTAGGGGTAGATAAGGTTCAAAATTGTCCCTTTAAGAGTTCTGCCCCAGTGAACAGCTGCTGTATAGGCCTACCCCTAAAGGTACAGTTTATGGAATGATTGACATTGTAAAAAGCAATATACAAATAAAGTTTAAGTTAAATGAATGATCTGATTTCTTTCTTTATTAAAATATGGCTGCTAACCTGAACATCTAGAGTTTCCCGAAAGGCTCCTCCTTACTTTTATTTCACAGCCATGCAACATATATTGACTCCTTACTTTTTAGAACGTTTGTTTTCCGAACCATGCACACATTCACAGCAATTAACACAGATGCAGCTGGCGCTCCTGGAGCTTTCTACAGAAAACTAAAAGAACATAAGCACACTGGTTTTTGGCAATGTCTTTGCTAAAGTTTTAACCCCGAGGTTAAGTGCTGGAGTGAATCATTAAGATGTGTGCTAATGTTAGCAGGCTAATTTACTGCTTGGCTTGTTACAGTCAGCTTCCTGGCAGGGCACCTTCAACTTCGGCCAGGACTGCTCCTGGAGACTTTCCAGACATCGCCCACATATGCATCGCACCGAACTCAAGCACAGCCACAAAACCATTCACCGAGGAATGGTTACTTTGCATACTTCCACGGCTGGAAAAAGTATGGCAGAAATGGAGGAAATATTTCCATACATTTAACACTGATAACGGTTGAGGAGATTCTACACCATAAATTGAATGTAGTCTTAGAGACCAGAAACAGAGAAAGAGAGTGCCTGGTGAAAAAACTGAGGATTATTTGAGTTTTACACATTTTGATGTATTTTTCTCAAGATGATTTAAGCAATATGGTCTAGTATACACAATATTTAACAACAGCTGTGCGCTTGTCACAGTGAGGTATGACCAAATATTTGCAGCCCCAATCGTTTCTCTGCTTTCCTCAACTTTCTCTCTCTCTCTCTCTCTCTCTCTCTCTTACACACTTCCTTCCATTCAGTAAATTAATAATTACTGAAGCAGATGAAGGCAGCATTGGCTTGGTTATTGCTAAGTCAGTGTTATTTGCTGGCTGGGCTTCACTCATGATTCAATGAAACAAGCTTTTTAGCTAAACAACCTCTCAGGAATGCTTCTCACTCACTGTGTGTGAGTGTGTGTGTGTGTGTGTGTGTGTGTGTGCGCGTGTGTGTGTGTGTGTGTATGTGTGTGTATGTGTGTGTTTGTGTGTGTGTGTGTGTGTTGGCTGCGTGTCCCAGCCCAGTCTGGTAGGAGAATGGATCTTCTGGCATTGATGTACCCAGTACAGATGCATCAGAAAGAGAGAGAGGCTCTTTTGGCAGACGGGTGTCTTGATAATCCCATCATCTGGCCAGTTCAAACCCAGAGTGGCAGACCAGGGAGTCTTCTTTTCACAGGCTTATCTTTTCATACTTCTTTTTCTCTGAACCTTTCCATCATGTCTGGCCAAACAGGTCACAAATCTAAAAGTGTCCTGTAGTGCTGAAACTCTTGTGGCCATGATGATAGATTTTTTTGCAAGACAGAACAGGAGTAGTGTTAAATTTTGGGTACGGTTAGGTTTATGCCTTTTTTTCCTGTGTAAAAATAATATAATATAATGTAATACTAATAATAAAAGGTATTTAATACAAAATGAATAATAATACAAAAAGTATTGTAGGTAATCACAAAGATTACTGTACTTAAAATACATTCTGAATAATATGAATTTTATTTACATTTAATAGGTTTATATATAAAAAAAAATATATATATATATATATATATTTATAATTAATAACTTTTAATTTAAGAGGCTTATTCATTTCACTTTTGGTGTGAAAGGGCTTTTATATTTTCAAATGAATAGAACTTTGTTTTATGTATTTGTTATTAAAAAAATAAGCAAGCCCAGCCCAGGTAAGAAAAAGTGGTCATATCTGAATGTTGGATGAGTGGATGTCAGTGCTGGATTTATGGCATGCTGATGTGGCTCAGTAAGCATTAGCACTTCCAGCAGTGTTTTGTTATCATCACACTCCTTCTCCTGGCATCTTGTAATGTTATAGCAATAGAAATAAAGTCAGATCACAGATCAGTCTCTAATGCGTCTCAAATGAAAATGAAATATGGAGAGGAACAGCCTCAATAAACAAAGACAGGTAATGAAAAGTTGGGTTTGTGTGTGCAATTAGCAATATATGTATATATATATATATATATATATATATATATATATATATATATATATATATTCAAGTCACCTTCATTTATAGCTCTTTATACAATAGGTTTCAAAGCAGCATCAAGTTAAAAAACAGAAAAATGACACATTGTAAAATTAATCAATTACGAAACAAATTCAATTTCAGCATTAAAGCAGTTCTACAGAAGATAATATAGTATCATTCATCTCAATTTAGTCAATAACTGTCAAAGTCGTAAAGTTCATAATTTGTGAAAATTCAGCTTTACTGTTCGACAATAATGTTCTGAACTGAACATTACAACATTGAACTTGTAATCAACAAGTTCAATGTTGATTACATTTTGCTCTCATTTTTCTCAGTTCAGTTTAACTTGTGTTTTCATCTCCTCTGTGTGTGTGAAGTTAAATCAATATTACTGTATAATGATTGTCAAGTCAAATCACCTTTATTTAAATAGCTCTATTTTAAAATGCCGATTGTTTCAAATCAGCTTTACAGTGATAACAGGAAAATAATGCAACAAAGTTTGTTTCTGCTATACAGTATCATTGTCCATCTTAAGTAAGTTCAGTGATGGTTCATTTTATTGTATAAAAAAAAAAAAGTTAGTTAATTTAGTTAATTTATATATATTACTTCATTTATGCATCAGTCTTTTAAACTCCAACTGTGGCAAGACAGTGGCAAGATTTGACACATTTAAAATGTTTTAGTACAAATATCTGTAGGTAAACAAGGCTTTTAATGTTATGTCGGTGCATATTAATGAAACGATTTTTACTGTACTTTATTTTTTTTATTTCTTGCACATTTTGATTATTCTTGGCTTCAGCGCTATTTGGCTAAAATTACACTTCTTCTGGTGGACCTTTAACCCATTACAGAGCAAAAGCATAAACATTCATATACATAGTAAATATCATCAAAGGGATGATAAATATTAGGATATATATGCCTGATATTGTTCAGCTATATCACTGAGTCTTAGTCGCTACTCACTCCACAGAGGCAGACAGATAATCCAAATCACGTTTCGCCACATACAGTAACTGTGTGAGCTAATCCTCAATGCATATTATCTCTCTCGGCCTTCCTCTCAGAGGAAATCAGTGTGTGTGTGTACGTGTCCAGGCTGAATGGCCATGACAGACAGATAGAGGCGCTTTCATTCTCCATCCTGTGATCCTGCTTGTCCCATTAACAAAGCAGATACATTCTGTCAGAGTGCAGTTTATCCCGCAGCTTTTCCCTGTTTCACCGAGGGCTGAGCGGCTCTACTAACTGCCTTTGTCACACACATAATGCTGCGAGCTCTTCTGAGGGCCACTCGGGGATCACCACACACAGAGAATCCACAGAGGAGCTTCAGTCACAATGACAATTCAATTGAGGGGCTCTAAGCTGTGTGTGTATGTGTGTGTGAGCGCGTTTACATGCCATTTAATCTATGAAGATGCTCAGGCAGGCTATTCTGGGGGAATGAAATGATCAAGGAGCATCTGGATGAATCGCCACGATTTTAAGAATGAAGAAGCCGTTCAGATCAGTGTTACATTCGATATATATATATATTGACCTTGTGCTGTGTTGAAAACCCTGACAAACACATCTGGTGTTGTTTGCAAAAAAATGCTTATAAATCTCTTGTTATGCTACCTTATCGACAAATATTGGATTCAATCTTTTTGTCAGCTTGGTTTCTTTCAATTAGGACAGGTTTTGTGTTTATTTTTTTGAACTGATCGGTTGTAGGCCTTATTTATCCGAGCTTTACGTACCTATTACGTGATTTGTGTTATTTGTGGATAATCTTGTAAATTTTACATAAAATATGAAAACAATGTGCATTGTTTATCACACTAGTATGCCTCAATGGTTAACCAGTAAATTTGGTTTTGAAAAGTTGTTTGGGTTTTTTTGTACAAAATGACACAAAGTCACACTTCTGGTATTCCCGGTCAAAAATGACCGACCTACAAAAAAATAGGTTATAAATCACTTATTACGCTATTTTATCAACAAATATTGGATTCAATATTTTTGTCAACTTGTTTTCTTTCAGCTAAGACAGGTTTTGTATTTATTTTTTAAATCGATTGATCGTAGATCGTTCATCTCTGTGAAAAAGAAAGCCTCTAATACTCAAAATAGTGTGTGTGTGTACCAATTTAAGCTCAGATCAATGAGGCCTACGAGCAATCAGTTTCAAAATAAATACAAAACAAGTTGACAAAAAAATGTAATCCAATATTTGGTGATTAAATAGCATAACGAGTGATATTTAAGATACCACTTGCACAGTGTGATACATTTCATGCAGTTGTGTACTTACATTATCCCAAAACTTCGCAAGGATTTGTAAATGCAGAGAAATTCCAGGTTTGAATAACGGCTCGTCCCTTGTCATTGTCGGCCTATCAATGACGTAATATCCGCGCTATCCTCAGTTTCAGTTTATTGTCTTTGCTGTTGACCTTAAATTATCCAATTCAACCATACCAATAATCAAAAAGGACTTTATATAAACATCACGTTAGTTAAAAAAAATGTATGCTAAACTAAGAGGGTTTATCTTACTACTTAAGATTAAAACAGACTCTTTCACTGTTACAACACTTTCACTTTGTCTGGCCCTTTCAATTCCTCCCTCTCATCAGGAACACTTTTGAACATGATATGGTTTTGTCTGTATTCTCCAAGCAAGACAAACTGAGATCACATCTGTTTGTCTGTGCCCTTTCTGTCCACAACAGGAGTCTGATCAATTCTCCCTGGTTGACCAATATGCTTTTTTTTTTTCAGTGGCCGATGCCAATGCCTATATCTATAGAAATGGGAGACAGATGTCTATATAACGCCAATACATGTTGACATTCAATGAATGTCATTGCATTATATTCAAATTAAACATTATAAAGAAAGATAGCACAATCACACTTTTCAAGCAAAACAATTTTACAAATAGTAGTTTGTTAGATTTTAAGATTATTTTTTTTAGGTGATTTGACGCTTAATTGTATTGAATGTGAACTAGTAGCACTACAAATCTTAAAAGCATAGTTTATGCTTTTTTATGATTTTTCATATTTCTATGCTGGAAATATAATATTATTGAAATAAAATGCTTAAGTGTACTTAAATAATAAATATTTTTAAATATACAGTTGTGGTCAGAATTAATTACACCCCTGGCAAATATGATCAAAAATGGCTGTAAAAAAGAATCCTTTTGATATTTTATTCTTCTGATCTTTCATTCAAAGAATTAGCAAAAATCTAACCTTTCATTGAAGTAAAAGAATTGAAAGTGTGGGGGAAATCACATAATGAAATAAATGTTTTTCTCCAAAACATGTTTGCCACAAATATTGCCATACTTTTTGCAACTTTCTTTTTCCAAGATACCAGCTCTGAGTCTTCTCCTATAATGCCTGATGAGTTTGGAGAACACCTGACCTGAGATCAGAGACCACTCCTCCATTCAGAATCTCTCCAGATCCTTCAGATTCCCAGATCCATGTTGATGCTTCTTCTCTTCAGTTCAGCCCACTCATCTTCTAAGGTTCAGGTCAGGGGACTGGGATGGCCATTGCAGATGATTGGTTTTGTGCTCAGTTACCCATTTGGATGTTTGTTTTGGACCGTTGTCCTGATGGATGATCCAACCACGGCCCATTATACAATTTCTAGCAGTTTTGATTTTTTATCTGTTGGTATTTGTTAGAATCCATAATACCATGAATCTTAACAAGATGTCCAGGACATCCAGTAAACAAATAGTCCCACAACATTTAAGATCCAGCAGTATATTTAACCGTGGGCATGGGGTACTTTTTATCCCTGTTTGCACCAAACACATCTGGTGGGTTTGCTGCCAAAAAGCCCTTTTTTTTTTGTTTCCTGACCACAGAATCCGGTCCCTTTTGAAGTTCCAGTCGTGTCTGACAACTGAATATACTGGAGTTTATTTTTTGAAGGGGCGAGGAGGATTTTTCTTGAAACCCTCCCAAACAACATGTGGTGATGTAAGGGTTGTATGATATATTTGTTTAGGCTTTCTGACCCCAAAGACTCAACTAATCTCTGCAAGTCTCCTTTCAACATCTTTCGTTGATTGGAACTTCTTCATTATTGCCCTGATGGTCAAAATGGGGATTTTCGATTCTTTAGCTATATTCTTACAGCCACTTTCTAATTTTGTGATGCTCAACAATCTTTTGCTGCACATCGGAACTATATTCTTTGTTTTTACTCATTGCGATGGATGATTAAGTGAATTTGGCCTTTGTGTTTCCTCATATTTAAAGTCAAAGCGAGACAATTTCATGTTCCTAGTAACCCTGGTGTGCTAAAAAAAAAAAAAAAAGGTAAATATTAATGGGAATATATTTCAGAGATATTTTACTCATAAACAATTCTAGGGGTGCCAATAATTGTGGCCAACGTGTTTTTGAGAAAAACATTTATTTCATAATCTGATTTCCCCCCCACTTTCAATTATTTTACTTCAATGAAAGGTTAGAATTTTGCATTTTTTGAATGAAAGATCAAAAGGATAAACAATGCAGATTTATTTTCTAACAGCCATTTTTAAACTTATTTGCCGGGGGTGCCATTAATTCTGACCACAACTGTAGGACACTCAATAGAAATTACATAAAAGTATTTTTGTTTTTCATAAAAGTTTGTCGGCTGTACACAACTATGAAATGACATACAAAGATGTACTTTGGTCCTAAGTGGGTAAAAAAACACAATGAAGTTTAGCTAACTGCAATTAAACATTTAAAATAACATCATTTATTTTATTGTACATTTACATTTTAATTATGTGTTCAAAAGTGTTACATTCAGATCACATTCTTTAAAAAAAACCAATTGTAAATAAAAACTAATAATCAGTAATTAACCACTCTTTTTAAAAGTTTGCTAAAGTGTACTTTTTCTTTACAAAGGTATTTACATTATTTAATCACTATGTGTGTTCACAGGGAATAAAATCCACAAACATGGCACTGTTATTGGCATACCATAGTAACACACACACACACACATTGTCTAGACTATATTAGCAGTTGAGATGTCTCAGAGGGTTTGGAAGTTTTGAGAGGTTTAGAGGAACACGAGTGTAACTCAGAGCTGTGAAGACAGGTGAGAATAAAGGTGTGACCTTCCAAGAAATCCTCAGGTTTTAAGGTGACATCCAACAATGGTGCATGGGCAAAGCCTCAAGTGAAGCCTGTTTCACACATCCTAGTACATCACTGTTACTGAAACATCAGATGCGTACTGAGCTTTAACACGGACAGTGTGTTTGCAGCAGCTCTATAAAGAAAAAAAGACCCCAAATGTCGCCTGTCTGCAGCTTAAAAGTATTTTTCTTTGCAATGAAAAAACTATGCAAACAAGCATATTTATGTTAGCCCATACCTCTCTTGACGTTTGCAATGCTATTATCTGAGCTAAGTTGTCATTGTCTATGATCAATAGTTTAATGAGCTGTCAATCAGGCAGATGTGCATCAACAGCACGAGATGACATCACCAAACATAATTCTAGATCAACTTTGAACAATACAACACAACAAAAAATTCCAATGAAAGCAACAAACCGGAAAACACGGCATGGCAATAGGGAAGTTAAGTGGCATAGTGACAACAGAGTCCAACCTGTGGACGAACAGGAACAGAGTCGTTTCCACAGCAAAACCGAGGATCTGTGGATCTGTGGATCCATGTCAGCGGACGGATGAGTCCTTTTCACCGAGGGTCACTGATTTGGTTGTAGAGAACAGAGAGACAAACACACCACATACTGCACAGCTTCCACAGACCCACAAAGGACAGAAAAGACACCTTATATATCTAGGGTGTGCAATTGTTTTCAGGGAAACGCACGGCTGAAGTAGTTCCAGGCAGGTCTTGTCATTACATGTCAATATCACTAAATATCGCCAAATGATTTCAGTTATTTTAAAGGTTCTCATAGCTAACAACAGCAATAGAACTAAAGCCCACAATGACACTGATCAAGCAGATAAATAAAGTAAACAATGGGATAAAAACGACAAATTATTTCCATGCTTTTTGTCAATAGCTTCTTTTTTATAGTAAGTACAAATAACTACAAATAATGACCGATTTGTATTAAGGGTATGTTGCTGAGCTATGATAGTATATTTTGTTGATATACCCCCAGTTTTACAGACTAGGCTTAAGTCTAGACTTTAACTGAAAGAAACTTGCTTACTGACATAAAAATATGGCTCAATGATGTCTCAAGGTACTTTTATAAAAGCAACTTAAATGTCCTAATTGAACTAATGTCTAATCCTGTTTTAATCTAAGCCCTGTCTGTGAAACCAGGTCATACTCTTTTTAAACATTTTAATGATTAAAGTAGCAAATGGAACAGGAGTCTGATTGAGGAACGCTTTGATGTCAGAAACAATGTGTTGAAAAGTAGTAAAAAGTGAAAAGTAATGTCTTTGAAACATGTTTAATCTTCATGATTTTGCCTTTTTGCCTCCATACTGTAAAACATGTCTGTAAATGTCACAAAAACACGAATGTCACACGATTAGACATTGCAATGCATAATGAAACAACATTTATAGAAAACAATTGAGATATTCCTCATTCATGCCCAAAGTATATAGACATTTTAGGTCAAAAATCTATTTACATTCCCTCTGCAAAAGTCTCCGCTCTAAATTTCCACCCCTACACGACTGTGTCACAATGTTCTATAACATTTGAAATTGAATTCCGAGATCAAATGGGACATCTCATTAAAATGACGTGCAACTGGAGATTTTTGGTCGTCCCTTCTGATGTCCAATGATGCGTGTCTTAATTTGTCTATTTATCTTACCTTCATATTGTTTGTCACACGGACAAGATAGTAGGTAAATTGGTAGAAGCGCATGTAACAAATTGTTTGATCTTATATGTAAGGTTCGTTAAGCTACTACGAAAGGAAAAGCATCTACTACGGATGTGTCTACATGCTGCGCACTTAAGACAGGGAATGAAACCAGTGTCCTTGTGTATACGTCCATCAGGACTAGTCTTTGTGAAGGTGTTTCTCGCTCTATAATGTGAAAAAAGACTCTCGCCCGCTGGATCACACTTAAGCATATACCAATGTTTTTTCATCACATTCTTGATCGCTTGACTGTGTGCAGAGTAAGTAGTGGTACAAACTACAGAATGGGACTTCTTTGGTTTGTCCGATATATCGGACGATTCTCGTACTTTCTCCAAAGCGAGACATGTCTGTATAAATATTTTTTGCGTATATATAAATGTTAGTGATGTTAGTTACCATATAGGCTTATTCATAGTTGATTCTGTAACGTGGAGTGTTTCAGAAACAAGGAAGAGGAGGATCCAAGTGTAGTTTAACTACAGTTACTAGCAGTTTAACAAAATAACACAAAAAATAGATACATTGTTAAAATATTGTTTTCTGTATATTTGTACAGCTTCGTGTATAATAAGTGCAAATGATGATAGATTCTACTGACAAAGTACGTATAAACAAAATTGATATATCATTTGTATTATGGGTAAAATGTCTGATGAAGGATGGGCGGAATTGCTAAAATTGCCAAAAAAAACTTTTAGGAGTAAACTAACATGTAGGCTAAGTTACCAGTAGTCACAAAATCCAATATTCATATCATGGTGTCTTTAATTAAACGTCTATGTTTGCTCTCAAAAAAATTTAAAAAGTTCAAATTCCAAAATTAATTTTTGTACAACCCTGATAAAGAATATTACTGCCGTGATATGAGATCCATTTGTAGTAAGAAATCAATTTGACAAAACACAGAACGGCTGCACATTTGTCGTCTTTTCGATCCGAGTCTGGGAATGTGAGAACAGGGTGAAACAGAAAATCACAGACAAACAATAATAAAAAAAAATAGAACAGATTTTGCCAGCTCAACCTGATACAACCTCAAAACCCTGCAGAGAGAGAAAGACTTAAAAGCAGGAGAGAGAAAAAAAGAATATCACAAGTGCAAGTGTGCATAAAGAGAAGGGAGAGAAAGAGACAGCGACAAAGTGAAAGATCACAAACAGAAAGCTGTGAGGTAGACACCATTACATTGTCTGCAAAAAGCAACACCAAATCACACTCCCACATTCACAAGAGAGCAAAGTGCAGACAGACGTGCAGAAATATCCATTATAGAAGATCCACAGCTCAATTTTATAACTCTGAAAAATCAGAAACCATGACACAAAAGGTACCATTTGTCCAAACCCTGAAAGACATAGAGGGAGTATCAAAGACACTTGAAGAAATCCCTCAATGCAGTTCTCACAATTGTAATTTTATAACTCACAATGTGACAATATATCTCACAATATGATTTTGAGGCACAATAGGACTAAATGTCGCAATGTGATCTCTGTGAATTTGTTTCTCACAATTGAGATTTTATCTACACAACCGTACAGCATTATTTATTATCTTTAACATTATCTCGCAGTTCACTTTTTGACTTTTATCCATTATGCAGTGAATTTTGGTGACATAGTAGATCATAGCCGCTGGAACATATTTGATCATGGGGTTCTGGGGGCGGGGCTTGATGTTGCAGGGCGGGGCAGGGATGACGTTGATGTACAGTAGTTACTTTCATTTTCGAAAATGCACATTTTGAGTGTGTGCACTTTACGTTGTAGAACAAATTGTCAAAGTATCGTCAAGTTACGTTTACTACAGGCTTTATTGGTTTATTTGTTGGCTGTATCAATGAGAAATAAAGAGACGAAAATAATGAAAATGTTATGAAAATAAAGAGAAATCTCGAGGGAACCATGGACGAATTAGTCTTCCGGGTTCTGACGTGTCTGATTTGTGCTATATTTTAGTTCAATAATACATTTTTATTTAATATTTTGTGTTTTAACTATTTATGCAATACAGCATGGTGTGACAATTTATACATGTAAATGTATAAACAGTTGCTACTGAGAACATGGTTTTCAGACATAATACTTACTTGCATTAAAGACTTTACATACTTTAGTAAAGACTACTTGTCATAAAAGTTGACATTTAAATGTTGATTTGAAATGTCAGGTTTTGCATTATTATTGCAGGCAAATCTGGACACAGAGAAAGCATTTTGTTACTCATATAGCTACATGTTTTTGTATCGCACGTATCGCACACGTAAACAATGTGCTTTAAACATTTATTAAGATAGTTTGATGTAATTTTGTCACAATTATAATAGGTGGATAAGTTTGTGTTTATGGACCTTGTTTCTTTGTACTTTTTGATTTATTATGAGTTCTGTGAAAAGTGTTTTAATGGGAATTATTTAACCAGAACCTTTATGTTTTTGTATCCAAGGGATGCATCCATGATATTTGGGTTACACTATATTTTAATGTTTCCCTGATACAATTAAGTACTGAGTAATAATAATTAACTACATGTTACTATAGGGTTATGGTTTGGTTTAGGGTTACTTGCATGTATTTCTGCCAAATTTATTGTAATTACTATAGTAAATACATGTAACGTGTAACAAGGACACTGGAATTATTTTGTTTCGTTGTTGCAGTGTACGCAATGACATTAGCCAATCATAAAAGTGCTGTTTGCCACCCCTTAAAATAGATAATTTCATACATTAGGGTTGAAAATACAAAATTTTTCACATATACTGCAAATAACATGAATATTTTACTATGACCCTCTAAAGAACGTTCAAATATCTTTGTTTTAAAAATCCATGTCATGACCCCTTTAAGATATTACAAACATTAACATTTCAATTTCCTGTAAAGCTGCTTTGACTGAATGTCCTATACAAATAAATTCTATGTGACTTGACTTGCGGATGTGATGTAATCCAGCACATCATTGTGCTCTGGTCTTCAGTGAAGAAATGACATGCTTCAGATTTAACAAGAGGTCTTAAAATGGACTTTTGTAGTTATATTACTTTCTCACTTATTGACAAGTGGGGCCAGACAGCGAAACCCCACGAGAGAAGAGCATGGCAGTAACAGAATTCGTTTTAATGTAGCTTTTGTGTCGCGAGCGTTTCCTGACGGCTGGTTGAATAGATCTCTCTCTGAGGGGTTAGACTCGCCTCTTTTACTCAGTGCAGCTTTAATCAATAAAACTCGCAGAGACTCCGAACTTGGTTTTCCAGCGACCACCCATTCACAGACCTCCTCCTGCTCTTAATGTTTGTAAGTGCATTAGGGAGAGCGAGCGCAAATGAGAGAGAAAAAGGAGTGTGTGGGGGGCACTTTAATGCACCGGTAAATATTTCCACAGCAAGGGGTTTTCATCTCAAGGCAGATGCTTATTCTAGAGAAAACCACTGCTCTCATGGTCAGCATCACAAACCACATCAGTCCTATACATTAAGATGAGCATGCAGAAATATCACACTCCTCCACAGTAGAGACCTGAACTTCGTCATGGTTCATTGCATTTTTGTATTATGTGCGTCTGTTTTCTTTTTAGCTGTCTTCTTTAGAGACAAACATGTGCAAAGTTTGTCGACTCTGTCTCTTGGCGCCTTTTTGATCTTCACGTAAAACGTGTGTTTTTTTAGTTTTCAGGACACAAGTATTATATATATATATATATATATATATATATATATCCCATGTAGCAAGATGTATTTCTCTCTCCACACTTCTCTTTAAATATTAATTTAAATGTGTTTTGTGAATATCTACGTGTGCAAGTATTGTAGAGAATAGAATGCTACACACCATCAACTTGTCCCAACTTTTAAAAATTAAAGAGAAAGATCTCTTTTTTTTTTACACACTATACTAAAATAAAATGTGTATCATTTATTCTCTTGCTAGTCTCACAATGTCACCCACAAAGCAACATGTATCTAGTGCACTTGCTGTAGAGTGCTGCAGTGATGACGTATTCAACCTGGAAGTTCGCATCACTCTGGTTCCCTTTTCCCTTTACAAAAACCCCATAGGATTTTTGGTAACACTTTATTTTGATGGTCCCTTTTGAACATTCTGTTGACTATAAGTAACTTTGCAACTATATGTCAACTAACTCTCATTAGAGTATTAGTGGACTGTCTGCTTAATATCTGATAACTCTTTATTGTGATGCTCCTCAACATACATTCTACAGACTAAAAGTAACTTTGCAACAACATGTCAACTTATTCTGACCCTAACCCTACCAGTCTACTAATACTCTACTAACACTCTAGTGAGAGTCAGTAGACATGTACAGTAGGTGCAACGGTACTTATAGTCGACAGAATGTGTTAGGAACCATCAAAATAAACTGAAACCAGATTTTTCCATTGGCTTTTGGATTATTGCATATAATAAGCTCTTCGTACACATTTTATTCATCCTGATTATCTTCACAAATGAACACAATTTCATGAATTTTGAAGACTAAACAGTGAAAAGCTAAACAAAGGCTATATACAAACTACATCACGGTTGCATGACTTCAACGCCACCATCACTAAGCCTCTCTATAAACACAACACAGTGGACTAGTGAGTTGATGAGTTTACCAGTTCGGCGTGATGAAGTTTAATGTCCCTGACAAGCTCTGTAGTCCCATTTAGCCTTTAGCCACTTGTTAGCAACCGCCTTTTTCAAGACAAGTAAAAGCTTTTATAAATCACAAGTGGGGTGTTACTGATGTATTTTATGTTATAGAACAGTGGTGCCCAGTCCTGTTTCTAGAGAATTACCTTCCTGCAAAGTTCAGCTCCAACCCTGGTCAAACGCAATTAAGATCTTCAGAAAAATGCTGCTCTTTAAAAAAGGGGAAAATGTTGTGTACATAAGTGAATTGTGATGTGGGCTGCTATTTTGAAAAGGAAGTCTAGAGTGTTGTGTAATGACATAACGTCAGAGAACGACAGTGAACAGTAAACGCAATGGATAAAGTTTGTTACTCGGGTACTCGTGTGTTTCTCTGCGTACTAACTCCTGACACACTTGATAATTACAGACAGGAGTGTTGGATCAGGGTTTGTTCTAAACTTTACAGGTAGGTGGATCTCCAGGAACATGATTTGGCACCCTGATATAGAATAAAACATGGAAATATTATTTCAGGCAATTTTCCCATTGACTTCGGGACGAAGAAACCAGACATGCAAAAAGGTTTTCCTGCAGAGCTCTATTAAGTTCCTCAAACAAAACTGTTTCTATAGCCTAGTTGGTAGATCATGGTGCTTGGTACATCAAGGTTGTGGGTTTGATTCGAAGGGAACACTTTATTTTGATGGTCCACTTCAGACACTCTAGAACCTTTCGACTACATGTCAACTAACTGTCATCAGAGTATTAGTAGACTGTCAGCTTAATATCTGCTAACACTTTACTTTGATGCTCCCCAACAGACATTCTACTGACTTTAAGTAACTTTTCTACTAATACTCTAAGGCCCTTAGTTCAATTAGGACATTTAAGTATCTTTTTTAAACATGCCATTAGAAAAAAAAAAACATTACTGTGTGCATCTTGAGACAATGGCTCTGACATGTTTTAAGATACAGTATGTCAGTGCAAGTTACTTTCAGTTTAAAAAGCTTAATAATGCATTTTAGTCTGAGACTAGACTTACTGTAAGCCTTGTCTGTGAAACCAGGGGTAATGAGAGTCGGCATGTAGTTGCAAAGTTACTAATAGTTAGTAGAGTCTCTTAAGTGGACAGTTGAAATGAAGTGTAACCAAAAGTGTTACTTTTAATTACTTTGGATAAACATGTCTAGCAAATGTATACGTTCTGTTTCAAAGATCAGATCCAGTGACTAGATATTATAGTTAGTAAATATATTTTTTCTGACACATACAGTAGAAGTTTCATACGTAGATAAAGACTAATTTAATGAGGATCAGAGTATACTTGGATCTGTGAAGATAAGTAAGGCGGCAAATGCTTCCGACTATTATGGCTAAACATCAATATATGATCAATTCAAGCTGTTTATCCAGATACACTGAAAAGCTTCTCACAGATCAGCAAATGTCCCATGAAATTGAGCAGAATTTAAAGAAATAGTTCACCCAAAATTTAAATTAACTCACCTACATGTAATTTCAAGCCCTGCTGTTATTTCTGCTGTGGAAAAGAATCTCAGGGTCTTACTGCTTTTTCCCAAATTATTGCTTTTCAATTATATTTGTTGTGCGCTGCACTTTTTTATTAATCCTCATAATGCGTTCAGTGTGAACGGCCCCCAGGGGTTTTGAAACGACATGAGGGTATGTAAATAATGAAAGAAAATTAATTTATGAGTGAGCTACTCCTTTAAAAATTTCATTAAAGGATCAGCAGGAGAAAAAAGAACATAGACAATGTCATAGACAACGTCTCCTTTAATGTGAACACGACAGCCTAACCCAACATAACCTAATCTAATCTATCGCCTGCCCTCAACACGTTCCCCCATTAAACCCACTCCACCTCACTCCCGCCACGATTACAGCCTTTAAATGTCACACATGCACTCGCAGAGGAACATTACAATTCTCAGAGAGGCTTTTATTAGACTGCCTCGGAAAGAGAGAGAAAACCACGGAAAGAAACGGAGGGATGCTTGAGAGGTGGAAGCGGAGGACAAGAAAGACAGAACGGCAGACTACAACGTCACATCCCAACAGCTGAACTTTTGCCGGGTCTCGCTCTGTCGTAATGAGGATTCAGAGAGCAGGTCTGGCCTAGTCATAAGGAAGCTTCAGACAAAGGTTAATGAGGAGGGACCTGAGATTGCTTGTTCTCTTTCACACACTAATTGGGATCTGCCTCTCTCTAAACCTCATGATGTAAGGGCACGAGGAGCAGCGGATGCTGTCTGGTTATTAGGTTGCTCGCTGCACAACTCTGAAGGAACAGGCCTGCGTTAAATGCATTTAATGGGACAATGTGGTTCAACTCCTGGAGACAGACACAGTATATAATGTATACCATTTAGTACTAATTGGTTTGGTTTAGTTTAGAGCTTTAGTATTCCCTTTGGGGCAATTGGTTATGATTACTTTGGTGCAAAACACATACACTTTTAAATAAAAAACCTATTATTTTTGTTACAAAGATGAATAGCTTTAGACACAAAAGTAAATTTATAACGATTTGTCGAACACCTAATTGTTTAAAATGTTAACTGTATGAATTATGTATACAGTACATGCATTTATATAAATATACCTTATTTTATATGTTTTATATGTGATTATATGTATATAATCATGACAACTCTCTTGTTTTAAGTACTTTTAATAGATAAACAGAAACACTGCAGTGAGCACGTAAGATATGACATACATAAATCCTGTAGCAGATCTAGACAGGTGGAGCTGGGGGAGGTGGAGGGTTTCAGAGGAACTTTAATAGCGCGCTGCATGATTAGACTACAGTAAACAATGAACCAGACTATTTAAATGTTGAGCAAGCAATCTCATTGGCTGCAGGATCAGCAGAGGCCAATCAGCTTGTGCCGTGTGGTGATGATGTGATTGCTTGCAGTCTGCATGTAAAGGACCTGTCAGCCTGCATCATCTAGAGTTCCATGACTGAACTAGATGTTTAAACTATCGTACAGAAGTTTGGGGTTTGAAAGATCTGTTTTAAAAACGTTTTTGAAAGATGTATTTTATGCTCACCAAGCCTGCATTTATTTAATCGAAAATACAGTAAAATCACTGATATTGTGAAATATTATTACAATTTAAATATTTACGATTTGTACATATTTTAAAATGTAATTTTGATCCTTCAGGAATCATTCTAATATGCTAATTTGGTGCTCAAGAAACATTTTGTATTAGTATCAATCTTAAACAACGTTGCTTCTTAATTGTTGTTGGAAACCGTTTTACTTTCTTATAATAATAGAAAGTAATGCAAGTAAGACACAATATCTGAAGTATGTATCTCATGGAATTCATCAAGGCATTTTTACAACAACACAAAAAAAGGTATGGAAAATAAACAATGACCTTATTTCTAACATAACTCCATGCAAAGCAGTGAAACCACGTAACAACAATGTATCATGCTACAGTTTGAAATTATATACACTGTGTGCATTAGTACTCCATTCCAAACATATTCACCAATTCAAATAATGTATCTTAATGCACGGACGAGTGTACAATCTGCTTTACGGACAGAGGAGAAATGGCATTTTAAAACTCAAGGGGATTTACAAAGCTGTAATGTGATCATATCATTTCCATTTCAGAATTAACTGACTGTGACGTTGCTGCTGACATCAAAGATTTAAATCGTGCCTCATGTAATGAAAATGGAAAATATATTGATTTTTTTTTTTTTAATGTAATGCGTTGTAAATAATTGTGCGCTCTAAAATAGCAGGCGGTAATATTACCAGGGATTTTCTGCTCTGCTGAGTAGTTTCAGTCTAAATTACAGGTAAAAGATATGAGAGATGCCGGGCAGTAAAATCCCAGAGTTTTAAGTGCCTTTAAAATCAAACTCCTTCCCCTGAGGAACTGATCACCATTAATAAGGCGGCAGGGATGAAGTCCTCGCAACTGCATAAATATAACATAACATGCATGAGTAAAATTTCAACTCTCCATATGAATGTTAGCTAAATTTTCATCTTGTTTTACTTGCGGCCATCAACATACCTGCCCGGTTAAAACCACATCTGTGGGCGTGACAGTTCAATTACCCTCTATTACATCTCTATTAGTAGTTTATGCACAAGAAGGACATTTAGGGTGGAGTAGATACAGAACAAGACTATGTTTTTCCAACGGTAAAACACCTGCTATATGAAAAAAAAAAAATATTTGAGTAACTTCAAAGAATACAACTTGAACCAAAACTAAATTCAGATCAATTCTTCGTGGTCCCTTACAATTAGTTTTTCTGAAAGTCCGCAGCCCTAGGATAAGTGGTAGAATGGATGGTGGATGAATAAAAATATGCCAAAAAATAAAAATATATATTTAAAATAAAATAATATATGTAGTAACTTCGAAAAGTTTAACTTTAAAGCAAGCAAAACTAAATAAGGTAAAGTTAAGCTAAATGCCTCATTGTTCCTCCAGCTTTTTTTTCTTTTTTTTTTGCAGAAAATAAAATAATATATACATTTAATAACTATAATCAATATAATAACATATAAAATAAAATCAAGAAACTTCAAATAATAAATTCAACTTATTTTTAGCTATAAAATTAAGCTAAAATAACCATGGTCCCTCCCACATTAAAATGTAAATAAAAACAAGTTCATGACTGGCAATTTTTTACAACAAAAAATGAACCATCACTGAACTTACTTAAGCTGACACTATTTTCTTCTAGATCTGATGTACTGAAACAAACTTTGTTGCATCTTTATCACTTCAAAGCTGCTTTGAAACTATCTGCATTGTAAAAAGCGCTATATGAATAAATGTGACTTGACTTGATTCTGTCGCTCAAAAATTATATTTTAATGGCTTTGCAGTCCACAAGCAAAGCATCATAATAAAGCCTCTAAACCCATTAAAATTTAACTATACACATGTTATTATAAGCCAAGCTTGAAATGCAACACTCATTTGTATACAATATGTAACAGGGTGTGCTTGCTCCATCTGTCTGACCACATTTCTTTTTAATTAAAGCACCAGTCACAAAAAAAAGGCACACCACAGATCCATAAATAGAAAAATTATTTAATGTAATGCACCAGAAAATGTAGTATGGGGCATCTTCCATATGGGGATACTTGTAGATGCGACATTCTAACTCTTTTTGTGAGCCGTGCCTGTATGATGAAGAGACAGAGGTGCTCTCGAGCACTCACACCGGAGAAGAGCTTAAGAACGTGGAGTGTTCTGAAGTGCTTCCTCTTTCTGCATTGTGTACATGTGGCGATACGCTCTCAGTGTTCCGCTCCGACGGCTCAGTGAATAGAGCCAGTCAGCAGTGCGCTCGTCGAGAGGTCTGCACACTTTGACTCTTTACATCGACTTATCCAAGACTCAAGTGTTTATCAACCCGATACACACCGTGCCTTTTGCTGACCTGACTGGAACTCAGTTCTCGATACTACAGTTAAACTGAAGATGCACAGCAAAATAAGTGTTTAACAGCAACCTCATTTCCAGCCGTTACACTGTATAACATTTACATTTTAGAGGCGTTTTTCTACAAGTACTGCTATGCTTTTCCAAAAATAAAAAATGTGTGAAAAACTAAATATTAAAGCTACAATATGTAAGATTTTTCACCACAAGAGGGCACAGTTTCCAACAATAACAAAGGCGTAGGTTTATGACGCAGAGACGAGCTGAATGATGGGACTTGCTGTCAAGCTGATGGATCTAATAATGTTTATGGATGAGTGAAAATACTCATGTTTTTTAACATTACAGTGGTATGAAGCAGGAGCGATTGTTAAAGAGACAGATATCACACGTGACTCGAGTCCCGCGGATATAAAGGAATAAGGACATTTAATTCTACACAACTACACACAAGTGCTGGACTACTCACACAGGTCAGTTTATTAGACGAATTAAACTTGTGAGGGAACAGACCAAAGTCTGCTTGCCATGGTCTATGTTTGAACGAAACAAGAACAGCGTGCCGCTAAACGTTACGCACTACACAGTTGTCCACGTCTGACGCCATGGTTACGTCATGCTATGGCAGTGGAGCAGTACGAGCGGAAACCATAGACAGTAAAAGGTGGAAACCGAGGATAGCGCGGATATTGCGTCATTGACAGGCGAAATTTTTTTCCGAGACGGCCACTTATTTAAAATGGGAATTTCTCTGATATAAAAAATCTTTGGAGACTTTTGGGATATTGTATTGTAAGTACACAACTGCAGGAAATATATCACACTGTGCAAGTGATTTTTGGATATTTTATTAGAAAATTCTTACATATTGGACCTTTAAGTACATTAACTTTAAAAAAATTCAACTTTCACCAAAACGAAATTTAGATAAACCCTAGAGGAAAAGTGGCTTGGAGAATAGATAGATGCATACAAATAAAGTTAGTGTTCAGCAAAATGCTTCATTGTCCAACCTTTGTTTATGGAAAATAAAATATAATTCAAATAAAATAAAAAATAAATTATAATAAACTAAATAAGCTAGAGTTAAGCTAAAACTTGCCCATTTTAAAAAGTATATAACTTAAAAAAGTTTTTAAAAAAAAAGTATAAAAAGGTATATAACGGTCATGTTCAGTATTAGTGTCCGTTTCATTTTCATGGACTGCATCCGAAATCGAATACTTCCCTACTATATAGTATGCGGGGGTGGAAAACAGTACGCCAACAGAGTAGTGTGTCCGAATACAGTGTATTTAAAAAACTGTAGGCAAAAAGTCCCCAGATGACCTACTTTATCCGGTGGAAGGACACTTTACTATCCCATGAGGCCTCGGGAGAGGATTTATGAACGGTAGTGAAGTGACGCAACTGACGCTGGTAGGTCACATGACAACACTGCGATTGTAATATGTCTGGATTTCATTCATACTACCCATAATAAAACTATATAGAACATACTTTTTAATGTTGGTTTTCTAAAGACCTACAGAAGAAAAGAAAAAATCTGAAATATTGCTGTGACCTCTCTTTCAAAGAGGAACCTTAAAGAATAGTGTCTCAGCATCAGGGCACCACCCTGTTTAGATGCGATATTGACGGACAATGCATGTTTGAATGTGTGTGAGGCTCAGGATATCATCCAAGGGTTTGATTTACACAGATGCTTTTACAGTAGAGCTCTATTGAGTCCTGCATTAATCTACGCCACAGAGCTCTCCAATGATTGATTACAGTGAGTTTGAGCAGCGCGGCAAAGCTCGGTCGGTTCAACTGTAACCGAAACCTGGATTAATGGAGCGTTTTTCGGGGAGCATCTCCTATTAAACGTGCATATTTAAGTAAGGTGATGCATTATCTGTATCTGCACTCCATTGTCTGTTATCTCTGAAATATCTCTGCTCAGCTACATTATTACAGCATGTGGAACAGTTAGGCTGAGAAGTAGGGCTGTTTCTTCATTTAAGTAGAATAGGCGCCGCTTGAGCCTCAGAGTCGTAATAAAAAAGTCCCAGTCGAGAAATTGCCCGAAAACTCTGTTACAAAGAGATGATGAAAATATGTTACAATGATAATTGTTGACTTTGCTTCCAAGCCGTTTAGACGAACAAATCGTTTACATGCGTGTATATATTGCACACCACTTGGACAACTGCGATGAAAAATGAGTTAGCTTAGCATTTACAGACACACAGAATTGTTATTATGTAATGTAATATTGTTTGTGAGTCATTGTTTGTCTTATGGAAACATAAGCAAACCCAAAGAACAAACATAACACCCTCAATGTACCGTGGGACCTCTTCCCTAATGAAACCATTTACATACCGATGCACAAACATTTAAGACACGTGGAGTTAATGAATATTTTCACAGCACGGCCTCGCTGAATATCCTGATGATACTAATTTGTGAGAAAACAATAGCACTGTACAAAACACATGTTGCAAAGCCTGTAATTTGGAGTTGAGGATCACATGCAATTAAAGCTGCTGTGTATATAATTTACATTCTCTTATCTAAGCCATTCATATATATATATAAAAGGGTCATTTAAAATGTGCCTGTGTTGCTTGTAGGACGTTTCACAGCACTTTCAAAGTGAAATGTCCAGTGACTGGCTCTAAATTGCGTGTTGAATTTTCAGACAGTTGAACAGTTGAATGTGACTGTGGCAACATTTTATTATGTTGGTTGATTATAGAAATGAAATGTCCCATGAGTGAAATTAAAAGATTAATGCTCTCGCATTTGAGAATGACGTACCAACTACACTAAATTCTACTATATAACCGACAGTGTTAATAAATCAAACGTGAGGTAAAAACACATTTGCTGAACCAACCATGCTGTTTAGCTTGTTTCTTTTAGTTTTTTTGTGGAGTGTCGTGATTTGTACTCCTACTAGCAATGATCTAGGTCAGAAAAGCTTTAGATATGGAGCTGGTTATGTGGTGCAAACATTAAATTGCATGCACGTTGGCAAAAGCGTATTGTGGTCAAAACATAGCGTTGTGCGAGGAACTGCAAGAAAATAAGTCGTTATTCATCAATAAGATGCACCTAAAAAAATTGTTGGTGTTTTACTGCCTTTAGTGTTCATTCCGGCTGAAAACTGCAGTGATAAGTAAGTAGGCCTATAGGTATGTACGTTTTTGCAATTGTGCAGAAATGTAGGCAGAGTCACGTTTTTCCACTGAGTTGGTTTTTAAAATATAAAGCGAATGAAACTTACAGATACTACACAAACCCAGCACATACAGTACACAAGCCTACCCTTTTTCCCTGTAGATCAGAAGGCCCGGCGCACTAATGGAAGGTAACTGTCTGCATATCTCTGCAATGTCCTGACAAACAGTGACAACATCTCAAAAAAACACATTTCAAAGCCTCAACTCCTTCAGTTTGTTTGTAACGGCATTTCCAGAATAGCTTGTGGCTAACACAACAGATTGCCATGACCTGTAAACTGGAAAGTTACTAAGATCCACTTTATACCTATAGCTCCAACTTTTTGAAAACAAACAAGCAAGTCTCTTCACTTTATGGTGTGCATAAGAACACCCATTAGACACGGTAAAATACTATAACACCCATTCTCTCAGGTTCATTGCTAATAAGCGAAAATCCTGCTGAGACAAAAATACTCTCTTTTCATTACCTCGCTGTGAAAAGGAACATGCGACTCACTGGATTCCATATTTTTAGCACGTGAGATCATCATAATCTAATGTGAACCCTATGGTTTTCCTATGGGGCCACTTATAGTCACGATGGGCAAAACAACCTGCACATGATTTACTAAACAGTGCGCACTAATTAATAGGCTTATGGGAGAAAGACATCAAATCTAACCAGAAGGGAAATTAGCAAGCATGAGTTGAAATGAGTCAAAGTATACCATAATAATGTATTATCAGAAATTAAAACTAAATATGTATTGTAATAATTAATTTTTCATTAATTGCACTGCAAAAAAAAAAGAAAAAAAGATGTGCGTCCTGTTTTCTAGTGCAAGTATCTAAACATTCTTAAATCAAGATACATTTACTTGAGATAACAAGTCTTGTTTTCTGAAAAAATTATCAAAATGAAAAAATCTGCCAATGGGTTTTCTGTCAGGACCATTATCGTCAAATATGATTGACAGTTAGCATACAGTTTGGATTGGTTGTATGGTTCTGTTCTGGGCGAGAAGTCACTATATAACTCAGTACCTAAAGCAGCAATAACCCGCCTTAAGGTAAACATAAGAGAACCAACATAAATGTATTGCATAAATCATTAATTACATAATTAGAGAATTTAAGTCTGATTGAGGGGGAATCAGAATGGCAGATCCTGACTGGCGAGAGGAGGAGCTGGGGAGGGAGGAGGGGAATGAGCTCCTGAGAAACGTGATAGTTGCTGATAATACTGAAGGAGCTTATATATTTATACAGTGATAGGCGTCGTATTCCTATAGGTAGACGTGGATCAGCTGATGCGAGCTTGACTAACATGACGCGTCAGAACTAACGCTAGACTTCATTTTTTTTTCAAAGGAAGATTACCTTAATTTCAATGGAAACAAATTTATTTTTCGCACACCATTGCCAGATTTTCTTTTTCATTTGACTATTTTTTATCTATGTTTTTTAAAATGTATCTTTATTTAATAATGTTTCGATATTTGCACCGGAAAACAAGACAAAACAGTTGTTGTTTTTTCCAAAGCCGAACAGGAGCTCAATTGAAACCCAACATTTTATAGGTTCCCTTGTGACAGTTTATCCTATATAGTGTGACAACATACACCTGCTATTGGGGGCATATTGTCACAAAAAAAGTGTGTGTGTTAAGTGTCCCTCCTTCTCCTCCTCCTCCTCCTGGTTTCTGAAGACCGCAGGACAATAATCTGGAGAGACATTCTGTGTGACATTGACCCTCTGTGTTCTGGGTCTTTATTTATTTCAGTCATGAGCACAGATCTGTGGACGGCTCATGTTCTGACTCGGGTATGGAAAAGGTTCTCTTCGGTCGGAAGAAATTTCAAAATGAGTTTCTAGGGTACAGTTCAATCGATATGATCACTTGAGAAGGTTAGACTCACAATCTCCTGACATGTCTGGAAGAAGAGGAAAATGAGAATGTGAATGTCTTTACTGTCACTTTTAATCAATTTAATGCATTCTTGCTGAATAAAAGGATTCATTTCTTTCAAAAGAAATAAACAGTAGTGCTTTCTAAAAGTAGCTACATCACAGAAGAAAATAAGGAATTTCAATTATTAAATATTTGATTGGTTTTAAGGTTGATTGTATGTGCAAGTGCTTGATATTATACTTATTTAAACTAATTTTGTTGTTGTTGTCGTAACTATTAAGGAATTTGTTCATTTTAGCATTTTAAAGTGTAGACTTGAGTGATGGAAACAAATAAAATACAGCATTAGAAACCACACAGAAGAGAACAGAATCTGTTGCCAAATTTAAGATAAGTTTGTGATAACATTTGTGTGGTCACTTACACTTTACCATACTTTTAAACGATTATTTATTGCAGCAATTATAAACTTTTAAAGTATATAATTTTATAATATAAATATACTTAAGTGCTAAAACTGAATGTAATGTTTTCAGACACTGAGGGGCTGTTTACACGACACTGTTTTCAACTAAATAACGTTTTGCCCGTTCATTTACATGACAATGGTGTTTTGAGTGCCTGAAAACTTTTGGAAACGGGTTTCAAAGTGCAAGTTTTTGAAACCGGTCTCTGTGTAAACAAAAAAGCGTTATCTCTGAGGACGATGACGTCATGTACGTGTGTATTACGTGTTCAATCTATCATGTTTCAATGCCATCTAATGGCCTGGCAGCAGAATACATGGCTTTTAGTCGTTTTCGCGGATCTGCGTGAATGGGGATGGTTTTTGCAATCGAAAAACGTTTCCGTTTTAAGCATATCGTTGTCGTGTAAACAGCCTTAATTGCGTGTTAAAAGCATACTTTAACACTTTAGTCATTTCTATTGATACTTATGTCAAGTATTTATAACTTTGTAATGACGACGATGTTGTAATGTAATAAATGTACAATATATTCATTTAAATGTAACATTGATTAACACACTACAGTTATTACAGTTATAAATTATAAGCATGTGCTTTAGTGTTAGTCAACACATCAAAATAAGTGCTTTTATTTTAAAGTACAACAAAAGATTATTAACTTGATTTGTGTAAAGCAAAACCTTTATTTTGACATTAAAAAGCACATTTTTAAATAAACAAAATTAAGTGTCTTGATAGACATTAATACAAGTGGGTTACACTTTATCTGAAGATGTCCATGTCACAGTGTAATTGTACATTTAATTACTGAGTAATAATAATTAACTACATGTACTTACTATAGGGTTAAGAATAGGAATAGGGGTTGGCTTGGGGTTAGTTGCATGTAATTATGCATAATTTATAGTTATTACTACAGTAATTTGTAACATGTGTAACAAGGACACTGTAAAGTAAAGTGTTACCTGAAAGTGTACTATTTTTAAGTACACTTAAGTGGCCTTTTATTACATGAATAATTATCTGTGCCAGGTTGAGAGGAATGGGAATGCGGTCAGATAGTTTTCTTCATGTGTTATAGACTTCCTTGGTGCCAACACTCAGCACAGTCCTCATAAGCCTCTCACAGTGCACTCAGCTCTCCTCTAATGCAGTCGCTAAAGGCAAACTACCGTTCTCGAGGTGTATAATTGTCTGACGCTCCATCAGGGGGGCGGCCATTAGTCAGGAATAGAACAACAGGTGGAATACCAACAACCGTTGTGATGACAACCTCACGAAAGGACGGATCGCCACGGTAACCGAAGAAAATATGTGGAGCGTCTGAGATGAGATGAGATAATGGAGGCGATATTGAAATGTGGTGTGAAGCCTGATTGTTTACATTAGGCACGGAGAGGAAAACAAAAACAATTTATCCAATAAGTAGACATAAATGAATAAGGCAGTGCGTAGTTTCAGCACAGCGCAGTGTGAAACAGGTGGCGACTATGGGCAGTGCTAATATGAACGTTTAAAGGTACTTAGGGATACATCTTAACTGCTGTAAAAACTCCTGTGGTCCCCCTCCAAACAGCCAGAGGGCGCTCTCTCCTCTATAGTGAACACAATCCTCTGTTCCTGTCACATTGGCTGTGTCTCAAAGCTTTGTCAGTGACTTGTTGCCTCGCTTCCCTATCAGGCAATGAATCTGCAGGCAGCGTTTGCGCAGGAGGCTAATTTCGGACAGACTTCTGAGGCAGCGTAACGGCTTAGTGATCTACAGCAAGATAGCACGAGCTTTGGTGAGAACTAAACAAATATTTAATGACTACATTAGTCATTTCTCGCTAGAAATGATATTAAAAGTGGAAAACGTTGTTCAAAAAATTGCATATACACACAAACTGACCACCAACCACGACCTTCAGATGCTAACTTTATTTTTTAAGCTTGACTGTGAAAGAATGGAAAGCACAGGATTGTGGGATATCAATGGCAGCGGAGGATACATCTATGCTGCCTTCAAACATCGATCAGATGAAGGTATCTCAGGAGACAGGAAGTGAACGTTGGATTCGACGTGCAATTCTGAGCATTTTCACATTGTTGTGTCTTTCCTTGATTTTGGATTATCTGCCTTGTTATGCCGTTTACTCTCTTGGAATTGTTTGGACAGTTTTGGACTTTGTTATAGACAAAAATAAGCATCATGTCAATAACTCCTCACTGACCTAAAACATAGTGATGAACAGAAACAAAATATTGTAGAGTTTTGTTAAGTTATTGCACTAAATATTGTCGTGATATACGCAAAATGTACCTTCTGCATTTATTTAAATGAATCTGTTTTTTCTACAGATTCATTTAAATTAATAATACGGTTCACTAAAATAAATCAAACTTTCCAATTCTTCACATGAGAGAGAGAGAGTGGACATTGTGTGTGATTATTGCCTTGCTCAGTTCAACCTGAATGTGTAATAGACACATAAAAAGTATTTTGTCACGTTACACATACTAGGACAGGTCAACACCCTTTTGATCAGGTTGGGAGATCATCTAGACTAGCTCAAGCCAAATAAGACCAGCAAGCCACCTGTTCTTTTTTTTTTCTTTTTCTTCCAGCAAGGGAATATAATGACCTGTATAATATAATATAATGTCATATTCTCAAAAGTAGCATCTTAACCTGTCAGCTTAAAGTTCTTAAGACATCTCTTCCTGTCACACACAGGTCTCGCTGTGCCGTGTGCTGAGAGAAAATGAGATAGACCCACTTGTGTAAAGTGTTCTGTATTTTTCACAAGGGACAGTCAAACCGAGCGATACAAACCATGAAATATGCTGGTATACTAAAAGCAAAGGAAACAGAACAAGACAAAAACACTGGACAAGTAAAAGTTAATAATGACAAACAATTACACTGATTCTTTCCAAACTTACAATAAATAACAGTGGAAAACATGGCAATTTCTGCAGCTGCATTGTGAAAAAGAAATTGTTAACTTAAAAAAGGGTTCATCCTGCCTTAAAATTGTAAAAGTTTAATCAACTTGAAATGTGAATTTGTACTAAGTGACAACTTGGATATTTGAGTTGACTAAACTTGACAACATTTTAAGGCAGCATGAACACTTCCTTTTTTAAGTTGAAACAACAAAAAAATTTTTCAATGTGGACAAAAAGCTAAACGAGGCTGCCGTCCATCCGAAAACAATGTAATTATATGTTGTAATATGACATAAGTCTTTTATATGACTGAGCGCTGGTGGATATGCAGATAATCACACACAACCTCGCTACTCCATATATAAGAACCAAAAGCGTCACTTTCAGACAATTAACAGTTTTATGGGTGGCCTATGAGAAGCTGGACAGAAAACTCATGTAAAGTGTGAAAACATATGTAAAATTATGACACCATTTTCAATGTTATAATAAATATTAAAATAGCATGCAAGTATTATGAAGAAAGAAATACAGATTGAATAAGGATAGATTTGAGGCTTGTTTAAGAATGTGATCTGTGGGTGACTCAGACTCCACGCCGGACACCAGGTGCCCCTGAGAACCTTGTTGAAGATCACAGCTTTATGAATTATTCGTCCACCTGTTCTTGGTTAGCTTTAGAATGCCTTAGTCAATGGCCTCAAGCCTTTATCCCTATATATGTGTAAAGTATTCAGCCTGTGTCCTAATGCCCGCAGGGTACAACCTGTGCTCAACAGGTAATGCAATGTAAGGTTAAAGATAAGGTCAGGTAACTGAAGTTTTGCTGGTTTAATGCCTGAGGGGGTGGACAGAATGACCAAAATCATATATAACTAGTAAATAAGTCACAGTAAAGTTCATATAAATCAATAAATCATGATATTATTTTTAGAAATTTAACAACAACATTGAAGACTTGTACTTGATCCAGACAACAAACTATTTATACATTTTGCATCAGTATATAGTATATATATATATATATATATATATATATATATATATATATATATATATATAAACACTCTCAAAAGTAAACCATACATATTTTACAGGATGAGCTATGTTTTATTTTATTGTAAAATATCCAACATTTGCACTGTTGCACACCTATTGAATTCTATATTAAGTTGTGATGTTGCCCGTCAAATAGTCTAAGAAAGGTGTACTTTGGATAAAAGTGTGTACTACCAACACACTCTCACAGCATTTCATAATAACTAATTGACGTTTTGTCAAATTGATGGCAGATTCATATACATTTGTTTGATTTCATTCGTAAGTTTTTGTACAGTCTGCATATGAGGGTTAGGTTTAAGCTTAGGTTTCTTTTTCTTCTAAAAATGTTGGGTCCCACTTTATATTAAGTGGCTTTAAGTACTATGTACTTACATTGGAAAATATTGTGCTATAATATTGTTGAAAATATTGAACAATATTGTGTTCATGTTGTATTGTAAAACACTTTTGCTGCTATTGAGATGTGATACGGGTAAGGTTAGGGACAGGTGTGGTGGTATGGGTAGGTATAAGGGTAGGTTAAGGTGTAAGGGAAGGGTCAACTGTGTAATTACAAATGTAATTACATAAACTAATTACAGCTGTAATTACATGCTGGTATTTTTAAATATAAGTACAACGTAAAAACATGTATGTACACAATAAGTCCATTGTATCGAATTATTCATTTCAATGTAAGTACATAGTACTTAAAGCCACTTATTTGGTCACAGTAACATTTTCTCATGGGATTGGATTGGTAATACAGTGACTAATTACTCACTTATGGTAGCGCTGCATGATTCGGAATAAACTAAGAATACATTTATTTAAAAAAATAAATAAAGATCACGATTTTCCCACGACTCTGGATAGACAACTGAACAAAAACTATAAAAAAAAATATTAAGTTGATTGGTTTGAATTAATGATTCAATGACTCCCTTCTAAAGACCACAGCGTTTTTGAACAAATCTCTTGAGTGAATGATTCAATGACAATTAACAGTCACTTGTCGCCACCTACTGGTTCATGGTACAATTGATACAATATTTATTTGAAACGTCACGTTAGCTTCATAAGGTGGTTTATTTTCTATCACCTCTATTTTGATCGCTACCATAGACATCAGTTTATATCCGAACTATAAACTTTTATCCCAGTATATCTGAGATGATTTGAATTATTTTAAGAAAAAATAATGATATTGATGAAGCTGTTTCATACCTATACATGACAACTGCTCTAGGTTAGCGGCAGCGCCAACGCAGATTTGATTGATCCGATTTGATTTGTTTAATATGTTTAATAGACACAGCCGAATTGCTGTGATTTAGGAATTCGATTGCGTTGGTGTTTGGATAGAGATCGCAATCTTTTAACGATTAATCGTGAAGCTCTACTCATTGGTCTCCATTATGTAATAGATTCTGGACTAATATGAAACCAGCAGCTTCTGGTTATTCGTGTGTAACACCCTCACCACTGGCCAGAATCCAGTTGTGAAATCTCTGTGAATTCTCTCTGACAGTCTGCAGTGCAATTAACCTGGATTTCTTCAAACTCTGTTTAGAGGTGTTTAACCGAGGCAGCGTCTCAATGTACCCGGCATGCAGACGAGCAGGATTCACTGAAACTGAACCACTCTCAGGCTGCCAGAGAGGCGCTCAGCCTTCATGTAATATTTAACATGGTTCATGGCAGTTCTGAGCTGAAAAACGCACGGCCTCTCTCAGCTTCTTGGAGACTCTCGGCTATTGTCCTTCTGAAAAGCTCTCAGCTTTAAGCCTTATGGGAGTGGGGATTTAATAGAAACTTTTCACAAATAGGTTTGGCAAAGAGAAAGTGATTTCATTCATAATGTGTTGAATTGAAGAAGGGCACTTGGGATTTTTGCAGGGAGGCAATATTAAAGCACAGGACAGAACTGCATGAACATGCTTTTACCGATAGTGTTAGGAAAGTACAGTGTGCAGTTGCCACAATTTTTAATAAAAGCAGTACATATAAATTGGTAACACTTTATTTTGATGGTCCACTTTAGACATTCCAGTAACTATAAGTAACTTTGTAACTACATTTCAACTAACTCTCTAAAGAGTGTTAGTAGACCATCTGCTTAATAACCTAACTCATAACAGTTACTGTTACTTTTAATGTGACGTGTAGTTGCAAAGTTAATTATATGTCTAAGTGGACTATCGAAATAGTGTAACCAATTTCACCCTTTGATTAATACTGTTGCCTGTTCTTAATGTAGTCAATACATTTTTACTCCAACAGTACAGTACGTTTTAAACAGTAGTTGCGTTAAAAAAAAAACAGCCCAGAATGTTGGGTTAAACATTTAACCCAACCCAGATGAGTTAAAACAGCCTGGCAATGGGTTTGTACCTTTTTGACCCAGCATTAGGTTACCACAGTCACCCAAAACCCTTACACTATTTATATTGTTTTTAATAATTAACAGTCTCGTTATGCTCACCAAAAGGATGTATTTATTTGATACAGTAAAAAGTGTGTAATAGCTGAATTTTCAGCATCATTACTCCAGTCTTCAGTGTCACATGATCCTTCAGAATATCGTTCTAATATGCTGATTTAATGCTCAAGAAACATTTATTATTATCATAGTTGAAAAAAATATTTGATAAAGCAGCAAACCATTTAAAACGAATAATTAATTTGATTAAATAATAATAAAACAATCATACAGACCCCAAACTTTTGAACAGTGTAGCACGTGTCCATAAATCAAAGGAAAAGCAATATTTATTCGATTTTCTTTTTCTTATACAATAAAGTGTATAAAAGGGTTGAATGGTCCGGAGTCAATCCACATTCCTTTTTATTGTAAAAACTGATGATGAATTGAATGATATCATTTACTTCTTTTCCAACCATACTGCTACAAAGGTCCAAATTATTATAATCTCCTGGTGTCACAATTTTAATAGTTCACTGTTTTATGGAGGAAACTATGTAAATGAGTTGCACCTAAAATGTAGGATTAAGATATCCCTTTTACATGTTTTTTTTTTGTTGCAATTAAAAGTTAAAGTTAAAGATGCAACAATGAATTACATATGTGTTGAGAGAGAACATCCACACATCTTCTTACACACTTTTCTTACTCTGAGACTGGCATCTTTACAGTCATTTCTTTACAAGACGTGACCCTGCTTTATCTCCCTGTCAGGGTGAGAGAAGCTACTGAAGAGTCTGTAGTCTGTTGAATGTAGCTCTACAACTGTACAGTAGAGGGCTGACGATGTTTTACACATCTGCTAATTGGCTGGTATTACAGTTCCAGTCCGTCCTCAATCACACTCCTGCCCTAACAGACTCGAGCAACAGCAATCTTCTGATGAGTCCCAATTACTCCAGTTCAGCCCCAGACGGGCTCATGCTCAGAGCTTTCACCATAACTACAGACACGAGTGCAAGACCTCAAACTGACACCTTAATAATACAGTTCAAGCTTCAATCATCTATTCACTCTCATCTCCTCACAGAGACGAGAGAGGTCTGCGCATATTATCTAGTAGTAGTGTGTCGGCTTCTGAAATGGAAAGTCCCTCTTTAGATTCAAGGTTTTTTTTTTTTTTTACTCACAGATCATCATTTCTGATTCATTTTGATTCGGATGAAGTCCGGGTGAGTGATATTAAAGTATAATCTAGTTCACCATTTTAGTTTTACATTGTCAGTGTTCGGCAGTACACTTGACCCGTGGAAGCTTGTTTCCGCCAAAGAATAAAACATTTTAAAAGATAATTGCAGGCTTTTTATCTCACAATTGCGAGTTTATATCTCGCAATTCTGACATCTTTTCGCAATTGCGTGTTATAAAGTCAGAACTACTACAGAACTAAAGTCAGAATTTTTTCTCGCAATTCTGACTTTATAACACGCAATTGCGAAAAGATGTCAGAATTGCGAGATATAAAGTCCAATTCTAAGGAAAAAAAGACTGACTTTTTTCTCGTAATTGCAAGTTTATATCTCACAATTCTTGACTTTATAATACGCAATTGCAACTTTATATCACACAATTCTGACTTTATAACTCCCAAATGTGTGTTATAAAGTCAGAATTGCGCGATATAAAGTCAGAATTGCAAGATATAAACTCGCAATTACGAGAAATAAAGTCAGAATTGCAACATATAGAATTGTGACTTTATATCATGCAATTCTGACTTTATAACACAATTGCGACTTTATATTACACAATTCTGACTTTATAACTCGCATGTGCAACTTTATATGACGCAATTCTAAGATAAAAAGTCAGAATTGCGAGATGTAAACTCGCAATTGTGAAAAAAAAGTCCAAATTGTGAGATAAAATGCTGCAATTACCTTTTTTTACTTTTCATCCTGTGGCAGAAACAAGCTTCCTTACTAACCACATTTCAAAGACAATAGAAGTATGAAATTACATTTAAAGATAAACTAAAGTCCTACTTAAGTGGGTCAAAGAACACTCCAAAGTTCACACAAAAGCTTATTGAGTTTAATATATTGAGTTAATTATAAAGCACATATTAATGCCTTCTTCTTCATGACCATATTCTACATCCCTTGATCCAACCCAATACCTAAACTTAACTACCTTACTAGCTATTAATAAGCAGAAATTAGGAGTGTATAGTTTATGAGTTGGTTAATAGTGAGATTGGGACCCTAATCTAAAGTGTGACCAAATTCCTTTAAAGTATATTATTTCCGTAATTTGAAAGTATGCAAGTACTACTTTTCACAAAGGTGTGAAAAGGGAAATTGTATATCTTTTGTCCTGATCACCATTGTTTTGTCACTAGTTATCTAGTTTTTAAGGTTACAGAGAAATTGCACATCGCACACATACTGTAAAAATAGTTATAAGCTATTCTGAACATACTAAGAGAATCAAGAGCCGTATCTCTTTAGCAGGTGGCTCTAACATAGATGACCTCTCTTTAGTATCTGTTTAGCCCCTGTTGGCTTATTTAGCCATGAAGCGGCAATTAAATTTAATGGAGTCGGGGCTCCAGATAAAGTACTGACCGTGACAGAAAACAGGAAATAGCTCTAATAAGTAGCCCACGGAAATTCAGCTCTCACACTTTATGACAGAAAAGTTGTAATTGCACCACTACTTCCAAAGCAGTGGTGCCCAAAAAATTTTTTTTGGGAGGGGGGGATAAAGTCAACAGAAAACAACTTCACAGACTACTACAATTACTGTTGAACACCTTCTTAATAAAGACACTGATATGACCATCAATCAACAAAAAAGGTACACGTCGTGACAAAAGGTTGTAAATGTGCATTTGACCGAAACTTGGAGTCATACTTTTCATCGTAACTTTGTCGGTTGCGGTGAAAGGGACATTCTGATTTCGGAGAGCATTTGATTGGACCAAAATCTGTGTAGTGCAGGATGAATCATGATTATCTTTAGTTTGTTTTCCTTGCACACAAATTCTCTTGAAAACTTTGGGGTCACTAGTTGTTTTTTATTCATCGAGGATGCATTCAATTGATCAACAATTAAAGCAAAAGACTTCTATAATGTTACAAAAGGTTTCTGTTCAAAATGAAAGCTGTTCTTTTGAACTTTCTATTCACCGAATCATCACATTAGAATGATTTCTGAAGGATCATGTGACACTGAAGACTGGAGGAATGATGCTGAAAATACAGCTTTGATCACAGGAATAAAATACATGTTAAAAGATATAAAAACAGAAAGCAGTTATTTAAATTTCAATAAAATATATTTTTTTTACAGAGCAGCCTTGGTCAACTCAGAATCTTTCAAAAACATTACAAAATTGCATTACTCAATGTTAATAGGCAAGAACTAAAATTAGCAAACTATCATTTGATTTCATGAGGTCTTTTACCAAATCACACAATCTCAACTTTTTAGTTAAAGGAGAACTCCGGGCAATTTTTAAGTTAATCTTGATCGTTAGACCTTTGTGAGTACTGTCTATAGAAAAAAAAACGAACCGGATTGGTGCTTGCGAAGCGGAGCTGCGACCGCGAATGCCCAGAGCTCCCACTCAGCTAAAACGGCTGCTCTGGGGGCATGTACATAAAGAGCGTTTTTGAGCCTCTTAACAGACACATAATGCAATTAAAATATCTGTCCAACATGAACAGGGGCCTTACCTGTAAACAAGATGCGTTTAGCAACTTAGCCATGGTTTAAATTCACCTAAATAGTGTTTTAGACGGCAAGCTGTAGTCTCGCGCTGAAGTCTCGCTCCTCCCACCTGGACTCACGTGGGAACTCAGTTGTAGCCGGGATTGGTAAATAGTGTCCAGGTGGGAGGAGCGAGACTTCAGCGCGAGACTACAGCTTGCCGTCTAAAACACTATTTAAACCATGGCTAAGTTGCTAAACGCAACTCGTTCACAGGTAAGGCCCCTGTTCATGTTGGACAGACATTTTAATTGCATTATGTGTCTGTTAAGAGGCACAAAAACGCTCTTTATGTACATGCCCCCAGAGCTGCCGTTTTAGCTGAGTGGGAGCTCTGGGCATTCGCGGTCGCAGCTCCGCTTCGCAAGCACCAATCCGGTTCGTTTTTTTTTCTATAGTCAGTACTCACAAAGGTCTAACGATCAAGATTAACTTAAAAATTGCCCGGAGTTCTCCTTTAAGGTCACCCTTACAATGATCTTTACATTTATTCATTTAGCTGACGCTTTTATCCAAAGCGACTTACAATTGCTATATATGTCAGAGGTCGCACGCCTCTGGAGCAACTAGGGTTTAAGTGTCTTGCTCAGGGACACATTGGTGTCTCACAGTGGATTCGAACCCAGGTCTCTCACACCACAGGCATGTGTTTTATCCACTGCGCCACCACCACCCCTCTTGTATGTAAAACACCTATAGACAAAAAATATACACTCACACTTTACCAGTAAATTTCAATCAAAACTGTACAGTTACCTTGAAATCACGGCTAGGTGAAGAACAAGTTTGTGTTCATCTAAAAATTGATCAGAAAGATTTATAAGGAAACCTCCTTCACCCAAGGTCTGATCTGAATCACGGCTCCGAGAAATAGAGTTGCAACTTCGTACAATTAAATGGTTGGTGCTAAAGACGTCTCACAGAGAAACATGACATTCCTCAAACTGCCTTTTAAAACTGTACCCTACAACAGTAGGTCTGAAAAATAAAAAAAATAATAAAATAGAGAGGAGATGAGATATACTTCCACACATAAAAAAGAAGCAACATCTGCAAAACATCACAGAGGAGACCACAAATCATAGTCTATAAACCCTCAAACTTATTCTGAAGATTCATTTAGTTTGTCTTAGATAGAAACATTCCAAGCTAATATAATTGTTTGTCACATGCTAAAAAATAAACTTGCACTATATATATTTTTTTACTTTAATAGTTTCCATTTTTTTAAAGAGCCCCTATCATGGATTTTTGAAAATGACTGTTCGTGTAGTGTGTAATAAAGCTCTAAGTGAATGAAAACATCCTGCAAAGTTTTATATCTGAAAGTTCACCGTATATAAAGTTATTGTCTTTCAAAAGTGAGAGTCGACTCTTGAGTCTATGAAATGAATTGTTTATGAAACGAGTCATTAGCTGTTTCGTAGTGATGTAGATAGTTATTGTGTGCGCAGTGTAAACTTGAAGTCTTGAACACATTCAATACACATTCAATAGTTCTACAATGCAAAGATAGTACAGCCACTTTGTTTTCACTGCCCAGGGACGAGCATGTGAAGGATAAGTGGCTAAAGTTAATATTTGCAACGATACCACAACAGTATATCCCGATTGAGTTGTGTTCTCATCATTTTAATGACGAATCCTTCACAAACACAACTGAATTCAACTGTGGATTCGCAAGCCGATTGTTCCTGAAGGAGGGCTCAGTACCCAGTGTATATGGATCAGCTTCGTCCTCCTCCGAATCACAACCTGTAAGTATTATTAATAATGTTTGCTGTTTTCTGTAGCATGCGGAACAATACGTATTTTGTTGTGTGTGTTGTGTACGCTCCGCACGGCTTCTAGGTCTCCATCTAACAGCAACGTGTTCACTCTCAATTGTTTAGAAATATGTCAAATGTTTGTCGTTGTTATTACTTGGTGTAGCTACTACTGCAGTGCTTTATCAATGTGCTTCTGCGTTGGGCTAATGCAAATAATGACTTGATCGTGTGTTTACCACCGAGCTGTGGGCTATGGTCGACTCGCTAACATAAATTGGGTCATTTGACCAATCACCGCAGATTTGTGTCACGCAAAGGAGGTGTTTGGGAAAATGAATCGTTAAACAAATCATTTGAGAGTCGTTGAGCAAACCAGGTAAAAATAAATGCATATTATAAGACAATTAAAGTGTTTTTTGTCCTTGCATGCATGTGAAACTGTTTTTGGGAACTCCCAAAACAAAAATAGGAACATTTCGAATGCCATGATAGGGGCTCTTTAAAGTTCATTAATTACAGTATTTAGATTATGTAAATCTAAGAAGAATCTTCAGTTTTATCACCAAACTACCTTTTAGAAAAGGAGAAAAAAAAAGTGAGTTAATCATTCAAATAGCTTTCTCTTTTTAAATGTGCAGAAATCATTCTTCTGACAGGTTCAGTCAGGGTCAGAAGACAAACTCTTCATCATCTTGGGACTTCACAGCCCCAGCCGCTGCTCTTCTGTCAGGGCCGGAGGACATGAGTTCTTCCCTCAGTGGGCCAGGGGGCTGTCAGAACCAATCATGCTGTCGGCCCCCAGGGCTCTGTCCAGAGGGATAACCTCATCGTCTTAATATCCCAGCATGCTCTCTTGCTCAGAGTTTAAGAGTAGGGGTCGGACAGAATCAGGGCACAACCGCAACAACTACTACACGCAATTCTTCATTATTCATACTTCTGCCTCATTAATAACATACAAGTGGTAGGAGGCAACTTCATCTCAGTCTGTTAAACAACTTCTTGAGACATCATGAGCAAAGGCTTGTTTGTTGTCTGGTCTGCAAAGGCAGTCAATAAATAAATGTGTATTGTGTATGTGTCTTAATTTTGAAAATATGTACATTTATGTATTTTACATTACAGGGCTTGTAACTATAATAATAACTATAATAATAACGACACAGAAGAATGATATCGTTGGACACAAATATAGTTATCATATTTATTGGTGTGCTTTTAGCATACTAGTTTAGCATAGTGCTAGCTGGTTAAGAAAAGCTCTTTTGATTAATTACAACAAGGTACCGCACTAGGTTTTTTTCAAACGGGAAGTGAGGAGAGGGGTGTTATTCTGCAAGGATATAGGTGTTACATGTATGTCCTGTGTTTCCCCCTGCTAAGTGTTTTTGGTTCAGTCCTGTGTCCCAGTTTTCCCGCTCCTCATTAGTGTTCAGTTCATTCACCTGTGTTTAGTTCATTTGCCCCAGCTGTGCCTTGTTTCCCTTATCTGTTCCCTGTGTTCTCCCTCACTCCTTGTTCCGTTCTCGTTAATGTATAGCGTGGTTTCTGTGACTCCTGTGTTTTGATTATTAAATTCCTGTTTCCCGATATTCCTCGTCTCCTCGTGCTTCCAACCACCACGTATCATTACAATAGGCGCATATATTAAACCCAACCATTATAAAAAAAAATTCCCAGTGTCAGTATGATTACAACAGATGCACACATCTGTAAAATGCTACGGTAGCTCAAACAAAACCATACGGTTAGATTTAACAGCAATAGCTGAGGGGAGAGGAATTATATCCCTTAGTGTTTAACTGTCATAGACAATTAACTCCCAATTATTGTTAAAAACTGTATAAAATAATATAATAGGGCTCCAGCAGCATTTTCAAATAGTAAAAATGACAACAGTTGCATCTATGTCATCTTGTTAAACTCCAGTGTTTTAGTTAAATTTTTTCCCCATTATATATAATATATAGGCCTATACTTTTCCTCAATATTCTATGTTTGCATCAGCCCTTACTTCCCCATTTTTGTAATCCAAGGTGAACACACACAAAGACACACACACACACACACTCTCAGCGGTTCCTCACACAGACACACATTTCCTCTCGCGCATAGATTTTCAGCATCTTCACTGTCTATAGATCACCATAATGGCTTGTGCATTGATGTCTTCTAACTACATGTCTCCTGTTCGAATTCCAGTTAGTGCTGAAAGCTGTGGCTAATTTACACCAAACAATTCATTCTGATTCAAAAACAATCTTGGAGTGTGGTTGAGCAAGTACTAGTTATAAAAACATTTGAGACAACCAGGACTTAATTATAATTTCCTACAATATTCATGTTTGTATTAGAATTTCACTAATTAATGCTATGCCATCCTCTGTCATAACACAACATTTACATACAGCCGATTTTTAAAAGTTGGACTGTGTTTGTTTTCTGACTCACACACTCACACACACACACATACACACACACACACACACACACACACACCGTGTATTGTACGTCAAATCTTAAAACATTTTTTTAAACTTGCAAACAATGAAATAAAAGGCCAATTAAATGTACTTTAAGAGAGTTATGGCTATTTCTTAACACTCCTAAGTACACTTTTAAAAAGTGCTCTTCATAATAATGTAAAATTAAAAGTTTTATTTTAAAATGTATGTACAATTTAAATCATTATGTCTAAATTATTGTGTGTTGTGCAGTACAGTACATGTACCATACTTGATTATAATTTTAACTGTAGTGTACATTCCATATTACATTTATTACACATTGATATTACATATCACATATATTACATATTACATTCTTAATATTCAACAATACTATTGTGTTTATTAACCCCTGTGTTTATGAGCCCTTGTGTTTCCTGTGTTCATTGCCCGGTGTTGTCGCTTCAAGGATGTTCTGTTGATGTACATAGTTCTGTTGTTGATTTACTTGGTTCTTGTGGTCTTTGTTTAAAGGCCCACTGAAGTGCCTTGGAAAGCGCAGCTTTGTACGATCCGTTGATGTAATTTCGACTGAAACAGGAAGCTAAGGCAGGACATATTGAATGGTTCTTTCCCATTTTCAAACAGCCAATAGCGTTTAGTTTACCTCACAGACTGCAGTCGTACTTGACAGCCATTTCATTCTTAACCAACGGAATAAAACTTGAGCGTTTGAGCAACCGAACACACACCAACCCATGTTGCTCCATGACGCATCAACGGTCGCTTTGGCCAGGTGTTAATTATAGCTTAGGGGGCGGAGCTTTAGATTCTAGAGAGCATTTGATTGGACAGCAGATGTGATGAGAAGCTGAAGTCCGCTGTGATGTCATAAAAATCTGTGATCCATTTTAGTGGAAGTGAGATACTGTAATAAGTTTTGAGATAAGTTTTGAATGCTTATATCTCCTAAATGTGAATTTTGCCATTGTTTTGGAACACATCAGCTTATTCATAAGTCTAACATATTCATACTAAAAGCTAAAAAACGTTCAGGGGGCCATTAAGTTGTCTTGTACTTTTGTTTATATCACAACAACTAGTGTGGTGTGTTGGTGTGGCGTAGACTTTTCTGGTAGATGTGTTGTGCCTGAATTTACTGCAGTGCCCATGAAAAGATGACTGTGTTTTTTTAAATTATGCTATCAGATCTTATTTTGGGAATCTTTTGTGTTATTTATCCTGCTGTGTGCAATGTCCTGATGATACAAGCCGATTTGATTGGACACGCCGTATCGCCACAGCAACACTCATCATGTCGGTACAATGTGACATCGAGTTAGCCAGCCAACTTCATATAAATGATGATCAATGTGATGAGAACGAAGCAGAAAACCAGAAGGACGGGAGGAAAAAAGGGGGAGATGAGGTAGAGGCGAGATGCTATTCACTGTTTAGTCATAAAATCAACAAAGACTAGAGAGAAATGTAATTTTTGTTCTCTCTTCAATATGACAGTTCCTTTCCTTCACTCCATTTGTCTCTTGTCTTCCTGAATGATACATTAGATCAGCAAAAATCATCATTTATTTATCTGTCATGCACAAGACATTGTTTGAGTTACTTTAATATATCAGCCGCTAAAAGAGGTGGAGGGGGCGGAGCTTGTGCTCAGCCCTAGATTTAAGCACGTTTACTGAAGAGAATCGACGGATGGATGTTTCAATTATAAAAGACAGACACTTTGAATAAGGCTTCACAGTTATGCACAGATTTCAACAGTAGTGAGCAGACACTAGTCTGTCTTTAAAAAAAATTGGTGTTTTGTGGATTTCGGCCCCATGACGGTTAGAGTTGAGGTCAACCTCCACTACACAGATTGTTTGGCCAATCAAACGCTCTCTACAATTAAAATGTCCCTCCCTTTATCACTACTTGCAACTGTCCAGGATAAGAAACATCTGGGCTGCGTTCAGCGCAGACAAAACGTTGCAGAACGTTTTTTAAACAGAAACGGTGACGCGTTGAACGCACTGTTGTGATGACGCAATAGTTGCAACTACGGCAGCTGAGAAGGCTTTTTGTGTTCTTTGTGAAGAATTTTCGGAGCCTGATGAAGTCGGTATAAATATGTGTTTAATACTACAAAATATGACCGATGTTACAGTTACTGCACTTGCCGCCCAGAACACAAGAGAACATCCCAATCAAGTGAAGGGATTTGTGGAAACTGAAATGGAAGCACACATCTTACCTAATTCAGACTAAACACATCTATTTAGCCTCACATACTGACTTTATTTGTTGTTCATACTGTTTTATTAATACCCTGTATTTTCTTTCTCATTTTTAGGAAAAGCACTTTACCATTGTTTATTTCTATACCAAATGTCATACACTTGCAATGAAGATAAAAATATAAACAACTACATAATTATGTTGATATCCTATATTTTTACAATAAAACTTATGACAAACATGTCTTCTAATATCCTCAGTTAAACACATTCTTAAATTACTTCCATTGTGCGCGTTCACTTTAATACCGCGTGCTTTATATACATGTTGCTGCTGATTGGACTGCAGTTCTGACACGCCCACCAAACAAGAGAAAACGCATCTCAAACTCCGTTGCATACCGGTGCACGCCGTTTCCAGGAAACATGACGTTCAACACGGAAACCGTAGCAAAACGTTGCGCACCGTTGTGATCTTGAACGTGCCCCTGGTGTGCGACTTCATGTGGCGCTGCGCATCCCTATCAGTCCAACACTGCAACACTGGCTCAACCAATAGCAAGAGTTTGGGGGTGGGGCTATATGTTTGTCAACCAATAACAGATAGGTGATCTGGAAACCTGTTTGTAAATTGTAATTGTTTCATTTGGTGACGCAGAAAGTATGCACTTTACCTTTAAGGATCCCAAACAAAACACTCTTTGTACATGGAAAGCCCTGAAAGCCTGTTGTTAACCAATCACTGCCTAGTATTTCATTTCCCAGGAAGAAAGCTGGAGTGAAATGGAGTATTAGAGAAACAGTGCTCTCTCATTAGAGAAATATTTCAATTTCAGTGGTTTGAGAGACACATTCATCTTCCAGCATGATTTGTGCTGCATTGTCTCCTACAAAATAGACACATTTGGCTCAAGTAATTGCCTCCATTCAGTGCATATTTCTCAATCCTGTATGACACATTGTGACGGTGCTTTGATAAGAAAGCAAATTCTGTCTTTTTTGCTAACATTTTTACCCCTATATGTTCTTTTCTTTCTTAACATTTCTCTTTCTGTTTGCAGACATCAAGTCTAAGTTGGTGTTGATGGCATCTTTTAAAGCCGCTATTTTATTTTTTATTTTATTTTTTGCTTTTAGTATGACTATATTAGCCTTGCTGGTATCTATAAGCTAAGTGCTCCAAAACAATGACACAATTTGCTTTTAGAAGATATAAGCGTTCAAAACTTACAGTATCTCACTTCCACCAATATGGATCAATGATTTTGATGACATCACTCTGCACTTCAGCTTCTCATTAGTTTTTCTGTCCAATCAAATGCTCTCTAGAATCTAAAGCGTCCCGCCCCCCCTACATTATAAATAGACGCTGAAGCTGCGGCTGACATCGGAATGTAATGTAATTGAATTGAACTTTTGTGTATTGTTGTTCACAGATCAACTTTGTCAGTTTTACAGTATTTTTTTTTTTTACTTTGAATGTTGCCATATGGCAGTTGTGTAAAATAAGTTTACAGTAATGTTTCTGGCCTATATTATTACTCTAATTTATTCAATGATTATGGTAATAGAAATGTATTTAAGCATAAATAACATAATTAAAAAAAAAACTAAAAAATAGTTTTTAGAATTCCATGTGAATAAAATATGAATTCATAAAAGAAGCATTATTGTTTTTAATTGTTTGGTACAGACAATTTGCAATTGTATTATTTTTTCCCCTTCAAAATTCTCTCTTTTTTTTGTTTTCACAGCTATGTTAAAAATATAATGGGAAAAATATGATATCATCATTACTGCAAAATGCGGATCATGAGGACAAATGAAAGGAATGACTTCCTCTGAGTTAAAATAATGTGATGCACACAAAATGTCTTGGGATTTCTGGGACAGGCAAAGGCTGAATGTGAGGGGCTTTCAGAGCATAAGCTATAGGTAACTTTGGCAATGGATTTATGTCAGTGCCATTAGAGGCTGAGAGTCATGTATCAGCTTCGCACTATTTACTGTGTGACTCATTCCATTCCAGTCATTTTCATTATGGACCAGACCCTTTATCCATACACCCTTGGGCCAAGCAATCAATAAAACACACACACACGCACACACACGCACACACACGCACACACACACACACACACACACTGACACACACAGACACAGACACACACACACACACACACACACACACACACACACACTCTCTCTCTCTCTCTCTCTCTCTCTCTCTCTCTCACTCTCTCTCTCTCACACACACACACACACACACACACACACACACACACACACACACACACACACACACACACAGTCTATGCCATAGGTTATACTCTATGTATACACTGGCACACACTTAAAATCAATACCTAGCATACTTAATGACAGATATTTATTGTTTCAGATATGGTAAACAGTTTCACTTCATCCAATGGTCATTCTGGTCTAATAAATGTTCCATTGCTGTGTTTATAACAGATACTAAGTTGCACTAACTATACAAAGCTTTTCTGGAAGAGACTTTTATTTAAGCTGTTGTAATGCAGTTTGAAGTTTTAGTTGTTTATCACCACATTGAAATCAATTCAAATGTATTGGTAACACTTTACAACAAGGGTCTCTTTAGTTACAGTTTTTTACAGTCGCTAGGACACATTTCTCAATACTTAGGTCACTTTTTCAAAACTCTTCACACAGTGAGCACAACAGAAGTATATGTGGGCTAAACTGTGGATTGGCTTTGGCACAAAATGCATTCAATGACTACATCTTTCAAATTACATTAATTCTTTTCTCACTTCGACACAAAACCGACAGGCCAATTTGCACATGCTTACATACTGATTTCAAAACTGTTAAACTTAAGTTCAAAACAATAACATAATACAAAACTGAATAAGACAGCATTTTGCCACATTTCTATATTTCTATTGTAATGAAATATATTTAGAATCTAAAAATTAAATGGTATGAAAAACAATTGGACCTACCACAGCTGATTCCTATTGTATCTGTATCGGTAGATGGTGTGTGTACAAATTTGTGTATTTTGGAATTACTCCAAAAACATAAAATATAATAACTGCATGATGTCTGATTCATTCTAGTAACATATATTGCAGTGAATTCTAAACAGTAGAGAGGTAGAAGAAAGAAAGCATTTACATAGGAAAACATTGTATAAAGTTACCTGTTGTTAGTGTTTTTTATGTTATTGTTTTGTGGGTGACAAAGTGTGTGTGTTAGCTGTCAACCTTTGCTAGTGTTATGGAAGAATGTGTTGATTTGAGACATGTATGAAGTGATTTGGTAGTTTTGGTACATTTTGAATGTGAAATGAACTGCTGTGCCGAGCTGAAAGTTGGTTAGGAGAACTGTGTGAAGAGTTTTGAAAAAGTGACCCAAGTATTGAGAAATGTGTCCTAGCGACTGTAAAAAACTGTAATGTTAGATAATGCCTTAACTAACATTCAATGAACAATAAAATTTTTACAGTATTTGTTAATCTTTGTTATCATTAGGTAACCCTGCGGTGCTCTTCGCGTGGTGGTCAAAAAGTAAAACAAAATTTATTTTTTATTATTCAATGAAAGGAATGTACTATATTTTAGTTTGATAATGTTTTTTATTTAATATTTTTTTTATTTTTAGGGGATTGTTTTGTACCACATTATCCGTATGCAGTAGTTATAATAAATTTATTCACGGTTTCAGCATTGGCCTGAAAATGTAATTTTCTACTTAAACTGCCGTAAATCTAAAGTTTGATCTCTTTTTAAAGACGGCACTTGGCAAATTATTGCTTAAGTAAAAAAAAAAAATGTTTTAAAAGAACTTAAAGAAAGTTACAGAATTTTACGTTTACTGTTATGAAAAATGCACAAAAAAACTATTTTCCATTTTTATATTAAATCAATATTTTCAAAAACAATTTGTGTTCCAAGTTTGAGCTTGATATTTAAAAAAAAAAAAAGCTTTCGGTAAGATTTTGTTTGGCCCCAGTACCAAAAGATTTCACTATGAAAGTTGCTTACATTCATTTCCAATGCATCATTTTTGCCTGTGAGGAGCACAAGTGTGACTATTTTTTTTCAGGACCATTTAAGCTTTTCGAATCATCTCCATGTTTTTTTTTGTGTGTGTGTGTGTGTGTGTGTTCACATAGCAAGTGCCAAAACCTTTACCAAGTTTCGTACCATTTTGATCAAATAGAATAAAAAAAAACGTAAAATGTTTGGGTAAAAAATGACGAAGAGCACCAGAGAGTTTAATAAAAACGTTAGCTCAGGTCTATAAAATAATAGAATACAACTTTTGATTTTAATAATGGATAAGTAAATGTTACAATTGACACGACCTAAGATTAATAAATGCTAAATATTTTTCATGTTATCTAATGTCTGTAATGTTAACAAATGAAACTTGTTGTAAAGTGTTACCGATTTATTTAATACATATTATTTCAAACCAGCATTACAGAAAATCATGATGTTAATGTTTTTAAATAATCACTTTAGAGATGGCTTTAGAGATCGGTGATAACGTAGTAAACATTTTGTGACGATACAAGCAGTTGAAAAAAATAACTTTTTTTTGCCAAAATTTTTAGAAGGTTTTTTTGTAGTATCACCCTGACATTCATGACTTTAAGTCAAAAAATAATAAATATAATAAAAACATTATCATCGTAGATCAGGTGTATCCAAGTTATTTTTAATGTATTTTTGAATAAATTACCAGATTAACATGAAAACCAAGTCCTTGACCTGTCTATAAATGTTGAAATATTCTTCTGTCTGATTGGTGCAGATTCATTGGTGCAGATTGGTTTCATCTTTGTTTTGAGTTCTGGAAGTTATAGTCTATTTTTCACTGTACAATGAACTCTTTTATCTCAAGAGATCAAGGAAAAAGCAATTCCTCAAGATATGAACAACTGAAATGGTCAATAGTTTTCAGAAGCTGTGCAATTTAGCTAATAAAGACTTTTCTTTTGTAGGGTATACTTTACCACTTTGACTACGTGAATGAGTCAGTCAGGATCTTACCTGAGCCTTAAAGAGGTCCTTGAATGGTCCGCCATCTTTATTTAATGGTATCTGAATAACGACTTCACTTTGTAGTTCTGCAGGGATTTGACATTCGAAAAACATGCGTGAAATCCCCAACAGAAATCCGAGTGCTTCACAGCCAGAATAAAAGACAGAAGCACCAGAATGATGGAGAGCAGGTGTCTGTTTCTCTAAGCCCTGAGCTTTACTAGTTCTCTCATTACAGGGTTTGAAGACTGCTTGGATGTTGTTTTCCTCAGGCCTGTTCTTTCTGAGAAAGCAAGAAATAATAGAGGAGACGGGCGCGGATACAAGTGGCATGAAGCAGGATAAGAGAAAGATGGAGAAAAAAAAAAGCAAGAGAATAAAAGATTTCTATGTGCTGGATCTTAGACATAGCTTTAGGACGCCACATTCTCACTCATCCCCTCTTCTCCAAGTGCAAGCCAAACAATTAATCGGAATGCATTTTAACTTAACACTGCATAATCCCCCTGTGGGTTTGTGAGGCAATCATGATAATTGATAATTAAATCATAAACATGATCATTTACGACTTTAAAATGACTTAATAAAAAGTATTTGTTTATGTGAGGGTTCAAATCCCCTCCTAACATACTTTTTTTAATGAGATAACCTAATTCATAAAGCAAGAAATGTCAGAAACAAATAAAAACACTGAGCCTCGTTCACAAAATATTGGGCGGACATCTCAACGGGTGCATAAATTCGTTCTTACCCTCGTTCTAAATTGGATGCAGTTCGTTATTAATTCAGATTCATGCCATTAGTTAGTAATTTGCATAAAACAAATCATGCCCAAATAAGGGCTCCTTGCCCCTCGCTTTAAAGGGGTGGTTGATTATGATTTCACTTTTTTAAAGTGCCCCTATCATGGTATTTAAAATGTTGTTGTAGAGTCTCCTACAACATGTTTACATGCATCAAATGTAAAAAAAAAACGGTTTAATTTCCTCACAATATACATTTGCACATCATCACATTTTCCATGATCCTCAAACGGCTCGTCAAATGAATCAATCCCTCTAAATCCCTCCTTTCCGCGAGTTTATCTGCTCTGATTGGCCAGTCAGCTCAGTCTATTGTGATTGGCCTACCCGTGTACAGCGTGTCTCCAGAGCCTGAGCGCGGCGAGAACAAAAGCGCCCATTGCATAACTCCGACAGCTCTGCGTGTCCTGAGGCTTCCTACACCGTAAACTAAACACAGTAACGAACAATGGCGTCGATTTTACCATATTAATGCGAGCGCGAGTCCGGTGATGAAATATTAGAAGAACTAGTTATTCAACCTTCATCGCAAGGACGACTCGATAATAGTGGCCCACAGCTGATCAGCAGAAGTATTTCAGTTAGACAGTGATAATGAGAGTTAGCCAGTTAGCAGGAGATCTACACAATATAAGACTCAAAACTAAGTATTTTGAACACCATCTTTCAAGAGCAAGCGGTTTGTGAATCCTGCATTGAACTCCCGAGATTTGAGAAGCAGTCGTCTATACTATAAAATAAAGGGAACACAGAAATAGTTTAGGATTATACTGCTGTGATATCTTGGTAAAGATGAATTTTAACCACTGATTCTTCACATGCTCATGCTTGGGGAGTGAAAAATAACTGGCTTTACCTTCACATCATGCACAGCGCCGTCTTCTCGACATGATGCTGTCCAGTTCAGAAATCAGCTCCGGTTTGAGGTATAAGTTTCCCTGCGAGTGCGCGCGCAATAACTGGGCGCGGCCAATATGCTAATGTTTCGTATCTACCTCACTAGGAAACGGCTTATGACTCGTTTCAAAAACAATTAATTTCATTGACTCAGAGTCGACTCTCACTTTTGAAAGACAATAACTTTATATACGGTGCACTTTCAGATATAAAACTTTGCAGGATGTTTTCATTCACTTAGAGCTTTATTACACACTACACGAACAGTCATTTTCAAAAATCCATGGTAGGGGCTCTTTAACTTTAGTTAGTGTGTAATGTTACTGTTTGAGCATTAACAACATCTGCAAAGTTACGATGCTCAAAGTTCAAAGCAAAGGGAGATATTTTCTTTTACAGAAATTGCTTTTTAAGGACTACAACAAACGGCTGGTATGAGCTTCTTCACGGGTTAGTGACATCACTTACCCTCAAATTTACATAAACCCCGCCCCCGGGAACGTGATTTATAGCTTATCATGACAGAATATGCTAATCAGTGACTAGAAGAAAGTTAACTCCACATCAGCTACATCCATCAACTAACCATTCAGAAATGTCCTGTTGTCACTTCTTCTTGAGTCTCTCCGTCTTTGTCCGACTCCGGTTTGAACATACGGATAAAAGTGTGTGTTAGGTAATTGGAGCTGCTAACACATGAGCTCTTGAAACTCCGCCCCTTTATCACATGACAGAAGTATGCGTTTCTCCTGTGCCTTTCTATTCCTCACACACTTTCTCTGGTTGTCCAGCTGCTTCAGTAAAATTACCCACAATCCTCATCCTTACAGCCTTGACAACCATTTGACTCAGCTGCTAGTGAAGGGGAGAAAGAGAGAAGGTGTGAAATTGAGGGTGAACAACGCATCACACGGAAACATGCTTGTTATTTTGACCCAAGCTGTTTGCTCGACCTCGCTGTCTCGCTCGCACACCGCAGAGAGGTGAGAGTCTTGCCTGATTGAAGAAGCTCTTGGAGGAGGGTTAAACGAGTGGGGCATGAGATGTGAGGGAATGAAAGAGAGAACAGGAACTTTCTACTGCTGTCAGTCAGGCACACTGAGCAAACAACAGTGGTAATGAATCAGCGTATTGCCTCACCCAGAGCATGACTAAAAACAACATCCAGAACCCTTCCAGCATGATGGAGGGCAGGGGTTGATTTGTTTGCTTCATAGACCTTCTTAGTGCAAAGCAAAGAGGTATAATTCCTGGAGAAGGCTATTCATTTAAGGGTTAGTTCACCCAAAAATGAAAATTATGTTATTACTCACCCTTCGGTCGTTCCAAACCCGTAAGACTCTCATTCATCTTCAGAACACAAATGAAGATCTTTTTGATGTAATCTGAGATCTTTCTGTCCCTTCACTGACAAGTCGCAACTACTATTTTGACGCTTCAAAAAGTGCATAAAGAGATTGTAAAACTAATTCATATGAATTGATTTTAGTCTTTTAAAAATTAGTCAAATTAATCTTTTATTCAGAGATAAATATTGATCAGCGAACATAAACAGAAGCTCAACCGACGCGCGAGAACAAACCTCTTGTAGAAGCTCAAACGATCCCTTTCCCACTCTAGAGATAAAGCGTTGTGGGGAAATTCGGTTCACGTACCCACCCCGAAGTGATTAAAAAAAATTCTGTATCAAAATTTATTGGCAAGACAAGTAGTTTGTTTAGGCATGGTTTGTAGGGAATTACAAACCTGTGCACATATATTCAAACGCACATAAATATAGAATAAATTCTTAAAGGAGAACTCCGGTCAATTTTAACATTGAGCTATTTTTTTTGTAAATTTGGAGTGCTGTCAGTACAGAGAACAACGACAAAAATCGGTGTTGCCTACACCGTGTTATTTTCTCTTTAAAATTTGCACCCTGTTGACTTCAATGGGGCAAGTTTTAAACCTGCTTTTAGCCTCTTAACATCCTTGATGTGTCATTAAAGTGCACAGCCATGTGCCTGATGTTATTAAGAGTGAACACGGTCAATCTGACTGCAGTAGATGTGAAAGATGTTAATAAAAATGATGTTAATTCAGCCAGCTCACATACCTGTATTTTCTTCCTGTTTTCGGTCGAAGTCCAAAGTAGTCGATTATCGAGTTCGCGCGCGCGACCAGGCTGTATGAGATCTACAGTCTATGATGAGATCCCATTCTCCCAACTCGATAATCGACTTTTTGGGTAAACTATCCCTTTAACATTCCCATTAATCTCAATAGAAAATTACCAATCCGATCTCACTGAAAAACGTAACTATTTCACAAGGTGCCAATTTCGTATGAAATTGTACATTGTGAATCGTATGAAAATAACAACGATTTTAGAAAAAATCATGCATGAATGTCCACCCCTAACCTTACTGTCACTGGGGCGTAAGCAGATCACACAACTGAGATCATACAAGTTCATATGAATTAGCCACCAATTCACCAAAATCTATTCCGGCAGAATACACCGCTAATTTTGAATGGATAATTTTCAATTGAGAGATGGTTTTTGCAACCAGATTGTGTAGTTACAGCATCTACCAGCAGAGGCTAAAGGCCCTGATATACGTCAAGAAAAATCGAAAAACATTTTTCTGAAAGAGAAACTTTTTACTTTTTATTAAATTCATGAAAGTCTGAAATTCCAACTTCCTTTTTTGAAAACTAGAAGTAAACTCTAAAATATATTACATCAGGCTTCAGGTCACAAATACAACTTAATTTCACCAAGACAAACATGGCGGCACCCCAAGAGATGTGCAAAGTTAAGGATAAACTTTACTTTTCAGTACATGTACCTATTGTAGTAATGACACTAACTGGGTAATAACTAGGTAACCCTAAAACTACCCCTAAACATTAACTTAACCCATGTAGTTTCCTTACACAACTCTGTACAATGTAAGTACATTGAAAGTGCTCATACAGTAAAATAAAGTGCAACCAAGAAAACACATTCAATGAGTCATGATGCCACGTGCCATGATAATTAAACCTCTTTTTCTAACATTTGCAGATTAATTTGTGTGAAACACAGTAAATTATCCCTATGTCAACTAATGCTAGCACAATGTAGCATCATTTGTCTTCCACAGTTTGTTTGGCAGGATGACAATGAATGATGTAAAATCTCCTCCTGTTCACATCTGGCACAACAGTTTTAATTCATGTTTTACTTTTCCAAAACATAAACTTCACAGACTTCACAACACATCTTGTTTTATTAAAATGACTTCAGCAAGTTTTTCAGACATCTACTGCCATTATATCTGGAACAGTAAAGAACATTTTAATACTGTTGCTAGCAAGCGATCCATAGATTCACTCCGGCTCAGGATGAGGCTTCGTGCCGCAAGCATGTTTTAAAAACGGTGTCACATCATGCAGGTTTTAAAGATGTTGTCACAGCATGTATGTTTTAAAGAAAGTGTCATTGCTATTTGGGCCATCTCACATGCGCTGACAATCCCCACGAGCAGCAGCTGAGAATGAACCGCACCACCACACGGAGCTCTCCTGAAGCGAATGTTTTTAAATAAATAAACACCTGACCTCGTTTAACGTGCGTTTTCTTTGTACGTAAGCACATGATCTGTGTTTTCACGTGCTGTGCATTTGTGTTTGTGTCTCATTCCACTCTCTAGCTGAACTCCCTTTCTCGCGTCAACCATTAGCGCTTATTTCGTTTAATCTCTTCTAATCAACCCTACTCATTTTCAGCCAAATCAAATGCAAATTTGTCAAAATTACAGACAACAGTCACAGTTTAGAGTTTTAATTAGAGCATTTGGCCACCATTCCGGCTCCTCTGGCTCTTTAAACCAGGTGTTTTTTATTGATCCTTTATGATTTTTGCTTGTCAGACTGTACGAACTAAGACTTTTTATTTTCATTTCCAGGCAAAACATTGACATCATTTGCGTAAGTTGTCATTTGATTACACACTTTGTATTTCAATTTCACGCATACATGAGGATGTCAGAATGTGATACAATTAGTTATGTGAAAAGGCTATGCAATGCTGTCAATCTTGACCAAAATCTTAGTTACAAGCTGATATATTACACAATATGACATATAGAGTTCATAATAAATAATCTGACAGTCTGCGTAAAAGGACAGAAAAGAAATAAGAGTACATCCAACTTTAGCTAAAGGTTAAAGAAGACTTTATGACATCAATGGACACATCAAATTGTGTGACTTATAAGGCACCAGTGTTGACTGTAAATTTTACATTATTAATCGTGTCTCGTTCTGACATATAGCAACTCAGGCTCATTGGAAAAACATGCCTGTGGCAACATTTCTGCAGAATAATATTACATTGCTTCTTGCACTTTTTGCAACACTTTCAAAGTGAAATGTCCAGCGAGTGTCGCTAAAAGCATGTTCAGTTTTGTCCGAAACATATTAATGTGAATTTGGCAACATTTTATAATGTTGGCAGTTTGGAAATGAAATGTCCGGAGAGTTGCTTTAAAAAGGTTTAATGCTCTATTGCATTTGAAAAAAAAGTACCACCTACACTAAACCTGATCCGAAACCTAATCGACAGTCTTAACAAAAGCAAACAAGATAAAAAATATATATATTTAATGTCATTGTTGCTTGCTTCAAGTCTTTGAGCTCTTTTATTGTTTGCATCGCTGCTGTTCTACATTCCAGGTGCACTGTAAAAAGGATTTGTTGGTAAGTAGCCTAACCTGGTTGCCTTACAATTTTGAGTTCATTTAAACTAAACATTTGAGTTGATACAAAGTAAAACGATTAGTGCATTCAACAGAAACTCAAAATATTATGTTGTCTCAATAACATTTGTGAAGCTGATTTAACAAAAGATTTGTGAAAAGTTGTGATGCAAACATAAAACATTGTTTAAAAAACATTTAAAACATGTAACATTGTCATTATATATGTCAGTTGTCAGTTATAATTATATATTATTTTTTTTCAATGAGCATATGTTGCGAAATTTAAATGACACCACACAAACCCAAGCAAACACTTGCACTAATGTTAGCAAAGTTTGGCCTGGAAAAGAATAAAAAGAAGTGTCTGGAGTCTGTCCTCGTCCTGAAGAAATCTTTTAACCATTCACAAAATTTGTCTCAGACAGCAAAATGGTGGTAAAAATCGTACAGTGAGCACCTGCTTTATTTATGGATGAAGAGGGGAACGGGAGAATGTAGAAGCATGAAATATTCCCTCCTTGATGAAATGTTCCATCCACTGTTCTGCTGTAGGACGCATCTGCTGATCAGCAACGAGTGTGAGTTTGTCTGCGTGTGTATGAGCATGTGTGTAACTGATAAAAGTAGCTTGTCTGTGCAAGGTTTAAATGAACATCGGTCATGAAAAAGTAAAAGTGATGTGAGTGAAACCTGATGTGTGTGTTTCTGAAGTAGCTGGGAATATTGTTGAAGAAGAAGGGTAGTTGTTGAAATAGTGTGTCAGAAATAGTGACTTTATCATCAACATCAGGATTTACGTTTAAAGAGTATATGCCTATAAGGAAAAGTGAGATTTCTACAAACTGTTTTTGGCCATTGCTCTCACCCATACTCTAAGCTATTTGTGAAATTTATGAAACCGGAATGATACCGCAACATAGGAATACTGCTTAAATTTCTCTCATTCCAAAACCAAACAAGGATCACACATAGTGTTCCAACTACCATCCAATATCATTAATTAATGTATATTTAAAAATCATTAGCAAAGCATTGGCAGATAGACTAGAATCTGTGATGCCGACATTGAAGCACCCTGATCAGACTGGCTTCATAAATGGTAGACACTCCTCAGAAAAGACTAAAAAGGTTAATAAATTTAGTTGATTTCTATAACAATTAATCCAACACACACAAACCACTATTTATAATTGTATATTTAGATGTGGAAAAGGCCTTTGAATGGCCCTTTCTCTTCACTGCACTCAGTCACTTTGGTTTTAAATCATATATAATCAACAGGATTAAAACACTATAATAGCATCTGTCGTAACTAATGGTATTAAATCAAATCAATTTCACTTAAAAAGAGGTACCCAACAAGGCTGCCCACTATCACCGCTACTCTTTGCACTCTTCATTGAACCGTTGGCAGCTGCGATATGACAATCACACAACTTATCTGGAATCCAATCGGAACATCACCAGCATAAAAAAAGTTTGTATGCGGACGGCATTCTTTTAAATACCACAAACCCATCTTCATCACTTCTGTCAGCCCATAATCTGATACGTTATTTAACACGATACTCCGTTAACTGCTCAAAATCAAAGATTCTGCCTATTACTAAATTGAATTGGGAGGCTGAGCTAGAGATAGGGCTGTCACTTTTGTGAAAAAATCCTGTTCGATTTTTTAGACATAAGTGTTCATTGAATCGATTGTAAAATCGATTTTCCATGTCTAAAGACATTTCCATTTTCAACACCAAATATAGGCAAATCCACAGACAACTAACAGACATTAGGACGAACGTAAAGAAGGCGCTTGAGTATAAAATGATCCACTCTTCAAAGGCCAAAAAAGTTTGGAGGACTTGGAGCACCCAACCTTTACCTCTACTTCATTTCTCAACAGTTCATCTACCACTGGATGCATAACTCAAATCTCCCATGCCATTAATAGATAAATCAATAAAAACTCTCCCTGGTTATAAAAAACAATAAAACTATTAATACCACCATGAATGCTTGGTGGAAGGTACATGATCTACTACATTGCAATTTGGAACCATCAGCCAACACACCAATATGGTATAACCCAATGTTTTTTTTTATTAATTAATAATAAAACTTTTCCACATGGAGTCAAAGAGGAGTAACCAGCCTGGGACACTTACACAATGGAGGGCCTGTTCATGACCTTTGATCTTTTTCAGTCAAAAATACAAGTTACCTTATCACACTTACTTTCAATATATACAGTTAAAAGAAGTCATACAAAAATCAATTGGTTGTGGTACTCTGAAAAATTGTAATTCCACCATATACCAAACTATTAAATCTTTAAAACCAAATAAAATACTATCACAAATATATACATTCGAAATATCTACAGAAAATGGTATAGTCGCTCCAATTCAACAATGGGCTAACTGGCAAGAAGTTCGCAATAATGTCTTGCAATGCCAAAATCCAAATGATTCAATATGAGGTTATCCATAGACCACACATCACAACATACAAACTGCAGCGCATGGGATATATTAAATATATATTAAAAAATATATATATATATTATAATCCATACTTTCCAGCCTCCACTGATGATTAATTTCATGCATTGTGTGTTTGTGTCGGTGTCCACTTGTTCAGTCATTCTGGTCGGAGGTCATGAGCTTGGGCTCAACATCCCAGTTTGTCCTATAATAGCTTGACTGGGAGACATGTCTACATTACAGATATCTAATCATCTCAAACCATTTTTATTAATTCCGCTGTCCATAGAAAAGAAACACATTCAACTTAATTGGAAAAACAGAACAGAACTCTCAATAAACCATTGGCTCAAATTATTATTCGTACACTCAAACTTGGAGTGATTAACTGTATTTGCACATGATATTGATTCCTTCGAACAAACCTGGTCCCCTTTTTTCAATCCCTAAATAGGAGAACTGATTCCTCTTTGTCGGAAACCATGAGAAACTCATAAGGAAAGTTTTTTATTCTTTAAATGTAATGTATCCTCCTTTCCTCTCCACTTCCTATAAAATCCGATTCCAAAACATTACATATAAACACAAATGATTAATAATTAATAAAAGCTGTCTGGGTCTGGCGGCTATACTAGTACTGTCTGTCTTTTCGGCATGGGCCGAATACAAATCTATACATCTATATATTTAGCTGTTTTTTTTCCCTCTCTTTGATTTCTCCCCTTTATGTGTAGATGTGTATATACATGTCATTGGTCTCTTAATTTCTATAAGCAGCTATGTCTTGTTAATAATAATAATAAATAAATAAATACATTTAAGGAAAAGTGTATCTTAGGTCCTGTTATTGGGCAGCAGATCTCTAGTGTTGTGAGACCACCTGAGTCGTGTACCATTGCATTCCGCTCCATCATTCCGCTGTTTGAATGCAAGAATGTATCTTATGTAAAAGCCCCTAAGAGTGGTGTCTGATTGGGGTCAGGTGAACCCGAAACCAGCCGAATTATACAGGTTAGCAAATAGTAATTGGGTGTTTCTTTAAATATGGACACTTTTGGCCCTGTGGACTTTTAAAAAGTAAACACACTCGCTAGTTTAATTTGTCTAGTAAAAATGTGACCCTGGACCAGAAATGTTGATTTATACATAACCTGAAAGCTGAATAAATAAGCCTTTTATTTATGTATGGTTTGTTTGGATAGGACAATATTTGGCTGAGATACAACTATTTGAAAATCTGGAATCTGAGGGTGCAAAAAAATCGAAACATTGAGAAAATCGCCTTTAAAGTTGTCCATTTATGTTCGTGATTGTGCTGCATTCACTCACACGAATAAATGTTTTATATATTTACGGTAGGAAATTTACAAAATATCTTAACGGAACATGATCTTTACTTAATATCCTAATGATTTTTGGCATAAAAGAAAAATCGATAATTTTGACCCACACAATGTATTGTTGGCTATTGCCACAAATACACCCGTGTGACTTGTGACTGGTTTTGTGATTCAGGGTCACAAATGTCAAATAGTGGACATACTGTAGATGCATCACAGGAGAATTCTGCCATTTTTTTCAGAATGTCATCAAATGATGACTCTTTTGCCTTGCTATGGGTAATTTCATAGCTAGCATTTCATGTATCTTAAATACACACAAAAGAATAAATCAATTAAATTACATTAAATAACATTTCACACTTTTGTATAACTTAAATGACAGTTTAATTGAAAATGACACTATAAAATACTCAGTTTGCAAGTGATATTTACATTGATTTTTCACATCACACGTTTCATATTTCATTTGCAAAGTTCTTCATTGACAATGTTTGTGACAGAACACATTTGTGTAAATGACAAAAATAATAAAAAAATATTTGCACACAATAAATATTGAAATAGGTTATGATTATTGTGCTTTTTTAGATCCTACTTTTAAATGCAATAATTCTATTTGAATGGTGCATGCAAACCGTTGAAACATTTGAGGTCGGTAAGATTTTTGAATGTTTTTGAAAGTCTCTTTTTCTCACCACGGCTGCATTTATTTGATACACATTATTTTTGCATGGTTTGTTTGAGAGCATTGAGTGCATTGTGAATGTCAGGCTCTCTCTGCAAAGGTTATGCACATTTTATGTTGTATCTCAGGCTCTGCTAGCTAACATTACAGTGTTGATGTAGTGTTTAGCTATGGGGTTCTCACTTTTGTAAGATTGTTCACCGATCCATAGGAACTTACCATTCTTTTAAATCCGTGCTTGCAAAGGTTCTGCACGATCCTCTCGTTCGTCAACATTCCCAGGGTCTGAATCGGGCTCCAATTGGTATGGCAAAATTTACAATATTATTGATATTCACCTGAACAGATGAAACTTATGGTAAGGGGCGTGACATTTCCGGAACATACTCTAAGCGGTTCGCCAATCACAACACACAGGGCCAGCTGACCAATCAGAGCACATTTCGTATTTTGGAAGGAACAAAATACACTTAAAGCAACACCAAGGAACTTTTCCTCTGCGGTCGCCCTACTGGTTGGAAGCGGAATTGTTCATTACCGCTGTTGTAAATAATTTAGCCTACCGCAGCCTACTGTCGCACGCACGCTCGTTGTTTATCCAGCACCGGCTTTGGAATGAACGATGTCCACAGACAAGGTAGAGTATGGTGCATGATTTCATGAAATGATGATGTATTGTGACATCAGAAACGAAGAAAAGCAAAATAATGACTATTGTAACGCTTGACGTAAAGCAGTCGAATTTTGTAGTTCTTTTTGTGCTTGGGTTGCTGCCCGAAACCAGGAGTTACATAGTGGCAGTAAAAGCAATACAGACACCGTCAGGCTATGGCAGACGTGTCATTTAACCTATTGTAAGTCGATGTACCATCACAAGGGTCTTGGAAATATATTATGAAGGTTGAAAAAGCTACATAGTGTTGCTTTAATCGAAACAGGAACTAAATGGAGCGTTTACAACCGACTGGGAAGAGAGGTGCAGCAATAAATGTACCGTATTTTCCGCACTATAAGGCGCACTTAAAAGCCTTTAATTTTCTCAAAAAACGACAGTGCGCCTTATAATCCGGAGCGCCTTATATATGGATGGTGAACACACGTTCACCAAGACGGGGAGACAGCGCCGGGCGACTTACGCCACTATCTGCCAATGGATCGTGGATGCCTGGGCTGATATATCCAATATATATTATATAATATCAGTCTCAACTGTGATCCGAGCTTTCGCGAAGGCAGGAATAATCTCTTTATTCAGCCAGCTCACATACCCGTATTTACTTCCTGTTTTCGGTCGAAGTCCACACACAGTAGTCGATTGTAGAGTTCGCATGCTCGCGATCAAACCTCCTCCGTGTGTTCAACATCTGATTCGGATGAACTATCCATTTGAGCTGATATTCTCAGAACACCACACAGCACCGTCATCGGCTGACAGTCTGAGTCTCCACTGTTGCTTAGTTACCAATGATCGCGCGCGCGCACTCGACAATCGCCTACTGTGGACTTCGACCGAAAACAGGAAGAAAATACAGGTATGTGAGCTGGCTGAATAAACATCATTTTTATTCATATCTTTCACATTTACTGCAGTCAGATTCACCGTGTTCACTCACATGGCTGTGCACATTAAGGTTGTTAAGAGGCTAAAAGCAGGTTTAAAACTGGTCCCGTTTAAATCAACAGGGTGCAAATTTTAAAAAGCGGATAACACTGTGTAGGCAACAACGATTTTTGTCGTTGATATCTGAACTGACAGCACTCCAAATTTACAAAAAAAATCAGCTCAATGTTAAAATTGACCGGAGTTCTCCTTTAACGTTTGAACAACGTTACCATGGGAGTGAACGGAGTTGTCAGAACGCTTAATAAAGTTTGATTTAATCTGACTGTTTTGTTGACATTCCCTTTAGCACATCTAGTGGATGCATAACGCAAACCCAGTCAAACGTTTGACTGCAGTATCTTATGTGCCTTATAATCCGGTGCGCCCTATATATGAAAAAATTTCTAAAATAGGTCATTCATTGAAGGTGCGCCTTGTAATCCGGTGCGCCTTATAGTGCGGAAAATACGGTAAATGTAAAATATTTGAAAAATAATGCGTTTTTTTTTTTACAATCAAGCATTGAAGACCTATTCTAACACACCCCAAAAACAAAATCAAGACTTCGTAAAAGGACATAATAGGACTTCTAGATCAAAATCCCAGTGGTTGAAACCTATGCCAGAGACAGTAGCAACATTTGTGAATGAGACAAATTTATCTGTGCGTGTCTCCAGATTGACTCCAGAGTGACAATTCAGCGAAACTTAATATTATCTTAAACCAACCACAATGGAACACCTTATTACATGCTATAAATGATAAGCACATGATAAGGATTGTTGATGCTGTTCATTTACAAATGGCTGTTTGTGGATGAGTGGTGCACTTGTGTTGGTGTGCAAGTCTGCATTTGTGGGCTTTGTGTGCATCTGCTAAATCTACAGCCTGGCTACACCAGTCTGACAGCATGCTGTGCTTCCGGTGTGCAAGCGGAGAGATACAGGGTCAGACGATTTATCATAAGATGAAACACCTTTGTGTGTGCATGTGTGTGATGAAGCAGCTTCTGTTCTGGAACACATGCTATGCACACACACACACACACAAAAACTGAGATCAACCATGCATAAACGTGACTCTGGCCCTGTACATGGCATGTGGGTTTAGCACAGCATTAATAATGTTTCAAAGTACATTCATGTTTTCTTTTTTGTTTGCTCCTAGTATTAATATCTATTTAGAAAGGTACATTTTAAGGTGAGACTTAAAAAGTCTCAATTTCGGATATCATATGGCTATGAGAATAACTAAAGTGAATGCACAAGAGGATATAAAAGGACAGGAGGCCGTGTATATGGAAAGGAGATCAGAAAAATAAGAACGAGACAAGTTGTGAAGTGGCATATGAGTTTGGAGCAAAATCGCAAATTCAATCAGTTGTTTAACAGGGAGCCAGTGCAGTTGTTGGAGAACAGGGGAAATGTGTTCTACCAAAGGAGATCTGGACTAACTGAAGTTTATTTAAGAGCTTGTGAGGAAGACCATAAAGAAGAGAAGTCAATGTGCAATGAGTCTGGAGCATGGACTATAACAGTTATCATTTTGAAAAAATGTTCAGTTTCTTCCACAGACTTATCGCTTTGCTTCATAAGACCTCAATGTTTCGTCAAGAGCCATATAGTGGACTTCAACGGTTATCAACGGGTTGAAGGTCCAAATTACAGTTTCAGTGCAGCTTCAAATGACTCTACACAATCCCAGCTGAGGAATAAGGGTCTTATCTAGCCAAACCATTGGTCATTTCCTAAAAAAAAAAAAACATTTGTTTACTTTTTAAAAACAAATGCTTGGCATTTGTTGCCCGTTGATAACCGTTGAAATCCACTATATGGACAAAAATCCTGGAATGTTTTCCTCAAAAACTTTAATTTCTTCTCGACTGAAGAAGGAAAGACAGAAATATATTGGATGGCGTGGGGGGTGAGTAAATGATCTGGAAATTTTAATTCTGAAGTTAACTAATCCTTTAAATCTATACCTATTTGTGTTGAGACCATAGCTGGTGATATCAAGAAAGGGTAAAAAAGCTGGCCTATTGGCCATGAAGAAATAGTTAGATGCTGTCTAGGTGGTGGGTGAACATAATAGCACTCTTAATTACATATCCCCCTTTTAGCACAGAAACTGGCCATGTGCCCTGTCCAGTCCACACACACGCACACACACACTGAAGCCACCAGGGTGAAACATTTCAAGAGGAATGAATCAATTCGATTAATTAACAGGCTGGTATTCTGCTAATGAGAAACACATTTAAGCAGGTTTTTTTTTTTAATGTTGGCAACCTTTCGCCTCAACAGTTTAAAAGCCTCTGAAAAGTGCTGCTCTCAAGAAGTTTATTTGTTGTTATTTGTTGTCATTGTTAGTTAAATGTTTGTATGAACTAGGGCTGTCAAAATTGCTCAAAAATGACGTTCGAATATTCCCTCTAAAAAAACCACATATATTCGAACTATTCGAATATCTGGTTGCGCATTTTGTCAATGACGCGCATTACGTCAATAACAGGACAAATTAATACAAAGAGACACAACTACTTGTATAGGTAGTTTTTTAAAGTTTAAACATATTTGACAACGTATTAACTTACACAAAAACAAGTAAATCAACTAATGGCCAAGACCGCAGACCTTACTCTCGCTCGCACTCGCAGGCACTCTTTCTCTCGCCCTCTCGCGCTCTCTCTCGCTCGTTCTCTTTCTCTCGCCCTCTCGCGCTCTCTCTCGCTCGTTCTCTCTCTCTCGCCCTCACGCTCTCTGCGCTAACGGTTTAAATGAACAACAATACACAAATGTTGAGTGCTGATCAAGAGTTTTGTGCAAGCAATTTAAGGTCGCGACTCTTGTCCTAAATATAGCAGCCTTCATTCAGTGATTGAAACAAATATTATTAACATTAATTGAAGTTTTACAGTATATAGAACCGACATTGAACTCTCCGAGCAGCTCGTGCTGTGGTAAACTGCTGCTACTATGGCTATTTCGGGGACGTCTGGCCACGCCCCCTTGGCGGGCTCTGTATGATGTAATGCTAGCTCATTGTCGCACACGTTGGAGGCGCCCGCGCCATTGGATGTGCAGTTGCCGCAGCAGAGCCAATGAGTGAGCCAGACACTCACTGTGCTATCTGTGCAGCTGGAAAATGCGTTTTACATTTAAAGCTTCAGAATTTTGCCACTAGCAAAGCTGACAGCCGCGCCTCTGCTACCGCGGGCATGTTTTTCCACATGATTCGAATATTAATTTTCACCTTCGAATTTCTGTTTTTTAAAACTATTCGAATATATATTCGAATTTAGAATATTCGTTGACAGCCCTAGTATGAACTGCTATTCTCGAACCTGACGGAGAAATAAAAATTCTGTCATTGTTTATTCACTCTCCAATTGTTCCAAACCTGTATAAATGCCTTTGTTCTACTGTACACAAAGGAAGATATTTGGAAGAATGCTTGTAATTAAGCAGATTTCGGGCCCTGATATGGTAGTCAATGGGGCCCGAGATCTGTTTGGATCTACATTTAGGTTTTTAGGTTAGGATGTTATTTAAACTTTGTGGTTAAACACAATATGGCGGCACACACAAGACAAAACACACACGAATAATATTCCTCATAGAGAGTAGCTTGCAACACTAATGCCCTGCATCTCTGATGAAACATTATCAACCAATTTAATGGAATCGCAGACACGAGGAGCCTTAGAGTCATTTTGGAAATAGGAATTATTGATTCCTAACACATTTGCTGATCTGATGTATACTGTAAGAATTTAGAGTCACTTTTAATTTCCCGGCCATAGATATATTAATCATTTCGAGTTTTTACACACATTCATACTTTGTCCATAAACCTCCCTGGACCTCCACCACTGGTGAATGTGGAGGATGGGATATGGGTTTTGTGAATTATAACTAAGGTTGAGTGTTTGTCTAGTATATATTGAGCAGCACTGCACATAGTGTCCAATATTAGAGAGGTTGTTTGAGGATCAACGTTCTAAAATGGCATTTTTTACCCTTAAAGGTGCCCTAGAATGGTTTTTATTTTTATTGTATAATGTTTTCTGGGTTGCCCTTATAATGTTAGTATGTTTTTTAGATCAAAAATAGTCATAATTTAGAAATAAAAGGCATTTTTCCTAGCCTGATTTTAGCCTCTGATGTGAACGCTCTGTTTGAAGGGGCGTGTCTGTGTGTAACCGGCCTCTGCTGTGATTGGCTGACATGCTTGCATATGAAATAGCTACGTATTACATGTGAAACTCTCTCGAATACTTTTACTACAGATATTATACGTTTTTACTATTACAGCTATCGAGATTAACGAATCGTGAGATGTTTTTAAAGTATTTAGATCTATTCCCATCACATAAAATGTTGCCGTGATGAGCATTGAGCAAACAGATGACAGTGTGTTGATCGCGAGAATGAAGATCTTATCATTGCAACGCAGTTTCTGCACTCTCTCTAATGCTTTCACCAATGCAAACACGATGATGTAAATACAGCAAGAGCTTCGTTGTGCAGTGTAACGTGCGTCATTGGAAAGATTGTTCTTTTGATCGCTTTCTGTATATAATTTATTCACAATTTAAATAAGGTTTTTTTCATCCTACTAAAATAAACGATGTGAAGTTGATATTCTAGTCATTGGCTTGACTTACTGATGCATAAACAGTATTGAACGACTTTGAGAGAAAGATTACCTGTCTGAACTTGAACAATTACACATCAGAAAGTGTTGCTTGGTAGCTCGATCGATATATTTTCAGACGTTCATCGAGGCCAGCTCTGTATTGGCCCAAGTTGAGGAAACCGTCTCGACGGTAGAAAATACAATTAACCCATTGTTTCTTCAGAGGCTCGGATGAAGGAACTAAATACCTTTGTGTTCATTTGTACATCCAAACACTGATCATCTGCCATGCTTCGGCTGCACAGTTCCGCCTGTCATTGAACATGGGCTGGCATATGCACATTTTTGGAGTCGTACATATTAATGATCCCGACTGTTGCGTCACAGTCGGTGTTATGTGGAGATTCGTGGAGAGACGTGTTTTTCAAAAACGAGATTTAAGTAAGAAGAAGAAAACAATGGTGTTTGAGACTCACTGTATGTCATGTCCATGTACTGAACTCTTGTTATTTAACTATGAAATTCAATTTCAAATTCTAGGGCACCTTTAAGTTATTTTGTTTGATAAAATTCAGTGGTGGAAATGATATTTTAAAAATTTTCGGAATAAAAATGTTAGACTCCTTTATCTTGCCGCTGTCCATAGCTGTCTGACGGCACACCGCTGACCAGGAATCTGCTGACCGACAGTAACTGAACAAAAGACTTTTCAGTAATGAACCGGAACAAATGTTTTTGGTGACAGGATAAAAAAAAAAAAAAAAAGATAAAGATTTAATGGGATCAAAATGACCATTGGTGCCAACTTCTTAATCCTTCCGTCTCCATCTGTTTCTGCTCAACCGGTGACCAGTCGCATTTCCTCTTCCAGCTCCACAACCGCTGGGGACTCGGGAATGGCGCTTTTAACACCCTGTCTTTCTCACCGGGGTGGGGAATTGACCGCGATGGCTTGGCAGCAATTGCTTTGGCTTATTTCTGCTCTGTTTCCTTTCCATGTCTTTCTTCGCTGCGTCTGCGGGACGTCCTACCTGTCACTCTCTACCCACTTCCCTCCTTTCAGTCTCTAATATTTTGTCACTTCGCATCCCATCTGACTTTCTGCCCGTTTCTAACCCAACCGTGAGGTCGTGTCTGTGGGCAATGGCTGTGACGTTTCCTCATCTCACTTCCTTTGTCACTTGTTCATCAGCACATATTCTGGTGCACGCTACACACCGTGACTCTTCTGTCCTTTCCAGCTGGCTGAGGCGCTACCATCTATCCATCTCTTTCCGCTGCCTTCAAGAACGATTATCGACTCGTCTCTCCTCACCTCACTCCTCTGGAGTGTCTATCATGGTATTGCATATCATCACTTTCTCTCTAATAAATGTAGCACATTTGTCACACAACACAAGCAAACTTTTCTAAAAAATCTTCAGGTGTAACTCCCGGGCTTTTAATCATCACCTGTCTTACATTATGATATTTCTGAAACTGTAATAATATTTATTATTAATGTGTATGGCTGTTTCTTCAATGCGGGCATTTTTATGTCTCAGAGTGTGTTTTTTTTTTTTTTTAATACAGATTTAAACTTTTTTTTAATGTCAAGTTCACATTAAATGACTTGCATTTTTTTTAAATACTTTATATTATAATTTTTTATAACGCTCTTTCTCTCTCTCTCTCTCTCTCTCTCTCTCTCTATATATATATATATATATATATATATATATATATATATATAATTTAAACTATTTAACTACAATCATTTGCTATGTCAGAATAAATCCAGATATATTTGAAAACTGCGTTTTTGTTTCAAAAACCATCTCTACCACATTATCATTTTCAAGTTTATTCCAAAAGTATCTTGTCGACACTGAAACGTCGGAAAATCTTAAAATCACGCGTTTATTGTAACAAAAGCTCCTTGAGATGATACTGAGACTATACGTAATAAATATCTCACTCTATTCTGTTGGCACAATAATTTTATTAGCTAAATATTCAACTACTTACTGGTGTGTCCAAGTCTCACTTAATCGCCATTCCATGTAAATTATCTATTATCTTTGCAGAGATTTAAAATTGTCATGTTTCTGTTCTGTTAGTTTCTTTTTTTGTGAACTTTTAGTTTGTTTTTCTCAGTCACATGTTCTCCTTTGTCTTAGTTTCCCGCCAATCATTAGTTTATGTACACTGATTTATCATCACAGCATTTAGTTGATCTCGGTGTATTTAAGTTCCTCCTTTCTCACTCTTCAGTTGTTGCTTGTGTTAGACATGCTGGTACATTGTTATCGTCTCTGTGGATAACATCATTTTTCCTTTGAGTTTTCCACGTACAGACGACACCATTGTCAAAACGATCCTGATTCACACAGATCCGCCAAATCGACTAAAAATGCTGTATTCTGCTGCCAGGCCATTAGATGGCGATGTACAAAGTCAATACTGAACACGTAATACGCATTTGGATGATATCATCGTCCTCAGAGATTCACGATTTTGTCGTTTACACGGAAAACGTTTTAAAAACTTGCACTTTGAAACCAGTTTTCAAAACGTTGCATTTTCAGGCACCCAAAACGCCGTTGTCGTTTAAACGAACGGCCAAAACGCATAAAAAGCTTACGTTTTTAGTTAAAAATAGTGTTGTGTAAACTGCCCCTTAAATATACAAGGTGATTGAACTCAAATGACGAATAGGTGATGACTCATTAATCAGAAACCAAAGTAACAAATTAGGAAAGGGAAACTGGAACAAAGGAAAGCTAGAAACAAATAGAAAGTCAATAAAAACGAAACCAAAACAGGCAGTTTGTGACAGGTACGTTTACTAAAAGCATCCCTAATTTTGGAAATTAAACGTCTGTCAGTAAAGGCTGTAGTGAATCACAAAGAAAACATACATCTGTGCTAATAAAATGCACATTTCACATATGCATAAACATGCTGTATAGTGCAATTCTAGCACACACATACCCATAAACACACACAGACACATCTGCTAGATGCAGAACACAAAGCAGCTGGAGGCATTAAGCAATGCTGTATAAACACTATTACAGCAGAGTCCATTAAACACAGAGATTGCTGTCATATAAGCATATTCACTTTACCACACAAACATACTAACACGCACACATACAAATTTGTTTTTCTATGATGGGAACTTTCTATTGACTTCTATTGATTTCTAATGAGCTGTACCCCTAAACCTCTCCCTGACATAAACTTGCATAAACATGTGCATTTTTAGGTCTTCATTAAGATACTTTACATGTCTTTCAAATAGTCTCTTTCTGTCTAATTTTGCAGTCCTTGCCCAAATATTGTCTGATCTCAGATATAACATTCAAACATACATATTGACACATACACACGTATTGACAGCATCTAAATAATAAATGGAGTACTGTCTCACATACCAAAATAAACCAAAATAAAAAGGTAAATATATTTATATTAAAGTAGTATTAAGAATTAAAATAATTAGTGACGGTAATAATTATAAGACGATAATGGTATCGTTTTTCAAAAACGTGCACTTTGAAACCCATTTTCAAAAGTTTTCGTTTTCAGGCCCCCAAAACGCGTGTAAATGTACGACCAAAAAGTTTTCCGTTTTTGTGTCTTGATAATGCCCCCTAAAAGTCCATAAAACAAGACATACACCTGACAATTACACTTGGTTTAATCCTTTCACGTGACGTGGATTTTGCTGTCGCTGATAAAGTCTCAGCAAAAGTTGTCTTCTAACGCTCCAGTAATATATATATATATAGATGAGGGAGTGAAAGAGCGAGAGGCAGATAAATGACAGAATGACAGATAGACCATGAAACATGAGCCAGTTGTGTGTCACTTCCAATTTAAGACTTCCCCCCCTAGAAGCCTGAAATTACATGTATCAATGTCAATAATTCAGTCAGAGCATCTTCAGCCAATCATGTGCCGGTTATATAATCAGCTGCTCCCGCATCACATCTCTGTGCTTTATGCTGAATTGCTTAAACTGAGATAATCACATGCCTATATGTTCTGCTATGATCATCAAGGAAATATGTAAAATTGTTAAACAAAAAAAAAAAAACACACAAAACAATAATCACACAAAGCTCATATAAAATAGTAAATAAAAGAGTTTATTTTAAAGGTCACACTTTATAGTAGGGTGTCTTTATGTACTTGCATTAAAAATGTACATATTGTATTGCAAAACACTTTTGCTGCTATTGAGGGTGGATACGGGTAAGATTAGGGCAGGTTTTAATATCTGCATGTAAATAAAGCTGTAATTAATTTCCCATACCACAAGTATTTATTTACTTTACATGCAGATATTTTTAAATATATAAAGTAAGTTACAACTTCAAAAATGCACACAGTTTGGTCACACAAACTGTTCTTCATGCGAATCTCATGAATGGCTTCAGAACCATACATGTACATGACTTTATTTATTGAATGAGAAAAAAGAAAAAAAAGGTTATAATGAATGAGTGAATGATTCTCATTTTTGTGTGAACTATCCCTATGTCATTGTGTGTGTCAGTTTCAATAAAAAATGTTAACATATCTTCAATATTATTGTCTCCTTCATATTAAATTGCTTGTTTTTCTCTATTATTTGTTGCTTTGGGAAAAAGCATCTGCTATATGAATACATATACATTGTGTTTTCTTTTTTATTACTCAATGTTATTAGGTTGTCAACAATACAGACAGGCACTAAGATCATGATCATGGGGAGTAAAAAAAAAAAAAAAATCTGTTCTAGTTTCAAAGGTGCTTGGGTGTGTGACAAATAAAAGTGGGACCGTTTGTGGATCACGCTGTTCTGAGCGACACTTCCGCACAAACCTCTGTTGTACAAGCCACCCTGTGATCGCATTTCAAAGCACGAGCTGCGTGAGGAAGAGAGAGAGAGAGAGAGAAAGATTTTAATTGCATGTGAAAAGGGATTAAGAGTTGAGGACGCTTGCGTGTATGAGACGGTGTGAGACAATGCTCTGTGATTGCAGCGTTGCTTTCCCTTCCACAGCTGGCCTTTATTTTCACTGCTGAAATTTAGAGTGCCTCTAAACACATTGCTCACCATCTGTTATATCACACACAGACCCACACACACATTTACACTACATATAGCAGTACATTCTGTCATCATATTCTTTCTGGGCATAATGACCTACTGTATAATAGTTTGACTGCAGATACAGTTAAAGTCCAGTTCCCATCAGTAGACCTGTCCTCGGGCTTGTGGATCTCATATCTGAAACTTTATTAACTCCTTCAGCAAACTCAAGCCACTGGAGATCGAGGTCGACTTGACAATGACTTGACATGTTTCATATTCTTATCACTTTAACTCACAATTATCTTTCACCTTTTACCATATTTGTAATAAATATGGTAACACTTTACAATAAGGTTCATTAGCTAACACGAACTAACAATGAGCAATACATTTGATACAGTATTTATTCATCTTTAATAAACATTAATTTGTTAATGTTAGTTAATAAAAATACAGTTGTTCAATGTTTGTTCATGTTAGTTCACAGTGCAACCTTTGATTTTAATAACGTATTAGTAAATGTTTAAATTAATATGAACTAACATTAATAAATGCTGTAGAAGTATTGTTCATTCTTAGCTCATGTTAACTAAGGTAGTTAACTAATGTTAACTAATGAACCTTATTGTAAAGTGTTACCATAAATATGTAATATTTCTGCATATGCATGGGTTATGTAATAACATTCACTAAAACTACTGGAACATTTTTGTTAATTCTTATTTTTGTTACTTAAATTTTTAAAGTGCAAAAAAATAAACTAAAGACAATTTTTTTCAATTTAAATAGAAATGACAAAAACACTTTACAAATTACTAAAAATGTAACTAAAGTTAAAATAAAAACAAAAAATAAAGTATCAAATAAAAGCTAATTCAAAAATGCAATACAAAATATAATATTATAGAAATCATGCTAAAATAACTGCAAGGAATCCTGAAAACAAAATTGATCACAGTTTACACAAAAATATGAAGCAACTGTTTACAACATTAATAATAATAATAATAAAAATGTGGATCGTTTTTAATAATAATAATAATAAGAAAAAAAGAATCATGTGACACTAAAGACTGGAGTAATGATGCTGAAAATTAAGCTTTGATCACAGGAATAAATTACATTTAAAAATATATTAAAATAGAAAACAGTTTTATTAAATATAATATTTCACAATATAATTTTTCAAAAGAATATAATTCTTCCAAAAACATTTTTAAAGAGCGACCACAAACCATTGAAAGATAGTTTATGTATATATATATATATACGTATGTATATTGCTAACCAATAAAAAAAAAAAAGCGTATACATTATTTTTACTTTCAGGTATCTTTGATACCTGATTTTGATATGACTCTAATGGCCTAAACCCCGGATGCCATTTGTGTCTATCAATGCCCCTGAGTGACAGCTAAATCCATGCAAAGATGCATGTATCGTGTGCTAAGCAACTACGTGATCAATGTATCAGTTGTGTGTGTGTCCTCAAGACTCCAAAATAAAGCTTGTAACATCAGGGAGCATCACACAGCACTCAGACTCTTATCTCCTGGTGTAGCATTCCGACACACAGCTATATTTACCTCCCAATCTTAACTACAGTGCTGATCAATTTCCCCCAGTCTGCCCGGCTCTTTGAGCGCCAGTGCGGGATGGATTGAAGTCTGCTCTAATGCCCATGACAGCAGGTTTCAAATTGCCGAGCACAGAGAGTGAGGGAGCAAGAGATCTCCGTTTATACTGCAAGTGTTCTCAAATACTTCCTCTAATTCCTGTATCAGTTTTATGCCGTGGCCCTTTGACCGTGTTTCTTCAAGTGAGAAAACAACACGAGAGTCCGAAACAATTGTGGTTGACGATGAAATTGGAAAAAGCTCTTATGGTTATTAGTGGGACACTTTATCTGTGTCGTGACAGACAGTACGAGCAGGATGAGGACTCATAGAAAAATGAATAGAAGTCCCGTCTTTCGGTTAAAAGAGCCAATCACGAATGAATGCGCATAGCTGTAGATATATACTGTATATACACAGGCCAAGATGGCCGCTGAGTGAACCGACTGGAAGGGATTTTGCTGTAAATCAAGTCGCAAAGATGCAGGTAACTAGAAAACACTGACAGGGACAAACTATCACTTACAACATCTCAGTTACAATGAACTGATAGAAGAGAGTTTGGGTCACCGGAAAATAATCACTTACTTTGTTGAAGACAGCAATGTACTTTCAGACACCAGACATGTCAATCTTTCTCTCTTTCTGTTCTCAAATCAACTGAACAATGTGTGTGTGTGTTACACACATTAACACCCAACAACCCGCCAAATGCCGCTGTATTAAGCAGTGGCGTGTAACGCAGTCACTCCTACTAGCCACTTTGCTGGGTTGAATTTTATATATAATATAAACATAGTCTTTTAAAAATGCATCTGAATAAATACACTACGTGCAATGTAGTGTTGTCAAAAAACATTGTTTTTTTCAAAACATATTAATACTGAAATATCTCAAACGCTTCCGATACTAATTTTCTGCAAAATAGACACACCATACCAGCTGCGCTTTCTCACGAGTTGACACACAAACCCGCCTCTCCTCACTCACTCGTTTCATTTGCTTCGGATGAATATTTTTGGTGTTAGGATGCTTGGATTTCGGCATTGGAATTGCGCGTACTGCACATGAATGTGCTCATTCCTGCAGATGTTGTGCTCACACCCAACGTGCACACACATAAAGCCGCCTCTCAGAACTAAATTTAGTTCTCTTTTGTCGCTCATTGCGCTTAAACAGTCAAAAACGCACAAAATAATGTCAAAATGCCAGTCTTGGAGAGTATTCACGTAAACACAGTCAGTTATGTTTTAAGTGAACGTAAACAGTTGAGAAAGAAAATGCATGTGTAACAGTGTAACGGATCAATGCTTAAAGGTCCCGTTCTTCGTGATCCCATGTTTCAAACTTAAGTTAGTGTGTAATGTTGATGTTAGAGTATAAATAATATCTGTAAAATTATAAAGCTCAAAGTTCAATGCCAAGCGAGATATTTTATTTAACAGAAGTCGCCTACAGTGAACGGCTCGTTTGGACTACATCGCTCTACTTCCGTTTTTAATGACGTCAGTAGAACAGCTCTCTGACTAACCTCCGCCCACGGGAATGCTCCCTCAACTCCCTCAACTCGCGCACTTCTTATAACTTACTGTGTTTACTCAGCTCTTACGGTGATTTTCTGAAGTAAAACTGACGCTTCATCTTTTGTGTGATGTACAATAAACTTTATTAAACTCATCAGTATATGTTTGATCATCATTCGGACCTGGTCTGACACAGCAGACTTGTAGGCTATTAATAAATAATGGATACATACAAGCAGATGACAAATACGTTATAATAACCGTAATTAAACTACTAAACTATACCTGTTCCATCTCTATACAGCCCTCTGACTCTGTAGGCATTATTGTCCGACTCGAAATGAACACCGTTACTGAGAGTTGCTGATGTTATCATTATTCCATGAGATGAAATTGTCCTAAGAGTCTGAGTGCGAGCTCTTGAAGCTCCGCCCCCTGTGTCGTGCAGCAGGAGCTTATTTGCATTTAAAGGGCACACACTAAAACAGCGCGTTTTTCTGAGTCCTCAAAAAAGACAATTTAAACATGCTGTAAAAAATGATCTGTTGGGTATTTTGAGCTGAAACTTCACAGACACACTCTGGGGACATCAGAGACTCATTTTACATCTTGTGAAAAGGGGCATAGAACGGGACCTTTAAGGTCTTAAAGTGACAGCAGCCCAATATACCTGCTGCCAAATTAAGATATAATATATGAAAAATATATGGCAGTTTTTCCCCATGGTATTGATGTCAGAATTGTGGCCAGTGAAAATGCTGAGTGGCTAATAACTTTAGAAAACCACTAGCCACAGTGGCTGGAATGCAAAAAAGTCAGTGTCAATGGCAATATCCAAAATACATGTTAATAACTATTATGCAGTCCTTATTTGAGTAAGTACAATGAAACAATTTCACTTTAAACTAAAATGTAACATTTTTTTAAATATAAAAATGCATTAAGGTTTCTGTTTTTCTGTTGGTCTCTGTCTATAAAGTTTGTACAGTATAAAAATAATTATGTCCAAAAGCCCAATAAAAGATGAAAACACAACATGTGTGTGCATGTGTGTGTGTGTGCGTAATCTGTCTGTGTAACTAAACTGAAACACAATGCTGACAGAAGGAACATTAGCATCCAGTGCTTCTCCCATCTTCCAGCATTGCAGTGTGCCAAAAATGTAAATAATTAAAAACTCATTAAAATCCATTAAGCCTTACTTCAATACAAACTCATTACAACCCTAAAAATAACTGACCATTTTAAACGCGTGTGACAGTTTTTTTAATAACCTTAGTATTGTGGAAATCTATAAATACATATAAATGCACCAAACATTCCAAATGCACACACAGATAGTTCCACTTAATGTTTATGTTCTATAGTTAAATGTACACTATGTAACTTTCGGCCCTCTAGCGGTTAAAAAACTAAACTGCAAGCATTTTGCGGATGAACATTGTTTTGGTTGTGCTTCGGCTCTGCGTGACTGTGGATGAATATGGTTATTATACAGTTCATAAAACATTCACCACTAGGCTTAAGAGATTTAACCTGTTTAGATGGAAAGGATCTCAAGCTGACCAGCTGAAGACGTTACCGTAGCTTTACCCATTTATACACATTGTACTTTCTTTAAAATAAATGCCCAGCCAATGTTGATTCTTGTTTTATTACGAGCTCACCGGAGCAAAAGAGAACAAACGCATACATACAAATTATGGGTCAGGTAGCAGACCTCTAATATGTTCGCCATATCCTGTGAAAACCCTTCAAGCAGGTCTTAAAAATAAACACTTTTATTAGGCTTACCATAGAGAATCAGGGTAAGACAAAAACACCTTTTTGGAAGAAGGACTGATGATGTATTGTCTCATTGTGTAACCGTTAAACGCATAGGCTGCACAATACTGTGGCATTTTCTATGAAAATTTGTTGATTTGTTAGAGTGAGTGATGCAGCATCATGTTGACCATTCTAAGATGGCAAATTGACTACTTACACTTCACAAAGATGGCGCTAGAATGTGTGCAAAAGAAGAACAATATTTATTTTTTAATGTCAAGGTCTGTTGTCATTCATACTGTAAACTAATAGTGTAAACTACTCATCACTCTCTCGTGACAATTCACAACTATTTAACATTTTGGCAAATCGGTGATTAATTTGTATGAATTAGTGTGATCTTGTTGTTTTCATATTTAGGGGTGGGCCTTCATGCTTACTTTTTTAAAAATAAAAATCATATGTTTCCATACTACAGTGGTCACGTTGTACGAATTCTTAGAAAATCCTCGTGAAATCTGGCCGATTGTACTTCATATTGCACTGTTAACTATAGACTACTGTTTACTTTTGTGAATGAGCTGAATTTATACAGGATAAAGGGAGCCATAGACATGGAAATTATTAATTTTTTTAAAGAAAATGCCAACTTTTACATACTGTAGTGGGCAGGTACATTGATTTATCAAGCTTTTTCACTAACTGCAACCTTTAATGATGAGTTTGGGGCAGTGATGCAGTTATACGGTTTCTGATTAAATGATTTTTGAAAAGAAATAAATTCACAATAGGAACAGATCGATAACCACGTCATGGTAAATAACAGCTGAGATGATGTAATGAATGCAGCACTAATGGTGATTGGTTCAGATTTTTATCCGAGGGAATTCAGGGTGAAGGCACATTGACATTCCTGTAAATCAAGTTGTGGTTAAATAAATGCCAGCACTCAAAAAGCGGCATGGGAAAGACTGAGGGATATTTATGAAAATTAATTTTTGCGCTAAATGCTTACTGAGCTGAATGTGGGTACGTTATATATTACATTTTCATAGTAGGGGGTTATGAGAAATAAATCTATTTAGACACGGTTATGAATTTTTGTAATCCTTAAAGGGGACCAAACATCAAATTGCTCTGTGGGGGTTCAGTTTACACACTGCGCATTTGGAGAAAATCCCGGAGTCATTGCCAGTCTGTTGGCAAAATAACTGTTCATGAATGTACATCTCTCTCCAAAATATATATTTCACATAATTTTCTTACCAATTATTGGCTCTAATTATTAAGTCACAAAATCCATTTCTAAATCTCTAGGGGACATTTTGTTCATCAGGACCCAAAGATTTTATTTATTTATTTATTTATTTATTTTTTTGCAGAGTGAGTTTGTCAGCATTAATATAATAACATATATAAAATAAATAAAATGTTCTTATTAGAGTTTATACAACATATGTGGGTATATGTTTTGGATTCAGCAAGGAAAGCAGATAAATACTGTGGTTCATTGTGAACTGAAGTATTCTGTTTATGTCACAGTATCTATAAATTCCACAGTTAATATAGTCACATTCCACTGAAACACATAAAACATATTTTGTGGCTGTGTGAGTTTTTGGTGTGTGTGTGTGTGTGTGTGTGTGTGTGTGTGTGTGTGTGTGTGTGTGTGTGTGTGTGTGTGCTGTTTAGATGACAGAAACAACGCTTGTTAAAGCTTGTCACGTTTTCTCAAGAATAATGTGAGGTAATATTTCCGACACAGCAGAAGACACGAAAATAGTCACACACTGAAAATTAATTGCAAACGTTCTAACCTTTCTCCAAAGAGCTGTTATTTATTAAGGTGTTGTTGTGATTCTATGTATAAGCCCAATTTTATAAGCAATGTTTTATAACACACTATTTACATTATTTAAATATCTTAATTTATTTTCACATGGATTTTCACTGATGGTTTCACTTTTTCTTATAGTTCAGATTTTTGACAACTTTTTTGTTTAAATGTGTTCCGTTTTGAGAGGTCTCTCCTATTGCATAAGTACCTTACGCCATGGGAAAACTCCTTTTCTCGAGAATATTGAAGCCATTTATTTAAAACGCAGTTTGGCTGCACAGCATACACAGATGAACGGCGAGCTCGGTCACTGGCTGTGCTGCGGCAACTGCACAAACCTATGACGGGGCGACTCACCTGTCCACACAGTTCACACAGGCGGACCAACGCCCCTCTATGAGGGGTGAGGAGGAGGACAGAGAGTGACAGCCTTTCAGTGAACGCTGCATCAGACGACTGAGCGGGCTCCGCTTTCGGCCCCATGCCAGCGCAAGGGCGAACTTGGACACAAAGATCATTCGCATTCTCTCCAAGGCCGTCGAAGACCTCGGGCTCGATTGGTCTTCCCCGGAAGAGCCCACACGCAGCCAGCTGGATGAGTGGTTCCTGCAGGGGCGCCGTCAGGCCCCTCAGCAAAGACCCGCGCCGTTCTTCCCAGAGGTACACGCCAAACTCACTAAGTCGTGGAAGGTGCCACACTCAGCTTGTCTGAAACACTCTTTTTCTTCAACGCTCTCCTCCGTGGACAGCGCGAAGGATAAAGGCTACGAGGAGACTCCTCACCTTGAAGAAGCCGAGGCCGCCCATCGCTGCCCGCCCACCTCTACTGGATGGAAGGCCAAGGCCTCTCATCATTCGAAGCCCTGCCGGACTATGTCAGCTCTCGCCGTTCGTGCAAACGCCACCGTCAGCCAAGCTGCATCGGCGCTTCATACGATGGCGGTGCTTCAAGTGTTTCAGGCCAAGCTCCTGCGTACTATGGACGACCTCCGCAGTGCCACCGACCTGGCCCTGCGAGTCACAAATTGACGCCTCTAGCGGTCTGTTCGGTCTGGCGGTTAAGGGGTTCACTGAGCACATCACTGAGGCTCAGAAAGCACTGCAGGCTATGCTCCACTTCTTGCCAAAGCACTCAAGCTCAGCACAGAGCTGCCAGAAGAAGGCGCCTCAGCCTCAGAAGGGGAAAAAAAACAGCACCAGCGGTCACTCAGCCATAGCCAGTGTCCGAAGTTCGACCAAAGATTGCATTGGACCCCGAGCCTTGCAAGACTTTCTAGATGTAGGAAAAAATAGGGAGAATTTGAGTCCCGCCAAGGCTGGACCATTCTCTCCAAAACTCTTCAAACATTCCCCTTTGTTACAGGCGGCTGGAAATGTATGTACTGCAGTCAATGGGCCAGTTATGAAACACGCTCACCTGCAAACAAACACCGTTTTAACAGCGACACACATAAAACACAAAAAGAGCTGTTTTCTGCCTGTTATACTTGTAGGTCACGTGCCCGTTTCAAATGCGCACCCCTACACACGAACACTGTTCCAACAGTTTCAAATATTTCCCCAGCTCGGACTGGAAATTCTATAAAGGTAGTGCGTGTGCCTAACTGCCATGTATGCACCCCTGCACATAAGCATAGTTCCCACAGTCCAAAATAACTCCCCAGCTCATGCTGGAAGTCTCATAAAGGTAGTGCGTGTGCCTACTGTCATGAACGCACCCCTGCACACAAACACTGTCCCTTCAGTCGTAAACACTCCCCTAGCTCGCGCTGAGAGTTTTATAAAGGTAGTGAGCGTGCCTGTATTACCACACGCACCCCTATACTCAGAGGTTATCAACCCGACGCTTTCTCTCTCCTCAACTGCTGTGAGAGAGACAATAAAAATAGATTGTGTACCCAAACTCCAGCACGCACATCTATATACAAAAAACTATTCCCGCTGCTCAGCTGCCCGCGCCTCTCAGCGCTGTATGTTCAGCGTCATTAATACAAGGCAGTTCGACGGTCGGGTCCCTGTCTCACAGCGACCCGCCCCCACACCTCTATACAACCCATAACAGTGCGGGCAGAAGCCTGGGAAGCTATCCCCGACATACCAAAATGGGTGTTGAACACAATGAAACACGGTTACTCACTACAGTTCACTCGCAGACCGCCACGCTTTTCAGCCGTGGTCGAGACGAAAGTGAGAAAAAAACGTTTTCTAGAGCCGTTATTTTCTCGTCCCGAAAAAGGATGGCGGTCTTCGATCCATCCTAGATCTCAGACACTTGAACAAAGCGCTGATGAATGGCTCGTTCAGAATGTTAACAACCAAACATATCCTCGCGCAAACTTCACCCGGGGGATTGGTTTCTCTCAGTGGATCTGAAGGATGCTTAGTTTCATATCCTGATAACGCCTCATCACAGGCCATTTCTGAGATTTGCTTTCGAGGGACAGGCTTACCAGTACACAGTACTACCAATCGGACTATCATTGGCTCCCCGTACATTCACAAAATGTATGGACGCAGCACTTTCCCCCCTGAGACAGCGGGGAGTGCGAATATTGAACTATCTCGACGATTGGCTAGTCATTGGCTGTCCTCAAGCGTGTCTTGTCTAGAATTTGGACCTAACGACTGCAGTCGTCCTTAGGACAAAACACGGGTATATTCCTAATGTGCTCTCCACTCCCTTCAGATTTCCTGGCTGCTCTTTTGTCACCAGTGGACGAAAGTGATGTGAATTTACTCTGTCCCGTCAGGGCTCTCAAAGTGTATATAGAGCGTTCTGCCTCGTTCAGACAGTCAGAACAGCTTTTTGTGTGCTTTGGCGGCAATACCAAGGGTCTCGCTGTCTCAAAGCAAAGATTATCGTGCTGGATAGTTGACGCTATAGCGCTGGCTTATGAAGCCAAGGGCCTTCATTACCTCTTAGGCATCAGAGCTCATTCCACGAGAGGCATGGCCTCGTCTTGGGCCTGGTCAAGTGGAATACCCATTGAGGATATCTGTGCGGCGGCAGGCTGGGCCTCACCGTCCACATTTATCAGGTTTTATAACCTACAAGTCCCCACCCTGCATTCCAGGGTACTTTAAGTGTGACGTGTAGACACATATATCATTAAACGTGGGCACGATTATATCCGGTCCTGTTTAACACAAACTAAGGTTCATATTTATATTATGTATTCTATACGTATTCGCCTTCCCTTATGAAGTCCGTCTCTGACCGGCTTATGGGATTTCATGCTGAAATACACATATATATTTTATGTATGCCATACATATACATTATTATTATTAAGAGCGGTCCTTCTAGGTCACTATGTCTTCGACCCTTATAAAACTTGTCTCTGGCCGGCTTATTGGGATTCATACTTTACTCTTACGGCTCAGGCGCCTTGCCTCAGGCTAATATTAGAGCGAATATTTTACATGGGGTTCCCATAGCGTAAGCTACTTATACAATAGGAGAGACATCTCAAAAGGGAACGTCTCGGTTACTGACGTAACCTCGGTTCCCTGAGAGGAGGGAACGAGTATTGCGTAACGTGCCGTGCTTGTGCTTTGGTCAAGTTCGCTTCAGTCAATTTAACCTGAAGCCTCTGACGGCGGATGGGTGCAATATATAGCCCTTGGCCACGGCCATCTTGGCGGGCTCTGGCCGGTTGTGTGAGTGTTAATGAACGTCACATGTGAGACCCACCGGCCTCGCATCTCTCACGGAGGAGCGGAAGCATAAAAAGAGGAGCGACGACGCTGAAGATCGAGACAGGCCAGGCCTGGAGTTTATGTTGTGTTTTGTTTGTTTTTTTGTGTAGCCAGCAGTCGTCCGCGAGGGGCTGCTGGCGGATACTTTTGTCTTTGTTTTATTTTATTATTAAAATAGTTAAATGTTCACCGGTTCCCGCCTCCTTATTCCCTGAATCTTCAACATTGCTACACTAAAATATTAATAAAAGTTAATGTTTTTTTTCTATCTTTTCTTCTCTGAAGAAACCACTCATCAAGTCTGCAATGGCTCTATTGCTGTTTTAATATTCTGACAAAAAAACCCAGAGGCCAGCCATCCAAACATATTGATCTTTCATTTTTACAAGCATCACCATAATCTCTGCTATATCTCCACATGTCTTCCTTCAGGGTTGAAACCTGTTAGAAAAACTTGTAAATAAAAAAAAAAATGTAAATAAGTGCCTGACTCATCAGCTGTCTGGTAGTGTAAAGAATGGCTGAAACTGCAGGTTTGTTCGTTTTTGGACAGGTGAATGAATTTGAATTGACACAGCTGAGCAGAGTAAAATTTTATTAATGGTGATGTCACTTTTCATATACTATACGGAAAAAAAGGATTGACCTCCACAGGATCAGACAAGTTCATTGAAAAGAGTGCTAGTGTTAGCAGCACACATACTCTCTGTCTCAGTAAACAACAATGCGTTTAATTCTGTAGCGGAGGTAGAGATGCAGATTGTTCCGACACACACTTGTGTGTGTGTGTATGTCATCCTTATGGTTCACCCTCAATGTCTATGGCTATGCTTTTTTTGGTCCTGATGTGATGTAAGGTACAATTCTGGTCCTGAGGTACATTACTCATCAAATTACTCTTATGCTCACCATTCATTTGATGAAAAATATAGTAAAAACAGTGATAGTGTGAATTACTATTTAAATCTTCTATTATTACTATTAATTTGAATCCTGAAAAAAAAAGATCAGCTTCCACAAAAATATTAAGTAGCAAAACTCTTTTCAATTTTTAAAAATTGAGCACCGATAATAATAATTAAGCACCAAATCAGCATATTATAATGATTTATGAAGGAAAAATTTTTAAATATCAATATAGAAAACGATTATTTTAAATTGTTTTAATATTTCACAATATTATAGTTTTTACTGTATTTTGATCATATAAATTATATGGCATGATATCTCAAATTATTAATATGGCATTTCATGTTTCTGCACAATTGCTCAATGTTATCCATTTAAACTCAATGTTGTATTATCAGGAAAACAGCAACAATTGTAATTCTTACACACCTACAGGAGTGAGTTACTTAGTATAAGAAGTCAGTGAACTTGCAAATAATTAAATTTTTTCCAGAAAATAATTGTACAGTCTGTACTTTCATTTACTTTTTAATGAACCAGCAATACAGCATTTTGAAAGCAGTTTACATGACTTCAAGGTTCGATGACATCAAAATGGACAATAATTAATTATAAATTATTTATCCATGCACTTCATTATTTTTTATTAATGTGTACTCGTAATCTTTAGGCAAAATAACTTCCTCTCTCTCTCTGGCAACGTCATCTCTTCTCTGCTGATGTTTTTTTTTTTTTTTTGGCGCAAGACCTGTCACTCACATGAGATCCACCAATAGCAAAGCACAACCATCCAACCAATTCCCAATTAACAAAATCAAGTCACGTCCTACATTTTTTTTCTTGTTGGAGAAATTGTTTCACTGAGATATACATCACAATAGGGAAGAAAAGACAATTTGAACATCTGTTTCATGGCAACTTTAAATGGACACCAAAAGTGTGGGAAAAAATCACTGCTTATAAGGCAACCCATAAGACAGCAAATCACAAATTAAATCTCAATTGTTTTTTAGAGACCAGTGCTTTTTGAACAGTGGGACATTTACTAGGGGACTATGTATGTTTTCACTTTCTATGTGGATATATTTATGTATATTTCATATGTGTACATATATTACATTTCCGTATGGGTAATAATATCATTTAACTCCGTGAGAATATTTATAATACATTTGTTTGTAGTTATGACTAAACTTCTTTCCTCTAAAATATGTTATCAGGTAGAAATTTTGAGATTTATTTTTTAATCCTTAATAATTATCAGTAAAATTATGAACAACTGAAAAAGCTTTGGAGACTTCAATTATTATTTTTATTTTTGCGGACAATGGCGTCAAAAAGGTTAAGAATGATTACATGGAAAGTAAATAAAGACTTTTGCTTTAGAATCATGCTTCTCATGATTCTAAAGCAAAGCAAAGCAAAGTGACCCTATCAAAATTCAAGATTTTAATCAACCTAATCAAGATTTTTAAAAGAGATCAAATTTGCAATAATAGTAAAGGAAATGAAAAGTCAGAGCACAGCAGAAATACAAAAAAAGAAAGTTAAAAATATTTTTTTTAAATCAATCCAATGGCATGGCAGGATGTCATCCATAGCATGTGACATCATGATTATGAAGCTATCAAGCACACCTGGCCCAAACAATGTCAGCTTCTGATTGGCCAACGCAAGTTGATCACAGGCATGTGGGAAGTATGACACGGCGACCCAATGGGTGCTTCTTATTTCTTATTTGTGCATCCTCGTTTCCTTTTCTCGCTTCCTTTCCTAGCGTCTCAGCTCCACCCCCTGTAGGATGTGAGGGAAGGCTGCAAGGAAAGAAAAGGAGGATGGAGGAATCGAATTAAAGCTTTTTTATACATTGGAATACTTGACCACTCGAGCATCACTTCACAGCGTCATCAGCAGTGCTCAAAGGATCTGCCCATATGTTATTAAAGTTTGGTTATTTAAGAAATTCATAATAAATAATAATAAAGCAAGATACCCTGTTAAAATATGTGAGATTTGTGGTTTATTTAAACTGCAAATGTAAAGTATAAATTAATTTGATTGTGACTGATGTGAAGGGGAAGGAGAATTTATACGTGCATCACGTTAGGTCGATAAAACACTTCCGCATAGGATACACCCGTGTATTCTCGCTCATCGCTCTTCAGGAAGCCTCCTCACTCCACGATCCTCGCCTCCTCGGTGTGCAATCAGAGAATTGAGACGTCCTTCAAGATGGCTGAGCTCGATCGGTTTCCGGGTCATAGGATGGAGGACGGAGGAGCGAGGAGACGAGGAGGGATATTGAGAAGCACCCCATGTCTTGATCCTTCTCAGGGAACCAGGGTTAGAGTCAACACATTTCCATGGACATTATATGGAATTTCCTTTCTATGGAACTCCACGCTGCATCAGAAGTTGATGCTGTGGGAACCCACTACGCCATACTGACCAGTGCCTGTCCAAGTGTAAATCATGGCAAGCACAAATCCAGGACAAAAGCACCTGAGACCCCGGTGTGGAGTCCAAGTCCAGGTTATAAAACCTCACAAATATATGTGGAGAGGACCAGCCCTTCACATTACACATTCAATAAAGGACACCCCTGAAAATAAGTATTTTAAAGCCCCCATACTTCTCTTCGCATGTGCTCTGACAGCCATAGGCGAAGGTTGTCCAGACACCTCATATAGCAAGAGAGATAGCCTCAAGTATCCACTTGCTTATTCTCTGTTTAGTTGCTGGGGAACCTTGTCTAAGTACCCAAAGCAGACTAACAGTTGATCAGACTTTTGCCACAGGCCAGCTCTGTGGACATAATCATTCAGTGCTCTGACTGGACACAGCAAGTTTAGCTTCTCCTGGTCCGCCATCTAAAATGAAGGTGGGCAGAAGGCCTGCAAGACTATAGACTGAGCCACATTAGTGGGCACCTTTGGCACATAACCCGGTTTAGGGTCACCAGGCAAACTCTAGGCATGAAGGGGAAACCGACAGACCCTGCAGATCTCCTACTCTTTTAAGAGTTTCAGCAGGAAAGCAGTCTTCAGAGTCAGAAACTTTTCTGTGACAGATTCGATAGGCTCAAAATGCACCATAGACAGGCCTTCCAGAACAATGGCCAGATCCCAAGCCAGAACCCTTGCATTCCTCGCAGGCCTTAGTCTCAAAGCACTATATAGTAAACAAGACACCAATGGGTTTCTCACCAATGACTCACCACCCAAAGGTGTGTGGTAAGCTGCATTGGCTGCCACATACAGCTTCAACCTGGAGAGGGAGAACCCTACAGAAAATCAGTCCTGGAGGAACTCCAGTACTGAACCAACCAGGCAGTTCACTGGGTCCAGCTGGCAATTTCCGCATCATGAAGTAAAAACTCTTCACTTAGGCCTCGTTTACACTGCCAGTGAAATGTGATCCAATTCCGATTTTTCTCTAAGACCCCCCTCAGAGGGGGCAAGTCTCCCAGGGCCACAACATCTCCGGGCAGACACTGAGATCTCGACTCGCTGTAAAACACTGTGTCCCGAAGCACGGGTTGTCAGAATGGCTCCCTAAGGGCACAGAAGGCAGGCACACTTTGATATGGAGTTAGCCACTTCCCCACAGAGAGGCCTGCCCTCAGAGTAGGGGTGTGAACCTACACTGGTCTCACGGTTCGGTTCGATTACGATTATCATGTCATCGCTTCAGTTCAGTTCGATATCTCGATGCATTACGATGCACCGCATCCTCAATTTTCAATTTTACTTCAAAAGTTATGTGTGCGCGCGTGTTCGCCTGTTCGGGAAGTCGCAGTGACAGAAACAGTGACATTCCAGTTTAAGTTTCATGGGACTAAAGTCTGTTTATGCCATTAAAACAAAATTGATTTGACAGAATTTCATTTTCTTAAAGAAATGTTCATTTAAAAGCAGCGCTCATTCATCAGTGTATAATGTTACCATAGAGATGCGCGCATCAAACGTCGGCGAGTCCGCTGTTGAGGGTGACGATCATTTATTTTAAAAAACGCGTAACAACACAGAATAATTGTAATTTGACCATCGGGTGCAGATACTTAAATCAGAGAAAATTATTGGTGCGGGTGGATGATTTGTTTTTGGCTGTGGATTCAGAGTTGGAGCTCATCTGCTTACTCTAACTGTGCGGTCAGACTCTGCCAGCGTTAACAGCTCGGGTGAAAACGGCTAACATGGTTTATCAAGTTTGTGGTATTACCTCCTGCATATTCTATTTGTGCGTGACATGAGCGCACACAGCGCGTGTCTTCTCCAGGTCGTGCTTACCAGGTTTGTTCATAAAAGACAAATGTGCCCAGATGTAGGCTTTTAAAGTAGTTGGAGCATTTTTAATTACTCACACTCACGTCTCACCTCCCTCTGCCATTGTATGCTACTGCGATAAAGCACATACTCGACAAATTACGTCAGAAAAGCGTCAGTACATCATAATCGGTTATGGTCTATTACTGAACCGATACCGAATCGTCCCCGTCTGCATCACGATGCATCGTAGAAACGATTAATTTCGACACCCCTACCTCAGAGGGCCTCTAAGCAGTGAGATATTCAGGTGATGACAGTCCTCAGATCCGCCCTACCCCGCGAAGACGAGATGACGTCTCTTCCACCTTAGGTATCGCCCCATACATGTGTTCATTCAACCCCAATGTTGACGAATAGTTCGATACTTGGGAACACAAGTCACATGAGGAAAACAGTTTGTTCCATGATCTCAACACCCATTGTGGAGATTGGGAAAGAATGGAAAGCCCCGTCGTGGAGGTTGTGCTTTGCTAGGCAGGAAATGTTCATTTAGTTTGCTTCTTTGCCAAACCTCATGCCTCTCAGCCGTCTATTCAATATTTAACCTGGCCATGGCTCAAGTGATAATCTCCACAAGCTCCTCATAAACTGGGGGGAGGTGGTGATAGAGACCTGCTTGGGACAGATTTTTCAGTCCCCCTCCCACAAAAAAATATGTTCCCTTCTCCCGCCTGCAACATTCATGTTTTGTCCAGCTCCCACCCGCAAAAGCCCGCATAACAGTATAGGTTTTTCTGTACGTCCATGAAATTTCCATGAAATAGTTACGTGTCGCCTAGCCACAACCCACACATTCCAGCATAAACGATTTAGGTAAATTATTTGTTTTTAAAACATCAACATTCACAAACCACTGTTAATTTAACATAAAAACAAGCATAGGCTACTGAGCGCATTATTTGGCATGGCAGAACGCGCGCAAAGTGAGCAGTACCCTTCATAATCAGTAAAAAGCTGACATCTAAGTTCTCACAAAGCTACGTTATAATTAATGAAGCTGACTGCACAATGAATCTTTCATAATGTCTATACTTTGTTTGTTATAATCAGAGGATTCGCCAGCATGCAGAATTCAGCACTGAACAAAAACTCTGACGTTTTGAACGGTGAGTGGATTCTAACTTAAAAGTCTCTGGGCATTGCATCAACATATGTCTGTGATTGGCTACATTGAACAACACTACAAAAATACTCTTTTTGTAAATTGGTTTTATTTAGTTTTAGTTGTTCTTGTTGCTTTTGTGCAATAGATGAATAACAATTTATTTGTTTTTAGATGTTTTATTTTTTAGATATTCCTATTTTGTGGGAGTTCCGCAAATCATTTTATTCTCCCGCAACCCGCACACACACTTGTTCCTTACTGCCCACACCCACACTCTTTCCAAATCTAGTCCCGCGCCGCATTCTGTTGCATCGGGTTCCATCGGGTGCAGGTCTCTAGGTGGTGAGTCCTCTATCTCCCCTGCCTCAATACTGAGCAGATCCACCTCCTCTGAGCTGGGTAGCATCAGTCCAGGGCCTTCACTCGGGGCGAAAGGAACCGCAGAGAGTGGTTCCAGATCCCGATGGAGAAAGTGATGAATCTAGCGGGTGAGGGTTGAGAAAAGGTGGGACGCGTCTCAAACCCCTCTACTAAATCCATTTGCGAGCCCCATGATCTGAGTCACCACTCTGACCGGGGACCAGAACCATGAGGAACTTTCCTCTGCCCGAAGAGCACCAGGCAGGAACAGAGCATCCATAGTGGCAGACATTCACAGCAAGCACACCCCTCAAACGCTCACTATGCATGCTCCGCTCCCAAACAAACGACACATAAATCGAGTGTATCCCCTTAGATGTAGCATGGGCAGGAAGGAACACACAATTTAAATTGTTGTTTGCTCACCATAAATATATAACTAGCTGGCCTCCATTACACACACATATTTTTGAGTACTACGGGACAAATGCACAATAAATAGGACAGACAATTCACACAGAGCACTTGCTTTGAAGGCACAGAAAGGGAATGAGAATATGTTTTTCTATCCTGCAGTTCAAACTGCAGTTGTGTGTTCTGTGCATGCATGATACAAATTGCATGTGATATTTAATGCACAGATGTGGTAGAATCCTCTCAATGTGTCACGCAGTTATGGAGGCTGTGATACAATGAATGGGCTCAGGTGGCTCCTCAATGAAATGAAGGAGTGAACACAGGCTGTCTGTGACAGAGTAAATCATGTTTAAGAGTGCTGGCACCACAGTCTGGAGAAACAGATCACTCTGAAATCCAAGCAAAGCAAAATTTAGCCACAGACCGTGCAGGTGCAGCAAAATGTAGCTCTCCAAAAAAGCTTACAATATAGTTCACCCGAAAATGAACATTCTGTCATAATTTACTCACCCTTATTTTGTTCACAAGCCAATTGACTTGCGAAGGGGAATACAAAGAAACAAGAGGTTTAACAAAGTCTCACACTGATGTTTGCAAAAAAAGCATCATTCTTTTGGGGTTCCAAAAAGGTCATATGCGGTCACCCCTTCTCATGATTAAACAAAACTTTTTTTATGAGGTGGTAATTTCATGCAAATTCATACAATGTGATTCATACGGAAATGTAAAAAAAAATTTGAAAAAATGTAAGCATGTATGCCCAGCTAACAAAAATATTCTAAGAATGTTTTGCTAATTTAGTTATGTGAACATTATTTTTGAATGCTCTCTGAATGTTTAAAAATGGGAAAGGTTTAAAAAATGTTTGTTTTTTTCATTTTGCAAACATTATAGGAATGCTTTAGAATGTTCAGAGTATTACATTTAAAAAAACTATTAGAAGACTGTCCAAATGAAACGTTTTAGGATAATAAAAAAACATTCCATGAACAATGTATATAAATAATGTTTTAGTGCTAACATTTTAAGATAATTATGAAAGACCAGCTAACTTTGAAAGAAAATTATGTTAACATTACAGGAAATTTTCTCAAAAACTTAATTCGTATGTAAATTTATGCCTTTTGATGGATAAGTTTGTTTAATGTTAGTCGGGATTTCTAGAATGTACTGAGTGTGGATGAATCCAAAAGGCAGCATGAACCTTTTAAACAGTCAGTAGCACACAAAGAACCCCTCCAGATCCAGTGGGTAAGAGACCAACCAGTTATTTTCAGATTTTTTTAAGTGTTATGTTGCAGAATTTATAATAAAACTACAACTAGCCTATCAAATATAACTGTTCTCCATGCAGTTTTTGTCCTCAGGAGCTGAAAGAGTTTTATTAGAGAGAAGAGTGGATGGATTTTCTGTTACTGGACAAACAGAAACTAAACCAGCTCTTTCCCAGTAGGTGGGCTTGTTACTGACGTTTCAGAACACTTTACACTATTTTTCTTTCCTCTGTCAAATGCCTCTTCATATCTCTCATTCTTTCCTGCTGTCACAGTGCAGTGTTCTCCCAAACTGCTGAGAATGCCTATTGAAATCTCTGAATGTCTCTTGGTAGCCGAAAATCTCCTGCTAGAAACATGATCCATCTCTCAGTCAAAAGCAGGCCAAGCTGGTATACTGTGCTAATTTGTTATCCTTCAGATTTTCACTTCAAAAAGAATAGAATATCACTAAAATCACTATGTATACACTAGGGGTGGCACGGTTCACAAAACCCACGGTTCGGTTCGTATCACGGTTTTAGGGTCACGGTTTTCGGTTCTGTACGGTTCTTGTTGTTATTTTTTCTTTTAATCTTTAACACTCCAGAAATGTACTTCAGCATATGATATATGCTATAATGTGGAGTGCAGTAAGTGAGGAGACAAGAGACGGAGATGCGTCGAGTCAACTTTACTATCCACTTCAATCTTTTTAACACACAGTACAGCGAGTGATATCCAAAACCAAAACACGACGTCAAAAACCGGAACTCGTCATTCTCTAACCCCCCTTCCCTTAAAGGTACAGTCCCTTGGTGAATGTCTCTTTCAGACTTCCTTGTGGGTCACTACACAGGCCCCCCCAGAATTCACCCATAAACTGGGCCAGGCCGAACATGTACCCCAAATAGAACATGTGACACTATGCACTAGTGCAAAACAGAACAGTCCAGCACATAACAGTCCCTCCAACAAAGTCAACGTACAGGGGGGCGGACTGGGCGGCCATAGCGGCTGCGCTTAACAGTAGAGGGGCCAAGGGCAAGGGGCGGGGCAGGGGTCGAGGTTGCCACAGGTGGGCGCCCTCGCCGTGGGGGCAGGGCCAGCTGAAGCGGTTCGCCAATATCCACATGAGCAGGCTTGAGACGGTCAATAGCCACCCGCTCAGGCCTGCCCCCCATATCCACAACAAAGTTCTTAGAACCCCCCACCAGGACACGGAAGGGCCCATCGTATGGGGGCTGCAGCGGTGTCCGATGGCCATCATGGCGGATGAAGACATACTTGGCTGATGGTAAATCCTTGGGCACATAGGACCGGGGAAGGCCATGGTGAGACGTTGGAATAGGAACAAAAGCATCTGCAATGTCCCGAGACGCAGCCCGATGTGAGGCAACTGACCACGGGGCCGTGGCATCTGGAAGAAACTCCCCCGGAACACGTAGAGGCTGGCCATAAACCAGCTCGGCCGATGAGGCTTGAAGATCTTCCTTGGGGGCGGAGCGAAGGCCAAGCATAACCCATGGGAGGCGGTCAGCCCAGTCGCTGCCCGTAAGGCTGGCCCTGAGCGCGGCCTTCATGTCACGATGAAACCGCTCGCACAATCCGTTGCTCTGTGGGTGATAGGCTGTGGTACGGTGGACCTTCACCCCAAGGACCTCGGCGACCGCAGACCAAAGCTCCGATGTGAACTGCGGACCGCGGTCCGAGGAGAGGTCGGACGGCGTGCCAAAACGGGCCACCCAAGCCATAATGAACGCCCGGGCCACTTCCGCTGATGTAGTGGAGGACAGGGGAACTACTTCTGGCCACCTGGTGGTCCTGTCCACCATGGTGAGGAGGTAGTTGTAACCACGGGAGGGGGGAAGTGGGCCCACCAGGTCCACATTCACATGATCAAAACGTCTCTCTGGCACTTTGAAGGGTGCCAAAGGAGCCTTAGTATGACGAGTCACCTTTGCGCGCTGGCACGCCACACAGGCCGCAGCCCAGGCCCTGATGTCCCTCCGCAGTCCTGGCCAGACGAACTTGGCCCCCACCAGCTTGGTAGAGGCCTTCACCCCTGGGTGGGAAAGACCATGGATGGCATTAAAAACTTTATGCCTCCAGCCAGCAGGTACCATGGGGCGAGGTTGGCCAGTGGAGACGTCGCAGAGGAGTGTAGCGTTGGCCGTGTCAAACATCACATCTTCCATGAGCAGCGCCGTGGGGGCCGTCCTGTAGGCTTGCACCTCCGAGTCCGCTATTTGATCCGCAGCCATAGCCGCATAGTCGAGGCCCAAGTGGACGGAACCAGCGACCGCCCGGGAGAGGCAGTCTGCGACGAAATTGTCCTTGCCAGCCACGTGCTGAATGTCAGTGGTAAATTCGGAGATGGCCGAGAGCTGACGCTGCTGTCGACCCGACCATGGCTCCGTAGACTTGGCCATAGCAAACGTCAGCGGCTTGTGGTCAACGAAAGCCGTGAACCGCCGACCCTCCAACAGGAAACGGAAATGACGGGTGGCAAGGAAAAGACCCAGGAGCTCCCTGTCGAAGGCGCTGTACTTCCTCTCATTGTCCCGGAGCTTCCTGCTGAAAAAGGCCAGCGGCTGCCAGGCTCCGCTCACCCACTGCTCACACACAGCCCCCACGGCGTAATCAGAGGCGTCTGTAGTAAGAGCAACTGGGGCGGTCGGAGACGGGTGCGCCAGCAGAGCAGCGTTGGCCAGCGCAGTTTTGGCAGCATCAAACGCATCAGCCATCTCTGGGGACCAAGCCAACACGTCCGCCGGTCTCCTACCCCGCAAAGCGTAGTACAATGGACGCATGAGCTGGGCCGCACGGGGGAGGAAACGGTTGTAGAAGTTCACCATGCCCAGGAACTCCTGCAGGGACTTCACAGTGCGTGGGCGTGGAAAACTGGCGACGGCCTCCACCTTGGCAGGGAGGGGAACTGCCCCCTGTGGGGTGACGTGGTGGCCGAGGAAAGTGATGGATGACCGGCCAAACTCGCACTTGGCCGGGTTGATGATGAGGCCATGCTCACTGAGCCGGCCGAACAGCTGCCGGAGATGCGTCCGGTGGTCGTCTGCTGACGCGCTGGCCACGAGAATGTCGTCCAAGTAAACAAACATGAACGGCATATCCCGCAGCACCGAGTCCATGAGACGCTGAAACGTCTGCGCTGCCCCCTTGAGGCCGAAAGGCATCCGTAGGAATTCAAAAAGGCCAAAGGGTGTGATGACTGCTGTTTTGGGGACATCCTGCGGGTGGACAGGCACCTGGTGGTAACCGCGCACTAGATCCACCTTTGAGAAAATGGTGGCGCCGGCTAGGTGGGCAGAGAAGTCCTGGATGTGCGGCACTGGGTACCGGTCGGGTGTGGTGGCGTCGTTCAGGCGACGGAAATCTCCACAGGGACGCCATCCACCATCAGCCTTGGTCACCATGTGCAGGGGGGACGCCCAAGGGCTGTTGGAGCGGCGCACGATGCCGAGGTGCTCCATGGTGGCGAACTCCTCCCTGGCGATAGCGAGCTTGGCAGAGTCGAGGCGCCGGGCTCGTGCGTAGACTGGGGGGCCCACCGTGGTGATGTAGTGCTCCACGCCATGCTTAGCCACCGCCGATGAAAATGTGGGTGTGGTGATGTCAGGGAACTCAGCAAGTAGGCGTTGATACAGGTCCCCGTTGGCCAGCGTGTTCGACAGACAAAGCGCCCCTGTCCCTCCCAGCGTGCAGGGGTACGAAGCAAAAGAGAGGGCATCGATCAGGCGGCAGTTTGTAACATCCACCAACAGTCTATAAGCGCAGAGAAAATCCGCCCCCAGGAGCGACGTAGACACAGCAGCCATGACGAAGTCCCAGCCGAAACGCCGCCCGCCGAAACACACTTCCACATGCCTCGTGCCATAGGTACGAATGGGTGTGCCGTTAGCGGCGTCCATCGGGGGGCCGTGCCCGCCAGCCATGGTGTCCACAGGCTGCGCCGGCAGGATGCTGCGCTGAGCCCCAGAATCGACCAGCAGCCGCCGGCCGGACAAGGTGTCAGTGATGAATAACAGCTTGCAGTCACGGCCAGCGCCCATAGCTGCTAATGAGCGCCGGCCCTGGCTTTTCCCTGGGCTCCAAAACTGCAAGGCTGACGACACTGCTTGGCTTTTGCCCCAAACCTGGAATGGTAATAACACCACCCGTCCTCACGCTGTCGGCGGGCCGTCACAGCAGCTGCAGTGTCTGGGTCGTCCTCCGAGGGGGGAACAGACGTGCGCTGGGTGGGCAGCAGTGCATGGACAAACTGCTGTCGGTTGGCGAGGAAAATCCTGTCTGCCTCCACAGCCAGTGCTCGGTAGTCTCTGGAGGAAGGGAGGGGGGAACTAGCCAGTGCGGTGCGCACGGGTGCTGGAAGCTGCCGCAGGAATATGTGGGCGAAAAGGAACGAGGGATCCGCCGCGCCCAGCACCGCCAGCATCCTCTCCATTAACTCGGACGGCTTGCTGTCGCCAAGGCCGTTCAGGGACAGCAGGCGGTCTGCCTTCTCCAGTTCAGACAGTTCAAAAAGGCTCAACAGGAACGTTTTAAGTGCGTTGTACTTGCCGTCAGCTGGAGGAGCCTCTAACAGCGCCATAGCCCTGGCCGTCGTCGAGGCATCTAAGGCCGCTACCACGTGGAAATACTTTGTAACGTCCTGTGTTATTCCTCTCAGCTGGAACTGTGCCTCGATGTGCTGAAACCACGGCCGTGGATTGTGCTGCCAAAAGTCCGGTAACTTGATGGTGGCTGCGTAGATAGCGCCGACATTAGCCGCGCCGCTAGCAACGGCCGGCGCCGCGGCCGCAGCGTTTTCACCACCGTCGTTGTGTGACATAATTCAGCCGTGTTCAACTCGCGTCGGGGGTCACCAATGTGGAGTGCAGTAAGTGAGGAGACAAGAGACGGAGATGCGTCGAGTCAACTTTACTATCCACTTCAATCTTTTTAACACACAGTACAGCGAGTGATATCCAAAACCAAAACACGACGTCAAAAACCGGAACTCGTCATTCTCTAACCCCCCTTCCCTTAAAGGTACAGTCCCTTGGTGAATGTCTCTTTCAGACTTCCTTGTGGGTCACTACAATAGCTTAATTATCCACAATTCAGGATACAGTATTTAAAAAAAAATGTATATCATGTAATCATGCACAAACTGAATTTGACTTGACTTTAAGCACATTATTGAGACCATCTCTGAGGAAAGCTAGGTGACATTTTGATACAGCAAGAGAGAAGACATTTATTTGGCAAAAAAGGAGAATGTGTGTTGCTATCTCTACAGGAACTTATGTGCATTTTTAGCACACAAAGATTAAAATTAACTTGCATTTATAAAACTGTCAACTTCAGTGTAGCTCTTACAAAATGTTTATCTTTTAAAAGAAAAAGAGAGGAACTCTTAAAGCACTATCTTTTAAATAAGTCAAAATACGTTACAAATAATTGCCTATAATGAGGCTATAACAATAGCAAAGGCCATAATCATAAAGTGAAACATAAGTTCAACCTCAACACAAAAACAGTATCAACAATGCTTCTATTCCCTGAGAGTGAGGATAAATTTTTTTCACTTGAAATTAAAGTGCAGTATTTGGAAACACGACTGGAGTTCTTATCTAAACTTACTGTCACTGTATATATTTAAATATCATAGGTAACATGAAATCCAAAATGTTCCCACACACCGGACTTATACGACGCTGGTGCATCCTCCAACTCCTGTTAGCCTTCCTTATCTCTCCCACTAGCCATTTCTATACGTGACGTGACCTGCAGCGCTGCACAGACCAATCGGTTTATGACATCAAAGTACTGCGACTGCGAGAGTGATTGAAAAGCATACGGAGCCGTTGCTCTCGCGGTACTTTTATGTTATTCGTCGATCGGTCTGTGCAGCGCCGGTTCAAGTCGAACAAGCCTCATATGTATGTCCACAAATCTCTTATTTCGCGCGAAAAGTAAACGCACTGTCTGAGGTAACGGGCACGAGGTTACATTGCGCATGCGTCGAACGAACCGTGCGACGCACACACGTACCGAACCGAGACAAGCGAACCGAACGGTTCGGATGTTTTTTCATGTACCGTGCCACCCCTAGTATACACCAAAGGCACCCCTTACCATTGTATAGCAATGCTTTTTCTCAGTAACCCCATTTTTTTTCAACAAGAAACATTTGCCATATTCATTGACACAAAAGGCATCATGAAACATCATCTCACAACATCCTGATCACTTGCTGGCTAAAATGCATCCACACTTGTAATTCTATATGTTTATGACTGAAGAAAGCTGTATTATATATTGATTATGTATTTAATTTAACACATTTAGTCAGCTGTTCCTGTATATGAAAAAGTAGAAGTGATGATGGGGTATAATTTTAATTTGAGCTCAGCAACATCAATTAGTTTACAGTGCTTAATTTTCTGAAGAAATTCGCCTCTGCTTGTGTTCTGTGTTTGACTAGCTGACTAAAGCATAAAGTTCATCAATATACACTCACCGGCCACTTTATTAGGTACACCTGTCCAACTGCTCGTTAACACTTAATTTCTAAGCAGCCAATCACATGGCGGCAACTCAGTGCATTTAGGCATGTAGACATGGTCAAGACAATCTCCTGCAGTTCAAACCGAGCATCAGTATGGGGAAGAAAGGTGATTTGAGTGACTTTGAACGTGGCATGATTGTTGGTGCCAGAAGGGCTGGTCTGAGTATTTCAGAAACTGCTAATCTACTGGGATTTTCACGCACAACCATCTCTAGGGTTTACAGAGAATGGTCCGAAAAAGAAAAAACATCCAGTGAGCGGCAGTTCTGTGGGCGGAAATGCCTTGTTGATGCCAGAGGTCAGAGGAGAATAGAATTCTATTCGAGCTGATAGAAGGGCAACAGTGACTCAAATAACCACCCGTTACAACCAAGGTGGGCAGAAGAGCATCTCTGAACGCACAGGTACGTCGAACTTTGAGGCAGATGGGCTACAGCAGCAGAAGACCACACCGGGTGCCACTCCTTTCAGCTAAGAACAGGAAACTGAGGCTACAATTTGCACAAGCTCATCGAAATTGGACAATAGAAGATTGGAAAAACGTTGCCTGGTCTGATGAGTCTCGATTTCTGCTGCGACATTCGGATGGTAGGGTCAGAATTTGGCGTCTACAACATGAAAGCATGGATCCATCCTGCCTTGTATCAACGGTTCAGGCTGGTGGTGGTGGTGTCATGGTGTGGGGAATATTTTCTTGGCACTCTTTGGGCCCCTTGGTACCAATTGAGCATCGTTGCAACGCCACAGCCTACCTGAGTATTGTTGCTGACCATGTCCATCCCTTTATGACCACAATGTACCCAACTTCTGATGGCTACTTTCAGCAGGATAATGCGCCATGTCATAAAGCTGGAATCATCTCAGACTGGTTTCTTGAACATGACAATGAGTTCGCTGTACTCAAATGGCCTCCACAGTCACCAGATCTCAATCCAATAGAGCATCTTTGGGATGTGGTGGAACGGGAGATTCGCATCATGGATGTGCAGCCGACAAATCTGCGGCAACTGTGTGATGCCATCATGTCAATATGGACCAAACTCCCTGAGGAATGCTTCCAGCACCTTGTTGAATCTATGCCACGAAGAATTGAGGCAGTTCTGAAGGCAAAAGGGGGTCCAACCCGTTACTAGCATGGGGTACCTAATAAAGTGGCCGGTGAGTGTAGATTTCCATCAAATATATTTCCGGTGGTCACTGTGTTCCATGCTCAAAGTACAACAAGTAAAGAACATACCAGAGTCAAAACTTACAGTAACTGAAAGTTATACCGCAAAAAAACATTTTTAGATATAGAAGCAGCTGAATATCTGAAATGAATATATCATTTAGTCCCCTTTCGAGATGGAACTCAACACTCAACTCCTCATGAGCCGGTGTCCGAAGCACATGTGCTACGCAGCTATTTCAATTGGCTGCCGCAGTCAGGTGACGTCACATGCTCGCCGACAGACTATAAAAGGGTGCCTGGAGAAGACGTCATCAGCTTCTCTGTCAAATCAGCTTCTGTGTTTTATCCCATTCTGTGTCAGAAGTAAAAGCAAAAAGAAAAGAAAATGACAGGCAGATTTAGGAGATTTAGGAAATTAGGAGAAAGAGGTTTATCACTCAAATGACACATATGATTTGTGTGTCATTTGTCTTGGAGCGGAGCATGCTCAGTCAGCATTCGAGGGAGCTGGCTCTCTGCACTATGACAGCTTCACAGCGAGGAAGCTCTGCTCCCGCCTGGCTCTCTTTTAGGGGGATGGAAGACAGGCGTCTGCACCCTGCGCCTCAGACCCCACTGCTGCTGAGGCCTTACCCCTTATCAAGCCTCGCTTGCCAGCTCAGATGCTCTCAAGCCAGACCATGAATCCTGCTCGTCTGCCTCTTCTGGTCCAGCAGAGAGCATGCTTTTGACCCGCTCTAGTTCTGAGGAACTAGATGTGATGGGAGTTGAGCCGGATGTGTCCGTGAGAGCGCCTCCTTCCCAGCACCCGCATATAAGGAGTTGATGTCATGACCTATGCCACCGGCAGACTTAATTTAAACTGGTTGGTGGAGAAGCAAGAACCTGCTCCAGGCAGGCTGGATGAACGTATCCTGGTGGGTCATTGGCGTTCACCTCCTGATAGCCTTCTTTTTCTCCATGATCTCCATGTTGAGGGGTTGAGATCATGGGGGAAACATTTTTCTGCTCATGTTTTTCTACCAGCATCATCAAACTACGCTAATGTAAAGGGGTTGGAAAAACACAGGTATATGAGGATGCCCCAGATGGGGAAATCACTAGCAGTTTACCTCTCGTCCGTTGGGGCATCCTCCTGGAAGGCTCCTGCTTTGCCCTCTACACCCGGCCAGTTCACACCAAAGCTTGTGGGCAAGGCATTCGCTTCCGCAGGCCATGCCAATGGTGCCCTGAACACCACGGAAGTGCTGCAGGCTTAACAAGACGATTTACTGAAGGATTCTGACCACAGCAGGGGGTAACTTCATATGCAGTCCTGGAGCTCTACCGTACCACCGCCCTTGTCTTCTGTGCCACTAAGCAAGCGGCCTTCACCATTGGCCGCTCTCTTGCTGCCATGGTTGCCATGGAGAGGTACCTTTGGCTTCACCTGTCGGGGCTCAAGCAACAGCAGGAGCTGAGCCACTGAGATATCCTTTTTCAGCTTCCCTGTGAATACGGAGATGAAAGCGATATGCTCCTTCTGTATTCACATAAGAATGATAGGCTGGCATAGACGAAGATGATGGGCACTACTGCTTCTAGCGTCCCAATTCTTCATTTGTCACCTTCTCTGGTAGTATGAAGTGTTACGAAATCAAATTCATATGGATGCTTGGGAAGTATAGCATCATTAGCACACTTCCTTTATGGGGGGAAGGGGCAGACTTCAGACTAGGAAAAATGGGCAGAAATGGTACGGAGGTTGCATTAATGTGCTGCTCCAGGCAGTCACATGTGAATGGGTAGTACAGAAGAGGAAATTGGGCTCTCTGGCCTCTCTGCCAAAGCTTGGCAGAAATAAAGGTAACGTCTCCTTGATTGAAGGGTTACAGATGGCAAGTCTTTGAGTAATAGAGCAATTAGAAGAAGGAATAGGTGCCTTTCGCCATGGGCACCCCTCTTTCTCTGAAGATTTCTATGGATGGTGTAGGTTGGTTGTCGGTGGGTCAACAACCCCATCCATTGATCGATGGTAATAGAGACCAGAAGGATGTGGAAGCAGCTTCGGTGCTCCATTCTCAGAACTCTCTTACCAGATTTCCCAAAAGCACTTTGCGGGTCTTTCCTTAGGTAGAGCGACGGTTGAGGGAGCATAGCTCTCTCCTGAGGCCTCTCCTAGTACTTTTGATGGGATACTGAAATTCTTTACACTCCCGTTGGTGAGATTGTCCCTTAGAGCTGACGGCTATTACTTCAGATGGTTGGGAGAGGAGGCTGCAGTCTGTCCTCTCCTTTTTTTCACACATGCTTCACACACCAGCTCACGGGAGCGTTCCCATAGTGTCAACTGATGACGCAGTGTTTTGTTCTCCTAATCAAGGAACCATAGTTACAGCCATTACCTTAGATGTTTTCCTCAAAAATAACACCACAGGACATTAACCAAGCACTAACAATGTTTTGACGGAGAAAACTCTAATAATAATCCTATCATAGTCAATACTATCAGAAAATGACCCGCTTGAGCTACTCGAGTTGAAGCTAAACAGTGAATAACAGTAAGTTCATTTAACTCATCCAAATGCATCCTATAGCCTACATATGAGATTAATTAATTTACACAGATACACAACACAACATTTAATCAGATACACAACATCAACGCAGCAACTCGCTTATGCAGAAAATGAAGTAAATGCACAAGTACATTTGAAGATACCAGACACATTGTAAATGCACTAGACACTAAAGCTCGACAATGAATAAAGAATTTAAAAATATTGTTTTAAAACCTTGATTGTAGGTATTGTAACAATTAGTGCAATCTTAGTCATGCAAAAATGTACCTTTTTTTTAAAAAAAACGTCCAACATTAAGGTCCTAAGGCAAGGTAAACCTAACCTGGTTTGAGCACATCATACAAATACTTACCAACTTGATTGTTCAAATTTGCAACCTAATGGTAATTTTTTTATTGTCATGATACACTGTTGCAGTAGTATACTTGTTATAATGTTATTTTACGAGATTGTACTGTATAACTGTATAAAATGAGTTACATAAATAGTTGCCCAACTTGCCCAGCTCAAGTAGGGAATGACAACACTGCAACAAAATGTTCATGCAATTCACAACAATGTGGCCTCCCTTTATGACGACAGTTGGATTTGTCAAGTTTGGTTGTCATAAAAGTTTAGGATTTAATAGTGAGTTTTCAAAGTTTGAGCAGCTGTGTTTATTGAAGAGGGTGATTCATTTTGGAGGTATAACTGGGATTTGTAATCACTTCCCTTTTGTGTGATTCTGAGGCTAAAAAACAACACATCACGTTAATCACACACCCTAATTAAAAAACAGCAGGCTTCTCGCTCGGTCTATCTCTCTCTCTTGCGCTACGTCTGTATTTCTTTCTCTCTTTATGCTGTCTCTCTCTTTCTTGAGTGTGATGGATTTCTAGGAAGCACCCAGTTGTGAGCCGCTCTAATTTAGAGTCTATCAATACATCTTATCAGTGGGGGCTCGTTCTCCCTTGTTTCTCCACCTTATTCCTCCTCCTTGTCTTCCATCTTCCACCGTAGGCACAAACGCAGACTCGACATCTTATGAAACGTGGCTCTCTTTGACTCTGGCTTACCTGATAATGAAAACTTGTCAATGTGAACTTTCCATCAAGAGTCCAGTGGCGAGACCAGAAATCTACCAGAAGTTAGTGGAGCTCTCGCTGGCTTCTCTCAAATTTCATCATCCCTTAAGACTATAGGATTTGCACATTTACACAGCAGAACTCTGGTTCCCTGCATGCAGTGTGGCATTAATAAATCATGCGAATTACTAGGTTTTTTGCAGTGGTGTTGTGCTTGTTGCTGCTGAGTTATCTGGTGTTGGCCTGTTTCACACTTATTGCATCTGTGACGCGGATTTGCAGCACATATTAACAGGTTACAGCGTTCACTGTATCTGAGAGTAGAGTTTAGGCACTAGGCTAAGTCCACATCACGTCTCACATTTCATTTCAAGATCTTCACTGACACTTTTTCCTTGTTTAAACATATCCTTTGTCATATTTTACCCTGAAACAATAAAATATAAGGAATGTAAAAAGAAGTAAACTTTTTTTTAATATACCTTCATTTTTACAAGACAGTTTTAATAGCCTTCATATAACAAAAAGAAAACTCTGAAATCGGATAGTTTTAATAAAAGTCAACCCCTGAGAAAAAGTCTCCAAAGATCTCTGTGATGGACCATAAACACTTAGCCTGGTTAAAACCAGACCCTTCTCAGTTGAAACTGAGTTAGAGTCTGGCAAAGCTCCATAGACAAATCATTTCCAAAGGGGCGTCACTAACGGACGTCCCTCAAATGCCTCTTGGCGCAATTGGATAGACCTAAAACCAATCAGAGCGATGAAGGAGATGACATATGCAGAGGGCTCTCGCTAAGACAGTCTATGGCTAAGACCCACCCATTCGTTTAGTATTGACCAACGGGGCTCGTTGTTGTGGGAAGGAGGAGGCGGAAACCGGCGAACATTCACACATTTTATGACAAAATAAAACAAATACAAAGTCCCTCACGGTCGACTGCCGCCACACATAATAAAGCAAAACATCAAATAAAATTCAGGCCTGTCCTCTCTCGATCTTCACCGTCGTCGCTCCTCCGTGAGAGATCGAGACCGGCCTCACTCACGCCGTTCTCTCACGTCCCTCGGCCTCGATCGTCCTGCTCGCCACACTGGTATATCAGACTTTTGCCGAATCCAGTCGGTAAGACAGCGATAACATATGTTTTAGACATGAAGGCTTTGAGTGTTGTTCTTTGCTCGGGTTACAACGAAAAGGAAATTTTTAAATCGCTTAAAACAGACGCGATAGCTGATTCGAACGTTCGACGGCGGCATCCATCTTTGTAATGTAGGCTACGAAATCCCAGCGCTGTCGTCATCGTGTAAAGCCCGCACCAATGTTTCTGATTGGTGCCGCGATTTCGGCGGATTGGAAATGGGCTTGAATGAGCTCTTTGCCAGACTAACTTTCAGTGCAAATCTACATTTGCCGGAAGTTGTCTGGGTTTTCCCAGGCTAATAAACACTATCAGTGTGAAAGATCACATCCCACACAGTATGTGTGAAACTGGACTTGAGGAGAATAAGGACAGAGTATGTACGTCATGCAATTTTCATTTGAGTATTGTGTTTACAGTATAAAAGTATAATTTATATTGGTTAAAAGTTTATTAAAAAAAAAGTATAATTTATATTGCTTCCTCAGCTTGTTAAATTATAGAGCTAGGCAAATGTTTTAAGAAGCAGAATACACCACTAATGATCCATCTCATGGCTCACCTGTTATTGTTCACCATAAAAGTATGACAAAACCATGAATTATAGACCAGTTACCTGCACCACACATGGCTACAATAGATAGATACACCACTGATAGCAAAGAACACAGAAAGGTGGCAATATCTGAAATCCTTGCCCTTGTGGGGACATTTTTGGTCATGTGTGTGTGCGTGCGTGCGTGTGTGCGTGTGTGCGTGCGTGCGTGTGTGTGTGTGTGTGTGTGTGTGGTATTTTCTGTAACTCTAAGCTCCTGCTTAATTCAATCGAGGGCCAATTATTGACTGTCCTGCCTCTCTGAAATCCTCTCAATTCATTTAAAGTATAAAGAGTCTGCTAGTCAAGACCTTCTAACCCTGCTTTCTTCAGTCTGGTGATTCACCAATTACTTAAGTCAAATCTTGCCAACTCTTTGATACTCTGCATTATATACATTAATGCAGTACTCTTTAATACACTAAATGTACAAAACTATGCGGACACCTGAACATTTGCTCGTTGAGCATTTCATTTTCAAAACCAGTGAGTAAATTAAAATTGGTGTAATGTCCAAACATGTTTTGATTTCATCTGTCCTTTTTGTTGCACTGATTGGGTAAATCCTTTACACAAACCACTCTAATTTATTTGTCACAAAAAGATGAAGACTGGCTTTGTTTCAGGCTAAGAGTCCTCTAGAGTCCTTTTCCACAGCACTTTTTTCCTGAGCTAGACAAATGCAACACCACTTCCATTTATAGCGGTATTCCCATGATAACTACATGAACACTACAGTCTAGAGTACAAAACAAGCAACAGTCTAAATCACACTGACATTAAACACTGCCATTTTGCTTTCTACCCTCAATGCCGTTTACCTTTAAATGACCAAACATAAAAGTAAAGCCAGAAAAAAAGAAAAAAAAAGAATAAGCAAACAACAATCTGCATCTCATTGGCTTGACTGAGATTGTAAATTAAAGGAATAGTTCACAAAAAAAATGAAAATCCTGCCATTGTTTACTCATACGGTGAATTAATTTTGGGGTCGCCTGGTTGGAATGGAGTCATTCCAAACCTAGAATGTGCGGAACACAAAAGAAGATATTTTGAAGAATGTTTCAACTGTTTCAACTGCTGACTTTCATTGTATGGACAAAAAAAAAAAAAAAAAGGAACAAACAAAGTCCTACAGGTTTGGAAAACATTGTGATAGAATTTTCATGTTTGGGTGAACTATTCCTTTTAAGACAAGCTCCAATCCTTACACCAGCGTGATAAAAACAGGAAAATGTTGGACTTACTTTGTGTATTCTTCATTGTCTCTGTCGCACCTTGCATCCTTATGTTTCTCCCAGTCTTTCCCATGTTTGCATGTAGTCAATAAAATGATATCATCCCCATTATGTATATGATACAGAGCATTTCTGGTTTCAGAACCAATGCCAGTTAGATACCTCTTCCCTTTGAAGACCAGCAAGTATTTCCGTAAAGGAGGGACATTGTTAAGATTCAGATAACCTTTTTCCCCTCCTTTCTGAGGATGGTCTTTTGAAAACAGAGGGATGGACACATCAAAGTGTGGTCTAAAGTTGTCCATGTCGGTGCTGGCCTTGGCCAACATGGCTTGGCCGATATCGAATCCTAGTTCCTCCGTATAATCAGGCCATGTTCCAGAGTACAAGTTAAAAATCAGATGGTTCCTCCCTTCGTACCACAGGGGGAGGCTTTGAATTCGGGCTCGGACATTATGCACATACTGAGCGGACAGCTGGTCCCTGTCTAGAGTGTCTATACTCAGTACAAAAAGACAGGCCTGGTTGGGGTCCGTCGTGTAGAACCGCGATTCCTCGATGGCTGCCAGAATCTTCAGGTAGCTTTCCGAGGGTGATTCACCTTTCTGAGGGGGGTACACGTAGATTTTAAAGCCCCGTTCGCAGCGCTGGAAATCGAAACAGGTGTCCATACGACATCGTCGGCTCTTGTAGATGTTCTTCTGGATTTCTCGCCTCTCGCGAGGAGACGTGTGTTGATGAAGAAGCAGCGGCCCGTCCTCTTCCTGCTCTGCCTCACCCAGGTACGTCTGCAGCGGAGGATCAACCCATTCTGGCCAGCGAGGCGGGCGAGGTGGGATCTGTGAGACTCCATAAAGCTCTGAGTGGTTCTGGAACTCACCGATCTGTAGGCCACACAGGTAGGCCAGTAGCAGGCTACAGGCCCCCACAGATAACAGCAGGTATCGCTTCTTCGCCTGCATGTGGACAGCGAGAGGCAGGGCAGGAAAAGAAGGAAGCACAGAGGGTCGACTGTAAACCCACAGGACCAGCTCTCATACCAGTATGAGCATCCTGATATTGCACGGACCACTGTAAGCACAGGGATACAGAGGCGATCGTGTTAGCTTTACACACCAGAATGAAAATCCGGAATCTATACACCTGAATACAAGCTTCATTAGTAAAAATATAAGGTGAGTGCAAACTGAGAATCAGGGATTAAAAGTAAAAGTTAAAAAAAAAAAAGCTTGAGGATTTTAAAATGCTGACCGCAAAGAAATAATATTTCTAAATATTTCTCTCTCTATTTCTATATCAAATTAGGTCTTTTGCAAAAGGTTTAGCCTACTTGATTCTAAAAGATACTTTATTGTAAACTACTGGATAACAGACTTTTAGACCCTATTGTCCATGTTAAATAATTATTATTTTTTAAGATGTATTTATCATTATGGTAACCAGTATCGAATTATTCAGTGACTTAAAGGGAGGTCTACATTTTCAAAGTACATCTTGAGAGGTTCATATTGTGCCATGCATTTGTGATGTGTAAATCTAAAGTATTAAATAATGCCAGTAGGCTATTTTTGTCAACATTGCTGCATTTTAAAGGCGAAAGTCTTGGGAACTAAGCGCATGCAATTCGTAACTGAAAATGTGAATAAAATGTACATATGCACATACAAATATACTAGTTACATAGCTACTAACACTGAAGAAATAAGTTTTTTTTTTTGGCAGAAATTGATTTATTAAAATTGTATATCAATATTTCGTATTACAAATTGTATAGTTTATTATTTATTTATGAAACCATATACCCTTGGTAATGGTTTTACCTGTGATCTTACAGTTAAATAGAACTAAAGTAAAACGCATAAGGGCAATTAAAGGATGATTTAACAAAGCAGCAAACCGTTTTTTTTTTCTCTTTAAATATGTTTTATGAATAGTGCTATGGGATTTTAACTGAAGAAAATGTCTGTTTAATGAGAGCCTGATGAAAGATAGATATCAGTGCCTTAAATAAATTAGGTGTTAACTCTTTACAAATTTCGTTTAAAGGGGTAGTTCCCCCCACAATGTCATAATGTACTCACCCTGTGTCATTCCAAACCTGAATGACTTTTTGTGGAACATAAAAGAAAATCATGTGAGTATCTTTTTTTCTTCTTCCATACAATAGAAGTCAATGGTTGCCTTGCCAAAATGGTTCAAAACATCATCTTTTGTGTTTTACAAAAGAGCGAAAGTCATAAAGGTTTGGAACACAATGAGGGTGAGTAAATGATTATTGAATGATTATTAATGATTAAATGATATTAATGAATTTAATAGCAGTACCCTACATTTACCTCACCACATCCTAGCTCAGAATCAGTGCTTTACTGTCAAGTTAATTTCTATGTGACAAAAATGCAATATTAAGTTGTTTAATGTATTTGCAGTGAATTCAGTTCAATCTCTATCATCATTTGTCGCAGTCCTATTTTATTTATTCATTTATTTACTCCAATTTAAGGCCCTAACCCCAGCAAAAAATTTCACTGGGGACCTTGTGGGCCGTATAGGCTGGATATGTCCAGGGAAAATTTTATCCCCAGCCCAGCCCTGCAAAAACATGGTAAAATTAAATAAACTGACTACATAAAATAATTATGTTAAAAATATCATACAAAGAAAAAATAAATCTCTATTTATTCAGTGAGGCTTTTCCACTTCACCTAACTTGAAAACTCCACAAATAATATTTAAAAACATTTTTTTTTAAAACTACAGTAAAATAAAATTAGCTGCTTATGAATTGATTTATATATCAATACTTTTTAACTTAAACATTTGCTAAACAACCTGAAACTGCGTCCATATAGACAAAGATTTACCTCAGTCATCTGTTGAAGCGTCAATCATCTACTGACGAGTAGAAGACCTTCAATGATCCTCAACTTTATCTAATAAACCAATCAAGTCAGCGCATTATTATGAGTTGTGCAAGAGTATTTGCCAGCCATTTCTGTACTCATAAAGCAAAGATTGTAACGATTCTCGGTCTTTATAATATTGCTATTACAAGTGAAATTGACAGAAAAACACACGCTGTCCGAATCCATTACCCTGATAAATCAACGTGTTGATCGTTGTCCATTTATATCTTTACATGCTTGATAAATATCTTCACATTTGTCGTGGCGATCACTGTGCAACTTCAGAAAATCCACTGAGTCTTCTTTATATCACATTCCATCCACAAGTCTCGATACATCATGAACTCAGCCTTCAGATTAGCGTATCTCCAGCATCAAGAAAGAGATATGAACGTGGGGATTATCAACCCCATGCAGATTTTAGAGCAAAATCCATTGCAGAGTTCCTGAGACATCCTGAACGCTCAAGTTGCATTTACAACTCGCCAAAACCAACGCGAAACTTCTCATCACGCCACTCGTGGTCTCACAGCATCCTAGAGACTCTGATAGCATCGGACAATACCACAGGTTTCAATCGCAGTAAAGTCCCTTCCAGCGGTTTGGTTTAATTTGAAGTTAGCTGTCAGTCACAGCTTGATCCGGAGTCAATCCAGTGGGACCACGTGCATAGACTCTAAGACGAACCCTAAATTCGCTCCCATGGCATGTCTCTGTTAATTAATCTTTATCGATACCTCAACAAATGCAAGCCCTGTGAATTATCAGGTTCCCGCCTTTTCCCCAACGGACGGCACTTGGCGTTAAAAGTTAACACTGTTGCCAGTTAAACGTCACTTCACTCCAGCGTATCTTTACCAGGACGAGCCCGCGGGAACACGCACACCTTCTGTCGCGCGCCTGCCTCTATAAGCAAGTCTTCTCCTTCAGAATCAGCAGGCGTGGAGCGAGAGCTTCTGAAGAGAGTTAGCGAATCCGCTCAGCATCTCTGTGAGCTCGAACCTCCCACCATTGAGCCAGTCCTCACTGATATTCGAAGAGAAAAGCTCTGTGAGAGAAGGGACGGTCATCTCACTGACAGATGCGTAGACACGAGGAGAGCATGGCACGCGCGCGACGGAAGAAACCGTGAGACTGTCTGCAAACATCTTCATGGAAAAGCTATACGGACCCTCTTCTGATGCACACTGCACCGCGGCTATCGTGGCTACAAATGTGTGCGGTTTCCATAATGAAAATGTGTTCTAAGTCTTTTTTTTCCTTTTTTTTTTACATTTTAAACGTTATTTTTGACACAATAAACTGTCGATAAACTGAAGGCTATTTGCACACCTAAAAATAAAGGCTCTCTATGGTTTCAAGATGAAGAACCTTCCCATCCATGGAACATTTTCAATGGACAAGGTTCTTTATAAAGGTTCTTTAGATTCTTCACACTGGGGGGGGGGGGGTGGTTAATAAATGTTTAAGAACTGTTCACTTAAAGGTTCTTTTGGGAACATAAAAAGCTTCTAATGGCTTCACTGCAATAAAAATAAAGGTTCCCTTTTGGGACCTTTAGTTTTAAGAGTGTACAAAGTAACAAGGTTGCCGGTTTTACAGTTAATTTAGCCATCACTGGCTGTAGGTTCAAGGTCATTACACAACAAGTTGTTAAATTTAAAGGGAATATAATATACAGTTTTCAGTAAGATTCGGTTTACTGTTCAGAAACAAGAGTTTACTTTAAAATCATCCTCTGATAAATATAACAAGATAATGTGTTGAAACCAATAAATTGTCTTTGTCAAAAGATTTCACATCCTGAAAGTAGGATTATGATCTTGTTATGACAGAGTTTTTATTAAGTAAATTGTGTAAAATTTTATTAAAGAAGAGTTAAATAATAGTAAAATAACTGATGCATATTCTTTGGGGCACAAAGTCTTTTACGCTATATAGCTAAAAGGTTCTTGCAAAGAGATCATAAATCTAGTCTAGATTATAGATTAGTCTATATAAGGCAGTCTACATGACCTTCATTTATAGTTCAGAATTGCAGCCATTAGCTGATTCATTTGAGTCAACGAAAACCTATTCACAACATATTCACAACAGATGTCAAAACCATCGTCTCTAAAACAAGTCAAATAAAACTTTTTCAGCAGTTAGGATATAATAAGAAACTTATGATCAAACAATGGAAAGGTGTGTGTGATAGAGAGAGAGGTGCGATGTACAGTGCAATTTGAGAGACATTGTGGGACCATGTTCGTTCACTCTGAGACTCTCTTCATCAGGAGTATTGCGAGATAAATGCTTCCATCTAGTGGTGGATGTTGACAGATAAAAGAGCCTGCATGGTTTAACTCCTGACAAACATTGCATTCTAACAGAGTACACAAAACGTTTGTACAATGGATGAACACACACACACAATCCCTTAGGGAAGATCATTGAAAGGTATATTCTTCCTTTTCAGATGTTTAACATTGACATTCACCAAATTCTGCAATAATGGCCCTGTTTCGCAGTCTGTTTGAGTAGATTCAATGTTTTGTTCACCGCATGCCCAGAATGTGAGAAAAAAACAGCAATGGACAGAGCCAGAATAGAGGGCACAAGGGCAAAGGTCAGCAGGCCTGCTAATGTTAACAGTAACACCACTGACCCGAATTACCAGACAAGATACAGCCAAGCACTGGAGAAATACCAAAGTGATAAGGAGAGAGAGAAAGATAGAGAGAGACAGAGAGAGAGAGAGAGAGAGAGAGAGAGAGAGAGAGAGGGAGAGAGAGAGAGAGAGAGGGAGAGAGAGAGGTGGGAGTAAAAATGAAGTTAAAGAATGAAAGAAAGATGGAAGAAGAGAGAGAAACAGGTAGAAATGAAGAGAAAAAGGTAAAGGAGAGGATGTGGACAAATGAAAAGCAGAAAGGAAAAGAGAGATGGACATGAACAAGAGACAGCAGGAAGTAGAGGTGAAGAAAAAGAAATTTGTCATTAAAACGTTACTGTAACATTACTGATTTAGTGGCATTACCTCATTGGTGAAGTCATCGATCAGAATATTGGTTAAAAAGAAATGAGTCATCTGAAGCATTGCGTATTTAAGTGTGCTCGTGGCTGTTATTCCAGCTCAACCCTAAATCACGTCAGGAGATAACATGTTAGTTCATTGCATTTATATTTCCCTCTATTATATGTTTGAACTCTCAATATCTAATGGTCCTGATACAGCCCAATTGTGTTTTGAGAAATATCTTCTAAATTTGGAAACATGTGATTATAACACTTTTTTTTAAAAAAATTTGTAACATAACTTTGGTTATAACATATAAAATTATGGCATTTTCGTCATGCTGGAATGTAGTATTTAAAACAAGTGTTATCACAATATAGATTTATCAGATATTAAGCAGTCTATTAATACTGTAATGAGAGTTAGTTAATGTGTTTTTGCAAAGTTACTTATAGTCAACAGAATGTTCAAAAGAGACCATCATTATTTTTTTTTACCTGGTTTTCAGGGAATGTATCTTGACTGCAAATGTATTTTTTTTCTACTTTTTAAACAAAGAAGTTACATCAACCAGTAAGATAAAATACACTTAAATTCATGATACAATCTATTTTAAAAAAAAGTCTTAAGGGGATGATACACAGGGCAACTTTTTGAGCAATGTTGCCGACAACGGGCAACCAGATGAGACACAGGGCCCACGACTGATCTAAATAATCCAGATAGAAATGTATTGCCCATTTTCAATGGGAAAGTGCAGAAGCAACAATCGCTCGGCAATATTGCCCAGCAACATTGCTCAAAAAGTTGCCCTGTGTATCATCACCTTTAACATCTTATGCATTTGCTCCTCAAATAAATTGATATTGTTCAAAACATTTTCAGATATCTTCACATATTGCATTTCATTTTGCATTATTTTATCATTTAAAACAACATTTTCCATTACAAATGATAGTTTAAACTGAAAATGGACACAAATTTGATATAGTCTTGTTCGGTCTTGGTTATTTTGGTCTATCCCTGTTTTTGCTTTAAAACCTGACTCCGTTTGTAAAACCTAACGATTGTGTTATCCAGCGTATTTGAAAGATCCAAATAATATCTTCTGCTTCAATGGAAAAAGATCAAGTGGACTTCCAATGCACTGACTAGCAATGCTGCCATTATATTATCCTTACATTACAATCACTGATCTCTGTGAAAGTGGTATACAAATAAATGAGAACTGAATTGACAGTAAGAACATATGACCATCCGTATATAAAGGAATTTGGGTTGAGCAGGAGTACAGAATTTGCTTTAAAGGCTATTGCTAATTTATTATATTGCTAGTTTTCATGTGTAAATGTCAATGACTTTGTGTGTGTATGTGTATCTGCATGGATGTTTGTAATTGAGAGCTGTAAACTGAATAAGCAGTTTAAAATGGTATGTGTGTTGAAGTGTAAATCTAATTTTATCCTCATTCCTTTCTGCTTTTGCTTCATTAGCCCCAACACTAGCTCTGGCGTATGCTAGCTAAACTAAAAATCACAATAGAGTCACATTGTGGTAATCGTAAACTCCCACTGTACTTAAAGGAATTCCAGTGTTTTCTGTTTACAAAAGTCAGTCTTCAATAAATGAATTTTTAAATGGACTTCAGCAGCTATGAATATACAGGAGAGAGCTGATATAAGTTTATTAAAGCCATTCATTGCTGTTCAACATTTAAAGTCTGTTACTGAACATGTAATTTGATGACTCAAACATTGTAGAAATGCACAATTTCATTAGCTTTAGTTGAATAAGAGCACGACACGAGTAAACATAAACCCATAAAAAGGTTTGTAACAACAGTTTGAGCATATGTGTGTACGGTTGGTCTGGGCTGGATTTCCCGGAACCTTCTTAACGCTACGTCGTTCTTAAGTTATACCGTGTGTACCTATGGTTAATACGTGTTTCCTGTTCCTAAACGTTCTTAGTTAAGTATACCTTCTGTAAGTCATAGGCCTGCGTTCGTAAGGTTGGTCTGGAGTCTGGACCACTCTTAGCTGGACCTTAACACTGGTTAACAGTTCACTCCGCTAGTGGACACCACTGTACAAAAAGCTTCTTTACATCTCAGCCTATACGAATATATTGTATTTATTCTAAAGTAAATACACAGCTCCACCTCAGCGAACAAAAAGGAGAAAGAGAAGAAAGCACGTAAACATTTGAAATGGGCCAATATATGATAGGCCTACACTTTTAAAACACGTAGAGCTATTAAAGTTTGGATTTTTTTTTATTTTATAATATACCATGAGTCCTAATAAATGCAATTTCAATAGGCTGCTTCTGATGTGCTTCTTTTATAAATAACACCGCTTTCTTACATAACGCGGTGAAGCTGGCCCTGCACGAGTGAATGTTTCTCGATCCATCGTTATCAACAGATTCAGCACCACCGCCACGGACAGCTCCCGGTGACGTCTCACGTAAGAAGGTATAGTATCTTCAGCAGCTTCCTAAGGTATAGTTCGGGACACAAGCCTAGAAATGGTATACCTTTTTAGTTAAATTATACCTTCAGAGTCTTCGTAGCTCGATGAGACAAAATTATCGGGAAATCCAGCCCTGGGGCCTGATGTATAAACATTGCGTACGCACAAAATAGGCATAGAAATATGCGTACGCATTTTTCCACTCACATATCGGGATTTATAAAAAATAAACTTGGCGTAAATAAGAGCGCACCGTAAGGATGCTCTTGACCGTGCGTACGCACTCTTTTAGAAGAGTATGTGTTTTGGCGACACCAACTGGCCCAAATAGCAATAACTATTTTAAATGAAAAACTTCTAAATTATCCTATTACATCACCCAATAAATCAAATTGCATCAACCTGAATGATCATTATCAGCATTCTTAACCAGGTGCAAATACTATATAAATAAAGATATTACAAACATAATTTCACTCACCAAGCCTATCACATGAAGCAAACATCCATCCCTTCTTAAATGTCCGCGCCAGCGAGCGCTTTGCCGTTTAGTGAAACTGACGCAGCCTATCTAAAACCATACATCTTCATTATACGTCCTAATCATAAATACAGTGCATGTTCACAATAATAATTTAAATAAATAAAAGAATGATTTAAACTATGTTTTACTTCTGATATAAACATTTAGATTAAATATGCCATTCTCATTAATGTAGTCTCATAAACTACATGAAATCATTACTGAGAAGTTACAACATTTTTATATTCAATAAATAGAAATATTTGTTGTGGATGCAATGCAACACTTTTCCTCTGGCATGCTGTGTTTTAATGTTTTAACTACAGAGATTAATTGCTTATCATGATAATAGCAGATTGTCTGAGAAAATAGTTTTGTGCAAATAATGCAAAGTCTATCTTTTTCCATTAAAAATATAAATCAATTAAAAATACTGTTTGGCCAGTGGAAAAGATTGAGAAAAACTTTCTCTGAAATGTATTTTACACTATTTTAATTATTTATTTATTTATTTATTTATTCAAAAACAAGGCAATTAGGCTATTAAATAATTTTTATTAATGACATCCGTATTTCATATTTTCCTAATGTCTGGTACCGGTCACGTGGATGAATAATAATATGCAAATGATATGCAGATGAGGACATGCATAGTAAAACTAGGCGTTGTAATCTCCATATATGGTTATATCGGGGTGGAGACGCATGGGCGCACAATCTTACACTGACTGGGATTTATAAAGTGAATTCTACGCAGATTCTGGCGTACGCACGGTTTTATAAGTCTGAATATTTTTTTGCGTACGACATTTTTGGCTTTCCGGCGTACGTACACTTTTAGTAAGGATTCTACGCAGAGTTTTATAAATGAGGCCCCTGGGGCCTCAATTATTACCGTTGCGTACGCACAAAACAGGCCCTGAAAGAGGCGTACGCCACTTCCGACGCATAAGTTGTGATTTCTAAAAACAAACTTGACGGGAACATTTGTGCACCTGCACGCAAACGCTGACCCATGCGTACCGTTTTGGAGATGGAGCAGTTTGGCGACACCGATGGTGATCTGGGGCCTCATTTATAAAACTGTGCGTAGGATTCTTACTAAAAGTGTACGTACGCCGAAAAGCCAAAAATGGCGTACGCAAAAAAATATTCAGACTTATAAAACCGTTCGTACGCCAGAACCTGCGCAGAATTCACTTTATAAATCCCAGTCAACGGAAGTTTGTGCGCACAAGCGTCTACACCCCGAAATAACCATATATGGAGCTTATAACGCCTCGTTTTACTATGCATATCCTCATCTGCATATCATTTGCATATGATTATTCATCCACGTGATGACATGTTTAACGGTACAAGACATTAGGAAAATATGAAATATGGATGTGCCGTCACATTACATTAATACAAATCATTTAGTAGCCTATCCTTGACTTGTTTTTAAATAAATAAATCAAATAGTGTAAAATACACTCACCGGCCACTTTATTAGGTACACCTGTCCAACTGCTCCTTAACACTTAATTTCTAAGCAGCCAATCACATGGCGGCAACTCAGTGCATTTAGGCATGTAGACATGGTCAAGACAATCTCCTGCAGTTCAAACCGAGCATCAGTATGGGGAAGAAAGGTGATTTGAGTGACTTTGAACGTGGCATGATTGTTGGTGCCAGAAGGGCTGGTCTGAGTATTTCAGAAACTGCTAATCTACTGGGATTTTCACCCACAACCATCTCTAGGGTTTACAGAGAATGGTCCGAAAAAGAAAAAACATCCAGTGAGCGGCAGTTCTGTGGGCGGAAATGCCTTGTTGATGCCAGAGGTCAGAGGAGAATGGCCAGACTGGTTCGAGCTGATAGAAGGGCAACAGTGACTCAAATAACCACCCGTTACAACCAAGGTGGGCAGAAGAGCATCTCTGAACGCACAGTACGTCGAACTTTGAGGCAGATGGGCTACAGCAGCAGAAGACCACACCGGGTGCCTCTCCTTTCAGCTAAGAACAGGAAACTGAGGCTACAATTTGCACAAGCTCATCGAAATTGGACAATAGAAGATTGGAAAAACGTTGCCTGGTCTGATGAGTCTCGATTTCTGCTGCGACATTCGGATGGTAGGGTCAGAATTTGGCGTCTACAACATGAAAGCATGGATCCATCCTGCCTTGTATCAACGGTTCAGGCTGGTGGTGGTGGTGTCATGGTGTGGGGAATATTTTCTTGGCACTCTTTGGGCCCCTTGGTACCAATTGAGCATCGTTGCAACGCCACAGCCTACCTGAGTATTGTTGCTGACCATGTCCATCCCTTTATGACCACAATGTACCCAACTTCTGATGGCTACTTTCAGCAGGATAATGCGCCATGTCATAAAGCTGGAATCATCTCAGACTGGTTTCTTGAACATGACAATGAGTTCGCTGTACTCAAATGGCCTCCACAGTCACCAGATCTCAATCCAATAGAGCATCTTTGGGATGTGGTGGAACGGGAGATTCGCATCATGGATGTGCAGCCGACAAATCTGCGGCAACTGTGTGATGCCATCATGTCAATATGGACCAAACTCCCTGAGGAATGCTTCCAGCACCTTGTTGAATCTATGCCACGAAGAATTGAGGCAGTTCTGAAGGCAAAAGGGGGTCCAACCCGTTACTAGCATGGGGTACCTAATAAAGTGGCCGGTGAGTGTACATTTCAGAGAAAGTTTTTCTCAATCTTTTTTCACTGGCCAAATAGTATTTTTAATTGATTTTGTATTTTTTAATGGAAACAGATAGACCTTGTTGTGCATTATTTGCACGAAAATATTTTCTCAGACAATTTATTATCATGATAAGCAAATTATCTCTGTAGTTAAAACATTAAAACACAGCATGCTAGTTTAAATGTAGCCTAGCTATAACTCCATTAACGAGAATGGCGTAAAACAAAGTAAAATACAGTTTAAATCATTATTTTATTTATTTAAACTGTTATTGTGAACATGCACTGTATTTATGATTAGGACTGATAATGAAGATTTACGGTTTTACTTCATCATGCCGTTACTAGATAGGCAATTATGCGTCAGTTTCACTAACGGGCCCTTAACGCGCTCACTGGCGCGGACATTTAAGAAGGGATGGATATTTGCTTCAAGTGATAGGCTTGGTGAGTCAAATTATATTTGTATTATCTTTCATATTTATGTATAATTTTCTTTAGATTTTCTGTCTAAAAGTGACCAAAATACATTTAACTCCAGCTCACCATCGGTGTCGCCAAACTGCTCCGTCTCCAAAACGTTCGTACGCATGGGTCATAGTTTGCGTGCAGATGCGCAAATTTTCCCGTCAAGTTTGTTTTTATAAATCACAACTTATGCGTCGGAAGTGGCGTACGCATCTTTCAGGGCCTGTTTTGTGCGTACGCAACGGTTATAAATGAGGCCCCTGGAGTTTTTTAAACGTCTTTTTGGTCAGAAAATCTAAAGAAATGTATACATACAGAAAGATAAGAAAAATATTATTTCAGTCACCAAGCCTATCACTTGAAGCAATTATCCCTTCTTAAATGTTGGACCGCTTAGTAAAACTAACACATATAGCCTAACGTCAGATGAAGCGAAACCGTAAATCTTCATTATGAGTCCTAATCATAAATGCAGTGCTTGTTCACAATAACAGTTTAAATACATAAAATAATGATTTAAATTATGTTTTACTTCTGACATAAACATTTAGATTAAATATGCCATTCTCATTAACAGAGTTAAACACTTAAACTACATGAAATCATTACTGAGAAGTTATAAAAAAAATGTAATTCAATAAATATATTTGTTGTGGATGCAATGCTTAAACACAAGGGGGACTTTAATATATCTACTACAGAAGATAATGGACTAATTTGTACCTAACAAAACTAAATTATAGTATCATACTTACAGTGGAAGTAATATTCCTCTTCTGAAGGAAATCATTCTTTAGGATTGTTCCGATCCACCATAACGGTGAAACCAAGTAAGGAGACCCATAATGCAATAAAGACAAAAAATATTTTTTTTACTAGGCATTTACAGAGACTTAAGGAAGTATACAACAGAAGAAAAATTAGAGCCTATTTATTATTACACAAAGAAAAATGAGCCAGATAGCAGTTCACTCGCTCACTCACACAAAACACTGAAGAACACAAATAAGAAAGCCTACGAATGAGTAAAATACAGGCAGTAAGCAGTCGATGAGGTTGGAGGTCACTGGAAGCGGGCACAGATGTTCCTCTGGGGCCCCGGCTGAGGCCCGGTCGTCGCCGCCGCCGTCTGCTGCTGCTGCTGCTGCTGTAACTGATGTCGCAGCTGCTGGGAATAAGGGTCTTCCATAGACTTTACTGACACAGTGGTTTTAGGTCCTGTCTTCCATTCGATCCCACTGCTGTCCACAACTGAGGCTTCAACAGAGACCATGTGTGTGCCCACGATCGAGAAGTTGAGCAGGAACTGTGTGCTGAAGTAATCATTATGAGGCTCCACTTTCTGCTCAATCTCATTGGTCTTGGAATCAAGAGGAATCTAAAACCAAAGTTGAGAACATGAGAGTACGCCACTGAGAAATGATGGTTCCCACCATCTGAGAACAACTGCATTAGATGATCAACGATGTGACCCCAAAGAAACTTTTGCATCTGGGTTGAACTCACTTTGAAGTCTGATCCTGGTTTTGTCTGTAGCGTAGAGCTGACTTTAAGGCAGACCGCCTGAATCTTCCGGAACAGTCCCGGAGTGGAGCCATGCTGCACAACCCCCTCCACCTTTAAAGTCAGCTGCTGGTTGTTCTGCATTGGGATTGGCTCGTTGGGGGTACGGGGAGATGGAGAGAGGGCAAGCTAAAACAAAAATCATATGAAAGTCTGAATTTTCAAAAGAAAAGTCATGAATTGAGCTCAAAGGGTATATATATATATATATATATATATATATATAGTAAAATAGATGAGTAAAGTACTTGAGGAAATATACTATATGATTATTCTGAGCAACTGACTTGTACTTGAATACTACTAAATTTGAATAATCTAACTAAATTTTCAAGGCTACATACACACACACACACATACATATATATATATATATATATATATATATATATATATATATATATATATATATATATATATATATATATATATATATATATATATATATATATATATATATATATATATATATATATATATATATATATATATGTGTGTGTGTGTGTGTAAAATATTTTATAGATATTATACATAAGGGGTGGACCGACTTCAGACATTCCAAGTCAACATTTATGTGAATAAAGTCGAGTTCGACGTAGACTGCTGACGTCATTAATGACCAAATAAGCCTGGACCTCAGGCTGAGACTCGAGCGCGGGTCGTCTTGTGCTCAGCGATGGCATATGACACCGCTGCCCACAAGATACATAACAGCTTATTTTTATCAGTTCTTTTGTCTTTGGGTTGTTATATTTCTCACAGTATTCTGCTCGTTCTAAATCAGATACTGATAAAGTAGCATAGTAAAGATGCATTTATATAAAGGCATAAGTGAGAGAGAGTGCTTGCGTGTGAATTAATTATACCTGCAGCGTCTCTTTACTAATAGTGAAGATGTGTGTTTTAGATACTAAGAAATATATGCTAGAACTTTACTTATCTGATCATTCATTTAATTATCTAATTCGTTCTATTATTGGGGGAAACAATTATCTTTTTCTATCATTTTGTGAGCAAAGATGGAGTTGGTGATGAAGAAAAACATCACCTTGCATCGAAATATTTCAACCCAAATGGAAATCCTGTGTATATCACACTTGAAATTTGTAGACTTTGCATGAGAGTTATGTAGGAGAAGGAGTCTCAACCAGTCAATTATTAAATTATTTTTAAAAGTGGCATTGTACAGATTACTTACTTTAATGCTGGTGGACTGAAGCTTCTGGAAGAAATATCTCTGGAATGACAGCGGTACCTTCAAGATGGCTATGACGGCATCACACAGGCAGCCAGTGTGCTTGAAACGGATGGTTAAAAAGACAGATTTAAAAAAAAAGAAACAGAAAAATGAAAGAGAGATGATGTCTAGGAAAAGTGAATCCAAATAGATCTGCAGACGTGGAAAGTCGGAAAATGGAAACACTTCAGCATTACCAGATAAGAGACAGGAGGGTGCTTCCTGCTTAAGCTTTCCACTTCCTCCAGGACGTGATTGAACACAGCCAGCATTCTCAGTTCATACTCGCTCTCTGCCAGAACCGATCCATGTGTGCCGAACTCCTGGAAACTGAACCAGATGTCATTACAACGTGCCAATGAAACATTAAAACGGATAAAAATCTCCCAAACATCTTGTCAAAATCCCACAATAAATATTTGAAGCATCTGTTTAAATTTAAGATTCATTTTCCGGATTCATGAGTTCTTACCTGGCCGTTTGTGGATCAATTATTAAAGCCTCAATAACATGAGATACAAGCAAGCAGCTTTGCTGTTGTCTGAGAAAAGCTTTAAGGAAAGTACAGATGTTTTGCAGAGCAGCTTAAGATTCAATTATGAACACCATATTTACACAATATCTTAAAAACGTTATAACATTTAAACTAATCTAATATTCTAATCTAAAAAAATCACTAATGTATTATGTACAAACTTAGTATACTATACAATATGTGATTTCGGAGACAGCATATGTCTTAACAAGTCTGATCAACTAGCAGTTAGTCAAAATTATTTTCCAACTCAAATTAGACCAATTCATGTTTTTATGTAACTTGACCAGTTTTATGTAAGTTGACCAGTCTTAAAAATGTTTCTGCGACACTAGTGGCACCTAGCAGAATTACTAAGGCCTCGTTTACACTGTCAGTGAAATGTGACCCAATTCCGATTTTGTGCTCATATGTGACACAGATCGGATGTGTTCTATGACAGTGTAAACAGGATAAAAACGCATGCATTCGGATATTTCGAGATCGGCTTCAGGCCTCGTTCATATGTGGAAATAAATCAGATATGTGCCAATGCGACTGTCATGTAAACAGGCATGTCGGATTTTCTGAGGCATTAGGCTTCGTCTCCGCGGTTTAATGACGAGAGAAACCCGACACGCGTCTGCGAAACGTCATGATGTCGTACGAGAGGAATATGGACACACGTTGACACAACATATCAAAGGTTGGCTTACTCATCCTAAACTTACGGACTCACTGCTCCTCGTTAAAGCCCGCCACGATCTCATGAAAGTGCGTATCTATAGCACGAATTTTATTTCTCGTGCATATGATATAAATGAATGAGGCATTTATATAGCGCTTTCAATAATCAATTGTAATTTCAATAGTATGCACTTTATGGGGTGTAATACACACTCACTCCACACCCCTAACCCTACCCAAGGGGTTTACAGTGCGTATCATGCACGCAAAAACTATTTTCTCTCTCGTCTCGCACACAATAACTGAAGCGTATGCGCAGGCTGTAATGATGGTCCTTTTCGTCCTCCTCTTCCTCAAAATCATGGTGATGTTTGGTGAACTTCGCATATATCGCAAAGCTAGCATCAAGCATATAACGTAGCCTATTCGTCCATCTGTGCAAGAACCCCCTTTAAGCATGCGCGATGTTTTAGATAGTATGTCAAGTGTACACAAGAATCAGATATGGGTCACAATTGAAAGAACGTGTAAACAGACGGTAAAAAAAAAATCAGACATAGGCAACAAATCAGAATTGGGCATCAAGACCTGCAGTGTAAACGAGGCCTAAATGTCTCAACAGGTCAAATCAGGCTACTTTCAATAAAAGGTCCAAACATTAGGAATATTTTTAGCTGTGTTGCTATATGTCATAAGCAACTGAGTACGCTAACACTCTGTCTGGAAGAGCATCTATAATAAACTCATCCAATGTTTCATCACCGAGCGCATTTTGTACATTTGTCTTTCTGAATGGGTGCATGATGTTGTTGTGTGGTATTGTAGGATTTGAGGCGAACCAAACACAAATGAATCTTCCAGATGATTCATTCAAACATAATTCCACACAAAACTCAACACTCCAGACCCCAAATCAACAATCTAGGACCATAAATAATGTGTGGGCTCCAGCCAGTCTGAGCTAACAAAAGAACCCCCCAGCTAAGTACTTTATGGCCATGCAAGCTTCAAAGAGAGCCTAGCTAAAGGAAGAACGTTTTCAATGTTAGGTAGTTGGTAAAGGGAGGATTGGTTCGGAGATGGCACAGAGAAACGCCAGAGGTTGTTTGATCCCATGACAGAGACTTAAAACAGACCTTCCTTTTCTTAAAAACCTCTGAGCGACCCCAGGGTTGAAATCTCTTAAAACCCACAGAGATTCAGACTGTATCAAAACACATAAGATCATCCCGAAACAATACTTGGCGTACTTCGAACCAAACACCGTTCAATTGCGTAATTCTATATCATGTCCATAACCTATACACATGTGACTATTATGCTTAGATCACACTTAATTTGTGTTATTGTTATAACTATTGATTCTGAATGGTTGATTGAAAGGGTGCCTTGCTTAGTACCATTGTGTGTGTCTCTTCATAATTCAGAAGATGGCTAGATTGATATCTGTGTAAGATGTGTCATTATTATAAGAAATTATGTCTAAACTGTACTCTTTGCACTCTCTGCTAGAGCTGGAACGTGAAGACACCAGGGGTCTAGTCAGATAAGGTGTCATTTATGATGCGGTGAGGAGAAACAGCCTAACTGAACTAAAGACAGAACTCATCCATGAGGCCGGACAAACATTTGAGTTTAAAATCTTAGGACACGAACAAAAGCATTAGAAGACGATGTAGAGAAGCCGTGTAGATGAAGACGCAGATCAAGATCAGAAGAACACAAGTTAAACGATTTCTTTCAAGCCATCTAACTACTATTTCTCTTACTTGGAACCGAGACTCTTAAAAGAAATGAAAAGAAACTAAGTTAAGTTTTGCTGCACAGTTCCAACTTCAAACATCCACGAGACACTTTTAATAACTGTTGATCCATGTTACCGTGCTAATAAATAGTTTTTTCACTATAGTTTGGATATTTCTATTTGCTGCAGAGCTGATGGTTATGGCCCGTTCAAATGAACGCTGGACGAGTCATGTACTCGGCAGTAAACGTGATTCTACGTGAAACGAAAAGTGATTCTTTAAAAAATTCCCTATAAACTAATCAATAATTCCCTTTGAGCTAAATTGACTGGTTTCCCTTACAATTGTAGTAAGTTGCATCACAATGCCCCATTCGCATTGATGTGTTCATGAACTTTTTAATCTTTAAAGGTCTAAATGCAGTGAGTTTTGGCTTGCGCTTCTGGAGCCGAAGCTTAATGTCTTTTCCCATGTACCGTGTCAGCCATGGTCTGGCTCCGCCTGCTACATTAGCCCCGCCCCCAAACTCACACTATAGGCTGAGCTGGTGTCTGGGACGCTCAATGTTTACAGTTTTGGGAGAGGTAAACCCCATGAATGGCATACTAATAGTAATCAATTAACTAGTTTAAGAGAATTATTTTAACATAAAAATGTAAAAATTAAACTTGTAAAACTAATCTGAGCATTTTATGCAACCGGTCTCAGATCGTTCCCCAAGAGAAAAAGGATACAGTTCAACATTACGGAGGGTGGCGTAGTCGGCATCAAAAGAAGACTGATACAGGTCAGCATAGCGGGCCGCCAGACTTCGAAATTCATCCATGGATAATTTCATCTGATCAAATCCAAACAAAAAAGAGCATACCATAAACATGCCATTCTCATAAGCACTTCCTAGACATCATTTTAGGTAAAATACTGAGGGAATCAGAGAAACAAAAAATATGCAGGCATAGTGATGTACACCTTCAACATTTCTCACATTATCACAGTTTATCCGCTATAGTTTCGACAATTACATGTAACTTGTAAAATATGACAATAACTCAGAGTTTGATTTGATATTTGATATTTGATATTTCATTGGTTTTGGCCACACTTCTGTTAGCATGTCTCACAAATGAATTATCTTGAATAGCTGTCATCTGTTAAAGTACAAAATGAGATAATACCAATTTAGGTCAACCAATTACCAAGCAATGCTTAATCTTACTCAGTCTGTGGTGTAAAAAGATCGCATTAGCAATTAAAGAAAAAACACTTAAGAAAACATGCATGGTAAGGTCAAAGTGTCCGAATAGTTTTTGGTCCCAAATATTTATACATTTTACTAGTAGTCCACAGTATGAAGAATTTGTTTGGGTATAATTAATCACAGTTTACTTTATTTTGCTATCCTCACATACATAAATAAACTATAGTGTATATCAAATATCAAAAATGATATCTGGTGTCTGAATCATGTTTAGTTTGCCTGTGTGTTTTCCAGCACCTGTGTTGATATGCGCCCGCAGCGCTGCAGTTCGCTGCCCGAGGACAGAGCGATGGTGGTGGCGATGGCAGGAGGTGGGCTGGTCTTCAGACTGTTACAGGTGCAGATGAGCTGGGACAGTGCCTGAAGAGTGTCTATACGCAGCTTCACAAACTCACACTGGAACGCCAGAGGACTCAGCGGCGTACTGGCGGCCTGAAGGCAGAGCGTGATTATAATCAGTCACAAAAAAAAACTGTTCTGTTCTTCAATATGAAAATAACTGAAAGGGACAAAACCAGTTGCAAAACAAAGAGAATGACTGGCGGATCCTAACCATGAGAGACGCGATTCCCTTCTGGTAGGATTTGAGTGCTTCAGAGATGGCGCTCATGGCTGCGCTGTAGTCTCCATCTGAAAGCCCACTGAGGCACTGCTCGGCCTGAGAGAACTCCATCAGACTGTTCAGCCAGAAGTAGAAGTGCTCTGAGGCCACGCGGGTGCGAAGGCTCTGGTACAACTCCCTGGAAAAATCATGGCAGCCCTGTGGACGAAATAAAGTCATTTTTCCTTTATATAGCTACTAGCGCAAATACATCTGCAAACCTGTCTGGGTGAATCTCACCCTCTCATTTTTTTCCACTACAATGGCCCAAATCTAAAAATATATTTAAAGGGGCTCTATGGAACTTTTAGCGGCCTCTAGCGGTGAAGTTTCAGATTACAGTCAATTTTTACAAGAGCGCTCATGCTCGAACTCATAAACAATACCGTCTATTACACAAATATCTCGCCGAATACTCGACGGATTCGGCGAGCACGTAGCTCACTGGAACCGTCTAGAAAGAACCATATAAGTTTCATAATTTTTGGTGGTGTTTTCGCTGAGATATTAGCCGAAAACCATCGGGCGCGGTGCAAAATGGCGGACGCCGGTGACGCCACGATCTCAGAAGAGAACCGCTCGTATCTCTGGAACGCGAAGACCCAGAAAGCTCAAATTCGGGAGAGGAGGTCCCAGGGGGACCCTTGCCCGAACGCTAGAGTGGATCTACCTGATCGCCGTTCACTGGGACCCCCGATTTCGAACGGCTATAACTTGGGGACCCAGGCGAGTTGGACCTCAGGGGTGGGCTCGTTCGAAAGGCCCCGTCCAGCACTACGAACGATTTGAGTCTTGGGAATATTGATCAAAGATTGACCGAGATATAAGCCGAAACACGTGCACCTTTGACCGGACGTAACTCCCTGACCGTCTACAATAGACTGTATATAAAGGAGAGAGTCTCGGGAGCGCGCATGCACGTCACATCCGATGGATTTCGTGGGAAATCCGACCAGGAGACTTCACATAGAAATAGGAATACTGGCCTTCAGAGGTAATAACAAAACCTGACAAGTGGATCATTGTAATGTGTGATTACAACCCCTTCACACACAGGCAATAAAAAAAGGATTAATTTTTGTAGAAAAGTTACATAGAGCACCTTTAAATTGTACAGTACAGTTGAGTAAATATATCATTAAGGTTTTCATAGAAAGTATTTATTTATTTGTTATCCTGAAGAAGCAAAAATAAATGTCAGAACAAGATGTAAACATTTCATACATTTCACTATGGAGGATGAATGTCTGGAATTATAAATATATAATGGAACTATATAAATTACAAAAAAGTCAGCAAAATGTTAGATTGCACTTTAATTTAAGGTGTCCTTGTTACAGTGTGATTGTGCATTTAAGTACTGAGTAATAATAATGTACTTACTATAGGGTTAGGAATAGGCTTTGACTCTTTGACAAGTAATTATGCAAAATGTATAATAATTACTGTAGAAGCTACATGTAACGTGTAACAAGGACACTGTAAAATAAAGTGTTAACAAATTTTAAAATAAAATAATATTATATATGGGTAGGACAAAAATGCACTTTTTTTTCTTAAAAAAAAAAAAGTTTTTAGGTTAAAATCTTTAACTATAAAAGATAATATATTAGGTTTTTCAACATAAAAAACATATTTTAGATTTTTGGCAGTTCATTAAAGGGCCTTGATTGACAAATCAATTTAAAAAATACAAATATTCCATCCAGTCTTTAAATGAACATAATCGTAAAAACTCTATACAAGAATCACAAAAAAAAAGACAGTAAACATTTTTACATGTGTCATTTTTAGCATGTCAAACTACAGGACACTGCTGTAAATCTTATTTAAAGACATAAAAGAAGATCATTTAAGTTTATTTTTTATTTAAGTGTTTGGTTAACCAACATTCTTCAAAATATGTTTTGTGTTGCACAGAAAAACGAGGTTTAGAACGAGATGAGGGTGAGTAAATAAACAGCCAATTCTTATTTTTAGGTACATAAGTGACATCCTCCAGTGAAGTGGAAGTGGGCTCACCATGCGAGAAGCCTGTCTGGCAATGCGGTACACAGTCCAGCCATTGGCCACATTCTCCAACTGCTGCCTGATCACCGTCTTCACCTCCGCTGAGAGCGAGGCCTGACTGGCCACGAACAATACTGTTGCCAAGGAAACCTACCAAAAGCAACAAGACAAATAAGTCTTGGGAACGTTTTGCGGGAAATTGAGACTTTAAGAGCTACAGTTGGACATCATTTCTGCAATTGCTCACCAGAAGCTCCTGCTGTTTCTCTGAGGCTCTGTGACTCGCCACCCTGAAGAGGTCCAGCAGATCTCCCAGCATCCCCTCTGCCAGCACCGGCTGCTGGGTGGCAATAGCAGCCAGAGCCTGACACATGAGCACCCGTGCGGAGTCACACGCGCAGTGCAGCTGTCCCAGCAGGAGATCCACAGAGCTCTGACTGAGATGAGGACAGCTCTTCAACATCTTCACCAAAGAGCTGAGCGCCGTCTGGGTTCAAACAAAACGGAACAATTCAAGACTTAAAAATACTCGGCATAGACTATAGAGAAGAATAAACTGAAAGCATCCTTTAGATTTTTAGCAGTTCACTCAAAGGGTTCAAAGTGACAAATCAATTTTAAAAGCACAAATATTCTATGTAGTCTAATATAATCTTATATAATCATAACTTTTGTTTCTGTTTATTGAGTGTATATTTAGTGGTCACACTCTCTTTGTTTAGTAAGGAAAAGGTATGTTTTGGTTTCCAACTCGCTACTCTACATGCATTCAAAATACACCATAACATCATCAAATACACCTTAAGGTCTCCCAAATACACAATAACATGCCCATGCATGTTACAAGATTCACTATTTGGTGGATCTAATGGGACTACAGGGTGCTGCGGGGACCTCTTGGTAATTTTGCAGGCAAAAAAGTTCCACTGTCTATTGTCAACAGATTAGCAACATATGAAGTCACTTTCAAACCAAACAGCTTTCTGTTGGTCAATGCATCATCCATGTAACAATATGTTTGGGAAAAACGTGAATTCATACAGAAATTACTGGATTTCGCCCATGAAAATTCGCTGAGTATATTATAAAAATGTCATTTTTGGGTGGGTTATCCCTTTAAAGTCACCATAAAAATCTAAATTGTTTGAAAATCAAAAATTATTTTTTATAGTACATTGCAGTATTCATTAAAATGTTAAGTCCTTAAAGTGTCCCTTGTTCTGTGCCAGAATAAGCAGCATTATGGACCTGGTTTCATGAGACTACTGAAATGTGGCCTCAAACCAGCACAAGAGCTTAAGAAGCTATTTGGGACATAAGTCACATACTCTAAGACCTGTAAACCTCTGATTCACACTCACTTTAAGTGTCGCCTGTGCAGTTTTACTGTCATCTTGACTGCAGAGCAGAATGAGAGACTCCATCCCCATCACGGTTTCTTGTTCCAGCTGGATGACCTCTGACAAAATATTCAGATTAAAAGAAACGTTATTTTTAGTTTAAACATTCTCAATATTAAAGCGAAGTCTAAAGATATCCTTTGAGTCTATACAAGCCAAATTGAATAATTATTGGTGAGAAGAAACCAACCTTTCTCTGGACAAGAAACAGCGATGCTGGTCAACACAGTGATTCCATGGGCTGCCACTGCCAGGTTGCTATGGTAACAGCACTCCTGCGCCAGCTTCACCAGGTCAGTGTGACGGGGTGCGGGAGACGCCTCACCTGCGACATCCAGAGATTACGTGGTTAAACTCACGGTGTTACACAAGAAATGTACAGATACCTCATGAAATCTTTTGCATTCACTTGCATAAAAGCATTTTTAATAAAGTTAACATGATCTGTTTGATATAGGTTGAGTCTGTACCTGTATTAGGGCTGAAGTAGTGTTTAATAGCGATGGTACCAGATAGTGTGGAGAGGACAGAGAGCATTCCCAGCTTCAGACTGTTGTACGGGGTGCTGAGAGCGCACTCGCATAGCACCTAAACACATGACGGAAATGATATATATCGACATTTACTAGTGAGAAATGAACCAGCTGACTGTCCCATGAATATTTTGTGACTCTCTGACCTGTATGTTCTTCCTGGTCCACAAGTGAGGAGCTTTTTTAGCCAAGAGCTTGAGATCCTGAATGGCGAGTCTTTTCACTGCTTTTCTGGGGTCCTCCTTCAAGTACTGGAGAAGAAGACGAATCTACCAGACAAAAAAAAAGGCGGGGGGGGGGGAGATTTGTATAAGTTGGAATGAACTGCACATTCCCATCCAAAGGCACATCGCTATTTCACTTCACAGTAAAATATATTTATTTTGCTGTAGATATATTAAAGGTGCATTGCGCAACTTTTCATGTTAAAAATACCTGTTTTTCTATCCTATACATGCTTAAAGAACTGCCTGATGGGCTGAATGAGCCCTTCTCTGCTCACTGAGATTGCCTCTATAATCCTGTACAGTAAAATATATAAGAGGGATTCGGGCTCGAATTTGAGACTGGGCGTGACGTCATGCGCGTTCACGCTCACCAGGCTATGTCTCGCAGGTTTGTGTATGAGCCGCCATTCTCCGCATCAGCGAAGACAACTCGTGCGTCAAAGGTAGAAGATGGATTCAAAGAGACCGGCTTGTAGTCCATTCCAAACCCCAACGCAAACTCCACGTAAAGTAAAGAAAATAAACATTTGGTCTAGTGCCACCACTCTGGCTGCAGTTTCGCTTGTCGCCAGAGGGGGCATAGTTCTGCAAAAATGCAGAGACTTGCGTTTTGCACCTTTAAATTCACTGCCTTTCAAGTTTAGTTGAAAAAGACTTAATCATCTTGAGAACACTGAGGATGAGGATCTTTTTAATGAAGAGAGATTTTCTATTGATTGAGTCACTTCAGGAAATTTAGACTAAAGCACACGATTCATATGGGTTCGTTTTACGATAATATGAAAATGCTGAGTTCGTTGAAATGAAAAAATTTAGTTAATACAAAGGAGATTGGTTTAATTAACATACACTCAACATATTATGCTATCTGATTCTGAAGCACATTAATTATATAAGTTGATTTGACAAAAGATAAAAAGTTGTGATAACAAATCATGAAAATAATGTTTTACAGTGTTAGAGGACATTGACAGCGCGCTGACAGACAGGACCGAGCAGGTAACCTTGAAACAAAGTCACAACTTTCAATTTTGGTCAGTTAAAGAAAATTAAACCATAAATAGGCATACTGTTTTGTGGCTCTTTAATGTGCCGTGACAGATTGCCTTATCAGTTAAAACTGCTCGTGAACCATTCATCTTTTCCTTGGTTAATTTATAGTATCAAATGAACATGAATGACCATCAGAAGGACTGTTGCTTTAACCGCGGAGAGACGTCAGTACACACCGTTATTCAAATTCAAATCCACCGACGTTAATCTTCTAACTCTCCTGACTGCTTTGTCAGACAAAAATGGCAGATTATGATTGGTCAGATCGCCTGTCAATCAAACTCCCTGTGAAGGATGAATTGACGCTAATTTAAAAGGAAAGTAAAACGCAAACTGTCGCACCAGCTTTTTATAGGCTAAGCGATTATTCAAAATTATAAATAAATAAATGTGGGTTACATCTGTAGAAATCAGTGTTTATATCCGAACTGTAACTTATCTCAGTTCTTCTGTATCACTTAAATAATGATACAGTGTTGTAAGGAATGCTCAAAGGTTCATAAGCTTTTTAGTCAATTTTAATTTCGGGGAAGAATATTCAACAGTTATTAATCTATGATCAACAAATTATCGAATATAGTCTGAACCGAGTCCTTACGTACATAAGTAACCCACGAGGGGTTATACAGCACACGTCTGATTCGGTTATGTATATAACAATTAAACACAACGAATTTATGATTAATTAGGAATATACATCCTACACAGACCGATGGCTGTTGATCTTTAAAATTACCAAAGCAATTGAAACCCCCTTTCTCAGTCAGCACGTCCGCCGTGCTGTTCGGTTGAAAGTTATCAATAGCTTGTGGCCTATTTTAGCTTAACTTTACTGACACTGTTTAGGGCACTTAACAATATCAGATTGTAGCGTTTAGGATCTTTTATATTAAAGCGGCTTTGTTATGTGGTCAACAACAACAGAGGCAATAAAGTATAACTGAGGTTTTTAATAACAAAACTACACTACTGGTAAAACAAAGATATAGATAAACAAAGTAAACTAAAACAAATAATAAAAGAAATGTAGAAACATAAGGAAAAACACACTTGCTAGCACAATTAGACCCTCAGAGACAGCCACAGGATACACACTTTAACGCGTCTAAATTTGAGATGGAACACTTGCATTCAGACCTGTTTTTGTGTAGGAGAGAGCGTGCGGCGTCCTGGAGATGGAAGGCGGACTTCTTTGATACTTCCGAGCGTGGATGTTTCGCGGGAAATTCAAACGTCCTAAAACAGTTCCGTATGCGCAAAGGCAGTCTTATCACCGGGATGCTGGAAGACTGACGAAACACACGTGGGTAACTCGGTCGGAGGACGAGAACCACACGGAGAACAGATTAGCTATACGCAAAATGAAACAAAGACAAACTAAAAACATGAACAAAAGAAAACACACGAAGGTTACATCTGGGAGCAGGATACACAGCGCAAGACTGAGGGAATGAACTGCTGCACGGCTTTTTACCGGGAAGAGTCCACGCCCACTTTGGAGAGAACTCTCCAATGATCCTTTCTCGCTTTGGCGGGGTTCCGTGGCCTTTGTCTTGTCGGAACGCCCAACTTTTTCGGATTTATGGCCGTTATGAATATGGTCAAAAACATTACAGAGATGGAAAAACATAGCAGAGTACATTTTAACGGAACCTCGTTTGTATGGTTAGTTAGACCACGTTGGGAGCTTTCATTTGCTATCATGAAAGACGTGTTTGACGCACATACAAGTGAATATATGCTCTTAGGCTCTTTATACAGGCCCTTAGAGTTTTAACTACACAACTAACAATCTTAACTGGCATGATACACAAAAAGGGATATACCAGAATACAGGAATATATCATATTTCTCTTAGAATCACCCATTTCTCTGGGTTTTCCCTAAGGAATGCATCGGCGCGTGTCCATAGGTGTGTGTGTGTGCGTGTATCCGTGGTTGCGAGCGTGGATATGTGTGTGCGTTTTCCTTTCACACATCTGGCTTCGTTCTCTCCGCAGAGATGGGTGTTAAGTGATAGCAATCTGTTTGATCAACCTAGGTCCGAATTTTTATGGCCATTTGTGTAAACCATCTCTTATCCTAAAGGTGTCAATAGGCGAGCTCTTATCCAGACCCAGTGTCGCCAGAGGGTGATTTGCCTCGAATGACCAAGGAGAAGATTAAGCTTATTTCAAAAAGGAAAACATATACTTGTGATTATACATTTCACGATATTGATATACAGCTTAATAGATGGATCAGATTGGGAGGATTGTAACGATATCAAACATCACACGTCACAGACATAATACTGCAGAGTTACCTTTTAACGCATACGTACAGGCATTTTATAATTCTCTTACACGCATGATGACATTCTTAGGACACGTTTACACATTACAGCTCTCCTACATGTATTTCGACACATCGGATATGTTTTAGTAACAATTTAATATATGAAAAGTCATGTTTCCTGCATGTGTGTTTGGGTGGATGTGTATCGAGCACATGTGGTGATAGGAGATAATGGAAACATCTGTTTTTCGCTTCCCCCGCCCGATTTCCGCCAGGGGGGAGTAAATCAAGGCCGGTTTGTTGTCTTAGGAGTGAGAATTCGCTGTTTGTAACGATATTCAAGACATTCATCAACATAAATGACCAAGAAGGGCAATCTCGTCGCAGACTTTGAGACGCCTGGTTTGGTTAAGAGAAGTCCGTATCAGTTGACCACATGGTCGTTGGAATGTGGTTAGTTAAGGCTCTTTGTTCTTGCGAGTTAATGATTTAATAAAAGAGAATTAATGATTGTCCGTCCAATCCCTACAGTCCCCCCTTTTCGGGAGATGACGTCTCTGGGGAGACATCGTCTGCCGACAATCATTGCATGGGAAGATGGAAGGTGAATCATGAATTCAGGTAGCAGGTGATTATCAGGGCTGAGGGCTTAACTCAATGAGGTCGCTGGCAGCCTCTAGCGTGTTACTCTCTTTCCGGGGGTTTCGCCGGAAGCCTCCGGACACGGCTTTTGTAAGCCTGACGTTAGATTCTCGCATTTCATTGAGTCGCCGGTACAGGAGGAAAGCCACGCCCAGTGTTAGGATGTGGCCGACTACCATAGAGAGGCACAGCGCCGTGTCGGCGGCGGTCCAAGCTCGGACAACAGGTGAGGCAGTCAGGGGGGGCTGCCGAGACAAAGCTTGTAGTGCGGAGTCGAGAGGAGCGATGTCAATGAGTTGTGACCCCCCTGTCTCAATTTCCAGTTCCAGTTCTGGACCCAGGGTGAAGTTGTGGTCCTTGAAGAAGGAGGGGATTTCTAGTTCTGTTTCGTACTCGTGGCTCGGGAGATGATACAATGCCAGATCATCTACGTGGAGGATGGCCCCTTTAGGTACTTGAATCCACATGCTTTGGTTGAGCAGGCTGACACGGGTGGCGGTGTCATGCTGGTCGTACGTCAGAGTAGCGGTGAGTACTGGAGTATTAACAAGCCACCGGTCACCAATGATCTCTGCTCGTGTTTCTTCCACTTGCATGCGAGGCTTGGCTTCAGCAGGGCATCGGTTGTCGCTGGACATGGCCTGCAACCCACAGATTCCATCAGTGTTATCTCTGAGGAAGGGTTTGCTAGGGCAGAGATAATGAATGTCTTTAGTCAGTGTACACATGTGCAGGTTTGGGGCCAGGTACAGCTGTGGATCGCTGTCGTGGTAGGCTACCACATCTGGGGTTCGGATCTTGACGTGCGTGTTACCTTTCCAAAACCCGACATTGACAATGTCCTTTAGTCTGTAAATTCGGTTTGACTCGATGATGGGTAGATTCAGGAGGAATCCCATTTCTCTCTGCTCTGGGTCGACATAGAGTGGGATGGCGCTGCCCAAAGAGTAGGCCAGGTGTACTTGGAGCGGATCAGCTGGCGTGGTGATGGCGGAAGCCAGCACAGTTTGGACAAGGCTCAAAGGTATGAGGTAGGGTGGGATCCTACCCATGGCCAGGCTGTCAATGGAGGAACTCACTTCTCTCAACATATCCGACATCAGGGCGGTGACCAGCTGTGTTTGGGCAAAGTCATTCTGAAAAACAGTGAACAGCTGTTTCATGGAGTTCACAGTCTGATTCAGCAGGACGCTGTGGGTGTTGAGAACGACTATAGTTCCCCTCAAGGTCCTTCCGACGGTCTGCAGGGAGGCACTCTGCAAGGTGAGCTGCTCTTTTAACTGGGGAATCTCGGTTTGAATTTCAGCCACATGTCGTCTCACGGTGGCTAGGTTAACTGCGTTAACGCTTGACATACCGATGTTGAACAGGGTTCCCACCGCTGCTGCGGCTCCGAGTAGAGCTCCCAGGAACCGTTTGGGGCGGCGGTTGTGTCCGCCTAGTTCCGCTTGGGTGACGGTCATCTTTTCAAGTTGGTTTAGCATGTGCCTGACATCGGCCTCCGCATGGGCAAGGGAATCCTCTGTCCATCGGGCACCGGCCCAGCTGTACTGGGCTACTGCGCTGGGGTAGTGTGCTCTGTAGACGTTGCGGGGATCGAGTCGGACATACACCTTCTGGGTGTGGGTCCGACAGTTGGTTATCAAGAGACCTGGTTGCTCCCTCAACACGATGCCTGCCGCCGGGCCTGTTGCGATGACGTCAGGTGGCGGTTGCCCTCTGGTCGACTGAAGGCACAGGATGGCGAACCACAGCAGCATCCTAGTAGAGGTAAAAGGGAGACGTGGAGAGAAAGGGGGAGAGAGAGAGAGAGGCAGTGTGTCAGCGAGAGTTGTCCTTGGTTTGGCAGGACAGTCTTTTCGCTCCTAGGATGGTAATCAGGTTAGTTTGCATTGGCCCCTCCCCGCCTTTCTCTGCCAGCAGCCGAATGTCTTTTAATTTGGTTGCGGTGGACCCATTTGAGCACTGGGTCTTTCTGTCCCCGACTCAATTGGATTCGGTACGCCACCGGAGAAAGTTTGTCAACAATTTCGTGAGGTCCTGTCCAATGGGGCAGGAATTTCTTGGACAGCCGATGGGAGGCTGTGTGTGATGGCTGTGCGAAGCTGTAATACCAGACTCTGTCACCCACGGCTAATTCCTGGTGTGACGCTTTCCGGTCATAGTATGCTTTCTGGCCCTCGGCACTTTTTTGAAGCTGTTGTTGGGCGAAAGCAAAGGTTGCTTTCAGATGCCGGTGCAGCTCATAGAGGTACTGGTGAGTGGTGCAGGCTGTGATGAGACTGGAGTCTCCTGGCTGATACAACAGGTGCAGCGGCAGTGTCATCTGTCGTCCCGTCATTAGTTCAAAGGGAGACACCTGAGTTGAGTCTTGTGGAGTGGCCCTGAGGGCCATTAGCACCAGCGGGAGTTTCACATCCCAGTCTTTCTGGTTGGCGGCCACATACTTTTTCAGCATACTGACCACAGTCCTATTCGTCCGTTCAACTTGGCCCGATGAGATCGGATGATGGCTCACGTGTAGTTGAACTTGGACCCCCAGGAGTTTCCAGATCTGCTGCATAATCTCAGCTGTAAAGTGGGTACCTCTGTCTGAGTTGACACTCATTGGCAATCCGAATCTGGAGAAGATGTGGTTCATCAGGAGGTATGCCGTGGTCTGAGAGGTGTCGTTGGGTGCTGGAAGACACTCGACCCATTTTGTAAACTGGCACACGACTGTGAGGAAGTACTTGTTGCCCCTTGTTGACCTGGGCAGAGGCCCTACCCAGTCGATTTGGAGGTCTGACCACGGGAATGTGACTCTCCTGCGTTGTAGCGGAGCTCTGTGGTTTGGATTTGCAGGTTGGAACTGGCAGCAGATTAGGCATTCTTTGACATATTCCGCCACATGTTCTTGCATGCGGGGCCAATATGCCACTTGCTTCAGTGTCTTATAAGTGGCTCTGGTGCCGTGGTGGCCAGCACATGGCGCGTCGTGGGCGTATATTAACATGACCCCCCTTAGGCACTGTGGCACCACAAGCCTTGGCGCTGTGTTGTCATCAGGTGCATACCACAGAATGTTGTCTATCACACGCAACATGTGCTTGATGTCATGCAGGCGTTTGAGACATGAGTCGTCAGCGAGGTCAGACGGTGTGAGTGGGTGGTTGGAGGGGTCAGAGAGGTGGTTTAGAAAAGTCTTTATGGACGTGTCAGAGGCTTGCATGTCCGCTATGTCGTTGTTTGAAATCTGCGGAGTCAGAGTGAGAGGCTGAGAGGTAGGCAGAGCGGCAGGAAGAGTTCGTTTGCTGCGGGTTAGCACTGCCACATCAAAGGCTGGTGGTTGGGCTGGAGGAGACCATAGATTACCGGGCAGTGCGCCAGTCTTGGCAAGGGCATCGGTTTGGTCATTCAGGTCCTTGTCGAGGCCCGGTTGTTTGGAGTGTCCTTTCACCTTCTTCCAGTAGACAATCATGTCGTGTTGTGTAGTCAGGTCATCACATGCTTGAAACAAGTGTTGATGTTTGACAGGCTTGCCGTTTGAAGTCTTAAAGCCATTTTGTTTCCAACCTGGAAGGTGGCATGTGAAACTTAGTCTGGCATAGTTCGAGTCTGTGCAGATAAGGAGTTCTTTGATGTTATGGGTCGCTGCGATTTGCATAGTTATTAGAATGGCTGCCACCTCAGCATATTGTGACGACTGAGGTCCCAGCTTGAAGTGTTGTGGTTGGCAAGGCAGATCATTTACCCATAACACACCCGCACCTGCTTGGCGGATGCCCTCTTGGTTGAAGGAGCATCCATCGACGTAGGCTGTGGGCATACCTTGGCATGTATTGTCGTCGAAGTATCTGTGACATGTCTGTTGTGGTGGTTCTTCCACAGTAGCTGTTGCAGGTGGTGCGTTATCAGAGCAGTTCTGGCAGGCAGCCAGGCCGTTGCCTAGTGCTGACTTGTGGTTCTGAGCATATCTGGCTTCAACGTTGCGTCCCTGGAGGGCCATCAACCACGTGGCGATGCGGGAATTGGTGACCACGCCATCACGTATGCGTTGGCTGTTGAGGAACATGACAGGCTGGTGACAAGTCTCTATGATAACTTTCTGAGCTCCAATATAGTTGGAGAATCTTTGAATGGCCCATACAGTGCAAAACAGTGCTTTTTCACAGTCTGAGAATTTAGTCTCTGGTGGGAGGAGTGTCTTGCTGGCATACGCAACTACTCTTTTGTCTTGATCGTGTCGTTGGTACAGGCCAGCGCTGAGACAGTGGTTGGAGAATCCAGCTTCTAAGTAGAATTCTCTTTGTGGGTCGGGGTATGTCAGACATGGAGCTGTGCACAGGTGACGTTTCAGCTCAGACATGGCATCGTCCTGGACGGTTGTCCAGACGAATGGGCAGTCTTTTTTCAGCAGGGCAGTCAGAGGCTTTGCAATGTCTGAATAGCTTTCGATGAACTGCCGTGAGTAGTTGCACACTCCCAGAAAACTTCTCAGTTCTGAGACGTTGGTGGGTGGTTTGATGTTTTGAACAGCTTGAATGCGGCTGGACTGTGGTTCGATGCCCTGTGACCCGATCAGTAGTCCCACGTAGTTGACCTTGGTTCGACACCATTGTCCTTTGTGGAGGGCAATCTTAGCGCCTGCAGCGGCTAACTGGTTCAAAACATAGTCTATTTCTTTCAGGTGATCGGTTACTGTTGTGCTCTTCATCAGCACGTCGTCTACATAGATGATATTTCCTCTCATTCTTGCATCGGGGCATGCTTTGTTTAGGAAGATGTTAAACTCAGCGGGTGAGTTAGCATAGCCGAATGGACACCTGGTGAAAGTGAATTGTCTGTTACCGAACGTGAAAGCTAGCTTGTGCTGGTCTTCTGGATGCACTGGTATGGTCCAGAATCCCGAGGCCACATCAAGTGTAGAGAAGATGGTGGCCCCCCTGATTCTGGGTATTTCCTGCTCCAGCTGGGTCATGGGCCATCGTGACAGTGGCACCTGTTGATTCAGTTTCCTGTAGTCGATGGTGGGTCGCCACTTGCCGTTTGGTTTGATTACCGGCCAGATAGGAGCAGAATAGGTGCTGTTGCATGGGCGAATTACACCTTTTTCAAGCATAGAGTCAATGATTTCTTGCACTGGTTCGTGTGAGGCGATGGGGATCTTGTACTGCCTGACGAAGGTGGGAGGAGCCTTAGGGTGCGTTGGGATGCGCACGGTGTGCAGGTGGGTGAGACCACAATCTAAAGAGTCTTTGGCAAATGACGCTTTGAATTTGTAAAGGACTTGTCTGAGTCTTTGTAGATCTGCGTCCTCTTTAATTGCATCGGCGTCTTTTAAAATTTGCTGAACTTGGGACTCAAATCCAGGATATGGCTCCTCTGTGGGTGAGTCGCCTGTTGTGTTTGCAGGCGTAGGTGCAGCTGTTTCATCAGTCTCGTATGCAGGTTCTTTGGAAACTGTGTATACGGCAAGGTGTTGGTCCTCCGTCAGTTCCGTTCTGCATACTTGATCTTTGTCCATCGGCATGACTGAGGCGATGGAGATGGTTTTGAAGGGCGCTGTGCGAAGTGTGTCGTCTGTGTACCCTTCGGGTGTCATTGAAGCTGGAATGGGCCCAATGACTGGCAAAGTCAGTTCAAAATCAGGAAAGTCATGGCTCACTAGCCATCCTAGCCGATAGGCTTTTGGAATTGTGATGTCCACTGCTATGCAGTTGTTGAAAAGGATGTAGACTGCCCGAGATGATACTTCAGTGAGGGGTGTGGCCTCAAGTGTGAGGCCAAGTTCAACACATTCGGGTGAAGGTTGAAAGAAACCCAGTGTGTTGTTAAAATTTTGGCCTCGTCGTATGTTGAGCCTTACAGTGACCCCTTTGGTGTAAGCGGGTACCACAGGTTCCTGTTCGCTGATTAGGGTGCAAACCTCTGGAATGGTTTGGCCTGACAGAAGATTGTCAGTGTGTGTATGAACAACAGCTGGCTGTAAAGTCAGTGGGGCCCACAGTACCTCATTAATAAAATCCACATGAGCCTGGAGGCGAATCAGAACGTCTGCTCCAATGTAGACATCGTGGGGCAGGTCCGGAAGGACCAAGAAGTAATGCGTCAGGCACCGCTGGTTCCAGTTCAAGTTCAAAGCGCAGATACCTTTTGCCGTCACCAGGTTTGGTGGGCATGAGTTCAGAAGGAAACGTGTGCGCTTGCTTGCATAAGGAAGGTCTGGTGTGACTTTAATTAGCTCGTTGAAAAGTGATAGGCTTATGGCAGAGTTGTCTGCACATATTGCGAGTACAATGTCTGCAGTGGTGATACCATTCAGCTGCAAGTTGTCGTTGACCTTGGGGCAGAAAGGCTCAGAATCTTTGGTAAGTTGAAACGTGCAGAGTAACGAACTTGAATCTCGCTCAGGTGCTGAGTCTGTATCCCCGTGGCTGGTGGCGAAAGTTCCCGTGACCTTGGTGGCCTGACAGCCTGGCTCCGTTGACCTGGGTGGCTGACAGGGGAGAGGTTCTCGCACTTGAGCCCAAATTTTCAGCTGTCTGAAGTCCAGCAGGGGCTCGAAGCGGTCTAGCAGATCTTTGCCGATAAGGAGGGGATACGTGTCCACCGGTGAGATGTATATCGGGTGGATCAAAGTCATGGGGCCAATTGTTAGTTGAATGGGAGCTATTTGTTCAAGCCGGATGTCAGTTTGGCTGTATGATTGCACATTCAACCCACAAGTCTGAGATTTTAGAGTTCTGTTCTGCCTGTTAGCTTCAAATCTGAGTCTTTCAAAGAGTTCGGCTGATATCAAAGTGAGGTCCGATCCGGTGTCCACCAGAGCCTCGAGTTTCACTTCACTTTCCAGTGTGATAGAAAGATAAAGCTTGCGTGCTAGCCCTTTTTCGACCAGGTTCCCCAGGAGTTTTAGTGTCGGGGCTTGTGTGGTGACCGATAAACAGTCAGGGTCAGTGTCTTGGGATTCGTTGCAGAGACACACAACCAAAACAGCACTTTCTGGTATCTCAGGGGTTTGCTCGCTGGTGTGATGGGTTGGGTTGTCCGCTTCTGGATGTGCGGTTGTCAACAGCACTGAGTGGGTGTCATTATTACTTTGTGTTGTGACAGCTGGTTCTGTGGTCTGTGTCAGGAGAACAGTGTTCGGGGTGCTTGGTTCAGTAGGAGGGCTGTCAGGAAGGGTCTTAGTCCTTACCCTTAGTCATGAGGAACCAGGCTTGTCCTCTTTGTCAGTTTTCTTGTGAAGAAGCTCTTTCAGGATTTTCAGGATCTCTGCGGTCTCTGCCGTGGACTCACTGTTTTCTTTGGCGGCAGGCTCGGATTTGGACTTGAACTTGCTTGGGGCCTGCCGAGAGGGGTTTCGCTGCGGGCTGCCTGGACTAGGCGTTCTCGTCGCTGGAGTTCGGCTCCGTCTGGGCCGTCGGCTGGCTTCCCACGTGGCTCCCCCCTTTTGGTTGTGGGGGGGCCGTGGGTTGCCGTATGGTCTTTCAGAGCGCCCGCTCTGGTGCTTAGGACGAGCGCCGTCGCGGTTGCGTTGCCCTCTGCTGGCTTGAAACGGTCTTGACTCGTTATTAGAAAGTCTGTTAGTGTGGTGTTGTTGGGCGCCCTCTAGGGCCAGCTCTGGGTGCTGATTGGTGATAGGGCAGATAGAGGGAGTTTTTACAGTCTTTTCAGAAACAATTTTCTGTTTGATGAACGCCTTGTGGGCTAAGTCTCTCAGTTGTTGGGTAGTCATGGTGCGAGGACAGGCCAGGACCCCTAAGTGATGGCTCACAGTGGGATGCAGGTTTCGGAGGAACAAAGTTCGGAAGTTAAAGTCTTCCTCCATCCCCGGATCATTCCGGGCACCGAAGTAGGCTTGTCGGATGCGATTATAAAAGGCCTGGGGAGTTTCCAGTCGTGCCTGCTTGAGGTTCATCGCGGTGATGAGTCCTTGATCTGTTTCCGGATCAGAAAATTCCCTGATGAACGCCTGTCGCAGTTGCTGGTAGTCCGACTTGACAGTATCTGGTTGGCGATCCAGAAAACTGCGTACGTCCCGGCTAGACGTAATTCGAAGCAGGTATAATCTGTCCCAAGGGGTCACATGGGGAACAGTGTACAAGTGGAAGTCAATGTCTTTCAGGTAGGCATGCACATCGTGGCCTCCTGCAGGGTTTGGGGTGAAGGTAGGAATATTCCTGGCCAGCTTGTCAAGTTCTTTAAGCGCCATGCCGTAGTAAGTGGCAGGGGTTTGCTGGGAAGCCCCTCCTTTTCCTGAGGGCGAGGGCTCTTGTAGGCTGTCCGTTGATGTCTGGGACGGTGGACGTTCGTTTCCCTTCACAGTTCTTTGTTCTTGGCTGAAGTGTGCGGACTGACCGGTCAGGGGAAACTTTGTAGTGTGCGTCTCCCTTTCCCGGTCACTCTGCAGTTTATAGGAGTGTTTTAACTCACGGTGGACCAAGTCAAGCTCATTTTTATAAAGGTCTCTTTGCTGTATAAGTTCATTGATTTCAGCTCTGGACGCTTTTAAATGTTTCTCACAGGCTTTGGTCTTTGCGTCTCTTTCTTTTAGTTCAGCCTCTGCTCTTGCAAGCAGAGCGTCACCTTGATGCAGTTTTTCGGTGAGTGTCTCTCTGGCTTTTCTTTCTTTCATTTCCTTTTGGTTGGTGTCTAGACGAAGGCTTTCCAGAGCATTTTGAAGTTTTTCTACTTCCTTCTGTAGCTCTGGGTCCGTTTCCTCGTCGTCGTCCTCCTCGTTCTCGAGTAGTAGCTGATCAAGCCGACTCTGGGTTTCTGCTTGGTCGCGCCGGGCCTCCTCCGCTTGGAGTCGCAGAGTTGCCGTCTCCTGTTCCAGGTCGATGGCATTTCTTTCGTGAAGGCGGGCTTGTGCGACGAGCGTGTGGGCCAGGTTTCCCACGATTCGGGCCCATTCTTTGTGGTTGTAGCTCTGAGTTGGGTCATGCCTCATCAGCAGGTCCAGGTCTGCGTCCAGCTGCGCCTGGTTCCGGGGCTCGGAGTCGCCGGTATCCTTGGGCAGGAAGGTGGCTGTCATGGCACTCAACCATGTCTCGAGGCTGTCCCAGTGGGCTGCTGGGCTGGGAGACCGGGACATGCTGGCTTACTGTAGGGCGAAACGGAGCACAACACACACAAACACAAACAGACCAAATGCAGGTTCGATCTATAATTTATGCGCTATACCTTAAATACGGCGATGCCGTTTACAGGAATTTCGACTAACTGATGCAGACAGTTAGGCAGTTTAGGCAGGGACAAATTGTTTAGGTCAGCGCAGGGCCGAAATAAAGATTTTGACAGGGCCGGAGCCTAGTAGGTCACGGTTAACGCTAATGGCTCGGTTGTCAATCTGTTATTTAGCTTTCCGGGGGTGTCTCTGTGGGCTTTGTCTCTGGGTGATCTGAAAGGCACAGTTCACACAGAATAGAGAGAATTAACAGAAGAATAGCAGGATAAACTTAAAGTAAGGTTAGACAATAGAAACGAATGGGTCTGCAGAGCCAGAGTGAAATAATAGCACAGAAAGTGTTAATCTGTTACTAAAAGGGCTGGACACGACTATGTGTGGTTTTCTGAGAAAAGGATGGCCACAGTTAAATGGCACGGGAGAATCTAATATTCTTGTGGCTTATACTAAGTGGATGACTTTTCCTTCTTTACCTTATTTCAGCTTGCCTGTGGTGATCCGAAATCACACCGGCCGGAGCCAGCGTCGAGGTCAGTCTTTTCGTTGCCCCAAACACGTAACCGAGGTGTCCGCGGGCCTTTCCTGTGCATCAACCACGGTGCGCCCACTCAAACAATTTCGACTTTAAACACAACCGGCACTACCGAGGAGATAACCTGCTTACGACACTGCAAAGAGAACTGTTCCCCAGAACCCTCGTTACGAGTGGTCCCGATTTAGACCCTGGTTTGAGTAATAGGTCCGAAATTGCCTTGTGTCGCTTTAGCGTGGTTAACTTCCCCTTTATGGAAGTGCCAAATTGCTGATGTCTTATTGCGTGCCGCACCGATGGAAAGAGACAGGAAGGTCCGAGACTCACCCACAGCAGGTGCTGGTAACGCCGGCCAGACGACCCCGCCCGCTGGAAACAAACCAGGGATGACGGTCAAATCACCACAGCGCAAGAGAGTTCTACCTGTAAATACCAAATGAGATAGAGAAAAGTGACTTTACAATTACTTAAAGCTTACTTTGTCTGAACCCAATTGAGTATCTGTGTGTGTAGAACACACAAAGCTTTGCTAACTAATGGGAGAGAAGAAAAACAGAAAGGGAATTATGACAATGTTGGTAATTATCAGAATAACCTGAGGAGAGGGGTCAGTGAGTAAGGCAGGATAAACACAGGAGTACGTAAGCTGTAGTGGCGGGTTTGGGCCAAAAAGGGCGTACTTTCCAGTGGTTAGCCTGTAGAAAAGACAACTTAATTGAAATTGCAAGTCAACTGGTTTAAATTCAATTCGGGTAAGCGTATACAGAGAGGTTGAATAACACCTAAGATAGTGCGGGTGTATTTGTGATTAAAAAACAAAATCACTAAGAGACAGAAGGAAAGAAAGAGGGGAAAAAAAAAAGTATATATAATTTTTTTTTTTTTTTTGAAAAAAAAAAAAAATTTATATTAAAAAAAAAAAATTAATAAAAGTTATCAATTTATTACAAACAAATTAACAAACTTATTAATTTATTGAAAAGGGGAAAATTAAAAGATTAATAAGACTTATTGATTTATCTAAGGGAAAATCAATTAACTTATCTGGAGAGAAAATGAGATTAAGTAGAACTATTCATAACCCAATTCATAAAATTGAGTGGGAATTTAATTCAAATTTTTTTTCAAAGTTGTTCTTCAAATCAAATCTGGATGAGATTACGAAAATTAACGGATGGGATTACTTCTAATGCTAGTCACGATCGCTGTAAGGTATCAGTGACAGCCTAGAACAAACCCAACTGAAAAACAGACTGAAATCTCAAACAGAATGCAAAAACCACCAGAAACTGACTCAGCGTTGGAGGCCGCGAAGAGGGCGTCACTTCAACTGTGAAGAATTAGAAATGACTGGAAAAGAAAATTCAGGAAAGCATGACCTATCTGTCGGCGTCCACACAGTGGCGCTTTCGCGCTCAAGTCGATGAAGAGGGTGTGGCGGTAATTTGAGACTGAGGCGCTAGGCTGCGCTCTAGTGTTCAGCAACAGAATCACAACCAACCTGCTTCAATTGTACCTTAGGTGGGACGCGCAGAATCTGAACTGTACACAATTTAAATCCAGGCGGATTTTTACGGTGCTATGTTTCACGGGTTCGTGAGGCAGAATTATTGCACTACACTTACACGTAAACTGTACCAACAGGAATTGACGTCTGTGGTTTTACTCCAAACACATTTATCATTTAGCACTTAATGATTTACATGTTCTGTTTTAACATTTGGTTAGCTAAATCAAAGTTGAAAAACAGGAGTTTTCGTTAATCTAACGACTATCATATGATATCAGGCCTTTAGGTTGAATTACAGGAACATCGCTGTATTCAAATCCTCTATCGCTTCTGCTCAGAAGATTCTCGTTCTGAAAGCAGGCTGGTTAAAAGCAAATATCTTAACATGTAAACGTCTTTACAGAGGTAATACTTCTTTTTCTTACGAACTACAGTTTACTTTCAACACTTAACAGTGAATATCAGTATTATGAACTGCAATTTATTTTAGCAATTACCACGACTAAAACGTTTAGACGAATTTAGCAGTTTGTAATGTGCTCGGCTGAAGCTCAGCTTTCAACGTGCGTCGGCGCGCTTGTATCTTACTCAAACACAACAAAATACACAAAATTGACACTGCATTAATTGCTCACACAACAAAGCTTAAAATATTCCCAATAATTCTCCACCACTTAATATGTAAGGAATGCTCAAAGGTTCATAAGCTTTTTAGTCAATTTTAATTTCGGGGAAGAATATTCAACAGTTATTAATCTATGATCAACAAATTATCGAATATAGTCTGAACCGAGTCCTTACGTACATAAGTAACCCACGAGGGGTTATACAGCACACGTCTGATTCGGTTATGTATATAACAATTAAACACAACGAATTTATGATTAATTAGGAATATACATCCTACACAGACCGATGGCTGTTGATCTTTAAAATTACCAAAGCAATTGAAACCCCCTTTCTCAGTCAGCACGTCCGCCGTGCTGTTCGGTTGAAAGTTATCAATAGCTTGTGGCCTATTTTAGCTTAACTTTACTGACACTGTTTAGTGCACTTAACAATATCAGATTGTAGCGTTTAGGATCTTTTATATTAAAGCGGCTTTGTTATGTGGTCAACAACAACAGAGGCAATAAAGTATAACTGAGGTTTTTAATAACAAAACTACACTACTGGTAAAACAAAGATATAGATAAACAAAGTAAACTAAAACAAATAATAAAAGAAATGTAGAAACATAAGGAAAAACACACTTGCTAGCACAATTAGACCCTCAGAGACAGCCACAGGATACACACTTTAACGCGTCTAAATTTGAGATGGAACACTTGCATTCAGACCTGTTTTTGTGTAGGAGAGAGCGTGCGGCGTCCTGGAGATGGAAGGCGGACTTCTTTGATACTTCCGAGCGTGGATGTTTCGCGGGAAATTCAAACGTCCTAAAACAGTTCCGTATGCGCAAAGGCAGTCTTATCACCGGGATGCTGGAAGACTGACGAAACACACGTGGGTAACTCGGTCGGAGGACGAGAACCACACGGAGAACAGATTAGCTATACGCAAAATGAAACAAAGACAAACTAAAAACATGAACAAAAGAAAACACACGAAGGTTACATCTGGGAGCAGGATACACAGCGCAAGACTGAGGGAATGAACTGCTGCACGGCTTTTTACCGGGAAGAGTCCACGCCCACTTTGGAGAGAACTCTCCAATGATCCTTTCTCGCTTTGGCGGGGTTCCGTGGCCTTTGTCTTGTCGGAACGCCCAACTTTTTCGGATTTATGGCCGTTATGAATATGGTCAAAAACATTACAGAGATGGAAAAACATAGCAGAGTACATTTTAACGGAACCTCGTTTGTATGGTTAGTTAGACCACGTTGGGAGCTTTCATTTGCTATCATGAAAGACGTGTTTGACGCACATACAAGTGAATATATGCTCTTAGGCTCTTTATACAGGCCCTTAGAGTTTTAACTACACAACTAACAATCTTAACTGGCATGATACACAAAAAGGGATATACCAGAATACAGGAATATATCATATTTCTCTTAGAATCACCCATTTCTCTGGGTTTTCCCTAAGGAATGCATCGGCGCGTGTCCATAGGTGTGTGTGTGTGCGTGTATCCGTGGTTGCGAGCGTGGATATGTGTGTGCGTTTTCCTTTCACACATCTGGCTTCGTTCTCTCCGCAGAGATGGGTGTTAAGTGATAGCAATCTGTTTGATCAACCTAGGTCCGAATTTTTATGGCCATTTGTGTAAACCATCTCTTATCCTAAAGGTGTCAATAGGCGAGCTCTTATCCAGACCCAGTGTCGCCAGAGGGTGATTTGCCTCGAATGACCAAGGAGAAGATTAAGCTTATTTCAAAAAGGAAAACATATACTTGTGATTATACATTTCACGATATTGATATACAGCTTAATAGATGGATCAGATTGGGAGGATTGTAACGATATCAAACATCACACGTCACAGACATAATACTGCAGAGTTACCTTTTAACGCATACGTACAGGCATTTTATAATTCTCTTACACGCATGATGACATTCTTAGGACACGTTTACACATTACAGCTCTCCTACATGTATTTCGACACATCGGATATGTTTTAGTAACAATTTAATATATGAAAAGTCATGTTTCCTGCATGTGTGTTTGGGTGGATGTGTATCGAGCACATGTGGTGATAGGAGATAATGGAAACATCTGTTTTTCGCTTCCCCCGCCCGATTTCCGCCAGGGGGGAGTAAATCAAGGCCGGTTTGTTGTCTTAGGAGTGAGAATTCGCTGTTTGTAACGATATTCAAGACATTCATCAACATAAATGACCAAGAAGGGCAATCTCGTCGCAGACTTTGAGACGCCTGGTTTGGTTAAGAGAAGTCCGTATCAGTTGACCACATGGTCGTTGGAATGTGGTTAGTTAAGGCTCTTTGTTCTTGCGAGTTAATGATTTAATAAAAGAGAATTAATGATTGTCCGTCCAATCCCTACAGTGTGGTTGAAAACACTGCTTGTGAAGCAGTTTCATACCTATACATGACAACTGCTCTCTCTGGATCAGCGGCAGGGCCAACAATTGGAATTTGAATGTTCCAGTATGATTTTGTTAAAGGTTTAAAGGTTGTATCAGTGATTTCAGGCCAAAAATAAATGTCTAATCTTTCCTAACGATCCGCTAGCTGCCCGCCCCATAAGCATGCCGTCCAAAAACCGCGTCTCTGTATGCAGCCTAGGCTCTGAGATCTGCACACAAAAACAAATGGGTACAACCACCACTCAAAACCAAAATTTGTTGTTGGTTGTTGTGAGGTTTTGAGCTTGTGCACGGCTGGACGCGAAGTCGGAGCAACACCCGCCCCTGTCGGTGATTGGTTGGAACACTGTTTATTTTGGTTTTGAGTGGTGGTGTACCCATTTGTTTTTGTGTGCAGATCTCAGAGCCTAGGCTGCCTACAGAGAGACGCGGTTTTTTGACGGCATGCTTATGGGGCGGGCAGCTAGCGGATCGTTAGGAAAGATTAGACATTTATTTTTGGGCCTGAAATCACTGATACAACCTTTAATAGACACAGGCGCAGGAATGAGATCGCGTGGCTATTTGAATGGAGATCTGACCTGCTCAGGGATATCGACGAGCGAGGAGGTGGCCAGCTGGGTGAAGGTGTGCAGGGTGACGATCAGCATGGCTGTGGATGGGTAGGAGGACACCAGTTCCTGGAGTAACTCTCTGCTGCACGAGGCCAGACTGGCGTCATGGTGCATGTGCTGCAGCATCGGGATCAACTTCAGCTTCAGCTCCACTGGAGTATCCAATCCTTCAGGCAAACACACACAACCCATCAGACTGGAGAACATGCACACAAATGAAGATCACTCACATGAGGAGATCACGTACCTTGAATCATTTCACTAATCTTGTTGCAAATCCCTGCAGCAAAATCTCTATATAAAAATAAAGAGATTCAATGATTAAAATGTTTACGTTCAGCATGTTTTCTGTCTCTAAATAGCCATCAGCCCACTTTATAATGTTATAATACACTGCCCGGCCCCCAAAAAAGTGTGGATTTAAATAGGCAAATGCTCGACTGGATCATTATTGCAGTGATTATTGTGTTTCTCGCATGTTATATGTTTGGCAACAGTTCTTCTAACCCTAATTGATGGAGTGTGTAGCTTTTCATTTTATAAACAAGCATGTAGGAAGACATTATCATGGCCATATTCCAGGATGACAAAGACAAGATGCATCAGGCTCATCTTGTGAAAGAATGGTTGGGAAGAAGGAGCATGAAGAATCAATCCCTTTGCTGTTGATCAAAATTATATATTACCTAAATATAGACATTCACATCCAAAGAAATTTCCACCTAAAACAGCTTTAAATTCATTTGAATATTTTGCCAAAAATGACCTAGTACCAAACCAAAATATTTTTTCCATGACAGTTTGAAATTATACTTACTTAGAGTGTGAAGAGAAACTAGCAGCTGCAAAAATAGCCGCTTCTACTTCAACATTATCATGAGAGTCCAGGCTCTGCCGGATGCTGTGGTGGGCATTTTTCCTCTCTGGAATAATGGAGGCTAAGCTTCCCAACATCCTGTCAAAATGCACAAGACACAAAAACATATATTGACACAGCGTGTACGTACAGTCACATTATCCTGAGATGGTCTTTGACATAATAGTTGATAACAGAAATGTTATTAACTATTAGGAAGCTGACAACAAATGTGACTTTTGTAAAATAAAACAAAACATTTTGAGGAAGCGAATGCAGAAAAACACTTGCAGTCGCGGATGAAAGTACCTGAGAGTTATCGCTCTGGCAACAGGATCATTGCTATGGATGACGGAAAACACTCTTTTGACAAACTCGTCCACGTTTAGGATCTTCTCGAGGTGTTTCTCGCTCAGCTGCGTGACCTTCAGCACACAGAGTCGCAGGAAGTTGTTCCTAATTTGACAGGAGTGAATTTATAGATTCAGAACTTTTCATAACAGAGACCCAACAAGACGTGTTATTAAACGACTGTCATTATTCCGAAATATTTGACAAATCAGATAAAGTATTTCACCCAGGTAATAGACACCCTCAAGCTACTGAATGCAGATTTTTAGTTTTTGTATTTAATGTGCACAGTTACCCAAGTCTAAAGATGTCTGCCAGTTTCAGGAAGGCTGAGTTGATGAGGATGGGAAAGGGATACTTCTGAAAGAGTTTGGGGAAAAGCACAACGGCTTCACATTGCTCGCCCAGCTTACAAGACCTTAAACCTTTAGTTGTGCAAAAATAACAACAGGAATGTTTTCATTACATTGGTAGGATATCTACAGATTTCATTTTCTCTGAATGTAAACAAACACAGCACTGCGTTATCAGATATCAGATAGAGCGCATATGATATAAGCCACGTATAAGTTAATTGAATAAAAACAGTCATGCATGGCTCTGTGTATTGTTTATGAAGAAGCACCTTTATCAAGCTCCATCAGCGCTGAATTGGCGTCCAGCTCCTGCTCGCCGTAAGCGGCCTCCGACAGAAACGAGCGCGCTGCGGAGAGCGACATTATTTATGACAAGACTACAAGAAAGGATATACTGCTTTTTTAAATCAATATTTTATTCGTTAGATTAGATAAACTTGGTTCATGAAGTTTGAAAGTGGGTGACCCGGCTGCAGTGCATGTCACGTGGCCAGGAAGGATGTTGCGTCAGGTTTCCGTTGAAGCGAAAACCAATTGAAAACCACCGTCAGCACCAAAGAGGGCGGGCCGATGTGTCGACGTTAACTCGTTTGCTCTTATTTATTTTTGTATTTTTTTATTGTAAATATTACTTCATGTTATTTACACATGTGGTAAAAAATAATTAATGAATAAAAATAGCAGTAATGTTGACATCCAGAAATAGTCTTAGAAAAAAAGAGCATAAATAGCAAGTTACATGCAAATTATTTCCCCTCTAATAAACATCTTAAATAGCATCGACACCCTTTTCAGCCAAATAAGAAAAACAAATCATGCTTTGGTAAATCATAAATATGACATAAAAATTCCGAGTTACGAAGTCATAGTTATGAGATAAAATGTCGAAATAATGAAATAAATTATTTTTTTTCCAAAACAATAGATGCTTCGGGATTAATTTATGTATTCGGATACTAAGGCATCCCAAAACAATAAAGAAAAATAAAGAAAAGCTGCAAATGAAGTTTAATGTTACACGTCCTGGGCCACAGAGTGCCTCTGGTGGCAAGCGGTTGTAAACCAACAGCCATTCCACTCGGTGCGCCTCAACACTTCCGGTATTCTGACGTATCGACCAATCAGAACAGCGAACGTCAATCTCGCGCGGAATTCGTCTTCGCCGCTTTTTCATTGTTCGCGGGAAACTGATCACTTCTGAATGAAACGTCTATCCAGCAGGAGCAATGACTCTTTTTCACCATGTTGTTGATCGAGGAGTTATAAAAAGACGGTCCAATGGTGAGTGCTATTAAGATATGTCAGTGGGAATCTATGTTATTACGCTGTTTACTCACTCAAACATGCTTTAATAAGCAGGTGAGCGTCGAGGCTATCCGCTGTCCTCTCTGCTGGACGGGTATCAGTGCGCGCGACAGGACGAGCACATTTCATATGGAGCCTCGGCTGCTGCTGTCCCGCCGTTTGGATGCACGTTTTCCTCTGGTACACACTAAATTAAACATTCACAATGAGTACATATGTAGTCAGAAACAAACGAGTGTGTATAATGAGTAAACTTTGCGATGGTTTGTTTGCAATGCCCAGCTCCTGGCCAACAGAACAGCCTTGCTGTTGCTAATGAAGAAGGGTTTGTGACCATCTTTAATACTGGAGAAAAACAGAGCTCTGTCCTGAAAGGTTTGTTTGTTTACCTAGATTCAAGACAGGCTACTTATGTAAAGCATTACATTTATTCATATTCGTGAAACATATGTTTTGCAGAGTGGCAGGCTCATGATAATGCTGTTTTTGATATTGCCTGGGTTCCTGGTACAAACAGCTTGGTGAGTGTTGCATGATTCAACACTGATGGTTTCAGTGCTTTGGACTAAATTAGGTCCTCTATCTTTTAGTATTGCTTTAAATGGGGGTATTATTTTACAGGTAACCGCCTCTGGTGACCAAACCGCCCGTCTGTGGGATGTTATCACTGCTGACCTGCTGGGAACTTTTAAAGGACATCAATGCAGTCTTAAATCTGTGGCTTTTTCCAAGCAAGAGAGAGGTAACTACCTCTACTGATCACATGAGACGCATACAGCTGTGTTTACATTTGTGTACTGATGTTCAGTATGTGTACTCTATTCATAATCCAAATTATATGCACGAAATAATGACCACCTACTTTTGCCATGTGCAGTATACCGATACTGTATCCCACAATGCAGTGCACTCATTTCACCTCCCATTTCCAGTGTGACACTAACCAGATATAATCAACTATTTGTAACATCTTTCTTGATGCATTAATTGTTCACACTGCCAATAATCAAGGCCACTTTGGCAGCTAACTGAAAGAAGTTCAGTTAAAATGACTGAAACCGAAATAAAAATAAAGCAAAATATTAATATTAAAAAAAGACTTTGTATAAAACACAAAATGACTAAAACGTAATTGAAAATTAAAAGATAGTCCAAATATTATAATAGTACAGAAACTATACTAAAAATAACACTGGCTAATAGGCATGACTGAATGTGCACTGCATACTTGCTATTTTCTTTTCTAGAATGTATTTCATTTTTTTTATGTTTTATTAAACAACCTGTTCTCTCATTACAGCTGTGTTTAGCACTGGAGGCAGAGATGGGAACATCATGATTTGGGATACAAGATGCAGTAAAAAAGGTTCTTTATTATTCTGACCGTCAGTGCTTAATAAAAGGGCAGTTGAAATGTTTTCTAAAGCTCACAAAAAACGTTTTCATGCGTCACAGATGGTTTCTACAGGCAAGTAAAACAGATCAGTGGTGCTCATATGAAACCTGAAAGATATACACCTCAAAACAAGAAGAGACGTGGGATGGCGCCCCCTGTGGTGAGTCAAACAACCTGCCATTCATTTACCTGCTCTGTTTTTGGTATTGGGGTATTTTATAACCATTATAATTATCTGATTAGGGGTGTGCAATATATCATCTATGATAAAATCCTAATTGTTTTAATGATGTTAAATCTGACATTGAATATGTCCCTCACTTTCCAAAAACACACCTAGAGAGTGCATACACTGCGTGATCAGTTTAGGTTAGACTACTGCATGTGCGCTTTAGAGTGCAGGCTCTCACTGCGTGATTTACTCTATTAAAATGCTGTAAAATTCCCATGTATGGGCTGTCACGATTCCTCGAATAAATTTGAGTTCACGATTTAGCCGTGTCGAGTAACCGGCAAAATACCGGACGTTGTGCATTCCATGAACAAGAATCCACGAACCGCATTATTAGACCGTTTTCTAAGGCTGCACAATGTGTTATAGCTTTTAAAAAAATACTACAGCACAGATTAAGTGCTTCAATTATTTACATGGGTGTAGTTTACGTGTGTCTCAGAGCGGCTCCGTTCACAGATGCTGCTCCACTGCCTCCACATGAACTGTTCTCATTTACATGCGTGAAGCGTCTCTGCGTATGCTGCGAGTTTGGGTTGCTTATAACGTTTATCTGGGAACGCAATGTGCGCCATTTCATCAGACAACACAGGAGAACACATCATTATATTTGTTTATATGCAAACTGTTCATCGCGATTTCAAAATAAGTCTAAACCCTTGCTTTGAGTTTCCATGGTTTGATGTCCACATTTTCTTATTCAAAAATTTTAAAGAAGTTGCCAAATATTAAAGATTAATTTAAAGCTGCAGTCGGCAAGTCTTGATTGAGTGGACTTCACTATCAATGAATACCCTCCCACAGAGTTCGTGCTCGTCAGTGCGTGTGCACCAGATTTTCTGTGAACGCGCCCGTCTCATCAGCATCCATTAACATTCTTGCAAAAAGCCGAATTTTATCCCTTCATCTGGACACGTTTATACACCTAACGTTACGTTCACACGGATTTCAGTGCAAACAAAGCTAACGAACCTGCCCAACAAGTGCTAACGTTAGCTATCCATACCAACACATTTGGGCAAACACACTTAGATTACTAACATAACACTAAGAAATAAAGTAACTGGTTGATAAAGCACAATTACCTGTGGAGAAGTAATGTTGCAAGCGCATCCAGCTTGAACCCAATTAAATCACGTAAATCTCTCCACCTTTCAAAATGCCGTTCCGATTGTAACTTGCGCGAGGGGTGGCGAGCACGACCTGTGATTGGCAGTCAGATCTCACACCCCCCCGCGCTGATTGGACCCGATGATCCGGGAGCGGTGGATTTTTGCAAAACAAATAACACGCTCCAGGTGGAGTTAGAAGCTCGGGTTTTTTTTAAAACCACTTTATGTTTTGTCGGATTATTGTGTCGATTTCACTGAATATGATAAAAAAAATCGACGGCAGCTTTAACATTTGAATTGAATATCGTTGGGCCAATATTAAACCAGGATTTGATCATCTGTAAAGTGTAACACCACAGGGCCATTGGTGCCTTCTGCAGGCATTTGGTATAATACATAGCCTAATGTACATAAGTTGATTGTTAAAATGCATAATTTTTAATATACATAATATAAATAGTATTTTTCTATCAAACTACAATATGATTACTTGATTTTGATTCTTTTATTTGTAATATTGCACAACCCCATCTTTTTATCATAATACAGTGGAGGTTTAATTTGTGCTAATTCTGAGATGTTCTGTCTGTAGGACTCCCAGCAGGGCGTGACAGTGGTTTTGTTCTGCGACGAGAACAAGCTCGTCTCCTCGGGAGCTGTTGACGGGTGAGTGCATAATGCAGTCTTGTACTGATTTCTTCTTATTGCTTTCAATTTTATTTTATACATGATTTTGTCTGTGGATGTCACACTTTTTCATTTCTAACTGTAATTTGAATGCTGAGATGAAATCTCCCAATAACATCCCGATCTCGTCATAGGATCATTAAAATGTGGGATTTGCGGAAGAACTACACTGCGTACTACCACAACCCCCTCCCTCTACAGACCTATCCTTACCCAGGCTCCTGCACACGCAAACTCGGTACACAGCTCATGTCCACTCAGTCGTGAGGCCAATAGTCATGAGTTGAGTTTTCACTGATGTTTTCCTCTGCAGGATATTCTGGTCTGTCACTGGACTCTTCTGGCTCCAGACTGTTCTCCAACTGCACAGATGACAATATCTACATGTTCAATATCAGTGGTTTGAAAACCACTCCAGGTAATGTCAATTTATTGTTTAAAATTAATTTTGTCTTATGTAATTGGTTTCCCTCTCTGTTTTTGTTAGGCATGTAAAAAAAAAGAAAGAAGATTTTTAGGCTATTGAGGCCAATGCTTTAACATTTTTGTTCTTTTTCACAGTTGCTGTGTTCAGTGGCCACAGTAACTCTTCATTTTATGTGAAGTCCAGTGTCAGCCCAGATGACCAGTTCCTGGCCAGTGGTTCGAGTGACCATCAAGCTTACATATGGAAGGTAATGAAAATCCTAGAAAATTAAAGTCTGCCTGAGAACATCTGTGGTCACTATCTGCACACAACTTTGCTTGTGTTTCAGATTTCAGACCCAAAACAAGCTCCCATGATGCTTCAGGGCCATAGCCAGGAAGTCACATCAGTGGCCTGGTGCCCCACCGATTTCACCAAGGTTAGGACTTTTAAGTGCACAAGAAATAATGCACTTAGGATATGAATAATAATAAATATCCATATATCTGATGGATGTATGGACAGTCATTAAAGTTAGATATTGTTCGCTTTCTCTGCAGATCGCTTCCTGTTCTGATGACAACACTGTTAGGATTTGGCGCCTGAACCGCAGACCAGAGAGAGAAAACTCATCGAACCGAGACGCAAACATCGTAGGCTGGACCCTTCGTAAAGTCCAGTCACCAACCAGAACGCCTGGTAGGTTTTTTTTTTGTTTGTTTTTTTTTTTTTTGTTAAACATAACCCATCAATCTTTGGAATAATTAGGTTTTTTAAAATGTTGTTGAAAGAAGCCTTATATGCTCAAGGCGGCATTTATTTGATTACATAGCCTATGTTATAATATTAAATATTATTATTGAAATTTAAAAACACTTTTCTATTTTAATTTCTATTCTATTTTGGTGATCAGTTATTATTGGTACTCTATTAATAATGGTCTATTATTATTATTATTATTGTTAATATCAATGGTGCAGTTTGCTGCTTAATATTTTTCTGGAAACGAATAGGTTTTTTTCAGGATTCTTTGAATGGAAGATTAAAAAGAACAGTGTTTATTTGAAATAAAAATCTTTAGTAACGCTAGTAATGGTAATTTTGAGAATCTCTTTACTGTCACCTTTTGTTCAATTTAATGTGAATAAAAGTACTTCCTTTAAAAAAAGTACTACCCCAAACTTTCAAATTGCACTTTATCATAGTTTCCACAAAAGTATTAAGCTATAAAACATGGATTTTGGAAGACAATGGTGGTCTTCTTTTTTTTTTTTTTTTTTTACATGGATGATGATAATAATAGTGTTTCTAGAGCATCAAAGTATCATATTAGAATGATTTCTGAAGGATCATGTGACACTGAAGACTGGAGTAATGATGCTGAAAATACAGCTTTGCATCAAAGGAATAAATTGCATTTTAAAATCTATTCAAATAGCAAACAGTTCTTTTAAATTGTAATATTTCACAATGTTACTGTACTTTTTGATCAAATAAATGCAGTCTTGGTGAGCGTAAGACATCTTAAAAACATTGAAATTCTTAATTATTATTCCCAACTTTTGACTGGTAGTGTATAATTCATAATTATACACTATACATATATTGTATATATATATATATATATGTATATGTATATGATTATACAATTATACATAATTCAATGGGTTTAAATTGGTACTTATGAGTTCTGATTTGTCTCCTCAGGCCGTTTCAGCCCCGTTGAGCTCACTCCAGCCAAAAGTCCTGGTTCAGAGAGGCTGGTCTCTCTGGCTTCACCCCAGCCTGCCTCTTGTGCCCCTACGGGTGCTGATTTACCCCTCCCATCAAACACCTCTGCACCTTCAGCCAAGCTCAGCAGCCCCAAAATGCCCTCGTCTATCCAGCAGTGGTTCAGCCGCAGCAGTTCCCCGGGTCACCAGGGCACATCTCCTCTCCGTACGGTGCTCACACCAGTCCTCCAGGGCCCTTCATCAGAACGCCGTGCAAAGCGACGACTGGAAACGGGTGATTGCGCTAGATCTGGTTTGGGAGGGGCGAGTGAAGGGGTGTCTGAATTGTATCCCGACGTTAAGCGGAGCAGGAGTTCGGTGAGCGCAGAGAACTGTTCTGAGGAGAAAGTTGACCGATTCAGTTTGCAAACAGATGAGAGGCTCTGCTCGACTGGTCAAGCTGGCGCTGGCAAAGAGAACAGCTCTCCGAGAAGGAATGATTGGCTGTCTGTGATCAGTCAGAGATTTAAAGGATCGACTCAACCCAAAAGCCCGAACGGCAGCAGCAAACGGCAGGATGCGAGAACACACAGCGCTCCAGTGAGTAGATGCATGAAAATACATCACTGCAGTCACACTTTATATAATCAGACAAGTTTGTCCACTGTTTCAGTGCCCTTGGTTCCAGATTTTTTTTCTCCATGTAGGTAAATCAATCGCTTTCTAAGCCACGAACCAAACAAACCAACTCAAGTCAAGATTATATGAATTGCAACATTGCAAACATTGATTGAAAGACTTTTTGTGGCATTTAACTACATAACCTATGAAGCGTTGCACATGACATGATCAAACAAGGATACAGTTATTATAAAACCTATTGATTTAATATACAGTATTGTTTTTTTTAAAAGATATTAACTTTTATTCAGCAAGAATGCCATAAATGATAAAGTCTTAACAATTTCAAACAAATGCTGTACTTTTGAATGTTCTAGTTATCAGAGAATCCTGAAAATAAATGCATCAGAGATCAACTAATTAGAGATCAGCATATTTGCTGCTCATTACTGGAGGATCATGTGACACCGAAGACTGGAGTAATGATGCTGAAAATTCAGCTTTAATTCAGCAATAATAATTTAATAAATATTCCTTTTAAGAAAAGCCAATCTGTTTTGGGAACTTGTAGTTCGGTTCTCTTGGTCCGAATCACAGATCCAGGTAATTTTCAAGACCTGTCAAACTATCTTTGTGGTAAAATGGAGCAGGGGCGATTCACAGAAAGCATTTTTGCAGGTTAAAACACGAGACGCAGGTCTGGATAACGCATTGAATGCCGTGTAATGCGTGAGATGCTGCAAAAGATGTGAGTGCAGTGGTTAAAGAAGTCTGTCTTGCGTGTTTACATGGCACTAAGACAATTGCACTTTCCAAACCAGGCGATGATACAGGTTTTTGCGAACTATGCGACTTATGAAAAGTTTGCTGACGCCTCACGTATCATTTTATGCAAAGATATGGTGCCTTCAAATATCGTCATCAAAGCCGGCTTCCAAAATTATACAAACCAGTACGCGTGTAAGGAAATATTGTTTCTAAATCAATTAGTGTATATATATATATATATACATTTTTTTTTCTTTCATATCACACTGCACTAGTCTTGGTCCGCTTGTTTGGTTCGCTCCAGGGTTCGGGTGGCAGCGCTCACGATTATTTAAATGAACTAACAGAAGAATCGCATGTTCGTTTTAATCAAACCCAACCTGCCAAATGTGAACATACCCTAAATGAGACTTTAACTTCCAGAACCTTATTGTTTTAGTAGTTCTGAATTGTTCTCTAAAATTGTAACTCCTTATTTTATTTAAATTTTTTGGGCCAAATGATCAATTTTAATTAATATCTTTTGTCTTTTAGGGAGCAATATCACCGCGTCCCATGACGGTCATCTCTCCAACGCCAAACAAGAAAGCATCACCCTCCAGACCTATGAAAAAAATCTCTAGCTACTTTATGAAAAGAACCCAAGACTGATTGCTGTGTAGAGAGAGATTAAAGTGTCTAACATATGACACATCTATGGTTTAAGTCCAGGTTTTCATTAAAGTATCGAACCCATAAGAAATGCAGATGCTACTTGTATTTATGTATGTAATGTGTATATTTTTTTTTTATCTAGTATGTTTTTAAATGTATAAGTTTAATTTCCTGGAGAAGGGTCAAATTGATAATCATTTGTGAACATTACAGAACTAGATGAAGTCATTTGACACCATCATTAAACTCTACAAGGTCTCTGAATCTTCCATGTCTATCTGTGATGCATTGAAAGTAGTTTTTTGTAGACATATTATTTGAATTAACATGCATTTTAAAGCATTTGCATTTATATCAAATTCTACGCAAGTCTAATAAGCATAGTGTTTGTACTCATTTTTTTTTTTTTAGCTTTCCAAATGTATAATGCCTCTTATTTGAGCATGTCTGTCCTTAAATGTGCGGTCACATTTTCAGAGTTTTTTTATTGATTGTAAAGCAGCACTTTACATAACTAACCCATTTCCAATTTGCTCAGTGCCTTTTAGTTATTGAATATCAATATTGCTGTGAGTTTCAAAATGATTTAAACACTTTTTACATTGTACTGTATACTATAGTCCTTTTTTCTTTTTTTTACGTTTTTTTAAGTTTACAAGATTTGCAGGTTTGTCTGGAATGTGACTTGACCTGAGTCACCTGACAGTTCCACTTCTGTGTTTTGATCCTACTAGTTCTTGTTTTGCTTGTTTTTGCCTGAGGTCTTCAGCTGCATAGTATCAAAACTTTTCTGCCTTAGAAATGAAAGGGATAGTTCACCCAAAATTACATTTTTGTCATTTACTCACCCTCATATTCCAAACCTGTATGAGTTTTTCATCTATTCAACAAAAGATATTTTGAAGAACGTTGGTAACAAAACAGTTGCCTGTTACAGTAGCCATTGACTTCCATAACATTTTTTTCCTACTATGGAAGTCAATGGCTACTGTAACAGTAACTGTTTTACCGTCAACTGTCTGATTACTAACATTTTTAGGTTTGGAACAGGGAGAACAATGTTTTGCAATTTTTAGCAATCTCCGCATTTTTGTATTTCGGCTACATTTTGGGGTGAACTGTTCCTTTAACTGACTCGTTTGAGTAGGCTACAAGTCTTACAAACTCTAACTTACTGTTATTTTGTGAGCAATCGTTGAAATGTTGTACTTATCTGTTCACTTTATTATTATTATTAAATATATTTATTATTTTGAGTGGTTTAACGTTTGTTTGTGGGAGTTGAAGGATACAGAACCTCCTGACTGTATTGCCCGAAATACCATTAAAACAAGAATCTGATTGGTCAATGGGCGGGGCTTACTGTCTTCTCGAACGTTCATTGGTCGAATCTTCTGTCTCTCAAGGGCGCCACGGGACTTTATTAAATTTAGACCCCAGTGAGGCGTAACAGCGGCTGAATGAAGTTCAGCGGATCAGAGGAATTTTACGGCCCGGCGGATTCACATTAAACTCTTTCCTCGCTTCGGTTATACATGGATGCGGTGTCAAGCGACTGGATAATCATGACTCAGTGTTTTGGCTGTGTGTCGTCTGAGTTTGAGTTGTGTTATGTGGAGTAACAGGTTTATTGAGGCGCTCAGAATGATTAAAAACTACTGTTAACTACGTGTTTACATTTACACGTCACCAACAATTATCATCCCAGGATACCTGTGCGTTTTTGGAGAGCATGCAGCCTTCATGAATGCCTCGACAGTGCGTGTCGTCAGATGGGGTCTGGTGAGTTTGATGTAACGTTACAGCGCAGTCAATGGGATGTCAGTCAGAATTGAACACGTTTAGGGCTCGCACGGACACTGTAAACGCAGCTCGTTGGATAGACTTGCTTTGGAAATGTCGGCGATATCCGCGGCCGAGAAAGTGGACGGATTCACGCGGAAGTCTGTAAGGAAGGCTCAGAGACAGCGGGTTCAGGGCTCGTCTCAGTTCGCGGTGAACAGCAGCAGGCCCGCGGCTCCCGAGATCTCGGCGCTCCCGCAGCTCAAAGGTAAGAGGATAAAGCCTGGAAATAGACTCTCAGGCTCCGTCTCAAACCCGTGCGAGCTGCCTAACGTTACATAGACAGCGCTGTGGTGCCTGCAATGCTTTAAAAAGTAACAGATACAACTAATAAACTGTAATAAAACACGCATGAATGTATTAATCATGCTCCAAAGTTACCTGTATCTCTGATAAGCTTCAAGTGAAGTATTTACAGCAGGCCCATAACTGTCTGCTGGGAGACTCAGTCTCATGTGAGTGTGTTTGACTGTAAACGCCAATTGTGTCAACATTATGTCTCCGAGTCCGAGCCTCTTCTTATCAAAAGGGAAGCATCTTTATTTCATGGTCCAACCATTTCCTGTCCTCGTATGTTTGCCTTTGGAAGTCACGTGGTTGTCAGTTCTGTAAATCTGTCAATTGAGTGCAACAGTGCCCGTTCACTTTTTCGGTGGCCTTGGTCCCAGAACTATATATATTTTTTTTTTCCATAGGGATTTTGAAAAAGTCTTGGTTAAAGAGTTATAAAAGCCATTAACCTATAACCAGGCAAGTACAAGGTTAAGCTGAAGTAATATAGTATTTTGAAAGTCTGTCTCTTTGTCCCATTTTCAAAAACTTTATTACTTCAAAATATAGGATGCATTAGGAGGAGGTCCAACACTCGCTGTGATGCTGACAGTATTATGGTGATGATCTGTGACTCTGGTTCAGATTCTGCGTAAAGAACAATTCTGTGTGATTATGTAGTTAGAAAAGCCATTTAGTTCCTACTCTAAGTGAATCTTAGTTCCCAGGAGGACATCCACAAGATGGATGAAAATGCTGATGCTGTAAAAGAAGGGCAGACATGACAACAACACATGACAAAATTAAAAACATGTCTATTCTTTTGTGGTACTTAATAATAATTTTGGCACCTATTCCCAATGGCTCCTAAATTGATTTGGGCCAGATAAGGCCTGGATAGGGATGCTATCTGTGGAGTTACTATGGTTTTGGCGGCAATATGCCGTATCTGGCCCACACACACATCAAGCTGGTTTTAGTGTGAGTTGTGGCTTGCAGTGTGTTGTCCAGAGGTGGCCCATGTGACCTTTGCCACTGCCAAAACTGAGCCCAGATAAGGCCCAAATATGTACGGCATTGCCAGGCCAGCCGCGCTCCGGTTGAGTCATCAGAATGTGGGAGATGTGGGCCACAACTGGGCCAGATGTCATTTTCTATCTGGGTCACATCTTCGTTCAGGGAGAAAACGGGACTAGGCTATGTCATAACATAAGTTGTTTTGCCTTTACTACGCGTAAAAGCATTAAGGGAAGCCGGTTGAGGGTGTGATGAGAAGACGCCGGACAGTAAATCTTTTAATTCTGTCACCGATTAAACCCACTGCATATCACTCAATAAAACAATCACACTGCTGAGAGTTTTGTATTGTGTCTGGTTAAACATTACCTTTGTGAGTATGACTCTGTTTATTGGCTTGTGAATTTGCAGAACTTGCAGGCAGCCACCGCAAAACTGTTTCAAGCTTCAAGGGATTTAATTTTGGTAGTCGTGTGTTGAAATAAATATAGAAAAAAACCAGTGTCGGTGTCGGTCTTCTGAATGTGACACTCAATCTCTGATTCCCTTTCGTGGGAAAGTGAACATTTACAGTGACAACAAAACTTCTATTTAAATGTTTCCAACAAAGACATGGATCAACTTCTTTCAGCTTATTGAACACATTTTTATTCAGACATTTATACCGTGAAGGCTGAAGCAGCAGCGAGCGTCTAGCGTGGGACAGTGTCTTCATAGTAAACAGTAGGAGTGTAACGGTTCAAATTACACACGGTTTGTCTGATAAAACTGTCAAAGAAAAATAAAGAAAAATCGAACCACATGCAACTGCACAAATAAATACAAAAGAGCAAAATATAAATAAAGATGCAAATAAATCAGATATCTAACAGTGGATTTCAGGTACAGAAATTGAATAAAGTAATCAAATGAAAAATAACATTGCATATTTGACTGGATAAATTCTTATTAAAGTTACAAAAGCTATTAAGTCGAGAGTGGTGAGTGATTTCCTTGTCTTTTGTTGCTTGATTAACATTAAACACAGTCAGCAGGAATATTAGTCTGTTGTCACTTTAAGACTGCACAGATCCAAAATACTGATATTGATACATATGCGTTGTCTTTCTCAATGGTTTACGTTCACTTAAGACGTAACCGACTATGCTAATACTCGCCAAGACGGGCAAGTTGACATAATTTTTGTGTGGATTTGTCCGTTCAAGCGCAAGATTTGAAAGAGAACTCAATGTTCTCTCTCTCTCTGAGATGTGGCTTTCGGTGTGCGCTTCGGATGAGTGCGAGTTCTTCTTTTGCAAATGTTTGCTTCTTTTACAATTGTCATGGCTTAAATGAGTTTAGTTTAAATAGAAGCCAGAACGTGTATCCATCGACAGAAACATACATTAGCCGAACTCTGTGTGTGTTTTACGTGTTGTTATTTTCAACAAACCATATTATGGTTTGTCAGATTTGAGATGAACCGCAGTGCAAGTGCGTGGAGAATGATACGGTTATTTTTTTTTTTTTTTTTACTGTGAACCGTTAACACACCTAGTAAACTGATACATTCATTGTGAACAATATTCTTCAAAACTATAGTGGAAACATCAAACTATCTTGCAGTGCAATAAAAGAGCTTCTCTTCCCTGCAAACAGTACCATTTTAATGTAAAGGTAAAAACAAAAGGTGCAGGTATCTATTAATATCAGTATCAGTAGTAGAGGGCGATCCTCTTAAGATGGAGCTGCCGTCCCAGCATGCAACGCAGCGTGACATACCTTCACATTCTCTACACTGACATTCTCACTCTCCAGGGACGGGCCATGTAGCCATGGCAACCGCACGCCCGGGGTGTTGATGGGAACCTCAACGAATTCAATGACTCATCCTGTGCGTGTTCTTGCATGTGTGCGTGAGGGCTAATAAAAGTAAGGCAATCAATGAAAGCGTTTCTGATGTTGGCTTGATTTGTGGTGAATGCAGTGACTGTAAGCAGAAGTGTCCTGGGAAAGACAAGGGCCACTGGCATTCAGATCGGTTGCATAAGGTGTATTAATAGAGCAGCAGTGGGGTTGTGTTGTGTTTGAACCCCTCCAGCTCCGAGTGTGAGTGGCTCACACTGCTGTTCTCTCAAAAATAACATCATGAGCTGAAGTTTACAGAAGCCTGTGGCAGGAAAATACAGTATAAAAAGAGCCATGAGTAACTGAAAGAAAATTATTTAGTGTTTATACATTTAATCAAAAAAAAAAAAAAGCTACTGTCAGTACCATGGTTTACAAGGCTTAGTGATGGTACACGCCTGCACTAAACGTTTGATGTAGTAATATTGTGAAATATTACAATTTTAAAATAATTATTTGTAACCATGTAAAAGTCTTAAGGTCCTTCCACCATGAGTGTTTTTTTGTATTCGTCATCCGGTGGCTCTGAATTGTCCAAATGCCTCTCAAAATGCTTGCTACGGATGCGAAAAACGCAGAAAATCAAACCCGATTTTAATTTTCGTTTTTTATTTTTTAACGTGCGAAAATTTCGGACTCGGTGTGCAAGGATCTTTACTGTCACTTTGATAAATCTAATGCATTCTTGCTGAATAAAGTATTAATATCTTTACAAAAACAACAACATTTGAACACAGTGTACAAAAGTGTACTTTTGTAGTGATGTTTTGAAGCTCCTGTGTCCTGTATTAATACTTTTTACAATGCGAAATGATTTTTAGGGAAGCATATTGAGCCTAATATTCTGATTAAGTGCTGCACGATTAATCATAGCGCAATCGTAATCGCGATGTCAAGCCTATGCGATTATATGAGGCAAAATGCCGCGATTTCATATGAAATAAATTAGGGCTGTTAACGCCATTAACGCAGCATCTGTTATTTTTCGTCTCCTTTGGCTAGTGTTACATGATCCCGCTCTTATTCGTGCAAATGCCTTGCCTTTAAACCATTCTTGCACGACTAGTCAAAAGAGAGTCTGTGAATGTCCTGACTGTGACACACAGAAAGACGCGCGCGGCCAGTATCATGCGCATGCACAGACCGCGCGCCAGAATACAGCTCTCTTTCGCGCTTCAACGAACAAAAACACACAATTATGCCAAAATATCGTTTTGTCGAGTATCTTCATAACATAAGAGCAGTCTTATGATGGATATAAAGAGTTGTGAGAGAATGAAGCGCGTGTGAGATCCGCGTCTCTGTCAGCAGCGGCTGCTCTTAAAGGGCCAGCTGCCAATAATGCTCTGTCAGTAAAGTTAGTCAAAGAACAAAGGGATCAGAGAAAATTACTCGGTGCTCTTGACTAAATAACTTTTGTAGCTTTAATAAGGATTAGGACCTAGTCTATATTTATAATTTATGCAGACTGTTTGATATCTTTATTCAATTGCTGTATATGTCCTACCTGTTAGACAGGAAGGGCACAGGTAAATATGTAATTTATTATGGGTTTATGTGAGGATCATTTGAAGTTTACTTAAATTAAAAGCTGTTATATTTTGTGTAGCCTAATAAATGTTTTTAAAAAATTGATAGCTTTCACTTGTAATGACGGAATCCCTGTAATGTTGGATGGCTATAATTAATGTCATTTTTATCCAGACATCAATGGTTTATTGATCATTAAAGGTGTTATTAATCATTTAGTTGTTATTGCTAGTTTGAGTGGAGAAATACACATTAATACACAGAAATATCACTGTGTGTGCATTTTGCTTTAGAACCAAGTAAGTTGACTCATGAAACCATTTGTTTATTATATTGCAATCGCATATCGCAATCGCAATATTGACCTCAATAATCGCAATATGACATTTTCCCCAAATCGTGCAGCCCTAATTCTGATGATAGAGCCACAAATTATTTATGCTGTTCACGGTCAAAGTTCATGTCAACTAAATGTCCTTCTGGTATTTATAGAGCCCTGTTGATTTATTATTTGTGTACACAGTGTTTGTAGTAGACATGGGTCATAATTACTATATTGCCATCTATATCACAGTCAAGATTCCACAGTCCATGTGAAAACAGGCCATCAAAAACCTAAAATTAAGTCCATAACCTGTGGCACTTACATTTCAAGGAAGAGACAGTAGCCTATATTATAAATTCTTTATTAGGCTTTGCATGTGGTAAAATGGTTTTGATGGATGATAAGCTCTAACCCTTAGTAAATGCTGCAGTTTTATGAGTGGCCTCTTCATGTGTCACTCACCCAGCTGAGGTCACTGGTATTATAGTGAATTATGCAAGATAAGATCCTTCGAAGGACTTCTTGGAACTGTGGACCGGTGGATCACGGACCATAAAGGCATAGCCTAATAAATATAGTCCATATGACTCATACGCTATTATTCTAAGAGCTCTGAAGCCATATGGAAAGTCATGATAAAATAATGAATGTAACCTTTAGTCATTTTAGTTGACTCCTGTTGGATGGATGAGATTACTTTTTTTCTTTGCTGCACACAATGGATGCATGCAGGAATGTTTCTGTGTTTGATTTACTGCGATGTTTCTCTACAAGAAGCAAGCAGTGACGTGATGTTTCCATACACCTATTTTTATGCACATTTTAGGATATCGCATAAAAAAAAAAAACGCTGAATGGAAATGGCAAGTTGCTCATAAATTCTAGAAACGCACATAAAAAAATTGAGGCGGATAAAATAATCTTTTAATCAATGTAACGGTTACTCTGATAATCGAAATTAGATAATTCTAATAACTTTTTTGATTAATCGGATGAAAAATCCAAAAATTACTATACATGAAAAATATTAATTATAAATATTAAATATTATTTAAAATATATTATTTTATTGTAATAAAAAAATAACTTTTTTTTTTAATTTTGATAAATTATTTTAAACAATTTTATCCTATCCTGCCCAATGCTGTCCTCTGAACAATGTGTAATATAAAGGCTATGAAAACATAATTATATAGTGAATATCTACAATGTACGGCATAGCCCACATAAGCAGAAAAAAGGTTAAAAGACAAACATTACATTCTAAACCTAAAAACAACTGATTGCTTATGCTTACTATGTTAAAGCAGGAATTAAAATGACTTGCACATAAAGTGTGACATAAACATTCATTGAATAAATTCCTCGGTGCGCAAAAATTACCCAATCCGATATATATAAACATTACGCAGTAGCCTACATTATATACTGACATTATCACTTTGCCATTAAACTGTTTGTTATAGATGCATTTTCTTTTTTTTTTTACTGTATTTTAGAAAAACGTATTACTGTCTCCGGGGGGTTGAATAATTTTGATAACTGTGTGTTAACTAAACTGAAACTAAACATGAACTGGTGCAATAACATTTTGTTTCTGAGCTGCCCAGCTGTAGAATGGCCTCCATTCTTCCTCCAGTTCATCCAGATTACTGGAATTAGACACACGGTGAAGATTACAACATTCTAGTCCACTCAAGCATTCAGAGAGCTCAGTGCATGTACACACTACACTACACACTCAAATATAATTGGACTATAAGATTCCAAAGACAATGCATTGCAACATCAACCATGTTTTAATAAGAATGTGATTTCAAGTTTATTTAAATGTCAAGTGTAAATGCTTTTAATCCAAAAATGTTTTATTTTATTTGGCCTAGTTGCAATAAATATTGAAATATGTCATGTTCCGGTAAGAATAATATTTTAATCAGGCTAGTCTTCATTGAAATTTAAGGGCAAAATCTGAGATGTGTCCAGATACGTTTTGATCATTTAGTATCATGTACACATTCACACTGCACCGACAGACTCAGACCGTCACCAGAGACCACATCCCGCCACTTCTCAGACGTTCTTATTCAGATTCTGCATGTTGAATCGGCAAAATCAAGCACACTGATCCGACACAACCCCGCGAAGTGTCTGTTGCCGTCTGGCGGTGCCGTGTGAAGTGGCCTTAGAAGTATAATATCTCTTTGATGTTTTTATTGTTTTACTGTGCTTTGATTTTTGTTTTGGTTTGCTTTGATTTTTGTTTTCTATTTAGTTTTGCTTTGCTTTTTGTTTTGCTTTGCTTTTTGTTTTGCTTTGCTTTTGTGTTTTGTGTCTTTCTTTGCTTTTATTGTTTTTTTGTTTTGTTTTTTTTGTTTTCCTTTGCCTTTTTTTTTATTTTAATTGGTCAAATCCATATTTGTGTATAAAAATGTTGATTATTGAATTAGACCGTACAGTAGAGTGAATAAATGATTTCTTCATTGTTTCAGATGCATCTTCCACAGAGCAGCATGCGCTGTTCATGCAGAAACTACAGCAGTGCTGCGTAATCTTCGACTTCTACGACACGGTGACTGACCTAAAGTGTAAAGAGACCAAACGGGCCACTCTCAGTGAACTGGTGGATTATGTGTCCACTAACAGAGGCGTTCTGGTGGAGCCGGTCTACCCTGAGATCACCACCATGGTCAGCATTCATGCGATGTCCACCAATCTTTAAAAACGAATGTATTTGTTTTTAGCAAAAATAAATAATCATCTGTTCCTCGGTGATCTATAGTCAAAGCAAAGTCCAAATTGTTTCTGTTCACAGGTTACCACAAATATTTTCCGAACACTTCCACCCAGTGAAAACCCAGACTTTGACCCAGAAGAAGATGAACCCACTCTTGAAGCCTCCTGGCCTCACATGCAGGTTAGATGTAGCCTGGTGCTCTGACGTTTTATGGCTTAATATTTATTAATTATTATACTTAAAGGTGGGGTATGTGATTTGCAAAACGGCCGGCAGATTTTGAAAATGCACAACTCAAATGGTCCTACCTTCTTTCCTCCAACGCTGGCCCTGATTTGCGTGAGGGGGATGGGGAGGGGGGTATGGTACAACCGTTTGAATGACGGACTTACTGTCCAATGATTCTAGGTGGTCTTGGAAATGATTTGCTGGAGTTTTTCGAGTCCTGCCCGTTCCACAGATGATTAAATTGCTTAATTTTAATTTCAGTGCTTCTAACTCAGTGGCTGTAAGTGGGTTATGAATGGGATTTCAAGTGATTTTGAAAAAATGGACAAAAAAGAGAATCACATACCCCACCTTTAATTTACCTCATAGACAGCAATGCATGTAAATAAATGAAACGAGTCAACTTTAAGACTTATAAGACCAGAATTTTGTTAAAGTTATAAAGAATATAATTGTTGACGTAAATGCATACACTAATTCATTTACATTGCTTACATTTTGTTTGTTTTTAAGCTATATGTTCAAGGGCTGAGTGATACGGCCAAACATATCATGATACCATTTTTCAAATCAGTCGATATCGATAATTATCACGATAAATGTCAAATCTTTTTTCTTTCACGTTTAAAGGCAGATTTTTGCCCCTGAATGAAAGTTGTAGAAACCAATCAGTCAGTTGTGGTTTTAAACTACTCTTTATTGTCTGAACATGACAAACACTTGCCAAGCACGTGAACATTTCACAAATCTGAGGTAGAACACTTTACACTTTGTCTTTTTTACTTAAAATAAGTATCTTAATAGAAAATTTGTATTTCTTAGTTCCTGCATGTTCTAACAAGTAATATTGCTTCAAATCATGAAACAGGTTTGTGTTGGAACCTGACTTTGATGACACACATTTTCATCACAGCTTGCAGCGCTGGCTGCAATATTAATAATATTACATGTTTTGTCTCTTAGGAATGCACATTTGACAGTAGCTTGAGTTGGCATGATTTATGTTCATTAAAGGGCCCCTATCATGGATTTTTTTAATTTCCTAAACAGTCTCCTACAACAGGTTTGCATGCATCAAACGTCAAAAAACTGTTTCATTTTCTTATTATATACATTTGCACATCACCAGATTTTCAATGATTCTCAAACGACTCGCCAAATGAATCAATCTCTCTAAATCCCTCCTTTCCGCGAGCTACTCTGCTCTGATTGGCCAGACAGCTCAGTCTGTTGTGATTGGTTTACCGCGTAATTCCCATTGCCATAACACCGACAGCCCTGTGTGTCCTGAGGCTTCCTACACCGTAAACTAAACACAGTAATGAACAATGACGTTGATTTTACCATATCAATCCGAGCGCGAGTCCGATGATGAAACACTAGAACAAGAACCATTCGTTCAACCCGAACCTCCATCGCAAGGACGACTCGAGCAGGACGTTTCAGTGATCTACTACTCAGTTTGAGGTAACTAATAGCCGAGCTCTAGCGTGAATGACTGATGTCACATAAACATTGGTAAAACAAATCCTTGGGGAGTGGGAAAAAATTTATTTACCGTCACATTGTGTCTCACAGCGTCTCCTCGACATGATCTCTCCAGTATCCACAGGATCAGCTGCCGGTTTGAGGTTTAAGTTTCCCTGGTGCGGGGCTAATGTGGACGGGCTAATGTTTCATCTTGACGTCACAACGAAACGGTTTATGACTCGTTTGAAAAACAATTCATTTCATTGACTCAGAGTCGACTCTTACTTTTGAAAGACAATAACTTTATATACGGTGCACTTTCAAATTTACCACTTTGCAGGATGTTTTCATTCACTTAGCGCTATATTACACACTACATGAAAGGTAATTTGCAAAAATCCATGATTGGGGCACTTTAACAAAAACAGTAATATCTATTAAAATTGTAGCAACCTAAATAGGGTAAAATTTACATGTTCTGACATGTTTTAGTTAGGATAACCATAGTAGCATACATGTAGATTGTGATAAGCACAGGTAGAACCACGCATATAACACCTCACTACCATGCTAAAATGTAAATATATGGTTTCTATGTTATTTAAATGAATAACAGTAGACTAAATACAAATGCTGTAGCTTAATAACAAAAAATACTGTTATTATATTATATAATGTATTATATATATATACTATATTGTCCAATACTGATATGGTGGCTGGTATATATTGCATCCCTAGTTAAAATGAGTAGCAATGTTTCAACATTATTTTGGAAAATTATATTGTGATAATTATCATTACCGTTTCATCGCCCAGGCCTTATGTTCTAATATCTCTTTCTCCATACTGGAAGCATTAAATTGCGTCTTTTGTTTTTTTCACTACTTTTTTTCAGTTGGTGTACGAGTTTTTCCTTCGATTCCTAGAAAATCCAGACTTCCAGCCAAGTACTGCCAAACGTTACATTGACCAGAAGTTTGTGCTACAGGTATATGTGCTTTATATTAATTCATGAATTACAAATATAATACACAAATTTGTGCTTTTGACATTTTTTTAGAGCAGTGAAGATATTTAACATTTCTTAAAACAGGATAAATTTACCTGAAGCAATAATTGCATTAAATATTAAGTTTTTTTTTTTTTCTCTTAAAAGGGCTATAAGAATTTTTATGCATTAATCACTTTTTTTTCATTGCCAGTGTGTGAACAGTTTGTAACGAAACGAGGCTATCCCCGTCTTCCTATGTAGTCTATGAAAGTAGACCGTAGATGGATTTTTATGCGAAGCACTCGGGACGTTTTTGCTGGGAAAATCAAAAGGATGTGACTTTTTTTTTTTTTTTTACTTGGAGAGATTTATTCTTAAAACGTAATTTGGTGATTTTCTGGCTCCAATCGGAATAAAAGAAACGCTGCATCATTCAACATATTCTCTTAAAATTAGTCATATCGGTTTTATCAGGTGTGATCCTAAAGTAAATGTATCCTGTTTTGAGGATTTTTAGGTACAGGAGAAAAAAGAAGGTTACACTTTATTTTAAGGTGTCCTTGTTACAGTATAATTATATATTTAAGTACAGAGTAATATTAAGTAACTACATGTACTTACTATAGGGATTGGGAGAGGTTAGGATTAGGATTAGGTTGAGGGTTAGTTGGATGTAATTATGCATAATTTACTGTTATTACTACGGTAAGTACATGTAACATATGTGACAAGGACACCGTAAAATAAAGTGTTACCAAAAAGAAGACCACCTTTTTTTCTAAAAGACCACAAAATATATTTATTTCTCACTCTGACTTTTACAAATGAAGTAGAAAACATTTTGAATTATGAAATGATGTGCTTGGGAGACAGGCCTGGTCTCGTCCTCTGAACCGCCTCAGTCAGTCCCTGTCCCTGCGTAAACCGCTGGGTCATCAGCTGTCCGTATCGACCCGGTCATTCCCCCTGAGTGCACTGAATGCTCTGGAATGTAGAGTCAGTGTGGAAGGTGGTAAAGCCGAGTTTCCATGATGTGAGCGTTTCCTGGGCTGCTTTAAATAGCGCCCTGTTTACGCCACAGGAAGGAAAAGAGGCAGCATCGCAGTCCAGGCTGGGATGAAGAACATAATGACGGGGTTAAACAGACAGCAGACACAAGAGAAAAAGAGTCATTCTAGCAGAGATGTGGTGGATGGCGTTCACTGATGCATTATTTTTCCACTTGGAGATGCTGTTGTGCAGGAATTACACATTTAAGCTTAAAGATAAAAAGTCAAAATGAAACTGCATTTTCTACTTATTGTGGTGCATTTGTGAACAGGAAATTTGTGATGCAGCACCAAAAACAGCATTTGTGAAACGATGTTGAAAAAATGTAGGATGGAATTTGATTTTATTTGTTATATTTATACAAAGTACAGTTATTATTATATTTTCCATATATTTATCATGTACTGGATCTTAATGATCAATTAACTGCTTGAGGAAAATTTGCATTCGAAGTTGCTTTAGTTTAACTCTAGCGGGTGATAAAGCTATGGTCAGCTGGTCTTTTCTTCCAGCTTATCCATAGTGATCTAATGAAATAAGTCCTGCATGTGGAAGATGAACAATTTTACTCCTGTTTGAATTTTGATTTTTAGAGTTACTAATGTTTTAGACATCATTAATGTCCTCATGAATGTGATTGAGGTTAGACTCATTTACTAATAATGTCATGTTGCATAAAGGCTGTTGTCAAATACATCTCTCATGACAGGGATTCATTGACTCGGGGCTAAAGGTAGCATTACATAACACATTCCTGTGCAGACAGTCTAATGTGACATAACAGTTGATGCTGCCAGATCTAAACCATTCTATGAAATGGTCCATTAAGAGTTTCAAATGGGTACAAACTGCTTTGAATGGACTATTTTATTTTTGTTTATTTTATTTAGAACTTTGAAAATTAGAATAAAAATTTTTTAATTGACAAAAAAATTCAACTTAGATTTTTCGTTTTTATTTTCAGAGGTAGTATAATGGATAAACAGCTTGAATATTTGATCTCTTAATGTGGGTGGGAATGAAACGCCCCTTTCAGCGGCACCTTAAAGTGAACACACTTTAAGGCATACAGGAGATGATAGACCCATAGCTTCCACAGTTCTGGCCGGAGATGATAGATCGTGTCCCTGCTAAACAAAGTCAAGGCTGACCTTCCAGGAGCACTATGCAATCTCTATCACTCTCTCTCCTCTCCACCTATATCTGGTGTGTGTTGAGTGCACTGGCGCCGTTGTACTGTGGCTGCCGTCACATCTTCTAAGTGGATGCTGCACACTGGTGGTGGTTGAGGAGAGATCCCCTGACATGATTGTAAAATGCTTTGGGTGTACAGTAGTACATATGAAAGCACTATAGAAATGCCTTCGTTCATTCATTCGTTCGAACCTGAGAACCAGACTAGGGCTGGCCAGAACGGGGCTACCAGTAGTAGACAGATCCCATCCCGCCTGACCCTCTCTAGAACTCCCGGGATCAGAGCGATTGTAATGCTTACAGGCGCCGCCTCGGCCAAGCCTGTACCATAACTGGATCAGGGAACTACACTAACCTTTTCCACTGGTGGCACTTGCGCTACTAACTTTTTCTGTTACTGGCGCAAAACATGATTTGGTTGCACAAATTATTTATAGTAAGCCAGTCTGGATAATAATGAACAATAATGAAACTGTATTGCATACAGATGTGCTTTTTATTTTACTTGCCATCTTTTAAACCACATGCCTTCTTGTTTTCTTTGAAATTGGTTAGGGGTGTAACGGTTCACAAAATTTACGGTTCGGTATGTTTTCGATACAGCAAAAATAAAGAAATGCCAGAGAAATGTCCTATTTATTAAAAGAAAAAATATTTTTAAATAAGTGTGAGGTTTCCTACATCTTAAAACTTTTAGTTTTATAAATGGGGGTCATCTTTGAAGTATTAAAAAATAATGTTTTGATCATCATCACATTAAAAATAACATTTAAATATGATAATATTTGAGTTTTGAAGTGCTGGAAAAAGATGTGTGATGTAGACCTACCTGAAAGCATGTTACTATTTCTGCCAAACTTCCATGGTTACAGTTAGTGTGTTACTATATTAAATCCATGGTGAATGTTGCTGATCTGTGAACTTAAATCCTATAATAACTAGTTCATTCATGGCATAATGTTTCTCTTGGTTTCCACGTCAGCGCTGTTTGATCCGTTAATAACAGAGAAATGTGAATGCTTTTCACTAGATCTCGCAGTGATGTTATTACTTCAGTGGCGAATTCAAATGCTTTCTTTACTGGATATCTTGGTGCTGTGCTGTGTGCTTGAAGATCGGCTCGCGCTGCACTGACATTGATGGTCCAAACTGATAAACGGTCTGTCCGTGAAGCACAAAATAATAGCGCAGTTTCGCTCCACTTTCATTACGTTTGCCATTTGATGTTGCGCAACGTTATGGTGGTAGCGCCAGCGCGGATTTTGGTCGGCAGGAAAAATGGTCAGAGTTGATGACGGCTCGTTGGTCGTGTTTATGTGTAGGCGCGCGTACTTCGTAGTGGGCACGTGATCTACATTCACAGCTTGAGCTGGGGAACAGTGTTTGTGTGAGGGCGCGCGCACTTCGCCTAAACCGTAAGGTAGGTACAAAAATAATCAGTGATACATTTGCGACCCATTAAAAATTATGGTCGCAATGGCATTTCAAAAGGTCGCAGTGTAGTTCCCTGTGGATGCATACCAGTGGGGCTGGATGCATGAGGGAGAACCATAGTGGGCTATGGGTGGTCTTTAGCAAAGCAAACAGTTTCACCTCCGCTCAGCCAAACTTCCTCCAGATCAACTCCTCCGGCTCGGGTTGGTGGCAGCGAGACCCAGAGACCCAGACCGACATCAAGAAGGAACGCTCTATCTCTCTCTTTGGTTCGACCATGAATGCCTCTCTGCCACTACTAATGCTGCCATGGAGTGGCCGATAGTGTGGTCCTTCTTAGTACAGCGGAGAGACAAGTCGGTTGCCCGACACAGTTCTTTGATATCGTCGAGACTAGGACTGCACGATTAATCGCAATTTACATGTAATCGTACTTCAATCAAGTTGACTTATCACAATTCTGAAATCACAAAGGCTGTGATTTGTTTTTTCATGCGCAGCTTGTCATTGATGTAAGGATCTGTAAACGATGCTCCATCTGAAAGCACAGAGTTTGAGTCACTTATAACATGCATTTGAAAAAGCAACGTGTCAAACATCTTTCCAAACATGAGAAGCATTTATGAACCTCTTGTCCAACTAAAGACAACATTTAATAACATGCTTTTACTCTAAACAAACCATTCAGATGGAGAGCAGTATTAACCACCGATCAGCCGCACTGCACTGACAAGCTGCGCATAAAATAATCGCAGCCTTTGCCAAATCGCGGTTTCATTGCAATTAATCGTGCAGCCGTAGTCGGCACTGACCTCTTCGCCCTCGTCTAGCTCTCTGGTCGGCTTGATACGCCTGGATGATTGCCATAGTGTGCCGGCACACACCAGCCCTTCCCGCTGCCATGTAAGCCTTGCATGCCAAATTAGAAGTTGTACGGCAGGGTTTGGTGGGAGGTTACGGGGCCTTGAGGGATGACGCAACGTTGAGTGTGAGAGAGAGATATCTTTAACCTGCGGGATCATCCCATAGCCGTTCTCCTTCGAGCCCAGGATGGATGAGTAATTATGTACAGTAGGGCTTGTTAGGCATGAGGAGAGAGGTCTTTCCCATGATCTCAAGATTTCATCTGGGAGATCAGGAAAGAAAGCAATGCCCCCGATGTGAAGGCTGCGCTCGACTGATCAGGACGCGCTCATCTTGTTTGCTTTCCTTATATGGTTCCTGATTTTTTTTTTAATGGCCAGTCAATATTACACTTGGCCAAAGCATGAGTCAAAACCTCCAGCAGCTCCTCATATGCGGGGGAAAGAGGTGGCGAATCCTAAAATCGCTTCGATGCTGAGAACGTCTCCCTCCTCTGAGCTAGACAATCCCAACATCGAGCTCTCTCTCGGGTTGGAAGACGCCACAGAGTGGGCTTCCATATCCCAAATGCTCCCAAATGCGTTCCAGCGCGCCTTTGTAAGCTTCTGTGTACACATCACACGCTACGTCATGATGTAGCACCAATCAGGATTGGTCTAGTTTCACACATGCTTCAGACACCAACATGCAGAGGCGTTCCCCAGTGTCGTGTTCGACGCAGAGTGCGTTTGCATAATGATGCATTTAAAAGTTAATGACCAGATGGATCTTTATAAATGTTTGCAATGCTTTTGCAGATAAAATATAATGTGAATAACATTGAATAATTTTTTTTCATCAGGTTAGATACTGATTGTTATTCACTCAAACCCTTTTATCTAAACCTTTTTTTTTAACACCCTTTTTTATTTATGTTTGTAGTTCTAATTGAATCCTCATCTAATGCGCAATGGGTTGTGGGCAATATTAGCCATTAGAGTGTGCACTCTTGATCTGCACTTCGGATTCCAACCGGAAATAGTAGACCATCCGGGTATCTTTGGAATACTAATTTCAACATACTACAATTTAGGACACACTAATTCTACTTTTGAATCCTATTTAGGATGGATAGTATGTGAATTGGCATGCATCAATAGTCAACTGCTGCCACAGTTGTATGGATTCTAAAGTGATGTTCACAACTGTTTTATCGCTTTCTCATCAAACAACTAGAATAACAAATGGCTTGACACAACCTGTACAAAAAGAAAACTCATTTTCCAGTAACTCTAATTTTTCTTCTTTCAATATTAAATAGAAAAAATAATGCAATATACACTGACCATTAATGCTGCCTTGTACTATTATAAGAAATGTGAATTAGGCCATTATGTAGCTTTCTTTATGCTTTATAAACCCAGATAATCCAAGTATCTTGACTACAAATAAAATGTCATACTATTCCGTGGTGTAACAATTTATCAAAGATATGAGCACAAAAAAAAACTGCAGAAAATGGGCACCTTAGAGCAAGACACAAGAAAATGGCAGAAGAATGGTTTTGTTATGAAAAAACTAACTCCTTGCATTTTTTTTTCCAGCTCTTAGAACTGTTTGACAGTGAAGATCCTCGTGAGCGAGAGTTTCTAAAAACGATTCTGCATCGCATCTATGGGAAGTTTCTGGGTTTGCGTGCCTTTATTCGGAAACAGATCAACAACCTTTTTCTGAGGTAAGAACACACCAGCAAATTGATCAAAAGTAACCGTAAATAGGTTTAGAATGTTACAAAAAATGTCTGTTCTTTTGTTTCTGTTTATAAAACATTAATTTATCTTTTATTAAAATGAAAATCAAATAAGCTCTTTAATTTTTTGGCAAACAAGTGCTACACAACAGAGGTTTACTGTTAAAATGATAACATTGAAGATGCCTCGCCAGTCGCCACAGCCAGCACTTGATTTGTGCACATCATACATGCTGCATGCTTATTGTTTCACTGACGTTGACAAGATGAACCCCTCAGGTACCGAAATTTGGTACCGAATTTTTTGATATAGCGTATCAAACTCGATACCCAGCCCTACATAAGAATAAATCACATTTTAAAATGTATTCAAATTGAAATATTTTTAATTGTTATAATATTTGACAATATGGTTTGGTTTTTTTTGTTTGGTTTTTTTCACAACATTAATGTCTGTGAAGCTTTAATGTAAGAATAAGAATTTTGGATTGTGCATTTAGTAAAGAAATAAATTCTCATTTTATGTTCATATTTTATTTGAAATGTAAATTGTTCATGGATGCCCCAATAATTTCCCCAGATACCTCTATGAAACTGAGCACTTTAATGGAGTTGCTGAATTCCTTGAGATTCTGGGCAGGTGAGTTGTGTTTCTTTTTTTTCTTTTTTTTTCTAATGCATATTTTATGAATTTTTTTGTTCACATAGTTCATCTAATGGAGTAAGTGCAGTCAGAATGCATGCTGGGTAGAAGGTTGTTTGGCTCCAGGTTCAGCCTGAACCCTGTGGCAGCAGCATGTTGGTGTTGACTGGCTTCAGTCATCTAATTTCGGGCCTCCATGTCATCAGTTGTCACTGTCTTTGTAATCGCAGTATCATCAATGGCTTCGCTCTGCCACTGAAAGCGGAACACAAGCAGTTCCTCATGAAGATCCTCATTCCCCTGCACACTGCCAAAGGACTAGCACTGTTTCATGCACAGGTACACAAAGAGTTGGTGCTTAGCCAATTTCTAAGGCCTTTAAATTATCAAGAGCTTTTATCATAAAACTAAGCATTTAAAGGTGCAATAACCTATTTCTGAGAAACGCTGTTGAAAGTGTATCGGACTGAGGAACACTACACACTAATCAGCAGTAGGGGCCGTGTCCACTCATGATAGAGAGAGTGAGCAAGAGGGAGATTTGAAGAAAGACTGTAGAAAGAGAGACATTACAACAGAGAAAAGGTCAGAGGAATATCACTGGGAAAAGACCTGTAAAGACCTAAGCTGGAAGACTGGTTGCGTTGTCTCTGCCCCATACGTGAGTAATGTATCACAGAACCAAGATATGCTGTTGTTGTAATGTTAGCTCTAGTAACAGGACAGTTTTGAGTGTCATTGCTTGTCTGGCGCTGATGTGCTGCTGGCGACTAACAACCAACTCTTGCTTGTATTTACTCTTGTGTACTAGGGGTGGGGGACAAAAATTGATTCTTAGATGCCTCGCGATGCGGACGTGGACGATTCTGAATCGAGTCTCAAATGTCCAAAATCGAAAAAAAAAATTTCTCTAATAATGTAATGTTGACGGAACGCAAAAGGCGAAACTCTGAAGTGCGCACGTGCAGTTCCCGGACAGTCTGTGGCGTGTGCGTAACAGACACATGGTGGCTGAGCACGAAATTCAAACGGCACCCTCTTTGTTAAATGTTAACGTATGAAAAATTGGCAATTTCATTGTCACCTATTTTTTTTTTTTATGAGAGCTGTTTTCCGTATTGTCTATTTTTCACATCAATATGCTGTAAACCGATCTGTTATACGTTGGTTTACTGTACTGCCCTCCACAGTCACAGTGTGTATCAGTGCAATGCCAGTCACAAAAAGTTACATTTTGACTGTGCTCTCTGCAGATATTCATTTACTTTTTTTGTATAAGCTGTTTTTGATTGTGGTATACAGCAAAAATTAAGTCTTAACTCTTTATTACTTAGTTGTGTATAAGAGCGGCTTTGTATGTTACTAATTATTCAGAATATGTGTAATCCACAAGCTTTATTTTTGTATTAGAGCTGCTGGTACATAATTCTATTTATTTTTTATTTTTTACAAAGCTGTTTTTATAAGCTGTTTTGTGATTTTGCTACAGCAAAATGTTTATTTGTTTTGTTTGTCTGAAGCATTATATTGCACATAACAGGAGGATGTTGGTTAGAACTATATTATTATATGTTTTTTTTTTTTAAGATTCAGAATATGCTGAAGTTTGTATTCATTTACTTCAAGTATGGTGCCAGTACAGGCACACATTTATTTTCCTGTTGGTTCTTTGCAATGTTAGGATATATGCTGGCAAATGTAACCTAGTTGACTTGCCAAATCACTTCTATTTTTTTATTAATAAAATTAATATAGGAAGTATTGGAAGTAAATTATTTACGGTTCATTATAAATACTTTAAAGTAAGTAGTCACATAAAAAAAGATGCATCGATAATCGTTTTAGCATCGCAGCCCTCTGAATCGTAATCTAATCAAATCGTGAGGTGCCTAGAGATTCCCACCCCTATTGTGTACATTTATGCATCATCTGTGCTTTATTTTTCATGAAGCATTATTTTGCCTCGCTTCAGCTATAAGACACATCCACTCTTGCATTTTGTGCTTGTGCATTTTGGGGGCGGAGCAATGAAGGGAGGTTGTGTTTGTTTGGGTTGAATTCAAATGTCAACATTGTTTCTCGGAAATCGCTTACTGCACCTTTAAATATCATATTACTAAGACATATTATTGTGAGATATAGTGACAACTATTTTTGTGCACTATTTTTGTGCATTTTATAAGCAGTCTACTCTACTGTTCTCATTGAATTACATTACAAGCTACCAGAATTTCATCTCACTTTTTGGCCATATAAATATCAGCATTTGCACCAAATTGCATATTTTTGCTTGTCAACCCAGAACAAAAGCTGCTCCAGAGCAGGTTACCCATGTAGCATAAGTTACCATGGCGATGAACGCCTCTAAAAAACACTTTACATTCTTAAGCCCTATCTCAAACTAATCTCAAACTTACCGGGTATCAATTGAAACCAGCTTCATGCAACAGGCCTCTGGTCTAAAGTTAAAAAAATATCTGAATCTGTGACCATCATACACTGCATTATTTTCTGTTAAATCTGTCAATTTCCACTGCCCAAAATCTGCAGACGGACTCTGATTTTGGGCAACTAGAATTCATCCCATTTAATTTTCTGTTCATAAAGCCTAAAACCTATTTGGATGGGACTTGTTTAATTTGGAGAGATGGGGTAAAGTAATAATTTTACCAGATGTTCTCTGTGATTTTAGTTCCCTCCAAATGTGCCATCTCAGTTATCATTACGGTCCTGTGGTAAAATTACATTACCCCATCTACCCTTGTAAAATTAATCCCGTCTGAATAGGGCTTAAGTATGCTAAAACATAAATCTTTGTCTGGTTGATTGCTTGCACAAACTATCCCTTATTTAGTATCTATTCACAATCACTGTTGACCTTTTTGTCTTTCAGCTGGCCTACTGTGTGGTTCAGTTCTTAGAAAAGGACCCGACCCTCACTGAAGTGGTACTGCTCACCTCACTCCCACCTTCACCTTCACACCACCCCACTACAACCCCACTAGAGCTCATACATTCAGCACATCTGAGTTTATTTAATTCACCAACAATTTGGTTTTCCCGTTTTCTTTTGTTGTTGTTTTTTGTTTGTGTTTTTCCAGCTACACTCTGGACCCCATCTGACTTTTGTAGGGCAAAAATACAGTGTAGGGTTTGCCATTTTGTGCTAAAAAAAAAGAGAGAAATATTAGACCTGTCAACAGGTTGAAATTTTTAAAGCTTTTTCAAGGTAAATTTTGTTTTGTTTTTCCAGAAAAGGACACTTTGCGACTCCAAAGGACACCAAATAACCAAATGATATAAGGAGATCGAATTCATAAATGTATACAAAGCACCTATGGGGGTGTAATATTGCAGAAAAAACTTTTCAGAATTTACAGTACGTGTACAGCGCAACAGCAAATAGTCAAGTCAAGTTGCTATAGCGAACAGGAGTACACGGCTCCATTCAGAATTACTAAATACACGACAAATCACAACATTATCCTGAATGTGTGTGGGAACAATGTACTGAAATGTTGCTAGCAGTACGGCTTGCTCTGCGCTGCTTCAGATCATACAGGGAAAGCATGTGCTTGTCTGGATGGACAACACTGCAGCCGTAATCTCACAAAGGCTGTCTCCAAACAGAGGTTGGCCCACTAGATGGTGAATGCCATAGTCTTGTTGTATAAGGCTCAAGACCAGGTGTGCCCCCTTGGAGTGAGGGCTCACTCAACTCAGGGTGTTGCCACAGGGCGCCTTGCAGACAGACATTTGTCAAGCTGCGGGCTAGGCGACACCCAACACATTTGCGAGGTTTTTACCATCTCTGTTTAGAGCATGTGTAGTCCCATGTACTGGCTATAAGTAGCTAGTATGTAGGGGGACTCTCTCTGTGTCTCACTTGCTGCGCCACTCCCCTCCTAGGACGGGATACGAGCGCTTATCTGCTCCACAAGTTCCCCAACTAGTGAACCCTGCATGAGTGGACAGTCAGACGCTGTGGAGGCATCCGACGCTAGGTCTAGCACTCGTGTGTATGCCCAGAATGTCAGCCCCTGTGCTAGACTAGGTGCCCATGTGTTGTAATTCCCCTACGGGTGATCCCATGTGTATTTTTCCATGGTACGTCTTCACTGTTGGCGAGCCCATGTTTTTCCCTTGGCAGAGCCCACCCTGCCGTCTCTGCTCGATATAGACTTCACCCTAGCTAGGCTGGATCTACCACAGAGACCTTCCATATGTAGCACTGCCCTAATGGTCAGTCCATATGTCCACGTTACATCTCAGTACCCTTTCTTTTTGGAATAGGCATGCTTTCCCAGTGATATCTAAATAGTCAATCAATGTGTTGATAAGAGGGAACAGCGATCAGCTCTCTCTCTGCGTTAAAGCTCTGTCCTATCTCTGCCCCAGCAGGTGCGGGTGGATTAGGCGGCTAACGCGGGGTGCTGGAAGGGGCAGTAATTGCAGCGTTTTGGCAGGGATCCCAATTCGTCAGTCGTTCTGAGATAACGTTGAATGTGACTGACTGTAAGGGAAGGTTTAGGGTACTAATGTAACCCCTGTTCCCTGAAGGAGGGAACGGAGATGTTATGTCCCATCGCCAAAATTGCTGTACCACCACTGAAATCCCAGAAACCACCTCGGCTCCTCAGTGCAAAACGGGTGAGTTCAGCATGCTTCCATTCCAGTGTGGTTCATGTTGCAAAGCAGTCCACTGGCTTGTTTTGTTTACACTCGAAGGTGATTGGGCTCTCAGGCGAGATCCCAATTTATCAGTCGTTCTAACATAAAGTTGGTTACATTAGGAACCTAGACGTCTTCTATACATTGGCGGTGTTTTGGACTGATTGTTTGAATGAATACACTTAATGGATCATTTGACTGAAAACTTTCCTGGAGTTTAGCGGCTTAAAATGATCTGTTCGCAAACAGAGAAGTGAAATCAGGTTAAAGGGTTAGAATAAAAATGTCCACCTACCAGGGTTACAGGTGCTTGCGCCATTGTGAAACTCAAGTATCAAACGTGAAACTCAAGTAACTTTGTGGGCAGATCTAAAATGGGTTGGTCTGAAGTAGCTACACTACTCATAGGAGTGGTTTGAGCGTAACGTGCATTAAACCAATCAGAGCGTCATCTCACATTACCTTTAAAAGCAGGCGCGCTCAGGGCCGGATTGGGACTAATTTTCAGCCCTGGAGTTTCATGCCTTAGACCGGCCCACTTTAGTTCACGACTGATTATATTAAAACAATATAATTAAAACCTCAGAATATAAGTCTGCAATTGCTGACATTTTTTTCAAAAATATAATATTTTCCAATGCAGTGCAAATACAGTAGCCTAAGTTTTGATTCACAGTGATTTATTAGAACAGTAAATAACAGGACAGTATCAGAATCAATTTTCTGTAAGAATTAGCATCCAAAAATTGAAATGAAGAAAACAATCTAACAAAATAAAAAAAGTATATAAAACAAAATAAAAAATAAAGATGAAAATAAAACGTATTGCACTTTCTAATGACAGTATCATCTCTTTTTCATGGAAACAGCTGCTTTACAAATTCAAATTATTATTCACAAATATGATAACATTAGTTAAAGAATAAAACAAGTAATGCACTGTTATCTGACTTTTTTTCACAGTATAACTTTCTAATGATTGTTTAATATCTTTTTCCTCTGCATAAGTGTAGCTTCAAGGAAACATGGACAACCCTAAAACATTAATAAATGCCTGAGCAGAGGACTGGTCTCTGCAACTTTATCTATCACAGTGTCATTGTCCAAAGACATGAGAATGTCTTTCTCAGTGCACATGAGCATGAATGCCTCAAGGTTCTTCTGGGTTAAAGTGCTCCTGAGCCTGTTTTTTTATGAATGTCACTGTTGAGAAGCTTCTCTCACAGGCTACTTGTGTGATGGACAGTGTGAATAGCAACTTGTAGGCAAGTCCAATCACATGGTAGGCATCAGTTAGAAGATTGTACTGAGAGAGAATGAGATGAACACAAATGACACCGTTTTTACAGGAGGAACAAGTTTTGCTCTCTAGTTCAACATCCTGCTGTTCCATGGAAGGAGGATCCTCATCACCTCCTTGTGGGATTTCACTAGCTGTCCTGACACTGTAACCCTCCAGAGGGTACATCTTTAGTCTGTCCCACTGAGATACAAGGCTGTACAGTTCACCACATAATGTGCCAACTGTAGCCCTGTCGTCAAACTTAAGCAGACATTTGCTTATTTCATCCAGAGCGGAGCTGGGGAGTCCATTTTCCCTCACATGAGCAAAGTTTCTAGGGTCTAAACAGGCTAAATCTGAGCAAAGTTTAGCATTAAACTTCTTTGGATACTGCCTGTTACTGTGTCTACAATGACATTGTGTACTTTTACCTCTAAGTCAGTATCAGCTGATGCTAGCTGCTCATCTTCTGCAAGCTCTCCTGGTCTTTTCTTTTTTCTGATCCTTCTCTCAGAAAAGGCAGCCTGCACTACAAGCTCACACTCTTCCTCCTCTTGCAACTTTCCATTTGCCCACTTCACAAACTCATCAGCTGCACACTTAACTCCTTCAAAGTCCCTAGCACACTTCCTGAGACCCTCCTCTGTCCCCTCAACCAGACGTTGAGCTGTGATGATATCCATTCCCTTTGTCTAAGTATTTTGAAAGGGGGGATGTAAGCTCAAAAATGCGAAGGAAGAGTTGAGCAGTAACCACTGTCTCATACTTCAAAAAGCTTTCTATGAATCCCTTTGCCTTGGCCCTCACAGTTGGCTTTTGTGTACTGTCATCTATAATGGTGTCTAAAGTCATAAGCACTTCAAAAAACAAGCCTCCCTGAGGATTCCCGAAGCACCCAAACACTTTACTGAGTGCCTGATCCTTAGCCCACCACCTAGTTGGCCCTATTGGTTACAGTCGTTTGTGATGCTTGTCCTGACTCTTCTCCTCCCACTTCTGCATGCGCTTGTATGACTCTCTTAAAAAAAAACTGCTAAATCGTTAAGCAGTGAAAACAGAGAAGCACTTTCCACAACACTGCCTGTTGTCTCTACCAGTACAAGATTCAAAAGATGTGCATAACACCAAATATGAACCTGATTGGGGGAATGCTCAGAGAGGAGGGTAGAAAACCCCCTAAACTGACCCTGCATATTAGCTGCACCATCTGTTGAGTTGCCCACACATGTGCCAATGTCAATATTAAGGTTCATTAGCACTTTTTTCAGAAGCTCTACAAAGCTCTGGCCAGTAGGTGACTCACAGTCCACCATAGCAATCAGTCTTTCATGAATGACATCTGTTACATATCCAAGTATGACTGAACACTGGTCTTTGGAGGTGATATCTTGGGTTGTGTCAATTTGAACTGAAAACATGCCAGCTTGTCTCACTTCTTCTGCTATAGTCACCTTTATCAGTTGGCTAATGGCATCCACAACTTTATTTATTGTCTCTTTTGACAGCAGAGTAACTAGAGCGCCTCTGCCTTTTGCACCAGTTTCATGCTGCTTTTTGCTGTTTTCAATGCAAGTGTTAACATGCTGTTGGAGGCAAATGTCATACCTACTCAAGAGTAGAATCAACTCCAGGACGTTACCATGATTAACAGCAATGTTGTCTAAGCTAAAACCTGCCTCTTCTTTGTCTCCCCTGTAGCTAAGGCCACATTTTCCTATGACTTTAACAACGTCCACTATACGCTCCATCACCTGCCGTTTCTTTTTCACTTGCTCAGCACGTAATGACATTGGTTGCCAGTCAACAGGCTTTTTACATCTGCCTTTTGTATTTTCAGAAAATAAGCATCTGCACTATCTCGGTGTGTCTTACTTTTTTCATGTTCCGCTATCCTTTGGTTAATGTGCTTCCAGTCTTTCATGCCTCCCTTTATGAAAGGGCCATCACTTACCAAAGGTGCAAATGCCAAACAAACTGAACAGTACAGAGATTGTTTTTTTCACAGTAAGTTAGCCACTTGCGGTTTGTTCCATCTTTGCTATTGAAAACCTTCGGTATAGAAACATTTGGGATTTGTTGAGGATAATAAGAAAAAATTTATGCATATCCTGTGACTGAGGTCGAGCAAAGTAATCAAAACTATCAACAGAATCATCTTTATCTGCCTTGTTCCTAGCTTGTGGTTCTGGGTTCTGCTGCTGAGTTGTTCACTCTGCTATCTGTCCCTGAGTCGACTCTGCTCTCCCTTTCACACTTCCTTCTGTATCCCTAGACTCGTGTGCATCTGTATTTAATCACAATAAAAGCATATTGTAATCTTTAACATATTTGACATGGAAAGCAAATTCAAAATCAAATCAAAGCAAATTAAAATTTCCAAATGAAAAAATATGCAGGCTTAATTCTTTTGACTTTTATCCTATTCCCTTTTAATCGTGGGCTTTGTATATTCACTGTCGTTTGATTAAAAACATAATGGGTCACTAGTAACACTTGGAAAAACGCATAGAAAGTTGTTATATTGTAACTAATGTGATCACTGCAAAAGAAATTTCTTACTTACTTTTTTTTGTCTCGTTTCCAGAAATATCAAAAAAAAAAATCTTGCATCAAGATGCATTTACTAAAAAAGTATGGGAAAAAAAACCTTCAAAATTAAGTGATTTCTTGCTTAAGACAAGCTACATTATCTCCCAATATGGGGTAAGAAAAATATTTTTTTTAGATTTAGCTTGTTTTAAGCAACAACAAAAAAAAATCACTTAATTTTTAGGTATTTTTTCAGAAACAAGACATCATTTCTTATGCTATTTCACTTGTCTAGTAAATGTATCTTGAATAAAGAATATTTTGATATTTGAACTGGAAACAAGACAAAAATACTAAGTAAGAAAAGCATTTTTTGCAGTGATAATGTTTGCTTATTTGCAATCATTTTACAATCCTACCTGCCCATTCTGGTGTGTTGGGCTCATCATGACTGGAGCACTCTTCACTGTTAGCAGCAAACCGTATTAGAGGCGGCTGATGCTGAAGAGCTACAAGATAAAGCTTGATACATGAACGGTGGTTTGCACGGTCACCTAGCATCTTGCACTGCTCCTAACTACCTTAACGCTAGCTTACCGGTCGTCTCGTCGTCTTCATTTGCTGTTTTTTTTATGAAAAATGTGCTCAGCTTAGAACATTTGGCCGCGTCAGTTTCCAAAGCTTTCTTTTTCCTTTGCGCTTTCTGTTATTCATTTTTATCTGACGTTTTTTTTTGTTTTGAGCAACTTGCAAAGTTCCGCTGTCGGGGGCGGGGCCAGGGAGTCAAAAGATAATCATGTCATCATTAACCTGAAGGCTGCACCCTGAGAGTGGGGGTGCGAGAAAATATTAAATAAAAAAAAGAGTGGGGCTGCGGTAAAATAATAAATAAAAAGAGTGGGGCTGGGCTGCTGTGAGTGCAGGCAGCTTAGGGACAACATCCATATTTCAACCCAGTGCCATGACAACGGGTATCAGTTTACAACATTCAATGGCCCTCGCGGCCAAAAAAACAGACCGGCCCACCGGGAATTCTCCCGGTGCTCCCGATTAGCCAATCCGGGCCTGGGCGCGTTTGTTCCATGGCGGATTGCTATTATAATGGCGGATTTGCCAGGCGCACACAAGGAGCGGTTCACAGTCAAGGAGACGACGTTCTCATCAGGGCCGTAAAAGACAGAGAAGTGACATTGTATGTGGATGGGAGAAACCCACCCAATTTAGCTCCGGTTAAACAGGCGTATAATAATTTGGGTAAATGTGTAAGCTAGATTTATGTCTATTTTTTCACATCTTCATGGACACCACAAAGACCACCCTCGTGTGGAATATTGTTGAATTATGTATAGTTTGCAAAAATGGGAACTGCTGCGTCAGTGTATATTATTATTATTTTTTTATTTTTATTATTAATAACGCGCCACTGACTTTAGACTGGGTTTTTCCTGGTCTGTGGTGGAATTGTTTTCTGAAACTGCAAAATAGCACCAGGGAACGTTTGCGCTGGATCACGCCGCCTATTTTAGCTGAACTGCACCGGGACAGCAGTCATTCCCTAATTTACCGACATGCGTCTGTGGAGGGAAAAGTCTGTTGTGCGTCGGGTGCAAGATGGGGCCCTCAGTGTGATAAACTCCCGACATCATCAAACTGTGATGTAAATTACGTTAATGAAGCAATTTAACATGCTTCGGTAATATTCTACAGTATATAGTAATATAAAAAAGAAAGGGCACCCTATTGGATTTTGTGGTTTTATGTATCAGGACAATAAAAAATCATCTGGGGCCGGTTGCACCAGCTGTGCATAAGTTCCAACTTAGCGCCGTTTTGACGTAAATGGGCACTAAGTTACAACTTAGGCACTACTAAATATTTTTACGTTGCACCATTAAACTTAGTTTAAACGTAACTCTACGTTCCAACTAAATATTTACGGCAGCCTCCGATCAGGAGTAACGGTTGGAATAAAATCTCAGACCGACTGAACCGCATCAATAAGCTCTTCTTTTACCTGACAGACTTAATTTCTTTAGTCAAGTCAAGTCACCTTTATTTATATAGCGCTTTTTACAATACAAATTGTTTCAAAGCAGCTTTACAGAGATAACAGGAAAACAATGTTGTAATAGTATTGTTAAATTCAAAATTAAATGTTAAATGTCCCCAACTAAGCAAGCCAAAAGCCAATGGCGACAAAGGCGAAGAGAGGCGAAAAAGGCAACAGTGGCAAGGAACCAAAACTCCATCAGGTGACAGAATGGAGAAAAAAACCTTGGGAGAACCCAGGCTCAGTCAGGGGGCCAGTCCTCCTTTGGCCAACGAACGAACAGTGTATGATTATGAGTTAGGCAGCATAATGTCAGGAGTCAGATGTGATCAGAACTTTCACGATATTTATCCAGTTCATCTGGTTGGGTTGGGTCATCCGGCCGGTGAGAAGATGAGTGTGTTGAGGTGTCCATGGGCCTTCACAGTGTTGATGGGGCTGGCTCATCAGGGATGCGTTGTCGTTGTGTCCATGTGATGGTCCTTCCTCAGATCTGGATATGGCCTGGATCCGGCGGTTTGCGGTAAACCTCGGGATAATCAGAGAGACTAATATTAGCGTAGACGCCATCCTTCTTATGATGTACAAAGTACATCAGGAATTATGGGAAGTGTTCCCGGTTCCGGCTGATCTAAACTATGCAGCCTAACATTGAATTATAGAAATCTATAATGTGTTATGTGTATGCTAAGCCAAAGAGATGTGTTTTTAGTCTAGATTTAAACTGACAGACTGTATCTGCTTCTCGGACTGTGTTAGGAAGATTGTTCCAAAGTTTTGGTGCTAAATAGGAAAAGTATCTACCGCCAGCAGTCGATTTTGATATATCTAGCCATTAACTGGCCAGAATTTTGAGATCGCAATAGACGTGAAGGACTATAATGCGTTAAGAGCTCGCTCAAGTACTGGGGAGCTAAACCATTTAGTGCTTTGTAAGTAATCAGCAATATTTTAAAATTTATACGATGTTTAATAGGCAGCCAATGCAGTGTTGACAGAACCGGGCTAATATGGTCATACTTCCTGGTTCTGGTAAGAACTCTAGCGGCTGCGTTTTGAACTAGCTGTAGTTTGTTTATTAAGCGTGCAGGGCAACCACCCAGTAGAGCATTACAATAATCTAGCCTTGATGTCATGAATGCATGAACTAATTGTTCCGCATTTGTCAGTGAGAGCATATGACGTAATTTAGATATATTTTTAAGATGGAAAAATGCGGTTTTACAGATACTAGACACGTGACTTTCAAATGAAAGATTGGTATCAAAGAGCACACCCAGGTTCCTAACTGACGACGAAGACTTAACAGAGCAGCCATCAATTGTTAGACAGTATTCTGGGTTATTACGTGTGGCAGTTTTTTGTCCAATGATTAGAATCTCTGTTTTTTCAGAATTTAGTAATAGGAAATTACTGGTCATCCAATTTTTTATATCAGCTATGCATTCTGTTAATTTTGAGAATTGGTAAGTTTCGTTAGGTTTTGAAGAAATATACAGCTGAGTATCATCAGCATAACAGTGAAAGCTAATTCCATATTTCCTAATGATATATCCTAATGGTAGCATGTACAGAGTGAACAGCAGCGGTCCTAGTACTGAGCCTTGTGGTACGCCATACTGAACTTGTGATCGATAAGACATCTCTTCATTTACTGCTACAAAATGAAAACGGTCGGATAAGTATGATTCAAACCATGCTAGTGCAATTCCACTAATGCCAACATAGTTTTCTAGTCTATTTAAAAGAATGTTGTGGTCGATAGTATCAAATGCAGCACTAAGATCAAGTAACACTAATAGAGAGATACAACCACAATCGGATGATAAGAGCAAATCATTTGTGACTTTAATGAGAGCAGTCTCAGTACTATGGTACGGCCTAAATCCGGACTGAAAATCCTCGCAGATATTATTTCTTTCTAAAAAGGAACACAGTTGTGATGATACTGCTTTTTCTAGTATCTTTGACAGAAAAGGCAGATTCGAGATTGGCCTGTAATTGACTAATTCTGTAGGATCAAGTTGCGGTTTTTTAACAAGCGGTTTAATCATAGCCAACTTAAAGGTTTTTGGTACGTATCCTAGAGACAAAGATGAATTAATGATATTTAGAAGAGGAACTATGACCTCTGGAAGCATCTCTTTCAGTAGCTTAGTCGGTATAGGGTCTAGCATACAAGTTGTCGATTTAGATGAATTAACAAGTTTGCAAAATTCTTCCTCTCCTATAGCAACAAATGAATCAAAATGTTCCTCACGGAGACTACAATGCACTCCCTGATGCGCTACTGTAGTAGACGGTTGCATAGTTATAATTTTGTCCCTGATATTATAGATCTTATAAGTGAAGAAGTTCATAAAGTCATTACTGCTGTGTTTCTTGGAAACTTCTGGGCTTGAAGCTTTCTTTTTCGTTAGTTTAGCCACTTGTTCAAATAAATACCTAGGATTATGTTTATTTTCTTCTAATAGGGTTGAAAAATAATCCGTTCTAGCATCTTTTAATGCCTCTCTGTAAGCAATCGAGCTCTCCTTCCATGAAATCCGAAATACCTCTAGTTTTGTTTTCTTCCACTTTCGCTCCATTTTACTGGCTGCTCTCTTAAGGGCCCGGGTGCGCTCGTTGTACCACGGCGTTGGACTATTTTCTTTAATCTTCTTTAAGCGCAACGGAGCAACTATGTCACTCCAATTGAGTTTATAATGTCTTTAAATGCCAATCCCAATGCATCTTTTTCATTATATACATGTATATTAACATCACCAACAATTAGGACTTTATCGGCAGCCAATACTAATTCTGATAGAAAGTCTGGTGGCCTGTATACAGTAGCCAGCAGAATTCTCAAATGCGATTTATTGTTTACACTATATATTTTTACATTAAGCACCAACACTTCAAAAGAAGTATATTTAAAACTAGATTTCTTAGTGGTTTTTAAAATATTACTATAAATTACAGCAACACCTCCCCCTTTGCCTTTCGGACGAGGCTCATGTTTATAACAGTAATCTTGCGGAGTGGACTCATTTAAAGTAATGTAATCGTTTGGTTTTAGCCAGGTTTCTGTCAAACACAGCACATCTAGCTTATAGTCTGTAATCTTATCATTAACTATGAGCGCTTTTGAATTAAGGGATAGAATATTCAACAACCCAAGCTTTATCGTTTGCTCATCTGTATTATATCTGTTTTTTATTTGCTTAACATCAATTAAATTTTTAACATTAGAAAGGTTTGGCAGTTTTTTGGATTTCCAAATTCGGGGAACAGACACAGTCTCTATATGATGATATCTAGGTGAAAGAGCCTCTATGTGATGGGATTTATCTGACCTTGGTGACGCGAGGCCGCTAGCAGACGGTCGGTTTAGCCAGTCTGTCTGCTTCCTAACCTGAGCCCCAGGCTGTCATGTTTTATCTCTAACACTATGAGCCAAATTACTAGAGAGAAGAGCAGCACCATCCCAGGAGGGATGAATACCATCTCTTTTCAACAGGTCAGGTTTGCCCCAAAAACTTTTCCAATTATCTATGAATTCTATATTATTTTGTGGACACCACTTAGACAACCAGCCATTGAGTGAACACAATCTACTAACTATCTCATCACTCCTTCGAACAGGAAGTGGGCCAGAGCAAATTACAGTGCCTGACATCGTACTTGCGAGTTCAAACACCTCTTTAATATTAATTTTGGTGATCTCCGACTGGCGAAGTCGAACATCATTAGTGCCGACGTGAATAACAATCTTAGAGAATTTACGATTAGCATTAGCCAGCACTTTTAAATTTGCTTTGATGTCAGGCGCTCTGGCTCCCGGCAAACATGTGACTATGGTGGCTGGTGTCTTTATTTTCACGTTCCGTGTAATAGAATCGCCAATTACCAGGGCACAATCAACATAATTCTCAGTGGGTGTTTCACTGAGTGGGGCAAATCGATTTGTTATGGTAATCGGAACAGAAGAGTGTTTTTTTTAATCCGCGACTAGAGCGATCTCTCACAGTTACCCATCTGCCTGGCTGCACTGGCAATAACTCAGCCGGAACCGAATCATGTAAATGGTTCACTATGCTAGGCGCATCTAAAGTAGTATCTAAGGCTCGAGCACACTTACTATCCTCAATTAAAGTTTGGATGCGTGTCTCTAATTCTGAAATCTTCTCCGTCAGCCTGACTGTCTCCTTGCATTTGTCACATATAAACCCTATATTGCCGACGGGGAAGGCTATGGTAAACATGTGGCATGAGGTGCAGGTGACAATAACAGGACAAGACATTACTCACCGTGTTTGTTGACTGATTCTTACTCACCTAGGCTTTTTTATGAACTCAGAGGCGCGGGCGCACACGAGAAAAATAAATAAATAACTGAGCGCACGGGCGGTGCGTTAACAGGCTAACGAGATACAAGCATGTTGTGCTAACAATAACGGAAGCTAGCGATGTTAGGTTAGTCTGAGATGTTAGGTAAACTGTATTAGTTGCATAAACACTAGAAATGATCGTGAATGTATGGTTCAAAACAGAGAGAAATACGAGGCTTTAGATGGAGCTTACAGCCCCGGAACAAACACACTCACACACAGCAGGCAGCGAGGCTTTAGGCATATATGATAATGCTGACATTTACTCTCGCTTACGTTTTAAGAGAGAGAACATTATGTGAAAAAATTACTTTGTTAGCAGCTCTTTAACAGGAACCCATCCTAAACAGCGCCGCTGTGTGCATCAGTCCATGTTGTGCATGTCAAATATCAGTCATAATCAATAAACGTAATTTCTTATGTTTTTTGTATCAATGCATTTATTGATCCTTATTAATTTCATTTCAAATGAAGTTTTTGAATGTTATTTACATATAAAAACACTAATGTTATTCATTATCAAGTATCGTATTTAATGGAAACGTATTTTTACCGTTAGTAACGCGGGGCAAAAGAAGTTAGAATGAAGGATAAACTGAAATTCACAGCATTTCAACACAACTTCTGCTCGCGTATTTGAAGGCTGCTATTGGATCATCGAGACTAAACGTTACATTATGCAACTACGCATTACTTTACGGAGAGTTTACGACCTACTAGCTACGTTCTGCCTTACGAACAAATGGTGCAACGGAATAAGTTTAGTATGAACAACGGAGTTAGCTAGTAGTTACTAAGCCTCTAGTGTGGACTTTACGTTCCAGTTTAAGAAAGAACTTCCGAACGGCTGGTGCAACCCTACCCTGGTCCTTGGCAGGTCTTAAAATTAGGTAAATACAACCTCAGATAAACAACAACACATGACATATTACACAGTGTCATTATTTATTTAACAAAATGGAAAAGCCATGGGTGACAAACTAAGTACACCATTACTGCTTCCTTAGGAATTAATAGGGAAAGTAGCTGCCTGGCGCTGCTAATTCAATGCTTTTGAGTAATTGATTATCAGCAAGATTGATCACCTCTCTAAAAGCAGAAATGTTGGCAGTTTGTTCATTTGGAGCATTCAGGTGTGTGTTAACATAATGCCAAGGAGGAAAGACATCTGCAATGATCTTAGCGAAGCAATTGTTGCTGCCATCAATCTGGGAACGGTTATACGGCCATTTGCAAACAATCTGAAGTCCATCATTCTACAGTAAGGAAGCCCTCCCTCTACGTCAGCTAGCAGCAGCAGCGCCGCGTCAGACACATTTCTGGTGTGCAAAGACACAGAAAACGTGATGCAGCTGACATGCAACAGAAACGCCACACTCACGCCACGCAGCTAGTGTGTCACAGGCCTAAGACTTCTAGAGCAATGTCCTTTAGACAGTTTTGTCCATAATGCACAGCGCCACGTTTGGCGAAAACCAAACATAGCATATCAGCACAATCCCCTCATACCAGCTGTGCATCATACTGATGTAGGGTTGATGATTTGCCTGTTTTGCAGCCACAGGGCCTGGGCACCTTGCAGTCATCTAGATCGGTCCAAAGGCAGCATCCGATAGAACGGGTGAAGTATTTAAACTTTGCCAGATGTTAAAGAGCTAGGCTACAGCAGCCTCGGAACAGGTACTCATTCCACACTTCCTCAGACACCATAAGAGGGTGAATATGCTGAGGGGCTTCTGGAGGTTTGGCTTGGTGTTTGGTTTTCGAGCCATCTGCATTGCCATGGAGTGTGTTTTTCAGTCATTGTGATTATACGGCTGCTGCTGTGTTTGGTTGACCAGTCATGTGTGAACAGTGACTTGATTCTGAGGACGTGGTGGCGACCGCAGGGAAGCCCTAGTCTTCATGAGTGTTGATGCGAGCTCATTACCACTTGTGTTCGCCTGTAAGCAAGAATTAACTCATGGCTGTGCACAGGCTTAAATCCATCAACTTGGAGGGCGGTTATGTTGTAGGCAGAGCAATAAATGATATGGTACGATGAATGATTTGCATATTTCTAGGTTTGGAAACCACAAGTAAACAGCAGGGCACAGCTGATCCCTATGGGATGTTTGTGTGATGCAATAAAAAAAAATGGCACAGCACCCACATCAACTTGATCTGTCTGTCGGGTACTCGAAGTAGATGAAATGACCAAAATTTTCATCTGTAGTTTGCATGAATTTCCAAAAAAGGAATAATGAGGAGACAGAAAGGTGCCAAATTTACTGTTATATAATCGAAAGCTAAGTAACCACTTAGGCAGTCAGTTCTTGTCAACACTAATTAACAACTGAATGTCACAATTAGCACAACACATTTCTTACAATACATTTTTAAAAAGTCTAAATAATTTTCTTTCAAAATAGCTAGCTAACAAATTAGACGAGAAAATAATCATAATAATCACCCTTTGTAATTGAAGTGATATACTTTTTTAGATAAAGATAAGATAAACTTTAAAAACTTTTATAAATGTAGTTTTTATTTGTTGTTTTTACATAGTTTAGTTTTTTATTTACTTTTTCTATTTATCACTTGTTTTTCGGCATGAATATACACACGTGTGTATATATATATGAATGAGTTAAATATTTGTTTTCTAAGTCATATTCATTAGGATTGCTAAATTTATTAGGTGTTTTCTGTTTTCTCTTAGGTGGTTCGTGGCCTTCTGAAATTTTGGCCCAAGACTTGTAGTCAGAAAGAGGTAAGCCCATCTGATAACTGCCTTGATAACAGTAATTACAGACAGACATTATATTTGCACAGTTATGCATTCATTACTATTATCTTTTTTGTTTTCACTTGCTCAGTGTATGTTTGCCGAATTACGTGTCTGATGAGTTCCTGGGTTCTGTCTCTGCTTTATTTAGGTCATGTTTCTAGGGGAAATCGAGGAGATTCTGGATGTTATTGAACCCACTCAGTTCAAGAAGATTCAGGAGCCTTTATTTAAGCAAATCTCTAAATGTGTAGCCAGCCCTCATTTTCAGGTACAGTGTAAGATTGTGATCACTGCCTGTCAGCTGACCTGTCCAATTTCATCACACTATGTAGGGAGAAACGGCAGATTACAAATGCTATTTGCAGTTACGTTACCGGTTAAAAGTTTGGGGTTGGTAAGAGTTCTCTTGGTAAGAAGTCTCTTGAGGCTGGAATACACTGCAACATATGAACATATTAAAAAAAAAAAAACTAGACCTCATACACTTGGCAACTTTGTAAATGGGTACAGAGGAAAAACTGGGTATCATACACTTATTCCGTCTTATTTCAGAACAGTAACCAATATAAAATTGATTGTTGGTCTTAGTGAAGTGTAAATTGTTGTTTTTTCTTAATCACTTGGGAATGTAGTGGTCAGTTTACTGAAATGAAGCAGCCTCAATGACGTATGTGGCCAACAAATATGACTTAGCCTTCGAAATGAGACACCGTTTATGTTCTAAAATCGGCTCAAAATATAAAACCGATCTGACTTTCGACAACTTGTCCAGACTGTAAATCTGGGCAAAAGTCGTGTAGTGTATTCCAGCCATTATTTGATTAAAAAAAATACAGTAAAAATTGTCACATGATCATTAAGAAAACATTCTAAGAAACATTTATTAATGTTTGAAAATTTAGTTTTTAACTGCTTAATTTTTTTGGTGAAAACCATTGTGGAAACCATTTTCAGGATTCTTTGATGATGAATAGAAAGTTCAAAAGAACAGTATTTATTTGAAATCTAAATCTTTTGTAACATTTATGAAAGTCTTGACTCTCACTTTTGATCAATTTACTGTGTCCTTGCTGAATAAAAGTAATTATTTCTTTAAATCTTACTGACCCTAATCTTTTGACTGCTGTACATTTTCAACACAAGTTATTGTGTCTCATTATTAATCTGGCTGATGGTGTTTGCAGGTAGCAGAACGAGCACTGTACTTCTGGAACAATGAATACATTTTGAGTCTAATCGAGGAGAATAATGCCAAAATCCTTCCCATCATGTTTGGAAACTTGTACCGGATCTCCAAAGAACACTGGAACCCGTAGGTTTTGGATTTTTTTTTATTTTTTTTTTATTGATCTTTGCTGTTGTCATTTGACAGATTGGGATCAAATGTATAAAGGAAATATATAATGGATATAAAGGAATAGTTCAGCCAAAAATAAAAATAGTAACACTTTACAATAATGTTTCATTTCATAACACATTAACTAACATTAACAAACAAAGAGCAATTTATTGTTACAGTATTTATTAATGTTTGTTAGTTAATATTAATAAATACTGTCAATGTTAGTTGATAAAAAAATACAACTGTTAGTATCAGCTCAGGCCCATTAAATAATATTAACAGATACAACTTTTGTTTTTAAAAATGTATTAGGAAATGTTATCAACTTTAACTAAGATGAATAAATGCTTTAGAAATGCTTTGTTGACTATTGTAAAGTGTTACCATGAAAATTGTATCATCGTTTATTTACCTTGACATTTCAATGACATTCCAAACCCAAACTAACAGTTTCTGTTGAACAAATGATATAATAGTTCATAAGTTTGGGGTTGAAATTATGTTTTTATAAGAACTAATCACATAGGCTGCATTTATTTTTTTTTTAAAGAGAAGTTAAAACCGCAAAATCTGAAATATTAAATTATGAATTAATATAATTTTTTTTAATTTTTTTTTATATATTTAAAAATGTAATTCATTTCTGATCAAAGTTGAATTTTCAGCATCATTCCTCTCGTCTTCAGTGTTGCACGATCATCTGAAATAATTTTAATATGCTGGTTTTGTATTTTCAATATTGAAAACTGTTGTGCTACTTTTTTTTGTGGATTCTTTAAATAATTAAAAGTTCAAATGAACAGCGTGTTGTAATATTGTAAATGTCTTTTCTAAATAAAATGAGAGATTTGCTCTGCTTAATTAACTATGAAAGTCTTTAAATGGTTGGAACCTTAAATTCTACAATGTCTGACAGTAAAGAAATGACACGCAGGCTTGTTGTTAACTCTTTTTCTGGTCTCAGGACGATCGTGGCCCTGGTGTACAATGTATTAAAAACACTGATGGAGATGAACAGCAAACTGTTTGACGAACTGACAGCCTCGTACAAATCTGACAGACAGCGGTAAGAACACACCTTTACTCTGCGTTTAGTTTAAAATGACTCCGCTCACGATGGCCACCACTTCTGTCCTCAGAGAGAAGAAGAAAGAGCAGGAACGTGAGGAACTGTGGAGGAAGCTGGATGAACTAAGACTGCAGGAAACATCAGCGATCCAGAATAACAGGCATGAGACGCAGTTCACCTACAGCAACAAAAACAACAACAACAACCTTCATGATCAGGATGAAAACATGAAAACACACAGTTAGAGCAACGCCTGGGCCGAATGACACCGCCCTCTTTCTTTCTGTCTTTCTTTACTCAGTATTTTGCTGGTCTACAAATGTAAACCAATCTAGAGTGCAGTAAAGGATATGGACCTTGAGCAATAATCGACGTTTTTAAACGAGAACCTTTTTTTCTGAAAGCGTATGTAAACTAAATCAAATTGCTATTTTCTCCTGGTAAATGATAATATATTTTATGTATGTAAGTCTATTTTGGATGTAAAGTGTGGTTATAGTAAATTATAAATTTGTCTAATCAAAGATGTAAAATTTTCATGGACACTTAAAAAAACAAACAAATCTTAAATGTACACTATGTAACTTTCGGCCCTCTAGCGGTTAAAAAACTAAACTGCAAGCATTTTGCGGATGAACGTTGTTTTGGTTGTGCTTCGGCTCTGTGGATGAATATGGTTATTATACTGCTCATAAAACATTCACCACTTAAGAGATTTAACCAGTTTAGATAGAAAAGATCTCAAGCTGACCAGCTGAAGACGTTACCGTAGTTTTACCCATTTATACACATGGTACTTTCTTTAAAATAAATTCCAGCACAGCGCTACAACGACCATGAGGAAATGACCCTTCACAATAGATAATGCTTTACAATCAACTCTGTTAGAGATACATATGGCAATTTATCTGTTCAATAAAACCTTACTCGGCTGTTGAGTAATAAAAACGGCATCTCCGCGTCGCTTTTCAAATCTCTCAGTTGATTCTTGTTTTATTACGAGCTCTGTCACATGCTCTTTTTGCCAACAGACTCTCCTCTGTTCGACTCTTTTTCTTAATAAAAAAATGCTCCATGTCCGCCTTTCTCGCTCGTTGTGAGAATGCCACTCTCACACCAGACACACGTCAAAGTATCTGGAGCAACTTTTCTCTATTTACGGATCTGACGAGACACGCACGGTCGAGTGACATATGTAGGCTTATAATAGACTTGCCATAGGGAATCAGGAAAAGATGAAGCGTTTTGGAAGAGGGATTGATGATGTATTGACTATTTACACAGTGTTGATTTTGAATAAGCTACGTAGTGTACCTTTATGGTGTGGTCACATTTACGCGACAAATTTTACATTTGTGAAAATCAGTCATTTCAATAGGAATTGGACATTTTGTGTTGGGACAAAAGATTTCTCCACAGATTTCACAACGATTTCAAGTCGGTCATGTGGATTTTCCACGTTGGCCAACAGAAAGCTGCTTGGTTTTAAAAATGTCTTCATGCATCGCTACAATATTGACCATAGACAATGGACCTTTTTTGCCGATGAAATTTGGCTGATGTGACTGCACTTTTAATCAGTACTTTTGTCTTGTTTTTAAATGTACAGCAAAAGCAAAACTGTATACTATATTAATCAAAATAAAAAGAATTTAAGAAAAATATAATACGATTTGTTATATTATTAGAGAATATATCTTGAATTAATTTATTGGTCACACTTTACAATAAGGTTATATTTGTTCATCTTAATCTCAACATTTACTAACACATTTTTAAGATCCAAAGTTGTATCTGTTAACATTAGTTAATACATTGTGAAAAATATATTGCTCATTGTTAGTCACTTTAGTTAAAGTCTTTATGCATAATGTATTATAAAGGTATCCATAATATACGTTTAATGCATTATATCTTTTCATAAGTAAATGTAACCAAAGTTATAATGCAGTATAATGTTGTGTTGTATTGTATTTTCTAAAGGTGTAACAATGAATATTTTTATAATAAATAGTATAAAGTATTATAACTAGCTACAATTATTCATGAGACCACACAGGGCATAATTAATGGATTAAAAATATTTTTATAATTCAAAAAGGCTTTAAGTAAAGTGTTACCAGTTTATTTTTATGAACATATATTCTCTAAAAACAATTTGAAGTTTTTACTGGAAAACAAGATAATAGAAAAAAAGAAAATGTTGTGTTTTAGCAGTGAATGCTGTAGGCTATTTAGAGACATGAGCAAGCTTTCAAAATTAAATGTCTTCTAGTTTTTTAATGGTCTCAAATGCAAAAAGAAGAAAATGTGAGTATGAAATTTGTTACGATAAATGTGACCTGAGCTGCATATTAATGTTTGATGCCTGTAGCTCACATGATACACAAGTTATACTCCCTGGAAGTGTCAAAAATTAGCCTTAGCAATGCAAGAAGTGCAACTCCTGCTATTTAAGGAAGCACAAATGTAGTGAACCTGGTCAGAAACCCTGTCCATGCGTGAGAACATTGTTTCTCACAGTTCAAGCTGCGTATGCCTGATGCGTGAATCGGGATGCATTTTTCACATTAAAACGAGCAGATACTAGTTCTAACTTAACTCAGGGATAATTAACACTCCCCGCATATAATAAAAATGATGACGTTTAATTTTTTTTGTAGTTATTTTTTCAAAATTGAATAATTCCTAATATTTAAAGAACCTGTAGATAAACAATATTATAAATGAGACTCGTTGACATTCCATGCAACATTCAATTTTTTGTTTTGCTTCATCTAAATATGGTCTTATTGCTATGCAGTATGACCTTATAGGGTCTCATGTTATATAATGGTTTTGTTTTTTTGCTGTGAGAATGTGTAAAATAACCTTGTTGTAATGTGCTTTCCTGCATTAAAAAGCCAGGCTGCTGTTTATTTTTATGTCATATTAGTGGTCTGTATGTCTCTCTCTCTCTCTCTCTCTCTCTCTCTCTCTCTCTCTCTCTCTCAAAATATATATTTTGAATTAATACTTTTTTAAATGGTCTGAATGAATGATTCAATGAATCCCTTATAAAAACTTCTATCGTTCAAATACTAAATGAATCAGTGTTTTCGAACAAATCTTTTGAGTGAATTATTCAATGACAAATACATTTAAGTCACTTGTCGCCACCTACTGGTGTAACAATGCAGTTTAATCTGTATTTGAAGCATCACCGTAGACATCTGTGTTTATATGAACTCTAAACTTGTATCCCAGTACTTCTGTGATAGTTTGAATCGTTGTAAGACAGAACTAATGATACTGTGTGGTTGAAAAGACTGTTTGTGAAGCGGTTTCATAGCTAACCTGCTCTCCCTGGGTCAGAAAGGATTGAAAAATAACAGTAAAGTAAATATTTGAAAAGAAATGCTGTTGAAGCTTTCTCTTCATCAAAAAATTCTGAAATAAGTGTATCGCAGTTTCCAAAAAATATTAAGCTGCACAACTGTTCTAATAAACTGTAACATTGATAATATTTAGAACGTTTTCTTGACCGTCAAATCATCATATTAGTAGGATTTCTGTAGGATCATGTGACACTGAAGACTGGAGGAATTATGCTGAAATTTCAAAATAATAGAGTATATTAAAAAAGTCTATTTAACTTATAATATAATGTATTTTATTCAAACCAGCTGCCTGTCTTCACTTGTGGTCCAGTGCTGGTTCAGTGTTAGCTTATGGGAAATTATATCGTGAGAGCATTTCAGATAATCTTTAAATTTGATTGTCTGTGTTCAGTTCTTCCTCAATTGAAGGCCTGACGGTTGTTTATGCACGGACTGGAAGCGACTGGCTCTTTTAATGATCTAGGAAGAGTTATTGTCCTGATAGATGAGCGGTGAGCTGCTTTCATCATGGAGACTTTGAAATAAAGGTCAGTTAGCAGCGAGAGATGAATTCATCACAAATATAACACGATAAATGTCATCCTCTGATGACGAGCAGTTTATTTGTTTAAATAGTATTGTTGAACTTAAATCTGATTTTTTTTCAATATATTGTGAATGTTTTCCTTCACATAAAATAGACATTTGGATTAATAATTGTAATACTAGTATATTTAATTACGAATGTGTTGAAAATTACACTTTAAAAGATAGCGTGCCATTATAAGCTTGGAAGAGGACGTTTTTTAATATAACTCAGATTGTATTCGTCTGAAAGAAGAATGTCATACACCGTAGGATGGCTCGAGGGTGAGTAAATCATGGGCTTAAGTGAACTATCCCTTTATTTAAAAAGTGATAAGCATGATTTTTTTCAAGTATTCATATTACCTTATTTATTTATTTATTTATTTAGTTAGTTAGTTAGTTTCTGCACAGATAGATGCTGCACTAATGCTTTGCCATGAAAATCAAAATGACTGAAAAATGAGCAAACTTTAGAGCCATCGAAGTGGTGTACCAGATTACAGACATTTAGCTATGAAAAAAAAAAGAGTGTCTTTTACACACTCTCCGAAAAGAAGGTATACAATCTGCCACTGGGGCAGTATCTTTTAAAAAGGTACACTTTTGTTCTTTTTAGGTACTAATATGTACCTCTAAACTTAGGTACTCTACTAATATACACCCTTTAGGTTTTTAAAGAACTGAAATTAGTTTAAAATAGACAAATCGCATGAATTATGAATCACAAACATCAGACATTGTTTTGTCAAAAATCACGTGAGAACGTGTTCAAATTGCATGAGATATGTCTAATCACATCATGTACTCGGTGGTAGTGACATTTCTCATTCATTCCTCCGTGTTAAGCCAGAGTAAAGACATGAATCTCCAGATGTGTGTTATCTATAGTTGTCCAGAAGGTGGCGTCTGAGACCTGCTCGTGTGTGTGTGTCCACATGACGGGCTTTCATGAGGGGACAGTTTCAGACCATCTCTCTGGTAAATGCCTACTTGTTTCAGAAACAACACCTCACCCAAACAGAATAATACTGATCCACTGCAGCTCTGATTTTAGTGCAGTGCTCACTCTCAACACTATATTCCTGCAATACCAGTTTCAGGGCCCTAGTTTTTCACACTCGAGAGACAGTGACTCAAAAACGCATCAACTCTAAAGGTTGACTGGTCACCTCATGGCAGCCAGTGGTGTGGATGATTCTTCACAAGGATTTTTCTTGCTTTGTGCAATTAAATTAAATGAACTAAAGATGCGAGAGACACATATATATATATACGGCACATTTTAAATATCGAATTTTAGATGCTATAACTTTTCGTTTCCCGCAAATTTAATCAACATGTTGATTTCACTAGTTCATATCAATAGTGTTGTAATGTGACAAATGTGTTTTTAAAAGTACATACACTCACCTAAAGGATTATTAGGAACACCTGTTCCATTTTTTATCAATACAATTATCTAATCAACCAATCACATGGCAGTTGCTTCAATGCATTTAGGGGTGTGGTCCTGGTTAAGACAATCTCCTGAACTCCAAACTGAGGCCCTGTTTACACGAGAACGATTCCGAATGAAAACGTAAAAATATTTTATCGGATGTGCCTTTCGTTTACACGGTGACGCCGTTTTTATGGCTTAAAAACGCAAAAAAGTGAAACCACCCTCCAGAGTGGAAAACTTAAAAACACTCCACCGTCGCGTTCCCGTGTAAAGGGTAAAAACCGGTAAAAACGCAAAACTGCCCTCGATCACGTGCGCGTTTACGTCACAGGCATTCGCCAGTACAGGAAAGTAATAACTAACATGTCGGATTATTTCCATACGTCGGACCTTCAAGTTGCCACAGCAGCTCTGATAAACATACAAGAGTCTTTTCAGCAGTTGCACAAAATATTCTCAGATGGTGTTGTTGTGTGGCAGTGCTTCGTTGCCACCTAGCCGCCTGGAGTGCATACTACATCGAATTTCACACACTTTTGCGTCACCATATGCACGCAGATTTCCCCTTCATAACGCTCGTCTAAACGCAGAATAAAAAGTGAAAACGCAACGCCACTTTTGCGTTTTCTCTTCTGATCGTTTCCGTGTAAACATAGCCTGAATGTCAGAATGGGAAAGAAAGGTGATTTAAGCAATTTTGAGCGTGGCATGGTTGTTGGTGCCAGACGGGCTTGTCTGAGTATTTCACAATCTGCTCAGTTACTGGGATTTTCACGCACAACCATTTCAAGGGTTTACAAAGAATGGTGTGAAAAGGGAAAAACATCCAGTATCCGGCAGTCCAAGCCAATTGGGCATTGTTTAAATGCCACGGCCTACCTGAGCATTGTTTCTGACCATGTCCATCCCTTTATGGCCACCATGTACCCATCCTCTGATGGCTACTTCTAGCAGGATAATGCACCATGTCACAAAGCTCGAATCATTTCAAATTGGTTTCTTGAACATGACAATGAGTTCACTGTACTAAAATGGCCCCCACAGTCACCAGATCTCAACCCAATAGAGCATCTTTGGGATGTGGTGGAACGGGAGCTTCGTGCCCTGGATGTGCATCCCACAAATCTCCATTAACTGCAAGATGCTATCCTATAAATATGGGCCAACATTTCTAAAGAATGCTTTCAGCACCTTGTTGAATCAATGAAACGTAGAATTAAGGCAGTTCTGAAGGCAAAAGGGGGTCAAACACAGTATTAGTATGGTGTTCCTAATAATCCTTTAGGTGAGTGTATATTCCACATACTCCCTCTATTAATTATGAATTATTATATGCAATTAATTTAAAAAAAATACATTTAAATTATTTTTGTCATGTTGCACAGCAAGACATGTCAATGTATTATTATATCCTGACTCTTTTTTAAAACTAATTTTGAAGTATTTTTTTAATTTTATTTAAAACTAAATGTAGCCAAGTATTAATGCTCAAAATCTGATTTTTGTTCATTATTATTATTTGTGATTATTATTCACTATAGAACTGAAAAACTACCATCAAATTAATAACAAATGGTCATTAAAAATTGACATACCTAAAAAAAATATTTGATATTATAATACTTTGGGGGTCCTGAGTGTCAAAATATTCAATACTCAAGAGATTGCCAAAAAGAGTCCCTCCAAAATACATTTCTGTATTTCATGGGTCATAATGTGGACAGTAACACAATTTTCACATTTTACTTGTTTAAAATATTATTCCAAGTAAAGTATACTAACCGCTGGTTTCACAGACGAGGCTTAAACTAGTATCAGACTAAAATGCATGTTTGAGCTGTTTTAACTGAAACTAACTTGCACTGACATTAACAAATGCCTTAAAATATGTCAGTGCCATTGTTTTGTCTCAAGATGCACATTCCGCAATGTTTTTTTTTCTAAGGCACATTTATAAAAGCTACTTAAATGTCCTTGTTGAACTACGGTCTAATCCTGGCTTAAAGGGATAGTTCACCAAAAGATTTAAATTCTGTCAGTAATTATTCACCCTCATGTTGTTCCAAACCCATAAGACTTTCATTTATTCAATAATTAATTTCTTTCTCTGTGGGCCTTGAGTGAGTTCACGTAGTGTAACAGCGCAGTGCTTCTGTGTTGTACGTCACACGTAGGCTCACTATTGGCCAACAACACATTAGCGCTGCGCTGTTACACTACGCGAACTCACTCGAGGCCCACAGAGATGGAAATTAATAGTTGAATAAAGTCTCTTCTTTTTTTTTTTTTTTTTTTTTTGCGCACATAAAGTATTCTCCTCGCTTGATAAACTTAAGATAGAGCCACTGTAGACACTTGGACTATTTTAACAATGTCTTTAATAACTTTTCTGGGCCGGCAAGTTTCAATCCTATAGAAGCCTATGGAGGAGTGATCCAGCTCTCAGATTTACTAAAAAATACAGTAATTTGTGTTCCGAAGATGAACGAAAGTCTTACAGGGTTGGAACAACATGAGGGTGAGTAATTACTGACAGAATTTTTATTTTTGGGTGAACTATACCTTTAATCTAAGCCCTGTCTGTGAAACCAGGCCTTTATTAGATTCACCTTGCTAGCACCGGGTTGGACACCATTTTCCCTTCAGAACTGTTAATTCTTCATGTCATATATTCAACAATGTGCTAGAAACATTCCTCAGAGATGTTGGTCGATATTGACATACTTCACACAGTTGCTGCAGATTTGTTGGCTGCACATTCGTGATGCGAATTTCCCATTCCTCCACATCCCAAAGCTGCTCTAGTGGACTGAGATCTGGAGATTGTGGAGACTATTTGTCATGTTCAAGAAACCAGTTTGAGATGATTTGAACGTGTGTTATCCTGCTGGAAGTAGCCATCAGAAGATGATGCACTGTGGTCATACAGAGATGGACATGGTCAGCAACTATACTCAGGTAGACTGTTGTGTTTAAACAATGATCAACTGGTACTAAGAGGCTCAAAGTGTGGCAAGAAAATCTCCTCCACACATTACACCACCAGCAGCCTGAACTGTTGATACAAGGCAGGATGGATCCATGATTTCATGTTGTTTTCGCGATGCAGCCGCTCCCTCCAACTGATATTAAGGCCGGCTTCTATAAGCCCGTATTTCATTGTACCTTACATAGGTGGGTCAAGACCATCTTGGTCCTGTGTTTATTGAGATGGGCCCTTTTTTGAAATTTCTGTTCAATTTGTTACACAGGGATGCATTTCCAAATGCTTGGTCTGCAGCGTTCGACCTGAGAGACATGTACTTTAGATCTCTATCCTTCCACACCACAGGCCATCCTGTGTTCGTGTGTTCGAAATGTGTGAAGTATCAGTACAAAGTCCTACCCTTCAAATGCTCATAGCCAGTTGGGTCCTCAGGTCAACTGGGAAAGAGTAAACTCATCCACGGGCTGAGCCGAGGATCTCTTTTCTAGTTTGGAGATGGATTCAGATTTCTGAAAAAGAGTGTGTGGGTGGTTAGTTCTGTATAGAAGTGAGAAAGGGTCCCACTGAAACTCTTCAGAAGCTCCTGGGGCATATGGTAGACGCAGCCGCTTGGCTTCCTCCATATGAAGACCGCTTCAGCACTAACCTTACGACCAAATCCCGCAGAAATACTTTCCCCAGTGAGCCTTCTTGCACACAACTGTGCTAAAGTCGGGGAGGAGATGGAGGTCTAGCTAGCTGCCCCTTATTGGCCCAACCAGACCTCTTCTCTCGACAGCCCTCCCTGACTCCTTCCTCTGAGTACATTCTCAGGGATGGGGCATGATAGCACCCACGTTTAGACCTTGGAGAGTTCCAGGTCTGGTTCTAAAATGAACGGGACGCGGAGGTTCTGGTTACTACCACAAGAGTTTTATGCCGTAGAGACCATTTATGCTGTGAGAGCACCCTCACAAAATGAAGAATGCTCACCCTTAGAAGTGGAACCTATTCGTTGAAATGAGTCTTCTCTATGTGAGGAGATCCCGGAGGTGTTTGATCACTTCAGTGCTTCTTTTCTGCTAATGGGTTGGAGTGAGGGCTGTCTCCTCCACCTCAAAACCTGTTGTTGTTGTTGCCTTGTGCCCTGCACGCAGTGAGATAAAAATCCTGTTTTTAGAAAACAGTTCTCCTGCTTGCTTGGTCTCTATCTAGAGGGCAGGGACTTGCACGCATTTCCGGTAAATGAATCGTGCCTGGATTTTCCCAAGGTTCCTACCTCTCTTACTGGACCAGGTGGTGAGCCTGCAAGCGCTGCCCCGGAGGAGGCAGACCCAGCTCTGGCTTTTCTCTGTCCGTCCGCTCCATTCCGGTTATACGTGCTCAGAATGCAAAGCCTGGACATTAGACCAGCTTTTGTCTGTTACGGAGACCAGCAGAAGGGAAGGCTGGTGATTTCCCAAGATGCACTTGCCCACCTGGGTGGTGAGCTCCTCCTAAGTGAGAGTATTGCTCCCTCCTAGGCGTTGACACAGAGTGCCTCGCTGAACAGATGTTAATAGAGTTGGGGGCTGGGCGACAACTATCATGTTCGCTAGAGAACTAGCCTATGTGTCAAACCGCTGCTTCCCGTGGGCTCCCTTCACATGAAGCCAGTTTCACTGTAAGCCCGGTTCGAAGTGTCGGCTTGCTGCGCCATTCCCCTCCTCTGGACTGGATACGTGCGTAATTCATGCTCCAGTGAGTTCCCTTTATTAGCCGAATCCTGTCGAGTTCCTCCATACCCTTCGGCAACGGACGTGGTGGAACGTCCGATGCCAGGCCTATCACTTGTATGCACTGGTGGAACCTGTGTTAGGCTGGGTCCATATGTTGTGATCCCTATAGCGATCCCATATGTATTCTTCCACGTTATGGCTCCCTGCGGTGAGCCATCACTGTCCGGTTGGTTGAGTCTCCCCCCTGTCATGGGCTGGAGCCACCAAAGTGACAGTCCATATGTTGTACTGCCCGGTCATTCAGTCCATATGTGTATTCTCCACATGTTACCTTCCTTCGGGCAAGATGTGGCTTCCGCAGCGTATTCCTTTACAACGAAAGAGAATGCTTTCCCAGTGGTCTTGTGGAACAGCAGTGACTTCCCTAGCCTAAGACCTGTCCCATCTCCGCCTCAAATAATGCGGAGGGATCTGAAGGCTTTTGTCTAAGCACTGAAAGGTTGCAGCACTAGTGGCGTTTTAATTGGGATCCCAATCAGTCGACACGTCGACTACGTAGAACCAGAGCGACTGAAAGGAAACGTCTCGGTTACGTATGTAACCCTTCTTCCCTGAAGGAGGTAACGGAGACCTAGTCCCGTCGCCACTATTACTGGACCACCGCTGACTCCGGTTCCACTCGGCTCCACAGCGAAAAACGCGCCACGGGGCGGAGTGTGAGATGCAGATCTCGCATGTCAATGTGCATTGGCTCGTTTTAACAGTACTATGGTAAATGGTAAATGGACTGCATTTATATAACGCTTTCATAGACCCAATGACCAGGGGCGATTCTAGGATTTTATAAATGGGGGGGCACAGGGTGGACCAAGAACCAGTCAGGGGGGGCCCATGGGAAATCAGCTAGAAAATTCAACTAGAAATAAATACTTGTTTAGAAAATATTAAACACGATTTGAAAAATCTTTGCAATGCCCAGTGCCCTAATATAGATGGTATTAAATGTGACACTGAACAAGAGCCTGAAAATCATTTTGTATTTTACATGGATTGGACCACACAGTTTTGTTCTTATAAATAAATAAAACATCACCTAGGTATTAATTAGTCATGTAACATGCATTATTCTCAACACAAACATTGAATGTGTGTGTGAGTGTCGGCGAATGTTCTCTGCATGAAATCTGTCTCTAAAATTATTTCTTAAAGAAATCTTGGATGTCCTGTTGCGGTGTAAAAATAAACAAAAACCCAAATTACACAGTTGCTTGTAGCTATGGTGTTAGTTAAGTTAACGTTCTCACATTTTAATGTTTACCACGGCACGACTTTTTTGGAAAAAGATTATTGTGCCTTTAGTCTTTAAAACAACAGATAAAGTAATCTATTAAAAATCTATAAAAATGCTCTATTTTATATTTATGTGGTCGTGTGCGCTGCCGCAGAATAACACTGACAAGTCATCTCTATTCAGTCTGCCGAAGTTACGTTAGCTGATCTAACGTTACTGGCTTGATCAGTCACACATGAAAGTAATCAGACTAACATACGGTCAAAGTCCTTTTAGGCAAGTCATGCCACTCGGCCGCCATCTTGGCAATGCCTCCGGGCAGCTATTTTGGACTAACAAGACCAGGCTCCTATCTAAATGAATGGGCAGAGAGTCAGAACTGCACATTCACTGGTCACCGGGACATAAAAAAGTAATGTATAGAAACAGCAGTAAAATATGATAAAAATCGCTGAAAAAGTTTGATGACTTTGCCCCAAAATAAGGTTTAAAACGCCTTTTTCCCCACAGGTTATACTTTACTACGCATGCGCTACGTTCTCGTCTCCGCTGTCGCAAACGTCAACTGTGCGCATGCATCAGTGGGACCAGACGATTGGCTTAAATGTTTCCCGGCTGTACTGTTAAAAAGCAGACGATTGGCTTTCCAGAAGGAGGGGCGGGGCATGTGCATACAACCGTCATCTTTGCCGTTACGGGTTTTCCCTATATAGTTGTATTGAGGAGTAAGGAAGTGGCATGTCTCTGTATAAATAGTCTCTGATACGGTGCAATATTTCAAAATATATACTGTAATTGAGTGTGTATATAGGCTACCATAAACAATGACGTGTCGGTATCTCTCTCTCTCCTACTGTTTGAGAAACGCGGACCTGTGATTCTGCTTTGCAAATCAAGCAGTGATTGACAGCGCTCTGATCCAATGACCAATGATCCAATGATCCAATCCAACCATTGTCAGGTTGACAGTAAATCTAGCCCAGTGATGTTGGGTGGGCACCAGGGGGCACCAGGCCAATCATATTCCAGGGGGCCAGTGCCACCCCGTACCCCCCTTCTAGACACGCCCCTGCCAATGGCCACCAAAGCACTTTACATTTTGCCTCTCATTCACCCATTCACTCGCTCATTCATACACCGACGGCGGTGTCTGCCATACAAGGCGCCATCCAGCTCGTCGGGAGCAGCCGGGGTTAGGTGTCTTGCTCATGGACACCTCGACACTTGGTCAAGTGGAACCGGGGATTGAACCACCAACCTTCCGGTTTGTAGACAACCTACATGAACCACTGAGCCACTGCCGCCCAGTATTAGAAAATGACAGGCTCCCTAAGCGTGATCCCAATCAGTCGACACGTCGACTATGTCTCCGTTCTCTCCTTCACGGAACAAGGGTTACATACGTAACTGAGACGTTTCTGAAATACTTGGACCAGCCTGTCTGGCACCAACAACCATGAGACATTCAAAGTCACTTAAATCACCTTAAATCTTCCCCATTCTGATGCTCCGTTTGAACTTCAACAGATCGTCTCGACCATGACCAATATATAAAACTGTCATTTTTCTCTTTGGACAGTAAAATTACATGTCATTTCATTAGCCCATTTTATCATATTATTAAAGTATATTGTATAGTATATTATAGTGCCATATATAGAATAATTAGCAGGGATCTTCTTCTCAGTCTGAAGGACAGTCAGGACCCCTGTGAGTCCACAGACGTCAGACGTTCCCCTCAGAGTTGCTATATTGATGCTCTCCGAAACCCCATTGCTTTCAATTAACCTTTCGCTTTAGACCACTGACGCAAAAGCAAATGAGATGAGAGGATATCTAAATGCTTCATCAAGGTTTGTTTGTAATAAAAAGTAATAAAATCCATCTGGACTGCTTGTAATGCTGATTAACCGCTTAGTCCTATGGTAATGTCAAATAAGACATGTTTTGGAAATTACAATTAAACAAGTCAGTATTTGCTGACTTCATTTGGAAGGCTATACACGTAGGAGCTCCTTTTAGTGCTAACCATGAGTTATCGTCTCTATCTCTTTTTCACTGCAGTCTATTTATGTATTTGTACTGCTTGACTTTTTTGTACTTGTTCTTTTAATAGTGCCATAAATCGTGTTTGTACAGACAGTCCTGAAGCTGCAGTTAAAATGGGCAATTGGAAGGAGAGACTGTCATTTAAAGATTTCCTTATGTCTATGAGATTAAAATGTGCTTTTGGAAATGATCCCCTAAAGTATCAGTGGGTTTATAGCACCACAACTGCTGTGCCTTCTGTTGATTTCAGTCATTAACTAATTCTAAAATCTCATGGCAGTGATTGGTATTTCAGAACGTTCCAGAAATAACAAAGGATGTTGATTCAGGAACATGGTGAGCCTCATGATGAAGCAGGTCCTTGTCATTTGAAGCACAATGCCATTGTTAACTAATGTGTATTTGACAATGACAACTTATGTCAATCATATTTCTGTACGTTTGTGATTTTGGTCAAACAGGAGCTTGGGCCGGTAGTTTTGGTAAAAACAACCACTTTGAAATGCATCAAATGTCCATAAATGAGAGGATATAAATAATTGAACGAATTATACATTGAATTGATTGTTCACATTTGCCTATTATTTTCTTGTAAAGGAAAGTTGAATGAATACTTCAACTGCGCTAAATCAATAGTTGATACTTTTATTATTATTATTATTATTGGCATTTAATATTTGATCACTAAGAAAAATAATAATAATTGGATGTAAACAATTGCTTAAAGGGAAAGGTTTAGTGATAATTAATGAAAACTTAATGATTGAAAATTAATTAGCTAATTATTATTATTAAATCTAATGGTAAATTAAATGTTTTAAATGAAATATTTTATGAATCATTTATGAGCTGAATAAATAGTTTATTATAATAATAATAATAATTATTATTATTATTATTATTGGCATTCACAATTTGCCCACTAAGAAAAATAAAGAAAAATAATAATTTAATAAAAAAATAAGGACAAATTGTATGAATTATTAATTAGCTTAATTAAATCATTTGTTATTGTTATTAATGGAATAAAATGCTAATTGAATGAAATGAACTGTTTTAAATGAAATATTTAATGAATAAAGTATGAGCTAAATAAATAGTTTATACCTTATAATAATAATTGTTATTATTATTATTATCATTATAAACTATTAACTATTTATTTAGCTCATTAATTTATTGCCATTCAATATTTGAGCACTAAGAATAAATAAACTAATAAATAAAGGATTTTTTTTTATGTTATTCATTAAACCTTTTGTTTAATTTATGCATTAAACCTAGACATTGGTTTCATGAATAAATTAAATGAAAGGTTTAGTGAATAATTAATCAGCTAATTAATTATTATTATTGCTTATTATTATTATTCTGTCAGGGTTCTGGTGTGTTCTAGTCCACACAATATGAGGAAGTGCTGATACAAAGTCTTTAATAAGGAAACCCAAAATGCAGGAGAGCACAGGGGAATCCAAACTAGCATGAACACACACACATAAAGACGACACCGAACAGAGAATATGAGGTATAAGGAGCAAAACAAAGGTAGTAACTAACTAAACAAACCTGAACAGAATAATAAATCAATGTAAATACGGTAAACAATAGGCTGGGAACAGAGGAGAAAAGGACTAATTAACAAACTAGAAGCAAATGACAGAATAGAACAGACCAGGACAACTGAACAAAACAGAACAAACAGTGACGTGTTCACAATTTGTAAGAAAAACATAAACACAATAATAATTGAATGAAAAGAAGATGTTCTAAGCAAAAGTTGGTCCCACTTTATATTAAGTGGCTTTAAGTACTATGTACTTACATTGAAGTTACTACTTTGATACAATGGACTTATTGTGTACATACATGTTTTTACATTGTACTTATATTTTGAAAATACCTGCATGTAATTACAACTGTAATTAATTGATGTAATTACATTTGTAATTACACTGTTGACCCTTCCCTTACACCTTAACCTACCCTTAAATCGACCCATCCCACCACACCTGTCCCTAACCTTACCAGTATCACATCTCAATAGCAGCAAAAGTGTTTTACAATACAACCTGAACACAATAAGTACATTGTACTTATTTTTCTATGTATTACATAGTACTTAAAGCCACTTAATATAAAGTGGGACCCAAAAGGTTAATTAGCTTAATTCAATTGGTATGCTTTTGCAGTCATTAAGTAATTAAATATCTTTTTCTGATATGTTTAAGCTGAGTAGGTTTTTTTTTTTTTTTTTCTTGATTTGTATTTGCATCTTTGCACAGGAAGTGATGTAGAAAGCATGAACAGGCAAGTGCAAAGTGATCCCGGAGCACATGCTGAAACATCAGTAAAAGTGCAGTGGGCAGCGTTACGTAACACTGAGCCAAGGACTCCTGCGGCCGCAGGGCTCTGTCACAAACATCCCCAAATGTAACAAATGTCATAAATTGAGCAAAATATGAATAAATAAAGGATTTCTATAGGGCACTGAACAAAAAAAAAAAAAAAAAAGCGTTCACTGTGCCATTTAGATGTATTTAATCAGTGTTTATTTGATTTTGGAAGGGTTTTGCTTCTGTCATGTATGATTACACTGCGCTTAAAAGTCGGCAGAGCATTAATAATGATGTGAAAAGATCGATCCTCACTGAACTCATAAATTATAATTTATTACACATTGTCTGCCTCCTCGGTAGCTAAATCATAAACTCGGCCACAGTCTTGTTCTTTTTGTTTAATGCCTGCCTAATTTCAGAGCCTAGATTTGTCCCGGTCTGAAACGTGAGGGCATCTAATCTCAGCTGACATGGAAAGAGAGTCGTGCTTTTGATGCTGATAGAAGCTGAAGTTGGAGACATATAAGAGGCTCTCAGAGTCCCTCACGTGACAAGAGGAATGTCGCAGCTGTGTGAGCTGTGTTTGTATTATTTAATCATCCCACAAATCCTCACGCTCTCCCGCTCGTTCAAACTCCTCTCTCTTTGCAGGGGGAAAAAAGGGCTTGAGATTTCGCACGACTTCTAAAATGTTTTCAAAATGAATGTTAAATGAGCACAAGCTGATAAGTCATATTAGGTTTTTTTTTGTGTGTGTGTGTGTGTTACATTAATGTTATACTTGCACGATATTGATGGCTACAGATTATCCATATAAGGCTACATTATTCACCATCATTTGTGTGTTGTTAATCATCTTGCATTGTCAACAAGTCAGTGTGTATGTGCATCTTACGCACGGGCTGCAAAGGTCAAACACGTCAGCGCCGTGGAATGCAAAAACATTCTGTGTGAACGTACACTTACAAGGTTCATTGGCTGTTCAACTATTAAAATATTGTTGCTTCTAATAAAACTGTGCATGTCATTTAAATTCATTTATATAACACACGAGTATGTGTCACTCAAAACATGTTTGCGGCGATAAACTCAATTGTGAGACAACAGAGTCAGAATTGGAAGATAAAAATGTACAATTCAGAGAAATAGTAATAAACTGTGCGAAATAAACTCGCAATTGCAATTTAAGAAGTCAGAATTGTGAGTTATCTTGCAATTCTGACTATTTCTCATAATAATTATAAACTCATAATTTCAAGTTATAAAGTCTGTTCTAAACGGCAAGATATAAACTTGTAATATGAGAAAAAGTCAGAATAGTGTGATAAAAAGTCACAATTTCGAGAAATAGTTAGAATTGCGTGATAAAAAGTTGCAATTGTGAGAACTAAAGTAAGAATTATACAAGATATAAACTCGCAATTGCAAGACAAAAGTTGAAGTTGTGAAATGAAAGAAAAAAGTCAGCATTGTGTGAGATGAACTCGCATTTGTGAGATATAAACTTGCAATTGCGAGAAAAAGTCAGAATTGTGAGATATTCACAATTGCCAGAAATAGAGTAAGCATTGCAAGCTATAAACTTGCAATTTCGAGAAAAAAAGTCAGAATTGTGAGGTAAGCTTGCAATTGTGAGAAATACATTTAGAATTGTAAGATACAAAGTTAGAAGTGAGAGATGAAAAGTCGCAATTGCGAGAAAAAAAAAAAGTCAGAATTGTGTGATATAAACTTGCAATCGGGAGAAATAGTCAGAATCGTGAGATATAAACTCACAGTTGTGATAAATACAATCAGAATTGCAAGTTTAGGCCTCAAAATTGTGAGTTATGAAGTCCTGATTGCGAGATATAATAAAACTGGCCAACCAAACTATTCATGTGCCCAGAGATGCTGCTGTTACTTAATAATTAAGACTTGGTGGCATTCATGTAATGATTATTTTTGCTACTGGTATAAAAATTAGGAGAACATGGGGGCTAGTTGTACAAGTAGCACAACGTAGCATTGCTGTAGTGTAAATAAGCCCAGAGCTGAAAGCATTCTTGTTGAATGTTGTTGATTTAAGAGTGCTGCAACTGAGCGGATTCTGTGAGAAGTAGATGTAATGACGTCAGGTTTTATAAAAACTTAAAGGGATACTCCACCGTTTTTTTCATATTGAACTATGTCATTCCCTTAACTAAGACGAGTTGATATACATACCTCTCTCGTCTCTTTTAGCTAAAATTACTCGGCCCAGTAATATCATCACTCCCCCGCTCCCTCTCCTCCTCCCTCTCATTTGCGTCAATAGAACAAAGGATTTTTCACGAGTGATGATATTACTGAGCCGAGTCGAAGTGCTCCCAAGCACTTGCCATGGTATTCCGCCATACAATATAGTTAACCATTTTACACGCTTAGAAAAGCGCAACGTTTTATTTTGTGTCACCGTTCTTGGTCGAGTTACACTATTCGAGTAACTGTATTTAAGTAGGGAAAACGTGGAGGAGTGTGGTCGCTTCTCTGCTTGGATCCTATTGAATGAACTGGGCTAAGCTAAGTGCTAACAAAGTTTCGCCACAAGACAGAGCAATTTAGTGCACACACTGAGACGAGAGAGGTTTGTATCAACTCGTCTTAGTTAAGGGAATAACACAGTTTAATATGAAAAAAACGGTGGAGTATCCCTTTAAGGGCTGCTTACACGGCACCATTTCCAAGTAAAAACTGAAAACGTTGGCGTTTTGGATGTTCATTTACACCATTTTTTAAAACAGGTTTCAAGTTTTTGAAAACGATACCGTTATTGTCTCCATGTGAACTACACAAATTTGTGAAAACGGTGACGGCATGCACTTACGTATTAATTTTCAGTCTATAGATGCGTAGTGTTTCTTTACAAAGTGACATCGCCATCTACTGGCCTGGTGGCAGAATGCAGCATTTTTAGTTGTTTTCATGGATCGGTGTGAACGGGGATCCGTACTCCTGAAACTGTTGGTTGTTAAAATGAAGTAATTGACTTAGTATCAGAAAAACTTGTGTGGCTTATCAACAAAAGGAAGATCTTAATACATAGTTAACATCATGTATTTATTGAACAAACGGCTGGGACATCAATTTATTATGATGGCAAAATACAATAATTATGGTAATTTAAAAATACATCCCTTAAGAATAGCATTTAACAGAACAGGCCCATTTCAAATGAACGATTAAACACAATCAATTCAGCAAGAAACGTTTGAGAAAAGAAGGCCAATAATAAGATTCTTGCAACTCTTCACAATGAAGCAAAATTCATAGACGTGAACTTCTTCCTTCATTCAAAAATCGAAATTTCTTCTCCCTTCCTTCAACTGCAGAAACACAGCAGAGGAGAAAGTAGCGAATGAATGATTATTTAACTGAAATTTTGACATGTCTATGTCTCGACACACACACACAAACACACTTTATTTGTGCTCTCTGCAAAACCACTTTCCAAATACTTTCTTTGCCCCTAGGTGGACATATTATGCAGCTTCATTCCCAAATAGAGAGACAGACTTGGATGAAGATGATCGGAACTGACAACTTTGCTTAGAAGCGGCAGCTTTTTTTTTCTTTTTTTTGTAGGAAAAAGGGGAAGGGAGATTAAGGAGACGGGAAAAACCCACACTGACTCAACCCTCTGAGGTAGAGTAACATTAGCAGGGATGCTCTTTGATTTAGCTACAAAGTAAGAAGTAACATACAGGATCAAGGGTATTACACTCTATTCTATCATGCATTGTGCAATTTGTACATTATGGAACAAACATTAATAGTGATCTAAGGCACCCAGCAAACAATGTCAAACTCGTTCTTATAAACGTGACAAGCACCAAAAGATGCCTTATTGATATTATAGTATGCACGTAACTATGTGAGACTAAGACATTAATACAATAAACATTTAAACATGTTCTCCCGACATATTGCTTCGATTATATTTCCTATGTGCTACGAGCACACTTGACATTTCTAAGTAAGTTCGATTAAGAAATGACAGGCCCACGTGATCTTTTATTCCACTTTGTATTTCCAAATCTACATCTTAATCACATCCTGAACTGGACATGAGTTTGGATTAGAAAACCAAGATGATCGTTCAAGGTCATTAAAGGGAACGTGCCGACCTTTTGATTATTTGCTCTAAAATTGCAAATGCGTACAATGTCAGTATACAAGCCACTGATGTTTCCACTTACACAATTAGATATCCAGTTTCAAAAAATTAGTGATGTTATATTTAGTATTTTGGATTTTAAAAGTGCAGTTTAATGGGAATCCATTTGTGCCCTCTAATATACGGTTTTACGTATCTAAATATACATAAAACCTGATGCTAAAAATATAAATTTCAGTCAGTTTTTCAGATACCAACACCTTCCGACCTGATGTAATTATACAAGGTTACAAATTGTGTACTAACAAAAATATATTCAAAATATACTATTGCTGTTCAATTACAGACACAAACACAAACCGGTTTGCAAACTATTACTTCCTTAATATGATGTACTTCCAAGTTAAAAGCATATTGTACTATTATGTTTGATTGTACAAGTGGTCATTCGATAGCAGAACGCCATAGAATGCCTGAAGCTAAAGGTCAAGGTCAAACTTATGTTCATTATTATTGACCTAACCTTTATTATGCTTATTTTAATCAGCAAATTGAACGATTATCAACAACAGTAGTCCAAAACGATGCCTAAATGCCTGTTCGGCTGTTGGGAACACGGCTTGGTTTCGTTTTTTAAACACTTGGCTTGGATTTTTAAAAATGGTTTCAGAAGCAGAAGTTATTACATTTTAATCAAACATTACAACAAAAACAAGCTTTTTTTTTTTCTTCTTCTTTGGAACAACGTGATGAATTGTGCACAATAGGAACAGGAATGTGTTTTAAGAAAAAGTCCGTTCGGATTACAAGTAAAGAGATAATCTGTGCACTCCTGGCTACAACCCTGAACTAATAAATTTCATCTAAAGTGCAACTGCAAGTACAATATATTCCTATGTAATTATATAATCCAGTATAATAATAAAAAATAGATGTTACAATAGATACAATAATGCAAACAAATAATTATTCAGACAAACAAACCTGGTGATACATTAAAATAATAGCAGATGTAAAAACGGAAAACACATGGATAGATGAACAGTACAATTCACTGTGAATTTGAGATTGAGAGTGGAAGAAAACAAAAGCGAATAGACCTCAGTCAGGTTAGACGCCATATTGAATTTTAGGCAGAAAACAAGGCTGTGAGGAATAGAATACAGTCTTTACAATGGCACGCACTATATAAAGCTCATGTTATCTCAACTAACAACTGTTTTGTGCAGTTACTAAAAATGTCAACTAAAAGTTTTTCTTGTTGTTTTGCTTTTTTTTCCGAAAGACATTTCGTCAGCGAACAATTGTATGTTGTTAAACAGCAATACAATCCATTGAACTCACCATACGCTCTCCCTCACGGCCTTGTTTTTATAGAGTGCTGCAGGGATGACTTATTTTTGTATGTTAAAACCCGGAAACGAATTCGAATTTTTACACATCATCCTGAATCCAATGGGTTTCTAGGGTTCAGCTTTGCGTTTTTCACGTGCGAAAAGGATTGTATATCACACGATATACCCACGGCATTCATACGATATGGTAGAACTCCTGATTCTGAGCAACTTTGCCTCTAGCATCACCGCTGTCAATTGAACCGTTCGTTAAATATCAGAGATTATTTCAAAAGCCTACATTCGCGAACTTGTCCTAGGTTTTTGGCTCAACCTTGGTAACTGTTAAATGGTTTTAAAACATATATTTCCTTATTAAATTGCCTGTATTGGCTGTAAATGGTCTTCTCGATCTATGATTTAGGTGGTTATAGGCTTGATAAATTAAACATAATCCCTTTTTACGCATGTGCTTAAAGGCCTTAAAGCTTGAACCCTGTTATTGCTGCTTGCAGCTATATTTTGAAGGGTTTTTGCATGTAATGAGGTGTATGGTGAACACAAGCTCAATTTATTTTCATGCTTTATTCAATGACATAAAATACTTAAGTGGTCATGCCTTGTAATTTTTTCTAAAGCTTTTTCCCATTCTTACAATTGGGACTAAAGGGGTTGTCCTGGACATTTAACTTCATAACGGCAAACGGGTAAACTCATCTACTCACTGGTCTGGTTTCAAAGCCTTGTTGTGTTTATAATCGCGCTCTTGCAAATGAATGACCTTTCAGGGAAAATATTTTTAAATGAAGACAGAAAGACTTGTCAGAACATGTGACGTCATGTGACCATGGTGTAGTTTGTTTATAGCATACTCTTAGCTTTGTACTTCCGGCTTTTATTTAGGCTTCAGAATTAGTATAAAGTCGTGTTAAAAGGGTTAGTTCCTCAAAAAATGATCCCATAATTTACTCTTAACCCATCCATTGGTATATATGTTAAAAAGGAGTTTAAAACATATCCTGGCTCTTCAAAACTTTACAATGGGAGTGAATAGAGCCTGAGATTTTGAAAACTGATACTCAGAAGGCCTTTATTAACACACTGGAGCCATATGGATTACTTTTATGATGGATGGATGTGCTTTTCTGGGCTTTAAAAACTCAGGCTCTACGTATTCACTCCCATTATAAAGCTTGGAAGAGCCAGGGTATTTTTTTTGGCTGAAAGAAAAACCTCAAATACACCTAGGATGGCTTGAGGGTGAGTAAATTATGGGATCATTTCATTTTTGGGTGAACTATTCCTTAAATTTGTGAAGATTTTCTCGATTAATCAAACGTCTAAGAATCATAAACTTTTGTTGGTCACAGAGCTTATTTTCTGAAATAATCCAAAAGCCAATGGAAAAATCCTACTGGGTTTTTGTTGAGGGAACCAGTGTGATGGTAACTTCTGGGTTGGCCAACAAAAATACATCGTCACTGCAGAATTCTATTCCTGTAAGAAAGTAAATATTGCGCCACACTGACTAAGGTCTCCACTCATTATTAGCTAAGTTCTCATTTAAGATGATTGTTTTTTTTAGTTTTTTTTAAATATAGTTTATTTTGCTTTAATTACTATTTCATAACTCCTAAAGATAATAAAGCATTCACTGTTGAAATGGTTGCATCACAAGATGTATTCAAATGAAAACCAGAAGATCCTGACACTTTGGGACTTGTTGGTTGTTAAAAGACCAGCATTTGTTTCCATTTACCATTGAGCTCCCTGAAGAGCTTAGCAGTTTGCATCTTGCCTTTTCTCGAAAACCTCAAAGTACTTCAAAAATACAGGCATTTACCCTGTTTTTATTGCACGCTTCTATGTCTCCGGTCCTCAAGCAGCACCTGCTGACAGGCCGCCCTCCCCCGTCTATCACTACATTACATTTATTCGACTGACAGAGGATCCGAGCAGCTTAGAAGCAGTGGTTTTTCAACCCCAAGTATAACAGTGGTTGGTTTCGTAAGGCGAAAGAGATTCACATGCAAAACATCCTCCAGCCCTCTAGATGGAGCTGCGGCGTTTGGAGAGTCTTTGGTAATGTGCTGGGCTGAGCAGGCCCGTGTACACTGAACTGGTGCCGGAGTGCTCCTGCAAGGCACTGCACACGCAGCCGTTGGAGTGGAGGGCGTCGGAGATCTCGCTGTGCTCCATGTACGTGTCCGAAGTGGACAGATCGTGAGAGATGATCATGGGAATTGAGTAGCGCATCTTCTCCTGGCTTTTGTACCAGAGACAAGAGCACATGGACTGGAAATGCAGCACTTCGGCGTAGACGTTACACAACCCTTTCCCGGACCCATGGGCCGCACCAGATGAGGACGGTGGGTCAGACATGGTCCCGCCGCCGCCAGTCTTTCTGCTGCGGGACAGCAACGTACGCTGTTCGGCGTCGCGGCGCTCGTCCTCTGCATTCATAGTCATGAAACGCAGAACCACCAAGTTCAGGAAGGCGCCGATGACTGTGAGGCCCGTGAGGATGTACATGAAGCTAAACGCCACGTACTGGGGGTTGGTTTGTAACGCATTATCCTTCTGCAGGGCCACGTAGTCCCCAAAACCAATGGTGGTGAGTGTTATGAAGCAGTAATAGTACGCATGAAAGAAGCTCCAGTCCTCGTAGCGGGAGAAGGCCGCCGCTCCCACACACAGCGTGCTCATGCAGGATATTAAGCCAATGCACACCATGTTGGCCATGGAGACCTCAGTGTGCCGAAGGCCAAGACACTTTTTGAGACGGTGCAGCAGGTACTTGACGAAGGTGTTGATGCGTTCACCCAGACTCTGGAACATCACCAGGGTAAGGGGGATCCCCAGGAGAGCGTAGAACATGCAGAACACCTTCCCGCCATCCGTGCTGGGAGCTGCATGACCGTATCCTAGAAAACAGAATAAAGATAAATCATTTTTATTTTTAGGGTTGTTAGCAATCAATCAACTTTTAAAGTGGACCTATTATGCTTTACATTTTCAACTTTAATGTGGAGGGGGGTTTTCTCTATATCAGTAAGCACCTTTTCAGAACTACACTATATATATATATATATAATATATACTGTATATATAACACTGTTATTTGTATTATTTATAGATATGTTTATATTTATTTTTGACACAGGTGATCAGCTAAATCATAAGGCAGTAATAGGTACAGTAAAGAGAGGTCTTCCAAGTACATCATTTTGTAGTGTAAATCCAACTTAGATTTTATTAATAGAACATTGTTGCATAATTAAAAAAACGTTAACACTTTACAATAAGGTTCATTAGTTAACATTAACTAATGTATTAGCTATCACAAACTAACAATGAGCAATACATTTGATACAGTATTTATTAATCTTTGTTAATGTTATTTAATAAAAATACAGCTGTTCATGGTTTGATTTTAATAATGTATTAGTACATTTTGAAGTTAATATTAACTAAGATTAATAAATGCTGAAGAAATATTGTTCATTCTTAGTTCATTAACTAAGGTCGTTAACTAATAAACCTTATTGTAAAGTGTTACCAAAAAAAAAAAAAAAAAACATATCCTAAATGTTCATTGTTTTCAGTGTGATGGATATAATTGTATCTGAAAATTGAGGGGTAAAATTAAAATAACTAAAATACCATTAGAATATTAATAATTATCAAAACAAGCCTAACTAAACTCATTTACTGATGGAACCATTGAATGCTAGCAGCATTACCAATACTAAAATTGTGAATAAATCCAGTATTATTATTATAGAGTATTTGCAATATTTAACAGAATATTTAAATAGGAGTTTTTAACAAAGATAATTGTTTGTATTTCCATGTGTGTTTAGAATAAATTTTAGGAATGTTTGGTCTGTGTGTTTGTGCTAAAAACAAAGAAATCTTCCTGGCTCAGCGTCTGCTTCCCTTATTTTGCAATGTTGAAGTGAGCTATTTTCGATTAATATGCTAATATGCTATGACTTATGATTCATTAGCCACTATAGGTAAATAAATAGAAGAATAACAAAGTGAAATAAACAGAAAAATGTGTGCGCTACCAACCAGTATGTTTATGATAATAAATAAAAGTATTATGATAAATACCAGTTTGCTATCTTAATGAGCATAACAGAATGACATGTCTTGCTTTTTCTTTTCTTGACATTTAAAATTAACTGTACGTATTTACTACAGTACAAATCATTAAATTAATCACGATTAAAGTTGCAAATATTATAAGATACAGCAAATACTGAATATTTTTATACAAACAACTCACAGGCTATGCCTGTTCATGTATGGAAGTTTGTTTCCACAGCATAAAATAAAGTAATAATTGCGTGAAATAAAGTCAGAATTTCAAGATCTTTAGGTGTGGCTGTAATCATGCATAAAGATGGAGAACCAAATAACTCAAATACCCATATGTATATAAACTCAAACACTAAAATGAACTTTGCACACTATACATAAACAAGAATCGAGAAGGAGTGACTAAAACACAGGAGTATTTATACACTCGAAGGAAACTACATAAGGAACAGGTGAACCTTATCAAATAATCAATGAGTAACCATAGAAACATACTAGGGAGTAACAGTGGAAACTAAACAGACAAACAAAAAAAATGAGGGGCCGTTTACATAACAGCGTTTTCAACTAAAAATGGAAAACTATTTATGCATTTTGGCCATTCATTTCCTGTTTCCTGTTCCCGTTTTCTTGGTTGCTCATTACTCCCTAGTTTTGACACATTTGGTTTTTAAAGTGAATGGCTCCATATGAATATAATGTTCAAATTCAAAATCTGGTTGGTGCAAAATATTCTTGTTGAATAGAATGAAAGTGCACTGTAGTAGTACACTGCGTCATGGAGTTGACACGATGAGCCGGTGTCTAAACAGATGTGTTACATGCTAATCTTGATTGGCTATCGCGGTTAGGTGACATCACGGGTGCCCCAGCAGGGTAAATAAGGGGTATAAGAAGACGTCATCAGCTTCTTTGTCTTCAAGAAGCCGTTTGTTTGCAAGCTGTGTGTGTGTGAACTCTCTGTTTGTTTGTGGCTAGGAGTAGAAAAAGAAAATATCAAGCAAGTCCTTCAGATAGTGTGTTCCATCGTGTCAAAGATGCGTGTAACAAGGTTAGATGTTATGGGAAAGAGGTGGGAACCAGCGAACATTATACAACTTAAAACCAAAATCAAACCAATACAAAACAAAAGTATAAGCAAACTCCGCTCCTGCCTGGCTCTTTTCAAGGGAGATGTGAGACAAACGTCTGTACCCTGCGGATGAGGAAGCCCAGTGATTATGATTATGGGGGTCGTAGATGGAGTTTGCAGATGAGCTTGAGACTGGTTTAACCCCTTCTCAGGCATCACCTGGTAGCTCCTCAGCTCTCATGCCAGATCCAGAAGACCGTTCGGCGATTTCTTCCGAGCTGGCAGAGATGCTATTGGCCGGTTTAGTTCTAAGGAACTAGGCATGTTAGGAATCGAGGTAAATGTGAGCCTGCCTCCTCCCTAACCTCCACATATGATGAGCTGGGCCACATAATGACCAGCACCACAGCCAAATTTAAGCTAGATTGGTCTGTGGAGAGATTGGAATTCACTCCGAGTAGTTTGGATGAGCAATTCCTTGCGGGTCATAGGCATCTCACTCCTATGGGCATAGGCATTTCCCTCTAGCAACCAGTTAGGCTACTGTTAGGCTGAGCACAGCTATATGAGAATGTCCCGGGTTGAGAATCTCAGCTAAGAGAAGTAAGAAGCTGAACCTAATCTTGGTTCATTTCTGAGGGGTGTTGGGGCACAAGAGGCTGAGTTTTACTCCAACAGGGGTAAAAGTCCATCGGCTATTCTCCAAAAAAAAAAGATTTAACCCAAAAAAGAAAAAAAAAAAAGAAGAAGAGGAGAGTGTGACATATCTATGAGAAGAGCCATGCAGGAGATTGATTTGGGGATTTTTCGTGGACTGTGTGTTCACCAGGGGGGAACTGCATTAGTCTGGGATTACAGGAGAATTTGCCTGATTAACACATGTTGGGAAGCGGCAGTTGAGGTCGAGTTACTCCCTCCTGTATGAATATTCGCCCCTCCAGACATGGATGGCGAAATTCAATAAGTCTGTGCAGGGGTTAAGCCTCATGTGAAATACATCATAAAAATTTCCTGAAGAGGTGGAAGCATGAGCACTCTCCAGCATTAGGAGATTAAGAGATAATATTTGTCAAGACTGTTCACTTATCGAATAAATCAGACTAGTGCAGTAGTATTGGCTCAGATGTTATTTTTTTACCCCTGAGCTTGTGAAAAGCAGTTGCCTTATGTATGTGAAATAGGTGACTACATATTGACCCACTTTTTCAATACCCCACGTCTATTGAGCCCTTGAACACATTGGTGATGCATCCGTACATCTCTTTGGCAGTAAAGCCAGGCTGTTATAGGGAAGGTAGAGGGATTGTTATAATTACTTATTCATCTCTCCGGAGGCTTGCGCTGTGTAGATTATATGGATATGCTTACTTTGTGTGGGGTGTTGCAGGAGTAGAGATTGGCTCTAGCGCTGTTGCTCTTCCTGCTGCCCTTCATAGTGCAGGATGGGCGATGTGGTAGCGATGTGGTAACGCATCACCTTGTTATTTTTTGCCTGTTCCAGTACTTGGCATTTAAATTCGATCCACCACATAAATAGCGGACTAAGATGAAGGGAATTGGCAGTCATGCTATCGTGTTCCACTCTGTCATCTAGCGCCCTCCTGTGAACTGTGTATAGAGGCAGTTTCTGTATCCTTAATTTTTCATACGGACAGAAGGAGGAAAGATTAGCAATTACGCAGCTCGAGTTATTTTCGGGAGCCAATAGTGCAGAGGTGGTAGCAATATGCTGTCTCTATAACAGTTATGTTAAAGAGTTTCCCACATAATCATTGGTCACTTTTCCCTCTCTGGCACTAGGAGTGCAGAGGTGTTAGCGATGTGCTTCCTCTGTGATCACGTCAATAGGCTAAACAGCACTGTAAGATTGGGCAATACTCTCCTCTTCTGTTGCCTTCGGTGGCATGGGGCTGAGAAGCATTAATCTGCTTCTTGTTGAATCACGTTCATATTGGAGTAATTGGATGGGACTTCCCTTTGCTGCCCCTCCAGTCTATACCTGGAGGTGAGAAGTGTAGATATAGTGGGGGACTATGATAGCATGTTTTGGGACAGAGTATAAAAGCTATAAAAAGCATAAAAAGCTCTGTCGCAGCTAGTGCCCTGCTCTCTCTCATTCGCTGGAACTGGAACTATAGGAATGGGCAATTATCAGCCCATAAGAGCTACTCGGTAGGAGATGTACGGGAGCGCCATGGCACTCGTCCCTCTCAATACCCTCTCCAGTTCACATTGGAGGTTACAGTCACACATTTTGATGTTGAGTATTTCCTAGGACACCCAATTCTGGATAGAGTGCTTCCCTAGGGGTTAGGCAGCAGAGTTCTTCCGTGTGAAGAATATTTCTATGTTCTTAAGAAGAGCGTAAAGTTGAGGGAACACAGTTCTCTCCTGAGGCCTATCCTGGTCCTGTGGACAGAATGCTTAACGTTGTGCTCCTTGAAATGGATGGCCGCAGCGACCCGAGTTCGAGTCTCGGCAGAGATTGAGCTGTGGACCTAACCTCTAATCTAGTTCTTGGTCATGTGTGCGTTGTGTGGCAATGCTTTGGTTACAGTTAACCTTCAGGGCAGTTCACAAGCACAGTTCAGTATGTTGTTCAGTATGGTGCAGTGGGTATTTTGTTAAGATAGCATCAACACATTGACTCATTGCCATACTCATTGTTGTATACATGCAGGTGCATACATGGCATGCATGTACGTCTTCAGACAATTGAGGTCATTATACCCTTATATACACTGCTAACACACCTGTGACATCACCTGGACACGGTAGCCAATCAAGATTGGCGTGTAGCACACATGCTTCAGACACAGCTCACAAGGAGTGTTCCCATAGCGTCAACTCCATGATACAGTGTCTCGTTCACCTTCTCAGGGAGCCATGGTTACAGTCGGAATCTGATACGGTACAACAATATCCATACTTTCCCTGCACCTGTTGAGGTTTTTAATTGAGATTTATATTGCTTCTCATAATGACCATCTGTAATTTTATTTGCGTTGCACTATGATGGAGTCCAGTTTCTCTTATTATAGAAGCAGCATGAATTATTTCTTTGAAAGCGGCTCAGTTGAGCCATCTGCACATACAGGCAGCTGTTTAGAGCTCTTTTTCATGTCTCTGCTTCTCTCCATCCATTCAGCTTACATCTCCTAAAATAACTCATTTTTTTCTGAATGATTATTTCAATCTTATCATCAAATGTGCTGCAGTCAGTGCACATCCATTCAGTAGTTGAACACATAATAAAGGGGTTGGGGATTAAATACTCAAAGAAGGTGTGAGAGTGTGCGTGTGTGGTGTTGGGGGAAGGGATGGTGTGAAATAAAGGATTAAAGACGTTTGTCATCGGTTAAATCACAATATAAAACATATTAAGAGACAAACATAAGGGATGATAATAAAAAGGATAAATATAAGGGACAAAATGTAACATATATGTACCTGTATATGTGTGTGTGTGTGTGTGTGTGCGTGGGGGGGGGGGGGGGGGGTCACATTTGTGTTTGTAAAAGGCAGATCAAAGGCTGATCTGGGATGCATCCACCTTTATTACAATTACATCATTGTCAGCTCACCAGCCCTACATCTAGGATTAATGAAATTATTAATAGTCAGATTATCATATGACATGCATAAAAGTGTTCTATGGGACTCTCCACTGATCTTGCAGGTATATGGAAAATTACTGACTCATGTTTATATATATATGACAACTTTCATCTTGTATCTTGTTGTTGTCGGTATGTGTGCACGTGGGTTGCGCAGTTATGTTTAGTAGGCTATAACTCTAGCAGTGTTTTAGGGGCTGACAAGACTTTGGTCAGATGTCCCGCTACTGTCACTTTTAATCTTTCATATCTTCCTTAAAAAACGAGAGACTAACCAGTGCTGCAGAGTCATGTGATTATATAATGCTATTTGTTTTTCTTTTTTACGTTAGAAAATCATTTGGTTAGGCTACTTGATTTTAAAAGACAGATTGCTTTTTTATTTAGTATTACTGCCTTTTGATATTTTTTTTTTGGTATACATTTACACAAATACAAATCTCTTCTGCTCACCAAGGCTGCATTTATTTGATAAAAAAAAATACAGTAAAACAGTAATATTGTGAAATATGGGTTACATTTAAAATAGCTGTTTTTAATATATTTTATAAAGTAATTTTGTGATGCAAAACTGAATTTGTAAAAGTATTTACTGCCACGTTTCATCCATTGAATTAGTCCTTGCTAAATAAATAAATTCTTGATATTTGTAAAAAAAAAACAATTTTTTCCAACGTGTCCTTATTCATGTCCTTTTCCAAATGTTCTCTTCCAAATGCTTTGTTTTTATCCTGATTTAAACATGAAGTTGAACGGGTGTCACATTCATGTTTGGTTCGGTGTTTCATTATCATGTTCTGTTTAGTTTCATTGTCATGTTCTGTTTAGTCTGTGTTCTGTCTCTGAGCAACACAGGCTGAGTCTGAAATTGCTCTATATACCCTTAAACAGGGCACTATTTGAGAGGAAAGCCATTTCTACTCTCTCATTTTCATTCACTCCTTCAAGTGGAGAGATATTAGTGGAGTAATGTAGGGAATGAATGAGGGTATAGGGGGCGATTTCGAACACAGCCACAGCGGTTTCCTTTCTGACTGAATCAGTGCTTTTGAATGAATCGGTTGAATGAACAGTGTTGGGGAGTAACGAAATACATGTACCGGCGTTACGTATTCAGAAAACACATTATGAGTAACTATATTCTGTACATTGTAGGCTAACAGTTACACCTACAGATGATAACTTCTCTGTTTCACAAGTTTATTCACTCTCTAAATAAATTAAGGCAACTCCATGCATTTCCCAGAAGCCCCAATATGAAAACGAAAAAATGCGCGGTTTGCGTGATCAGTCACAATGGATTCAGAAGAGGAGCAGCGGGAGCTAGAGGAAGATGGAGCCGGGACAACACAGCCAGGGCAAGAATGCGTTTCTATCTTGGAAATTCAAATATTAAAGTAATATTCTTAAAAATTTCACATTAAAGAAAGAGAAGGGACGATCTTCCTGGATCTTCCCGTCCAGATCCAATGCTACCACATCTTCAAGATTATTTGAAGTTAACATTATAAAATACATAGACCTACACCACAAAACTAGTTGAAGATAAATTCTTTAAAATTTGGCAATTCCAGCGTAATGGACGTGACATTTGCAGTCAAAACTTTTAATACCAATATATTGAAACGTCTGTTTATATATCCATACTCACTTAATAAAGGAGTCCAGACATTAGAAAAATATTTGTCTACACATGCCTTTTATATTTAATATGATTGTAATAAACCCCAATCTTTGCAGCCGACACTGACAAAGAAAACACTTGTTTATTAATAAACAATTAAAATAACTTCTTGGTCTATTTTACATATTCATAATCATTACTTTTGCCGGTTCTTTGTGACAGCTTTTAGGTGCTTTATTGGCAGTGCCACCCTAACATGTTACATGAATGCGTCACCACCACATCACCGCACGCACCAGAATAGACCTGTTAAGTAAGCACGATTTGATGGCCGCATTCTTACACAATTCAATTAAATTCAATTTGGAAGTAATCCAAGTATTCAGAATACGTTACTAAGATTGAATAATGTAACGGAATACGTTACAAATTACATTTCTGGGCATGTATTCTGTATTCTGTAACGAAAAACGTTTTGGAAGTATCCTTCCCAACACTGTGAATGAATAATTCAGTGACTTACTCATTAAGAAAGTCAAATGCTAAGCTTAAAAGTCTATGATTGGATCATTATTGCAGTGATTATTGTGTTTCTCACATGTTATATGTTTGGCAACAGTTCTTCTATAACCCTAATTGATGGAGTGTGTAACTTTTCATTTCATAAACAAGCATGTAGGAAGACATTATCATGGCCATATTCCAGGATGACAAAGTCAAGATTCATCAGGCTCATATTGTGAAAGAAAGGGAGCTTGAAGAATAATTTTCACACATTAATTGGTACCTATGATTCCAGACCTTAAATTAATTGAAAGTCTTTGGGATGTGCTGGAATGCCTATTTAAATTCAACCAGCGACTTTATTTTGGCCGGGCAGTAGGGCTGCATGATTAATCGAAATTAAACTGCACGTGATTTCGCAAAGGCTGTGACTTTTTTTTAATGCACAGCTTGTCAGTGAAGCACGGCTCTGTGCTCAGCAGTAAATGCTGCTCATTCTGAAAGCCAGAGGGCGCTCTCACACAGAAACTCTAAAAATGCCCAACAAAAGTACAATAACTCACTTGATCCAGGAAATCCTTATAGGCATCATAATGCATCTGTAGCTGAATAAACAAAAGATTGAAATGCTTTGATTGATTAAACATGATTAATAAGCACATGACTACGACAATATATGGTTTATCTGAGTTCTTCTCTGATATTTTCATAATAATAAAGTATATTTATACTAATCGAATGCTAATCGAATAATAGCCTTTATCACTGTATAGAATACTGTGAAATAATATGTTCTGTGCCTAATTCTGTGTAAGAAGCCACATCAACGTTTTTTTAATATTTTTTTTAACTGACGTTATGAAGTGAGTTTGGAGTAAAAACATGTTATTAAATGTTGTATTAGTTGAACAAGAGGTTCATAAACGCTTTCATGTTTGGAAAGACGAAAGACGTCAAACACACGTCATAAGCGACTCAAACTCGCAGTGCTTTCAGATGTAGCAGCGTTTACTACTGATCACAGAGCCGTGCTTCAATGACAAACTGCACATAAAAAAGCGTGATTTCGGGTAAATCGCGATTAATTGTGCAGCCCCTAGAGGCAGTGTATAATATAATTATTATTTTTTTTGATTGATACTGTGAAGCTGCTTTGATACAATCTGTATTGTGAAAAGCGCTATATAAATATACTTGACTATAATATAATATAATATAATATAACACACTTTGTATTACAGTAATATATTTAAGGTTATAGAGCAATATAAGGTCACAGCTTTGTGTGGATTCAGAAATGCTGGGGGTCTTTAATGACGGTGACTGTCCAGCGATGCTGTCACTACTGGGCAACTGGCCATGTGTCACTCTGGGAAAATGAATCCACATATACAGTGTACGTAAGCATCTTGCACTGCAGAGTCATGCCAACATGAAGGACATATCTTACTCTTAAAGTGCTTAAACATCTCTTTCTCAGATATCCAGCAGGTTGGTGGTGTAGATTTTTATCTTAAGTATCTCATCCAAAGCAGTAATATGTTCCATTTATATCATAATGGATATCAATTACCATAAGCATATATATACTGTATATATTTGTATTTTTTTTTTTTACAATTAAAGTCGGCATGAAACATAAGTGTAGGTCTACATTATTCAAATATAGTGAATCTAGTGATGTCTGTGGTATGATAAAATCATCTGTGAGACACAATACAAAAATATTTGGATACAATATTGATGGATTAGATTGTAATAAAAACTAAATTAGTTGTAAACATCTTTATCTCCGTTTCGAGGTACACTGAATATTGTACATAATGTCAGGAAATAATGATTTTTCTGTTTGTATTAAGGAAGGAAATTCAGTGCATTGCACGTTGTAACCTTTATAAGTGTGTTTTCGCACCACGGGTGTCATAAAAAGGTCTGTCCAGGTGGCTGCTGAACTGTATATATGCCTTGGGTAAAGTGGCATATAAAAACGCAGCAAATAAAAGTCCTTCATAGTCTCTTTGAAACATCACTCACTCGGGCAAAGCTGATCAACAGATTCTCTATGTGAAAAGTCATTCGAAATGTATAAAGTGCAAAAAGCCACAGATTCCGACTGATGTGTGACCCGCTGCTCCGCTGGCCAGGAGGGTATTTATTTTTTCGGTTCACATTCTTTCCATCCAAAACACTCGTTCCCTGCAGAGGAGGGCAGAAGAGGTGCTTGTGTCCTGCTGTACTGTCGCCGGACACTGGAACTGCATTGATCTTTCACATCAACATTCTGGAATTAAAAGTCCCTTAGAATCGGTGCTGAACAATTGATATTTATTTTCTGTCCTCAAGAGTTCTACTATTGATGTTAGTGATTTGTAAACCGATATTTAGAAAATCTTTCAATTGCACATTGTTAAAATCAGTGGGTTGGCTGTACAGAATACACAATATTCTGGAAGTCCTATTATTAGGCTGATTTCAGGTTATATTTGATCCATTACCTAATTAAAGGGTTAGTTCACCCAAAAATGAAAATTCTGTCACTAATTACTCACCCTCATGTTGTTCCAACCCCGTAAGACTTTCGTTCATCTTCGGAACACGAATTAAGATAATTTTGATTAAATCTGAGAGCTGGATCACTCCTCCATAGGCTTCTAAGGGATTGAAACTTGTTTCCCCCCGAAAAGTTATTAAAGACATCGTTAAAATAGTCCAAGTGACTACAGTGGCTCAATCTTAAGTTTATCAAGCGACGAGGATACTTTTTGTGCGCAAATTAAAATTATTAATTTCCATCTCTGTTGGCCTCTAGTCCGTTAATAGTGTGATAGCGTAGTGCTACGTCACGCGTACGGTCCCTATTGGCCGACGCTGGTCATGTGTGTGATGCGTGTGACGTACACCACAGAAGCGATACGCAGTTTTACTACGAGAACTATCTCGAGGCCGACCGAGAAGGAAATGAATAGTTGAATAAAATCGATATTTTTGTGTTTTTTTGCACACAAAAAGTATTCTCGTCGCTTGATAAACTTAAGATTGAGCCACTGTAGTCACTTGGACTATTTTTACGATGTTTTTAATAACTTTTCGGGAGAACAAGTTTCAATCCCTTAGAAAGCCTATGGAGGAGTGATCCAGCTCACAGATTTAATCAAAAATATCTTAATTCGTGTCCCGAAGATGAACGAAAGTCTTACGGGGTTGGAACAACATGAGGGTGAGTAATTACTGACAGAATTTTCATTTTTGGGTGAACTAACCCTTTAAGTACTACACAATCACTTTATGATATTGGTTAAACTATGTTTTTATAACCAACAGTATCTTTTAAACTCAACCTAGGCTGACTGGAAAAACCTGCCTCAACCTATACACTTTCGCAAATCTCCAAAAGTTATATAGTTCACTGCCGTTTCCAGCTGAAACGAAACAAAAAGTGGCAGTAAAACACCAATAACTTTTATTCCTTTTAATAAAAATGTTTGATTACTGGGGCAGATTCATACGGTTCCATTGACGATACTATTTTATGACCTCAAGACACTTTTACTATAGTGGATGATTTGTAAGCGAATACATTTTGCCGTTTGGTTCACATTATCAGCTTCATACTGTAAGTATGGCTTTTCTGACATAGTAAACTTGTTCGGTAGCTCCCCTGATACAGACGTAACAGTATGCTATCAGCATTCTAATGACAGCAAAGCTGCTTGAAATATCAAAACAAAAAACAACAACAAAAAAATGATAAAAAAAGTCAACCTCACTAATTGACTAATTGGTTATAGGACAACTATTTAATCAGGTGACCATCTTGAACCAACTCATATACATCACGAGTCACGACTAAGTGTTAGCTAGAAATGCTAATATCAATGCTAATATCAACAGAAGTCCAATGTCAATAATAAAATAATAATTTTCTCCTCAGTTTATGTTTATTTTAAGTTAGTTCCTAAATGTGTTAAAGTGTTTTTGAGTTTGTAATAGTCAAAGTGCATGCTGCATTTTGAAAGGCTTTAAAACCCGTTTAAATGATCTATAGATGTATTTTTGTGGGTGAGTCACTTGCTTTAAAAGCTTCCTATCTTTAAATCAATTGATCTGGTCAACATGGAAACAAAACTAGCCTGTTGGCAATAAGGATGTAACCAAATATCCGAGATATAACCAACGTCTTTCTCAATCGCTGTGGTGGTTACGCTTCTGTTTGATAAGGCAGCACCAACTTCCACTAGACTAATGGATCAGGTTAGCTCCGTGTACTCGGCTGATACCCCAGACCGCAGATAGTAAACAGTTCCTTGTTTACAGAGTCTCCTGCATTGACAATAAGGTGCTGGCAGGCTGATTGCTGAACTGATGATTAGATTACTGGCAAGTGTACACAGAAACCTGATCTATAGCAGACACATGAAACAGACATGTGTCCGATAAGAGGGACCGCAGCGTACATGACAATGGAAACATTAAATTAGTTTTTGTGGATGCTAAAATGGGGTGTAGACTTTAATATGATTTACAGTCCATTGCATAAAGAACTGAGTTGCATCAATACGTACATTTTAAGTACTTTTATTACAGAAATAAAATACCTTTCTTGAAGTGAATGTAATGTGTTCAGGATACTTCATTGCATGTTAATTCTAATTATATTAAAATGTAGTATTGTTTAATTTTATATTAGTTTAGTGGAGAGTGAACTTGAGAGTTCGTTTGTGACCCACTTAAGTAGGACTTAAGTATGTATTTATGTAATTTCATAATTACTTATATTGTCTTTGAAATATGGTTAATGTCTAATTTAGTGCATTTAAAATATATTATAGTCCCCCGGAAGTCAATAATTCTATCCCTTAAAACTCATCTTTGATCACCAAAATGACATCTTGCATTTTGGCATTCAAAAAATCTTCATGCCTTGAATGTAACTGGCATTCTGAGCCAAAAACTGAGCTCCCTTGCCTCATTTAGTATACATGTTTCTATGAATATATAAATGAGCCCCGCCTCCACTCACTCCACACCTTGATGATCACTCGTTGATCTGATTGGTTACAAGGTTTGTGATGTCAGAAACCATTTTTGAGACTGTCTTTGGTTCACTGCTGTTTTAAAGAGTAAATACTCAGCAATGGTGTTGATTTATGACTTATTTGCACGTTTTGTCTTAAAGCGTATTAAAAACACCACATTGACATATAAACAACATTAAAGGTTTGATTTTGACCACAGGGGGACTTTAAAATTAAATGTATTGAATTTAATTGAACATTAAATGTATTTAATTTAATTTAACATTAAATTTATTTTATTTAATTTAAAATCAAATGTACTTTATTTAATTTAAAATGAAATGTATTTTATTTAATTTAAAATTAAATATATTTTATTTAATGTAAAATTAAATGTATTTAATTTAATTTAAAATTAAATGTATTTTATTTAATTTAAAATTAAATGTATTTTATTTTATTTAAAATTAAATGTATTTTATTTAATTTAAAATTAAATGTATTTAATTTCATTTAAAATTAAATGTATTTTATTAAAATGAAAATATAATATATTGTCAAATAACATCACTACAGGTCAAATTATAATCAAGTACTTTACATGTGATTAATTCGGAAGTATTGTCAACACATTTATTATTTTTTTATTTATTAAAATGAACCTTCTAATCTGACATTATTACAAAGTGCTCTTTTAAATGTGTACTTAGAAGTGTGTAAAGAAATAGTCATAAAAGTGTACTCACTTTAAGTAAACTTAAGTGTCTTTTAATTTAATTAATATTATATTATCTGCAAGTACACGTTTTGGTAACACTTTATTTCGATAGTCACTTTAGACGTTCTACTAATTATAAGTAACTTTTCAACTACATGTCAACTAACTCTCATTAGAGTATTAGTATATTATAGTAGACTGTCAGTAGACTGTTAGGTTATGGTTAGGTGTTAGGGTTCGGGTTAGGAGAATAAGTTGACTTGTAGTCGCCAAGTTACTTATAGTCAGTTGAATGTCTGTTGGGGAACCAACAAAATAAAGTGTTAGCAGATATTAAGCTGACAGTCTACTAATACTCTAATGACAGTTAGTTGACATCTAGTTGTTACTTATAGTTAGTAGAATGTCTAAAGTGGACTATCGAATTAAAGTGTTACCCAGGTTTTTAAAACATACTTTTAAGATTTTAAGTTCACTACAAACATTCAGTACAATTAGGCACAAGTGGAACTTTGATTTAAAAAGACAAAAAGGACAATATTTTTTTATTTGGGTTGTTGAACATGAACTAAAAATGTAGCCTATTTATGTATATGGATGTATGTGTGTATATATACATACATACATATATATATATATATATATATATATATATATATATATATATATATACATATATTGTATTTTTGTGGTGCCATACATTAACGTGCATGACAAATCTTTATTGAGGTCAAAACTAAGCAACTGTAATATTCAAGAAATCAAAATAAATGTTTAATGTCATTTTTGTTGAAGTACAGCAGGTCACACTGTAGGACAGTGCTGTCACTGCTCGACATGTCACGTCAACTACCCGTTCCCTATATTGCTGAGACAGAGAGACATAAATGAAGGCTTGTCACGGAACATGATCTGTTGATCTTTGGATGAAATAAAAAAACATCCCTGTTCTGTGTCTGATTCTTCGAGAGCTGTCCAGTGTCACACATACACTACACTGCCAAGCTAAACCAAAGCCTGCACAGATGTCTTGACGCCTCCGGGAAATCTAGGACTTTTTCTGAAGGCTGTGTACACAAACTATCCAGGTCTCTGCTGGAAGATCCAGTTTAAGCTGGTTGCAGTGTTTTGGAACATAGAAGTTGGCTTCTAGCTGGTATAAGGTGGTTATTAGCTGACCAGCAACCTAAAAATCAGTGTTAAGCTATATGACCAGCTGGTAGATTTGTTTCAGGTTCACAATGATCTATAGCTTTGAACAGGTAATGCTTAGACCAGCTCATACCAACTAATGACCATCTTAGACCAGCTAATGTCTTGACTGGACCAGGTAATTGCCAATTAAGAGCGACTAACGGACAGTTTCAATAGCTATAACCATCTTAGATAGAAGTTCGCAATGTTCCACACACAACAACACTGTAAAAAATTATATGTTATGACAACATATGTTTTTACAGCTTTAACTCGTTTTTTTTTTTTTTTAAATAAGTAGGCTATTAGCCTACAATATTCCAATATTTTGTAAAAGTCTGTTTAGGTTAATGTAGCCTAATTTAGGTTGAAATGACTTAAACATCCAAGTTGATATTACTTACGAATTTAAGGCAGCTTAATTTGTTTTTGTACAATGTACAAGCTTAAACTGGATTTTTCACCAAACTGTGTTATTTTAAATAGCCTGGTAGCCTACTCACCGATATAATTTGCAAGGCTGTGAAATTAATACATGCTTGTATAATACGGTGAACAATATAAAATATGTGGTGTATTTTTATTATTATACATTAAATGTATAAAATGATCCTATTTTAATATGCTCACGGATCCCGCAGATTAAACATCAGCGTAGAACATGGGCGACCTAAGACTCATTTATGATTTATAATGTTCATAACGCATATTTGGATGAATATCTCTTCTATGAGGAACATGACCGCTATGAAAAAGTTTTATGAAAAAAATAAGTTGATCGGGACGATATTTGAACGTCTGACATACCTATAGTGGTGATGACCGTGATGGCGAAGTAAAAGGAGCCCGCGAACCTCCACTGGACCCCAGCCTTGTGTGGCTTCAGCTGCAGCACGACCCGCTCCAGCTCGTCAAAATTGACTTTGCTCAAGTTGTACTTGTCCATGAGCTCTCGCTTCCGATCGTCCAGGACCTTCTTTTGGGTGATCTCCATCTTGGATTCTAACGCATCAAAAACAGCCGCTCCGACGAGCAAATAAGTGAAAGTGCAGATGATCAACACGAGGGTTCTGATGTTTTGTCTCTTCATGGTCAGAGCGGATGAAATGAGCCACAAACTTTGAGGAGTGATGGTGATGGTGAAGGTGATTTCATTGCGACTGAGCTGTTCCTTCAGCACCACGGGTGCACATGTGCCTGTTGAGTCAACACATCTCAGCCTGGGTTCATCTTCAGAACCTCCCAGCGGTACGAAACAGACAGAGCATTTACAGAGAGGTCTGAAAAATGGAGGATTTCCAAAGCGAATCCTGTTGTGGCTTTTTATTCATTTTCTTGTCTTATTTTATACTATAATAGCCTACTAAAAAATGTATTTTATCTATAGGGGTACATTGTCGAGGGTGGGTTTCGGAAACATCAGGTAAATTGGGACAATACCATTCATTAAATTTGCATGACATCATCATAGTGGAGACTGTGATCAAGCTTCAACAACTGATGCATGAAAAATCCACCAGCACAAACATAAGCCTCTTTCAAAAATTAAATTATTCAACGACTGAATGATCAGTTACAAAAATTGTTGCAAAATTGCATTTTATTTACGGGATCTTTTTTTATGGACCAACTTAAGTGAGAGAGTAGCTTTCAGGTTAAGCTTTTAAGACTGTTCTGAAGGATTATTATACCAAACATTCCTTTGGTGTCACAGACAAAGCTTAAGTCCCAGACTAAAATGCATGTTTGAGCTGTTTTAACTGAAAGCTAATAATCATATCTTAAAATATTAAGACACTCATCAGTCACGTTTATTAAAGCACTTAAATGCCTTAATTAAACTAAGGCCTAATCCTGGCTTAATCTAAGCCCTGTCTGTGAAACCGGCCTTAGAGTCTGGATATTTCCTGTTATCTTGAATGTAGATGTGCTATATGAGGTTAAACTGACAGTGAAGTGGGTTCTAGCTAACATGTCATGTCTGGTCATGAACTGGTCCAAGCTGATCTAGATAAGGGATTAGTAGGCTATACTGTAGGTTATGGGGCTGAAATCAAGCTGATATCTTGATTGAGCTGGTTAAACCAGTTCCATGATCCAAAACAACAGCAACAGCATGACCAACTTAAGTTGATGAGATATGCATTTCCAGCAGGGCCACAGACTTTACAATATTATATAATTATTGTAATTATGCATAGAATAAATTATTTTGTAGTATTTCATATAGCATACATTTAACATCAGCGTCCCAGCTATAACGATCTGTCCCACTTTAGCCTAAAAACATTTCAAGTGTAAGGCACTTTATGCTCAATTAGCACAATTTTGCACAATAAAGTCTTAATTTTGCACACCACACCATACCATTTTAAAAATGACAACGCTTCCACAGAAAATGATGTTGATCAATAATTGAGCTTATATGTAATGACCTCTCTTTGTATTGTTCGTCCTAATTAGATTCCCTCCGTTTCCTGAAGGATGCGGTGAGTGAGACTAAATGAATTAGGAATGTGATACTGTGAGCTCGGATAATCAGCCCTGCATGCTGGCTCTGCTTCGGACAACAGATATTACATAATAATGAGCAAAAAACTGCCATATTCATCTGGATGGAAATACAGAGGCTAATCAAACTAGTATTTTATTAATCATTTTTTGGTTTATAATAATGTGCCAAAACCATTTCTCATAGTTTGATCATTTAGTCAAAATACAAAGTCACCCTGTGGTCAAAATCAAGCTTTTGATGTTGTTTATGTCTATGTAAGGTTTTTAAAATGCTTTAAGACAAACCATGTGTAAATTCATAAGTCAGCAGACTCAGCACCATTGCTGAGTATTTTCTCTTTAAAACTGCAGGGAACCAAAGACAGTTTTAAATGGATCTCTCGGTGTGAGTGAGTGGAGGCGGGGCTAATTTGCATATTCATAGAACCGCGTATACAAAATGAGGCAAGTAACATTCAAGCTATTTTAAGGCATGAATATTTTTTAAAGGAAAAAAAAAAATGTTTAAATATGTAATTTTGGTAATCAAAGATGAGTTTTAAGGGATACAATTATTGACTCCAGCCCCGGGGGGACTTTAAATGTAGGTACTGAATTTAGAATTTAGATGACTGAATGAGTTCAAGTCCTTCTACTCTTACATACTGTATGTAAGATGGTGCTACCAGGTGAATGATTAAGTGTACATGCGGTGACTGTCCATGAGAGGGCGTACTTGCAAAATATTTCCACAACATCCAATAAAGTAGTTCCAGTCTTTTTTACGCATATTGAGGTCATCACACATTCACAACATAATGCACCAGTTCATGTGGAATGTTAGAATGCGTTCAGTGATTTATGGACAAATAAGGGCTTGCATTTCACTGATTGTATCTTGACTGCAGCTTTTTTGGTCATTCATATTACGGCTATTAATGCAAACACAGTTCAGCTTTTAGCTACCTCAGGGTGAATCTAGCTCTGTAAGAAGACAACAATGGTACTTGTTTTTATTGTAGGCTACTTTAACTTCCAATTTCTGTTTGACTTCCAAACAAGTGTTTTTTACCCTCCCTAAAGCAATGTAAACACCGCTGGCCTGATTTACCAGTCATATGTTAATCTACATAAAGGGTCAGTTAATGAGAAGGTTCAACTTTTAACAAAATTACAAAACCATTTTAGTGCAAACACCATTCGCCCCAGTTTAAATATAATTCCAAAGAAGCAGAGGGTGCTGCCGCTCAAGTTACCTTTGGTAGACCTCAGCTGGGCGGTCCTCTGAATGACTACATGAGCTAGAAAGTCACTAGAGAACAAAGTTTGAAATGAGTGTCTGCAAAACAAACCTGTGCAACACACACTAACTGAGCGCGCGATCAATAATGGATTCAGCCAAGCGGGATGAACACATGAGCGAGCACGCCGCCAACTTACTGGGGACAGGACAGCGGTCCAAACCGACACAAAACGACACAAAAAGAAGGTCAAAATGTCTGAAAATCCTCTTTGCGGTAAGAGAAGTCTCATGGGACAGTATGGGGGGAATACAAGCCGTGTCTGAAACTAGGTTAAACAAGCAACTCATGACTGACTCAGCATTTAACCTTTAAGCTTAATATTTTGTGTAAAGATTTTCTTTTGTTATTTTCTTTCTTTAGCCTATTTTAAGTAAATGTATATACACTCTTAAAGATAAAAGTTATTAAAATGTTCTTTTGAATATTAAAATGTGATTTAGTGATTAGAAAAATGTGTAAACTGTTCACTGAGAGGTTCTTTTGGGAACCAAAAATGGTTCTTCTACAAAAAAAAAAAAAAAAAAAAAAAACCTTTTGTAACTTTTATTTTTAAGAGTGTATCTTCCCACAAGACCAATGTATAGTATAGGCCTAGTACAGTATAGCTGAGTTTATGGATAATTAACTTAAGTTATACTGAGGCACCTGTGTTGTCATTCATCAAAAAAGAAAAGGTGTATTTTCTTAGATGTATTTGTACTTTTTAGGAGATTTACATTGTATGTAAAGTTTTGTGTCGTTTCAACTTTGTTTTATTATCTTTAGTCATTTGTGCTGTTAGATATAGGATGTTTTAGGTAGCTGAGACTTAGCTCGTCATTCATCATAATTTTTTCAGGGTTCCCATGTTCAGTGAAAGCCTGGAAAGATGGGGGAGTCACGGAAATAATAATAATAAAAAAAATTATATTGTACAACAAACACAAGTAACAGCTGGCTGCACCAGAGTTTTGGAGAAATGTTATAATCATTAACTATAGAACTCATGTGTACCTCACTGTGTAATATAGCATTATGCCTTTGAGTTGAGATAGTGGACTTTTCATAACGTTATTCATCCCTATGATGCTGCAAGTTGCAACAATCCATTGTTTTGATATTCTAAATTCTTAAATTCCATTTCCAACATGTGGAAGTTTAAATGTGTGTGTGGTTGATCGTGTCAGCTTTAAGTTAAACTAGTCTATTGACTCAAATGCTTCCTTCACCCCATTCAAGGAAATGGTTGTCACTAACAGATTAATTGCTTGTTATGAGTTGCTGTATTTCTTTTGTTGGATGAAACATTACTGTAAGAAGTCTAAACGAATTGCCCGAAAATACCTGATTTTTGTTTAGTGTGCCATTCTAAATGTAACAAAGCTGTTTAAGCCTTAGGCATCATGTTTTAATTCTGATCTCATATTTAAGCAAAAGGCCCAACCCTCCATTTTAATTGAACATTTCACTTTAAACCATAGAATGAATGAAAAGTGTGTGCAAGTTCAGGGAATTCATGCTCCCTTGCATTCACTACACAACAGTCACAACAAGAGTTTGAGACATTCAGCTCTGGAACACCTGTGTGGGATTTACACACAAAGAACTACCCTGCTGCTGTTTTATTGTATTAACAGGAAAAAAAAAACATTTTCTGAGACATGCATTCACTGGACTATGGGAAACTGCTGTTTGGAATCTCATTTATTCATTAAATATATACATTTGTTCTTTTGCAATTAGATTTTTCAATGGTCTTGAAGTAAAGGCAAACATTTATTAAGTATATACAGTAAGTTACGTTTAAAAGTTTGGGGTTAGATGTTTTTTAAGAAAAATGAATACTAAGCAGCGCATGCTTTCTTATTATGTGTCATCATCATATTAGAATGATTTCTGGAGTAATGATGCTGAAAATTCAGCTTTGCCATAACATGAATACATTACATTTTAAAAGAGACAATTTATCTTAAATTAAATTAATATTTCCAAATATATTTTATTTGACTGTAATTTTTGAATTAAATAAAAATACAAAATATATCACTAACCCTAAACTTTGAACTATGTGTATGTGTCAGGAATTAAATTCATGACCTTGTTGTTAGTAATGCAAGTAGACAATTTCTGCTGGTAAAGTTGGATGTGTTATATGTTAATTTGTTGTCCCATTAAATTTTCCTGCAATCCATGCAAATTATATTCATGCAATTATAATATTGATTAATTCTTTACTAAATCTTGTTAACTGCATTTGTTTTTGTTTCTTTAGGTTCTTCTGCTCGCCTTGCTGGCTTTAATTTTAACAATCGTGTTTATACTGAAACTCCGCTGCAGTGATAAAGGTACAATATCAGTTTTGTACTGTTTTTCTGGTCATAATTGAATTTAGGTTTGCCTTTGACTGAAATTGTTTTAATTAAAGATCACCCTTTATAAGCTTTTACTACATATATTACAAACACTCAGCGTCCACTTTAATAGGTACACCTTGCTAGTCAGGTTGTGCAATGTGCTGGAAACATTCTTCAGAGATGTTGGTTCAGATTGACATGCATCACACAGTTGCTGCAGATTTGTTGGCTGCACTTCCATGATTCGAATCTCCAGTTCCTCCCCTCCACATCCCAAAGCTGCTCTAGTGAGATCTGGAGACTGTGGAGACTATTAGAGTATAGTGAACTTATTGTATTTGAGTATAGTGAACTTATTGTATTTGAGTATAGTGAACTTATTGTATTTGAGTATAGTGAACTTATTGTCATGTTCAGGAAACCAGTTTGAGATGATTTGAGCTTGGTGACGTGTGTTATCCTGATGGAAGTAGCCATCGGATGATGGGTTCACTGTGGTCATACAGAGATGGAAATTGTCAGCAACAATGCTCAGGAAGTCTGTGGTGTTTAAATGATGATCAAGATCAACTGGTATAAGAGGCTCAAAGTGTGGCAAGAAACTCTCCTCCACAGCATTACACCATCAGCAGCCTGAACTGTTGATACAAGGCAGGATGGATCCATGATTTCATGTTGTTTTCGCCAAATTCTGATCCGACCATCTGAATGTCACTGCAGAAATCGAGACTCATCAGACCAGGCAACGTTTTTACAATCTTCTATTGTCCAGTTTTGGCGAGTCCATGTGAATTGTAGCCTCAGTTTCTGTTCTGATCTGACAGGAGTGTCACCGGTGTGTCTTCTGCTGCTGTAGCTCTGCTTCAAGTGTTGTGTGTTCAGAGATATTCTTCTGCAGAACGAGTGGTTATTTTGAGTTACTGCATTTCTATCAGCTCAAACCAGTCTGGCCGTTCACCTCTGACCTCTGACATCATAAAGGCATGGTTGTGTGTGAAAATAAAAAAAAAACTTTTGCTGATAATTTACTCACCCCCATGTCATCCAAGATGTCCATGTCTTTCTTTCTTTAGTCGAAAAGAAATTAAGGTTTTTGATGAAAACATTACAGGATTTTTCTCCATATAAATGACTTCAATGGACCCCAAACGGTTCAAAGTCCAAAAAACAGTTTCAGTGCAGCTTCAAAGGGCTTTAAACGAGACCAGACGAGGAATAAGGGTCTTATCTAGCGAAACGATCGTTCACTTAAAAAATTAATTAAAAAGTCTAAGTTTTATAAGCACAAATGCTCGCTTTGCTCTGTTCTGTGATGCGCGTTCGTGACTCACGTAATACGCAATTACGTTGAAAAGGTCACGCTCGACGTACGCGGAAGTACCGAGTCAGTGTTTACAAATGTAAGGACCATATACACATATTCAAATGTCTTTGTGTCAGTTTATCGTTTAAAATGCCCATTTCGTGTGCGTATCCTGGGTGTTTTAATATTAAAAAGGCTAAAAGAGAATTTTCATCAGGACAGAAGCGTGACCTTTTCAATGTAATTGCGTATTACGTGACGTCACGAACGCGCATCACAGACCAGAGCAAGGCGAGCATTTGTGCTTATAAAACTTAAACTTTTTTGTTTATTTTTTAAATGACCGATCGTTTCGCTAGATAAGACCCTTATTCATCGTCTGGTGTCGTTTAAAGCCCTTTGAAGCTGAAACTGTCATTTGGACTTTGAACCGTTTGGGTCTTGTTGAAGTCCATGATATGGAGAAAAATCCTGGAATCTTTTCATCATAAACCTTAATTTCTTTTCGACTGAAGAAAGAAAGACATGGACATCTTGGATGACATGGGGGTGAGTAAATTATCAGCAAAAGTTTTTTTAAAAGTGAACTAATCCTTTAATCATGATCTCAGATCGTCTTAATCATGTCTACATGCCTACATTTATTGATTTGCTGCCATGTGATTGGCTGATTAGATATTTGCGTTAACGAGCAGGGAAACAAGTGTACCTAATAAAGTGTTCGGTGAGTGTAATAAGTATATACTCTATAATCATTGTGTATTCTTCTATCCATTGTGTAATCAACTTTAAATGTCATTGAGCATTGGAATCAAGCCCTGTATTATTATTGAATTCAACAACTTATATTTGAGATATTCTGTCTACATGCTGTATATTTTGTGTGTTTTCTGTCTGATAGTTACTGATAGCTGTAAAAATCGCTGCATGTCCAAAAGTCGTGATGCTAATGCAGCGTGCCACTGTGACGCTGCATGTGTAAATGAAGGCACCTGCTGTTGGGACTATGGGGAAGTGTGTGTGGAACCAAGTAAGTGGCATTTCTCTTTCTTCTGCACTTTCTTTAACTCTCTCTTTCTCAAGGCCCTGACATACTCACGGCAAAGTTGTTTTTGTTCTTCGCCTAGGGGCAAAAACAAGAAAGAGTAAATCACTTTTCTACATTTTTTACACAGGAGACTAAGTAAAGTCTATCATTAGCGACTGGCTAATAAATTGTTAGAAATTGATAGTTTGATGCAAAGTAGCACTGTCTAGCACAGATATAATTTCACTTGACTTCACTCATCTTGATCACTCTGACTGAGAGCTCGAGACTTTCGCTTGACTTTCTTTCATTATTTCAATTCATCCCAATGGATATGCACTTTTCACAGCATATTTAATTTGACCCACCGTAAACTAGTGTGAAGGCAGCACCAGACTCGTCGTCATGTTTCTCTCACACATGAAAAGAGAGAGAGAAAGCGAGAGAGTCTTACATACCACATAGAATTGACGCGTTACCTGTAAACGATATTCTTTGTTGTATTTTCCTGTCAAAACAGATTCAATTTGGAATTGTTCAGTCTTTAGGAACAAGCAGAAGCCACTGCTGGATTATTCGGCAGTGGCCGGAACTAATGTGCAAGCACTCACCTATTACTGTCCCTGTTTTGATGTCAGCAAATCAGTTCTAGCGAACGCTGACAACTGACAGCTATTTAACCTAATTCATAAAATCAACCTAAACAGAAGGATGGCCAAAAACAGTGAATTATCAACTGATTTGATAACTCTTGTATTCTTGTCATATGTTATTACCATTTTTGAAACTATAGTGATTAAACTGTGATAATGTGAGAAATGTCGAAGGTATCTGAATACATTTTGGTTTGACTGTATTTATATAAAAAACTAAGAATAATACTGAACTGATAAGATAATACTACTACTACTAATTCTACTACTAATAACAATATAAAACACGCTGATGAGCAGCTGGGTTAATGAATATTAATCACGTTTTGTACACAATTGGATAATACCAATTTAGGTCAACCAATTACCAACCAATGCTTAATTTTGTTCAGTCTGTGGTGTAAAAAGGTTGTATTGGCAATTAAAGAAAAAACACTTAAGAAAAACATGGTCAGGTCAAAGTATCTGAATAATATTTACTAGTTTTATTATAAATTTTACTAGTAGTCCACTGTATGAAGAATTTTTGGGTATAATATGTCACAGTTCACTTTATTTTGCTATCCTCACTTACATAAATGAACTATAGTGTCCTGCATCCGCTAGAAAAAAATATATCAAAAATTATATCTGGTTATGTATATATATATATATATATATATATATATATATATATATATATATATATTATATATATATATATATATATATATATATATATATATATATATATATAATATATAATATATATATATATATATATATATATATATATATATTATATATATACATTGTCTGGATTTGTCTGGGGAGTAAACTAAAAAAAATTACTAGTCAATGGCAATTCTATTGCCAAGGTTTGCACCAGCTCTGCAATTCCATGTTCCAGTTAAGTCACATCAAGTCACGTTTATTAATATTCCACTTAATACAATATATTGCTTTGAAGCATGCAGCTTTATAGTAATAAACATTGTGTATTGTGAATGGCATTTCATTGGCAAACCAAATCCAGGGCGAGCTGTGCATCCTGGGAGTGCGAGCACACTCCACTAGGGGTGTCGTATCCTCCTGAGTACTATAGACATCTTTCCACATGTGGTACTTTTCATTGGTTAGTCCATGTGATGTATTCTCCATGTTAACCTCCCTTCGGGCAGGGTGTGTTCTCCGCAGTGACCTTTTCTCTGCATATAAAAAAAAAAACCCACAGTCCGCAGCATTGACACCTGGGCTGTGTCTGAAAATTGATAAATGCTGCCTTCAGAGGACACATTCCAAGGTAGGAAGGCATGAAGGCACGTCTGAATGCAACGTTAGCTTCACTTGCTGTCTCCTGAGATACCTTCATCTGATTGACTTTTGAAGGCAGCATAGATGTATCCTTCGCTGCCATTGATATCCCACAACCCTGTGCTTTCCATTCTGTGACAATTGAGTTAGAAAAATAAAGATGGCGTCTGAAAGTTGCGGCTGGTCGTCCGTTTGTGTGTAAATGTACATTTTGGATCAACGTTTTCCAATTATGATTTCATTTCTAGCGAGATATTACTATTGTAGTCATTAAATATTCACTTAGTTTTCATCAAATCTCACTCTATATTGCCGTTGATCATTAAACCATTATGCTGCCTCAAAAGCCTGTCTGAAATCAGTTTCATGAGGTACCTTCGTGCGTAGACAACTCTGAAACATCAAGCCCCCGGAGTCAAAAGTAGGTGGGCCAGTCCAGCCCAGAGCCAGGAGCAAACCTGGACCTGATAGACCTGTGGTCCGCGGATCCAATTCTCTCCCAAGTCCCCACCCTCAAGTCTTCATCATCCTCGTCGATCCCGTCCCGAAACCTGCAGCCTGTATCCCTGCCTGACTTCCCAGTTCCGTCTCCGTCGCTGGTCACGGCCAGTGCCCTGGATCCATCGGCACCACTGGTGTGGTCCAGCTCCTCGGCTCTGCCTCCGCCGCTCACTCCGTGAGGCTCATCCTCTGCGCCTCGGGCTTCCCCTCCACCAGCTTGGCGTGAGGCAGAGTCCCCGGCTGCATCTCGGGCCTCCAGCCCCACACCACCACGTCCTGTCAGCCCGTCGCCCTCACCTCGACCCACCACTTCTTTATTGCCTCCGTGGTCTGTCTGCCTGGAAGCTCCGCTGAGCTCGCTTGACACTCCAGGTTGGCCTTCGGCGGTCGTCGCCCAGCTACAGCCATGAACTTCCGGGCTTCTGGCTGAGCCCTCACCCTGCACCCCTTCAGCATCACTGGACTCCTTCCTTCCTCTGACCTCCCCTTCGGGCTCCCTCACCACATCGTCACCCTGGTCATCCATCCACACGTCACCACCTCAGTCCCTCACTTCAGGCTCCACCCTGGCTCCTCCCCCCATCTGCGCCACCATGGTGCTGTTGATTCGTCTCACCATGTGTATCTTGTTTCCTCATTTCCTATTTAAGCTTGTTTGCCCCTGTGTATGTATAGCCCTTGTGTTTCACTTGTTACTTGGTCAGTTGTTGTACATGTATTGGTGGCTTTTGTTTCTGTGATCCTCGTGGTTTTGTTCCTTTGTTCCTTGAGTTCTGTTTTATCTGTTTATGTGTTACTTTATTAAAAATCCTGCACTTATTCTTCGGCTTCGCCTGCTTTCCTCAGGACGTTACAAGAACAATGTCTTTAAGGTTTTTCCTATGCATAATTCACTTTCAAAACCAATTCCAGATTAACCTAGACATTGTGCTGAAAACATAAAGACCAAACATCATTGGGTAATATTGCACTTTTACCTATGATTTCATGCATACCTAGCTAAGTTTTTATATTTTGAATGTAGACAAACAACACTCATTAAGTATATACAGTTCTTTGAATAGATATGAAGAATATTTGCTCCATTTTGTCCATGGTGTGTCCATTTTGCATAGAAAATCCATCCTTTGTGGCTTCAAGCTAGATGGCAAAACCAATTTGGTGAGTCTGTGGTCATTCACACCCTGGTCTCAGGACTGAGGGACTGGGGTGAACAATAGGCAAATGGTGATGGGATCAGTCTGTGATCAATGACATGCTAAGGATATCATTCTTCCCTTCCACAAATGGAACCTTGCAATTGTCTTTGCAGGCTTATCTCCTAGCCCACCTAGTTCCTTATTTGTGGAGCTTCGTTTGGAGGTGTGAATTTTAGAGTCCTGTCCTGTTCATCATGGCAGATGAAAGGGGACTCATGTTGTGATGAGGGGAGACTGTCGTCATGTTTGCCTGCTGATCACTACACAGCAAAATCATTGCCTGATAGGGCAGCAAGGCAACAAGTCAGCTGCCTAAGTTTTCGGACGCAGCCCTGGTCTGCACAGCTGGAAGTTTTAGCTTTTATTCAAAAGGAAAAAAAAGAAAGGGTCAAGAAACATCTGAAGTGACCTATTCCCATTGTAAGTACAGTCCTTACACAGCAGCCTGCCTGCATCTGCACCATCAAACCTCGTAGCACAGTTCAGGTGGTTGTGACATTTAGTATAGGGACCACTAGTTTTCTCAAAAACATCAACATTTTGATACGTATTGATACTGAAATACCTGAAACTGTTCCAAAACTTATTTTCTGCAGTATTGACGCACCTAAACCAGCTGTGCATTCTTGCTGTCTTTTCTCCCCAACGGCAAATTGACACACACCCACCTCCTCTCACTCACTCGTCCCATTCCCTCTGGTTGAATTGTGATTGTATTGTGCATAATTTGACTAATTCCTGCATGTTTACTAATTCATGCCTCTCAAACAACTTGCGAATACCAAACTGAGTTGTTTTCTTGGCTTATTGTGCTTAAACAGTCAAATACACACACAATTGCCAAAGTGCCGTCTTGGCGAGTATTCTGATGAAAACATTCAGTTTTGGAACGTAGATAATTGAGAAAGTAAATGCATGACTTGTGTAAAAGTATTTTAGATCCTTGCATACGGTCTTAAAGTGACAGCAGTCTAATAAACCTGCTGCTGTCTTTCATGTTAATCAAAGAACAAAAGACTGAATTCTTGACTGAATAACATATGTAACTTTAATTGTAAGCATTAATCTGTATTTCAATTTTACTATGAAGATTTTCGAGTGTTATTGTACATTTGATTACTTTATTTAATTTTGTGTAATATTTCTTACGTATAAGAATATACTACTGTTAGACCCACCAGAAAAACTTAAAGCTGTTTATTTCATTTGTCTCTTTGTTTTATTCTATGTATGTGTGCTATGGATGGAAGGAGGTCATTAAACGCTGATAACAATTGCGAGATTTAACATGCGTAAACAAGCTTTCATCTGCATTAAGAGAGATGGAATGTTTGGAGGCATGAACAGCAATGGGATATATAGATTTTGCTCTCTCATAGTTTGCACAAGGGGTTCGCAAATAATAACGGTGACAGAGGACAGCCTTGTCTTGTGCCTCTCTGCAACTGAAAGGGTAATGATTGATATGTGCCTGTTATCGCAGAGGCCAGGGTAGCTTCACAGAAATACATTTTGGACCGAATCCCAAATGTTTCATTAGCGCCCACATAATGCCACTCTAACCAGTCAAAAGCATTTTTCAGCATCCAATGAGAGCACTGCACATTGTTAGGTAAATGATTCTGCCAAAGCCAGAATATGCAGAAATCTGCAAACATTATCTTCTTCCAAATGACCCCTAATGGCCTGTTTGGTCATGATGGATTAATTTATCCATTACCTTATCCAAGCGTATCGCAAGAGCTTTGGCATATAATTTGGCATCTCCACATATCAATGCTATGGGAACATAGCTGGAGCATTTCATGGGGTCATTTCCATATTTTTTTAATAATGTTATAAGAGCAGTTTTCTGATTCTTATGTACATTTTTATGCTCTAGGCTTGGGCATAGTTAATAAAATCTAATATTAAAACTCCAACTATGTCCCATATGGCTAAACAGATCTCTGGCGGAATACCATCCCAAGCCAGGCGATTTTTCCCTATAAAAAAGACTTCACTGCTATCTTTAGCCCATCAAGTGTTAAAGGATTAGTTCACTTTTAAAAAAACTTTTGCTGATAATTTACTCACCCCCATGACATCCAAGATGTCCATGTCTTTCTTTCCTCAGTCGAAAATAAATTAAGGTTTTTGATGAAAACACTCCAGGATTTTCTCCATATAATGGACTTCAATGGATCCCAAACGGTTCAAGGTCCAAATGACAGTTTCAGTGCAGCTTCAAAGGGCTTTAAACGACACCACACAAAGAATAAGGGTCTTATCCAGTGAAACGATCGGTCATTTAAAAAAAAAAAAAAAAAAAGTTTATATAAGAAAGTTTTATAAGCACAAATGCTCGCCTTGCTCTGTTCTATGATGCGCGTTCGTGACTCACGTAATACGCAATTACGTTGAAAAGGTCACGCGTAGGCGGAAGTTGTTTGTGTTGTTTGTTTGTGGCGGGAGTCCGTGTTTACAAATGTGAGGAAGGAGGACCATATACACATATTCAAATGTCTTTGTGTCAGTTTATCGTTTAAAATGCCCATTTCCAGTGCGTATCCTGGGTGTTTTAATATCAAAAAGGCTAAAAGAACATTTTCGTCAGGACAGAAGCGTGACCTTTTCAACGTAATTACGTATTACGTGACGTCACGAACGCGCATCACAGAACAGAGCAAGGCGAGCATTTGTGCTTATAAAACTTATTTTTTAAATGACCGATCGTTTCGCTAGATAAGACCCTTATTCATCGTCTGGTGTCGTTTAAAGCCCTTTGAAGCTGCACTGAAACTGTCATTTGGACTTTGAACCGTTTGGGATCCATTGAAGTCCATTATATGGAGAAAAATCCTGGAATGTTTTCATCAAAAACCTTAATTTCTTTTCGACTGAAGAAAGAAAGACATGGACATCTTGGATGACGTGGGGGTGAGTAAATTTTTTTTTTAAAGTGAACTAATCCTTTTAAGGAGTCCTCCAAAAATTCTATTTCAGTGAGCTGTAATTTTCATTGGCCAGAGGACAACTGGTCCGAGAACATCACCGAACTTACTTAAACTGGACTATCATGCTAGTTTCTTCTAGTAACACACTCTGTTGCACTCACTCACTCACTCACTCAATTCAATTCATATTGCTTTATTGGCATGACATACTTGGGTACATCTTGCCAAAGCATTGCACAAAGCAAAAGGAACACAAAAACAAGAGCATACATAACAGTTTCATGGAGTGACTAGGATAATCTGCTGTATTTGACTGTCACAGTGGAGGAGGATGTGTGTCTCCGTTTCAACTGCTCCTGATCTACATTCATTACAGATTCACTCTTCTTTAGGTAACTTCTTTCTATGTCCAGCTGGTGGTCACTAAGTCTTTACTTGGTTAATAAATGTCTTGTGTTATATTCCTGGCTGAGATGAGATAGTCATCCCAGACTGTACTCTCTGTTTAGTCTCAGATAACATTGGAGACGACTTTGCTCTTTGGTTTGTTCTTTCCAATGCTGCATGTGTGTCTCTTTCTCTTGATTAATAATTTCTTTAATTCTTGCAGGTTTTTAAGGGGCAGTGATATTGAACGATTTGTTAGTTGCATTTCACAAAGATGACTTTTCTTAGCACTCAATTCATGTGTTTTAAGTGCTTTAAAATAAAGAATGTCTTCAGAACTAGATTTTAAGGGTTACACTTTATTTTAAGGTGTCCTTGTTACAGTGTAATTATATATTTAAGTACAGAGTAATATTAAGTAACTACATGTACTTACTATAGGGATAGGGTAGGATTAGGGTTTGGTTGAGGGTTAGTTGCATGTAATTACGCATAATTACTACAGTAAGTACATGTAACATATGTAACAAGGACACCGTAAAATAAAGTGTTACCATTTTAAGTGTATCCCGATTTTTTTTTATCATTAAATTGAGGGGAAGAGACTGCCTAGTGCCCTACATGAGTTGTTACCTGTGTCTCTGTGGACATGAAGGCTGTTTTTACAGAATTCTACATGAGTTTACATCCGGAAACTCTAGGATGTTTGTCCCAAACCTTATCGCTGGGTCCTAGACCTCACCACCATATAAGGCAATAGGCAGTATCACACAATCACAATTCTTTGTCCAAATTCTGATTGGAATGAATAATTCCATTTATTTTGAATAATTCCATTCGTAAGGCGTGCAACGCTCTGGGGGCTTTTCTAACTCATGTTTTATTTGCTAAATTGAAATTCCCAGTTGGTGTTAAAACCAGACCAAGATAATTATATTGTAAAGAGTGTTGAAGTATGGTGTTGTGTACAGTAAATACATGTCTATGTTCTAGATATCTGTTCTTTCCCCCTGAAATATCATAATCTTAGTCTTTTGGATGTTGACTTCTAAGGTCTAGTTGTATGCAGTATTTAGTTAATATGTCTAGGTTGTTCTGTAGACCTGATGAGTTGATTATAGAACAAAATTATTTGCCCAAATTACTGGTTACACAGATTCCTCTCTTATTAGGATCTGTTTTTTTTATTTTTGTGTTATAATAATCCAGTTTCCTCTGCCTTTAGTGTGTGTTTGTATTGTTTCAAGAGTGTTTTAAGCGTAACTCAGAGTTGACTGGATCTTTGTGTTTTTGAATTTAAATGAATCCGAGCTCTTGTCTATTTGTTTTACAGTCACAGTCAAACCATTTTTCAGAAGGTTTTTGTTTAGTGTGTGTTTATATAGTGTCAATTTATTTAACCATTTTAACCATATCCTGAAAATGATAGAAGTAATAATGAAGTTACATATACATATTTACTGTACATACTGTACTGTTATACTGTAAGTGGGTCAAAAAAGTTCTAAGTTCAACCAATTGAACCTGTATTTAGTGCTGTTCTCTTATGAATGAATCACCCGAGACGGTTGTTAGGTGTAAACTCTCCCTTGGGTCATGTTACTGTAACATCACACTCTCACTCTTCAGTTGGAGGAAGCCTTAAGTTATGTTTTGTTTCTCGGTTGCCCTGCAAACCATCTGTGTTTGTGTGTGTCAAGTCAAGTCATCTTCATTTATATAGGGCTTTTAACAATGTAGATTGTTTCAAAGCAGCTTTACAGAGACAAACATATAATTTAAGGTAACAGAGATTGTTTTGGCTTTATAGCGGTTCTTGAATAATGTTATTTCCAGCTAAAGTTAGTTTTGATTGATTCACTTCTGGCAAAATGATCATTTGTTGTTAAATTAGGGGCCGCTAAGACGACGCCGTTCTCTCTAAACAGACTTTAAACGCGAACCTGTGATAAACACTGATTCTATAGTTATGTGCGTTTGAATATATCTGCACAGGTTTTTAATTCCCTACAAACCATGCCTAAACAAACGGTATGAGATAGAAAAAGGGAAAAAGATGTTCTTTAAAGTGTGTGTACAGACACTGAGCATTTATGCAGGGCTGTCAAAAAAAATGATATGTTGGCTTTACTTAACTTTTTTTTGTAAACAGGTTCCACCGGTTCCACATAACTATGTTTCGTTAAACAAACATAATATGTTCATGTAACTTCAACATCATGGAATTTGGTCATTTTAAGCGACCCAATTAAACTCTGAACTAATGAGTTAATTAAGTGAATAATTGAGTGATGATTGAGCATTATTGAAGACACCTGATGTTAACAAGCAGAATCACTGAAGGAGAAAACCGGAATGTTTAAGTCACCGTTATGGAGATCAGTGTTTGGTTTAGTTGGGCTCTTGACCATTAACTCATTAACTTTACATTTTGTTTGGTTGCTGTATGTGAGTTATAACAGCCGAATGAACAATGAACAAAGGTGTGGTGACAATTATAAAGCATGTTGCAGTGCATTCTGGGTGCCACCAATCAAAACTCATTCATGGCTCCCATCATGCATTGCTGCATGAATAAATAATGAGCTTATGATCTGTTTGTCACCATTGCTGAGATTCACAGGCGGATTCTTGATGTCTGTGTGTGCCTACTCAAGATATTTTTTAAGTTTCTTTTTTTATTTATTGATTTGATCATTTGAATTTCATTGAAAAGGCTAAAAATAGTATGCTCTACAATGACAGTGCTGCTATAATCCTTAAGGTAAACTTAACTCAGAAATTGAGTTCAATATAAGTTCAGTGATTCAGGTAAAATTATTGTGAAATAATGATTATGTTAAAACACAACCAACACCATCAGATCACCTTTGTTCATTGTTCATCCGGCTGCTATAACTCACGTACAACAACCAAACAAACTCTAAAGTTAATGAGTGGTCAAGAGCCCAACTAAGGGGGCTTTCACACTGGCAGTTTAGTTCGGAACGGGGCACGGTTCGCATGAAAAATCGCTAATGTGAATGCCGTCATGGGACCCGGGTGCGCACTGGGGAACCGAACCCGAGACTACCTGGAGGAGGTGGTCTGAGTTCGCTTGCTCCCAAGCCATGCCGCGGTTCGCGTGAATGTGCAAGCAACACGGACTCGGGTGCGCACTTGTTCAGGAAGTAAAGTGACCTGCGCATGCGTTTTAGCTGATATTGATGTATTTAGTGAAATAAAACACATGTAAGGGATGATAGTGTTGTTGATTTACCTTGGATACACTGAGCCTGCATTGTATTCGCGCATATCGCGTGGAATCAGCGCAACAAATTTTGAAATCCACTGTCTCCTAAAAAGAGTCCGTTTGCAAGCAGCAGAAAGACAGCTTATGTGACAAACAAACAGTAAACCTGTATTGTTCACTCAGCTGCGCATAATAGCACAGAATTAATAAAAAAACACAATATATTGACCCACGTTCTGTTTTCTATCATGCGGCATGCACGTTTGCGATTACGTAAGATGCTCGCAAACGCACCAGGGTTCGATAGAATCAAGTTGAGTGTGAAACCAAACCAACGCTTCGGGGGGCGCCGGGAACAATCGGGCTCGGGCTCGGACCGCAGCAAACGAGCCCAGTGGAAAAGCCACCTTAAACACACACTGATCTCCATAATGGTGACTTAAACATTCCGGTTTTCTCCTTCAGTGATTTCTTCTTCACTGATTCTTCAGTGATGCTCAATCATCACTCAATTATTCACTTAATTAACTCATTAGCTCAGAGTTTAATTGGGTCGCTTAAAATGACCAAATTCCATGATGTTGAAGTTACATGAACATATTATGTTTGTTTAATGAAACATGTGGAACCGTTGGAACCTGTTTACAAAAAAAAGTTAAGTAAAGCCAACATATAATTTTTTTGAGTGTAGAAAAGGCCTTACTTAGCAAACATTGGAAACAAGAATGTCTGAACCATCAACACCCACCTGTTGAAATTCCCTCAGTACAGTGTTAGAGCTCTGTGGAGTCTCTGTGGGTTTCTCTGAGTCTAGGCTTAAAGTCACTCCCTGTAGTTTTTTTTCCCCCCTGATGTTTTGAATCCGTTCCATTTTCCAACACAGTAGCGAAATGTTCCTCCCCGTGGCGCCTGCTGTGTGCACTCACTGCACTGCATGTGAGGAATGGGTGGATTTTGCATTCATTTGGTGAATTGCACATAAAGGTTCAGTGACTTTTAGCTCTGCTGGCGCTGACTCTTTTCCAGTCTCATTTCACATTTGCAATACTATAGAACTTCATTACCAGTAAAACAGCCACGCATTGTGTTTATCGTGCAATTTAGACGTGAAAATTTGTTTTTCCGTGAAGCCTATAGTAAGTATGTTAAGTTAATAAATATCACTCAGTACATATTTGTGTAATTACAGTAACAATGACACCTTAAAATAAACTGTAACAGTGCCCCCCCAAATGACTTAATGTGCCCCCCTTATTGTTCGATATTAAATTCCTACGTTTGATCATTTTCACTTTCTCACTCAGTTGTTTCAGCAGAACTTATCTCACAGGAACAGTAATCTCTACAACGGTAGAAATGCAACACATTATCTTCAGAAATGATTCAGAAAATTAATTATTCAACGCATTATTACACAGAACGTAACTTGAAATATAATTATATTCATAAATGACTGTTAAAACATCCCAAAACAGCACCCAAACCATGCAAAGACCTACCTCATTAATTATTCAAATACAACAGCCAATGCCAAGTCTCCATCAGCAGACCTTTCAATATGTTATTTTTGTGTTAGTAGTTTTATTTATTCAAATTACAATATGCAGTTTGTGTGTAAGTATATATATCATATAAATCATGCAATTCATTTAGTTAAGCATACAGTATTGTATACGTAATACGTAATTCCTTTGCGCAGCTGCGCATTGCATGCGATCTCAGAATCAAATTTTGGCGGTTTTGTAATGATATACATTACGTTGATTGTGCCTGTTACTCAAGAAAGCCTCTAGATGGCACTGTGTTGTGTATGTGACGAACAATGCAGATTAACAAAAAATATAGGCTACTAGCTAAATGTGGAAATGTTAAGAGAAAATAAACAGAGACGTTGAGATCATGTATACGGTGAAGTATTTTATTTGAATAATTGAACAAAACAAGACTATTGTGGTCTATTTTAGTTATAGCCTAATATGGGTTGTTGTTTTGGTCTGTCTCAGATCATTAAAAAAAAAGTGTGCCCCCCTATGAAAATGAAAATTAAATTAAATGGTTTGTTCTGGCGACGGCCCTGCCATACCGTCAGCTGTTTATATCTTGATACTGCACTTAAACATGACTTTTTTTTGTGTGTGAAACTGCTTTGAAACAAACTGTTAAGTGCAAAGCACTCTACAACTAAACTTGAATTGAATGCCCTCATAATGTTCGCACATCTTCCCTGTGGTTGTGTTCCAGGTCGACGCTGGACGTGCTCGAAGCTCCGCTGCGATGAGGAGCGCTCGGTGAACAGCCTCTGCTCCTGCTCTGCAGACTGTGTGGAAGCGGGCGACTGCTGCTCCAACTACAAGAGCACGTGTGAAGGTACACGACATGCTTTGCTCTGTAGTCCATGGCTGCATATTCATTAGCTGCCATTTATTTTGTAGAAGCGAAATAAAGACATTTTGGGGTTGATGCAATCCTGCAAGGGTTATATAAAATCCTCAACAGACATGTATCGGTTTTGTTAAACGGTAGGGGTGTAACAATATACCGCAATACATGTATCGTGGATAGTGACAATATGCATTCAGCTTCAGAATCATCAATATTTGTATTCTGGCGTCACCATTGTCCTGTGCATTGGGTTTCCAGCACTAAGTCCAAGCCTGTTCATTTAGCATTTTAATCAACAGTAATTTTTTTTCCTTTTACCATATGTCTTGGAGTAATATCATATCGTGGCACCCCTGTTAAACGGCTCATGGCAGCTGTGAAGTTGTGATGGATCTGAGGGATTTGTCTTTGAAGTTATTCGGGCCTGGAGTTCATCTCCGCTCAGCAGGATAGAGAGCTGTGCATCTTCCCTACATGATGTTTTCATGGCCAGATGTTTTTCTTTTAAATATTTTCACAAATGTTCTGCTGACTATTTTAAGGTCACTTTTCGGGTGTGATGGACAGAATAGTGTCCAAATAGTGATATAGCATAACTATTGTTTTATGCCAGTCATCTCACATTTACTCCAATTTCTGTATTGTATCTTAAATTGTTGCACTAAAAACTGATAAACGAAAAGAGTTTATGTTGTCACACTATATACTGTAAGGTACGTTGTCATATTGGAAATCTGCCAAATAGCCAATTTATAGACCTTTCAGTAAACTTTAAACAGTCCAACAAAACAACCCTTGTGAAAAAGAATTGTTTTATTGATTGTGCATCGTATTGCAAATCTTAAAAGTATACTTGCAGAAAATATAATATTAATAAAATATAAGGCCACTTAAGTGTACTTAAAGAGAGTGCACTTTCAATAATGTCACTTTATAAAAAGTCACAAATATAAGTTTAGCTTCAAAGTTCATTTTAAAGGTACATTTTTGTGTTTTAATAATCTTTTGTCATGTTTTAAACTAGTACACTTATTTGTATGTGTTGACTAACATGCTAAGCATAAGCAAAGTACTTGATTTATAATTTTAACTGTAGTGTGTTGTTTGATATTTCATTTGAATTTGATATTGTAAGTTCTACTCGCACACTCTGTATTTGTGTGAGCAAAGAAAGAAAAAAAAGGGGTGGGGGGTTCAGGATTTGGCTGTAGCTGAAATGAGAGCAGTGTGATCTTTGAAGCCAAATTGCACACACATGGTGTGTGTTAACCCTTTTAGATGTTGTTTAGATAATTCCAGTAGTTGTCGCACCTCAGTAACGTTTATGTACACAATTATAGCCATGTTGTTCCTGGGTGCATTAGCCACTGACAGCTAATTATTATCACTTGAAAATAAGCTGCATGGACTATGTCTGTTGTTTGTTTTTATCATTAGAAGACTGTGATGAAGTTCAAGTATTTAATTTTTTTTGTAGTTTGGCTTCCTTCTTGGTTTATTTTGTCTGAATATGTGTGTAGTGTTATCGTCGTACCAAGGCCAACTATTCCACCCTCTCTCTCCTTCAAAAAAACTGAATTGTTCTCTTTCTCATGATTAACTCCATGTAAACCTTGGAAAATGTAACGCTGCAAGAACAAATACACCTGGCCAGAGTTTCCAGTTACTAATACTTGCTTTCTCTTCCTCCTTTCTTCACAGGTGAAAAAACTTGGCTTGAAGAGGACTGTGAGGACATCAGGACTCCTCAATGTCCTGCTGGGTAACAGACTTATGTTTATAAATGAGATCTGCGGCTCTGTATCAGGTTAATATCCTTAACTCAAAGCTTAGACATTAGCATCTATAGTTAATGAGCCTTTGAATGTTTTATAGACACATTGTGTGTGATGGCCACCACATTCTTTTGACAATATGTTTTTACCAACTTTTGGGATAAAAAATGATTGTTTCTTTTAAAAATTATATCCCTGGCTACGTCTGAAAGCTAAAACAGCTCCCTCACTGTTAGCCAAAGACTTCATAGACTTCACTGGAACTGATCTTTAAACCCTTTGAAAGAAAACACAAATTGCTCACATATGACGTATGTGTTAACCTTTTTAGATTTTGGCTGCATAAGCTCATAATTCCACGAGTTGTCGTATTTCAGCAACGTTTATGTACACAATCATAGCCATGTTTGTTCCTGTAGGTGCATTAGCCACTGACAGCTAATTATTATCACTTGAAAACACCATACAACACATCTAACATAAACGAAACCCAACAGCAGTGAACAGAAACAGAGGAACAAGTATGTATGCAAACAAAGATAATAACTGACACATACAGTACCTGAACTGAATGACGTAATCAAGTTAACAACCATGACAACAAACTCAACGGTGCAAACAGAAACAAAGTACTTTCTGTACTTGTTCTGCAGCAGCAGCAGTGTAGCAGATCTATTCCACTGAGACTAAATACTTTAACATTGCCACATCCATTACCATGCCAATCTCTCTGAGAGTCATCATGACAGAAATATATTTCAACTCTCACAATAGTTTTAGCATGAATATAGCAAATGTTAATTTGGCCTTGGCAGACTAGATCTGCTACACTGCTGCTGTTGATTATATCTGCTGCTGCTGCAGAGTATGGACCTGCTACTCTCAGACGATTTAAGATATGCTCCTGCTGCTGCATAAATAGACATACATTAATCCTGTAGCAGATCTAGACAGGTGGAGCTGGGGGAGGTGGAGGGTTTCTGAGGAACTCTGTCTTAGTCCATTGCATTTTTCTTAATTGAATTACTTAGAGTGGTCCTATAATGGTTTTTCGGATATTCCCTTTCATGCAGTTTGTCCTATAGCCGTTTGTGAATGTAAAATCAAAAGTGCACTATAAAGTTAATGTCTCCCAAAAGAAAGAATCGACTCTGAACTGCCCTTACGAGTCGTCTTTAATTTGAATCCTACTGCTTTACGGTTCTACGTCACCACAATATATGTACATTGTCCGCCCACAAACAACTTGACCAGCCCTCAAATGTCATTTCACTGATGACTGCTTCTCAAATCTCGGAGTTCAACGAGAGTGTAGCAATATTCAGTGTTATGGGAAGAAGGGGGCGGGAACCGGCAAACATTCAAAGACTTTAATACAACAAATGAAACAAATACAAAACGAAAGTAAAAGACATCCTTCACGGACGACTGCCGTCACATATAACAAAACACATTATCAATTCATCATCAGTTCTCTCACGGCCCTCTGCCTCGTCCTGCTCGCCACAGCGGGTATTCGCTGAATTCGCAAAATGCTTGCTCTTGAAAGATGGGTCAGTACTAGGGCTGGGATAAACGATTATTTTTTTAAACGATTAATCTAACGATTATTTTTCGATGCATCGATGAATCTAACTATTCATTTTTCAGTCCGATTCGATTTCGATTCGGTTATCGATTATCTCCCCATTAATTGACTAATAGCAATTTATACATGTTGATTTACATATCTGAATGAAAAAACATGAATTCCTTAACATTGCAATATATGTTTATTGCTCTTAAAATTCCAAAATAAAAGACTATACAAGTGCAAAGTAATGCATTCTTAGTCAGAGATAGCATTCAATCAAACTTTGAAGCCTTGAAAACACATAGGCCTAGCTTACTGAAAAAAGTACATCTTGTATTTCTTCTTTTAGATGAAAATAATAACTTGATGTCTAGCATTCAATAAAAAAAATTCTATAAACATTTTTGAGTTTTTCTTTTCTTTTCTGACATGCATACCCTAATCCAGTTCTTGTTAAAACACACCAGACATGCAAATTATGTGCATTTTCGGCACTTTTTGGGTGAAATCATATTTAATTTGTCCATCAAAAGTGTGCTTTCACTTTAATTGAGCGTGAGCAGCAGCAAAGACTCTGCGCCGAAACCCGCGCTTCACTGTTGCTCACGTGCTGCTCCTGCTCCCGGTGTGAACGCACTCATTGCTTAACATGCACGCCGGGGGTTAAAAAAACCCCGCACTCAGACATCCCAAGTCTCCCGGAAGTCTCCCGCATATTGATAGCGTTTCCCTGATGCCCGCTAATTTGTTCAAATCTCCCGAGAATCTAGAGTGCGCGCGCGCGCACGGCAGAGAGGGAGAGAGCGAGAGACCTTGCGTGTGTCTCTCGCTCTCTCCCTCTCTGCCGTGTGCACGCATAGACGCTATGTATGTTATGCGCGCAGTATAGTCAACAATCCAGTCAGCTACTACTCTCCGGCGCCGCCATCTTTGTTTTAGGTCTTACGAATCGACGCGCATATTTTGCGTCGACATATTTTTTGCGTCGACTTCATCGATGACGTCGACGCGTTGTCCCAGCCCTAGTCAGTACCCAATTTATTTGGACCATCTTGCTCCTCAGAATCGCAACCTGTAAGTATGAATAATTATTGATAAATATTTTCTACCGGGTGTTCAAAATAGTTTTGTGTTTTATATTGTGTAAGTTTCCAGTGACTGTCTTAGTGAAATACTTCTGTTAAGCAGCTGTGGGCCACTGTTACTTAAAACTGTGTCTATTAATGCACATTATCTGTCGTTTTTTCTACTTTGAGTAAAGATAAAGGATGGAGCAAGATTTGTTTTACCAACGTTTGTTACATCAGTCATTCACGTTAGTGCTGGGGGAACATATGCACCTTTATTGATAAAATTCCTTTATTTAACCAATAAATTAAAAATACACATCAGTTTGTTGATGGATATGCACTTGTTATTGCTGGTGGTGAGGAATTGCGATTGCAATATGTTATAATGTACCTCAAACTGAGTAGCGTATCACTGAGAAACGTCCTGCTCGACTCGTCCTTGCGATGGAGTTTCGGTTTGAATAAGTTCTTCCAATGTTTCGTCATCGTACTCGCGCTCGGATTGATAAAATCAACGCCATTGTTACTTTTTTATAGTGTGTACAACCGCTGAGCTTTAGAAACTAAAGACTAAGACACTGCTGACGTTCAGTTATGGTAATGACCATTAGCTTCCAAAACACGCGCTGTACGCGGTAGACCAATCACAACAGACTGGGCCATCTGGCCAATCAGAGCAGAGTAGGCCCTCGGAAAGGAGGGATTCATCCGACGAATCATTGAACAATGTGGTGATGTGCAATATAATTAAACTCTTTTTTTTTGCTTTTGATGCATGTAAACCTATTGTAGGAGACTCCAAAACAAAACTAGGAGCCTTTAAAATAGCATAACTGGGGCACTTTAATTTTTATTTATTTTTTCGTGACAAATTATATGAGCATAACTTCAGTAGTTGAACTGAAAGAATTAACATGATTTTGGAAATCATGTAATGTATTGGAGTATTTAGATCACCAGTGTACTTATTTGATTAGTGGTCTATAAATAGTATTTATTGTATATCATAATTATTTGTTTTAAATTGGCAGCATCCTAAAACTTACCGTGCCTCCGCAAGTTTAAATGAGCTTTTAAATCACATGTGGACTCAGACTTTTAAATGCCACTGTATATAAATGCATCTATTTAGATGCACAGAGAGATGTTTAGGCGTGTGTGTGTTTATGTCTGACTCTGGGTAAATGGACTGTTTGCTCAGTGTGGTGTTTTCCATTAGCTATAATAAACTCACTCTGAAATGCATTCAGCTTTGCCCATAATGACATTCACTGGCATAAACACAAACAGACAACTTAATGAGCCATGTGCTCTTTTGAGAAGACTTTTAAACAGTTATTGCTGCCATTTCATCTCATCATAAAAACACATTATGAGGTGTAGTGGGGAGCCATAATAATTTAAGAGAATTGCTGTTTTGCAGTGGGCTTGTATATTTCGTGGCGTTTCCTTTCATTTTATAACTTATTTTATTATAGTTTGAAATTGAGTAGTCTCACAAAAAAAAATTAGCTAATGTTTTATGCATTATTCTGTTTTTATAAAGGCTTTTCTTTTCAGTTTTGAAGGACACGGTTAAGGATGGCTGATGGGTCTTTTAGGAGTTGCGTGTTAGCGGATCGGCCTGCTAATGTAACTCTGTAGTGTTGCCTTTACATAAGATATGACAAAAACAAATTGTTAGATTTTAATATTACCAAAGGGGCAATAGCCCTGTCTATTAAATCACTCATCCAAAACCAACTTTAAAAGCTTTATGATCAAAACAAATAGAGAATAATAAATAAAAATAATCAATTTGACTATATCAACTGTTTTGAAAGTGTGTTTTTTACTGAGAGCTTCTTCAACAATTCAAGTCAATTTCAAAGCATGTTGGTTGTTGGATTTGGCGTTTTGTGTGTGACATGGTGTTTTGGGCTCTGCCAGACATACACCAACATCTGCTCTTCTCTGGGTGAAACTGTGCTCATGTGTCCTATTGCTATTTTTACCTATGCATTTGCACTTCTACTGAAAGAGGAAGCTACTGTTTTCCATGGCATGACAAGCATTTGCAAAAAGCATTTGATCTTTTTTTTCAGGTTCTCTAAACCGCCGCTGCTGCTGGTGTCTCTGGACGGATTCAGGGCAGGATACATGAAAGCGTACAGCAGCCTGCTTCCCGTCATCAGCAAACTCAGTATGTCACATTAACTCAAAGATTGACGCCGGCTACAGTCGTGCTCAAAAGTTTACATACAGTTTGCAGAATCTGCTAAATGTTTATTATTGAAACAAATTAAGAAGGATCATACATATTGTGTACATTTTGAGTACTGTCCTGAATCAGATATTTTACATAAAAAGATGTTTACATATAGTGCACAAGACAAAAAGGTGAATTTTATAAAAATGACCCCGTTCAAAAGTTTACATTCCCTTGATTCTTAATAGTGTGTTACCTGGGTGATCCACGTCTGTCTTTTTTGTGTCAGTTGTTTTTGAGTCCCTTGTTTTTCCTGAGCAGTTCAACTGCCCAATGTTCTTAAGAAAAATCCTCCAGGTCCCGAAAATTCTTCATTGTTTCAGCATCTCTTGCATATTTGAACCCTTTCCAGCAGTGACTGTATGATTTTGAGATCCATCTTTTCACACTGAGACAATTGAGGGAGTCAAACACAACTAAACATTCACTGATGCTCCAGAAGGATAGATTAAGAGCCGGGGGGGTGAAAACTTTTGAACAGAACATATATATATATATATGTCCAAATGTTTCTTATTTTGTTTAAATATTGATTTATGTCAAGTTGTCATAAAGTCATCTCAAACAATATCATATTTGCATTAAAAATGTCATAATTGAGCGAATGACAGTTAATGGCAGTTGTCATGAACATGCATAAAACCTCCTTCATATTCATGACATGTGTCATGTCATGATTATGAAGGTGTCATGTCAGTCTTATGCACACCCCTTCAAGTAAAGTGTTAACATATATTAATATGTCTCTCATATCTGTTAGGAGCATGTACTGAACATTGTGGTAATAAAGACATGTTCTTATCATTTTAATCCAATTAATCCATAATTTCGTCTCAAATAACTGAATTGGTCGATTAAAACCAACAGAAACATGTCCTCACATAGATAAATTGTGATACTGTGCTGTGGTTAATCTAAACCAGTGGTTCTCAACTCGTTTTAACTCCAAGGACCCCCATTGTCCTCAACAATATTCATGTCCCCATGGAGACTAATAGGTTTCCTCTGGTACATCTGTAACAACAGAGTTTTGGCCTTAATACTTGTATTTTTTTATTTTTAAATTGACCAAAACTAGGAGCATCCATAGATTAAAATAAGTGATAATAATAAATAAATAATGACAAAAAACTAAACTAAAAAATAATTCAAATGAAGTTTCAGAATTCCAGAAATTTTAAGAGTTGAATGTTCTTCAGAGATTTTACTTTTGAATTTATTAAAATTTTCAAGTCATTCATGCTTTACTAGATTAAAGTTTAAGGGTAAATATATATTTAAAAACAATAGTTTACTCACAATTTCCACTTTTTCTTATTTTATATCATATTGTCATCTTGAAACCCCTTTGGAAGTTTGCTGAGGGCCCCTAGTGGGCCCCAAGCCCCTGGTTGAGAAGCACTGGTTTATAGTACACCAGTGTTTGAGGTAATGCCATGTTTTGTTTCCTCAGAGAAATGTGGAACCTCCACGCCATACATGCGACCTTCTTATCCCACCAAGACCTTCCCAAACCATTACACTATAGTGACAGTAAGTGACAGGTAGACATTAATCCACAATTTCTCTTGAAGAATAGAAAATAGAATGCTTTCTGTAGTAGATAGTTCATATGTTTGATTTGACTCCCTTTCTATTTACACCAATAAGGGTAAGACTATCAAATTACTAAGTTACTGTTAGTTCCTTTGGTTGCTTACAGACCAGACAAGTTCATTTTCTTTGCTCATCCTGATTTATAATGAGTGAAATATGGCTTCGTTTGCAGGGTCTATATCCAGAATCGCATGGAATTGTGGACAATAAGATGTATGATGTCACTCGTAATGCCTCTTTCAGTTTGAGAGTCGATGAGAAATTCAACCCCTCGTGGTACCTGGGTGAACCAGTGAGTATATGCACACAGATGAAACTGAAAAAATCGATATGCACAGATTTAACTCTATCTATACATAAAGCTGGATATGTTTTATATCCAACTTAGCGGTGGTCCAGCAATAGTGGAACATATACGTAACCGAGACGTTCCCTTTCAGTTCGGTCACACAGTCGGACGTACCGTACTGAGTGGGATCCCAATTAACACGCCACCTAGTGGTGCCACCTTCCAGTGCCTAGCAAAAGCATTTATTGAGGTGGGGATGGGACAGGGCTTAGGCCAGGGAAGTCCACTGCTGTTCTGCACGGCTCACTCAGTCAGACTTGGATAACACTGGGAAAGCGTTCCCTTTCGGTGGAAAGTGAGACGCTGTGGAAGCCACATCCTGCCCGTAGGTAGGTATCATATGGAGGTTACACATATGGACTGGGTGTTTCCGGGCAGTCCAACATATGAAATGTCTCTGAGGTGGCTCCGGCCTATAGCAGGGGGGAGACAACACCGGTCAGAGACGGCAGCGGGCTCTGCCAAGGGCTCGGCGGGCTCAGACGCTCCGCCACGTCTGTTGCCTGTTGCCGAGGGGTGTGAAGGAACTCAACAGGGTTCGGCTAATGAGGAACTCTACTGGAGCAAGAATGGCGCACGTATTCAGTCCATAGAAGGGGTATGGCGGCGCAGCAAGCCGACACTTCGACGCATACTGTGTTAACTGGTTTCTATGTGAAGAGAGCACACGGGACGCTAACGGCACGTAGGCTATAGAATCTAGCAAACGTGTTTGGTGTCGCCCAACCTGCAGCTCAACCAATATCTGTCAGCAGGGCACCACCCTGTGCCAGCGCCCAGGAAGAAGCTACACTCTGAATGGAGTGGGCTGGCAACCTGGGGGGGCATTGTGCATCTTGGGATTGATACGCCAAGACGATGGAATCCACTATCCAGTGGGCCAACCTCTGCTTGGAGACAGCCTTTCCCTCTTGCTTGGCTGAGGTCCTGAGGCTTTGCGTCCTGTCCAATTTGTCGACCGAAAATGCGTGCGGGTCCCCTACCCTCTTGATGTTCTACAAACAGTAGAACTGTTTTTAAAGATAGGACTTTTAACTCTGCTGCCTGCAATGGCACAAACGGAGGTCTCTGCGCGCATGACAGGGGCACGTTCGCTCCACACTGAAGTGTACTGAACACCGCTGAACTTGGGCGGATGCCGGCCAAACTGAATCGTATAGCCGAGTCTGCGCTCTCTGTGAGATCGTAGCCAGCACTGTCTTTCGCGGTTTAATCCAACACCAGCTTTGAAGAGACGTTCTCCCGAAGAAGCAAACTCGCTTTCTTCTTTTTTGAAGTTAAAACACTCTCAGATAAGATTGCAGAGCAGGAACAGTACAACCGTTCGGGTCCGAAGCGAAAAGCAAAGATGTGACGCACCTGCTGCTCATTATATGCTCGTGCTGCGAGGCAGAACAGCTGATGCAATTATCGCACTGGCTCGTTTTATTACAGTCGAAGTAGATTGGTTTCTCAAAGCCGATCCCAGTCAGTACGGTATTTTCAAATCCGACTACGTTGAACGTGACTGAACTGAAAGGGAACCCAATGCAAAATAAGCCTTCCAGTTTTGGGTACGTCACAATTCGGCTTGGACTGTGACCATCCTAATTCTTCAATAGAGGACATCCTTTCAAATTCCTGTTTCATGACCCATAATTGAGCCTCGGTAGGCACTGCTGGAAGAGTCCTGATGTTCTTTTGGATCACACTGTTCTGGACAAATCCTCTCGCATTTATTTATTTTTGTCAAGATATAGAGTGGAACTATATTCAAGCTCTGGAGGCAGAGATCGTCCAAATGATCCTGTATCAGTGTGGGATAAGTGGAAAGTCACACCCATCCTGTGTTACCACCCTCATCATCATCATTATCTTTAGAGTTCACCAAGATAGCTGTTTGAGGGTAATGAAGGGTGGAGCACAGATGTGCAAGCAAATGGTCAAAAAACATCCTGGTTGCTGCCGGCCAGGGCTTCTGCACTTACTTTATCTCTTCACTGGGTACACTTGCCCTTGTTATTCGTTTTCGTGCTCGACTTTCAGCTACACGCCTTTCTTTTGCCCCGTCCATGGTGCTGAAATTGTGTGCAGTGTGAGGGGTTCCACTAGGAGATCTACAGATTTGCTTGAGAAAAGTGGCAGATGTTGCCATTTGAGACTTAATAACTAATATTTTCTAATGTTCACATTCAGTGGTAGCCTGTGTTACCTTGAACACTGGGTTAGAATCCATATTATATATTGCCTTGTACAGTAATTACAGAGATTGCTTTGTGGTTTCTGACTGAAGGCATGCATGCTTGAATTTTTTGTGCTTCTTCATGACCATATGTACTTCCCTGTAGTAGCAACTAGGGATGTGCCCAAAGCCTAAATCCGTATTGTGTGTTACATTATGTCAGTACATCGTGATTTCACTTATGAAGAGAGTAAGGAGAGATGACTGACCGGACAGGACATGATCCTGTGCGTCACTAAAAATATCTTATCTTGTAAATTGTGTGGTCAGTAGTGCCGCTCTCTATTCGTGTGATTGCGAATTTGTAAAAAGCGAGCCCGCATTCAAAAGCGATTTCAATACTCAGCATATTGATACCCTCCCTGATGCTCCCTGATGCCCACAAATTATATGCAATATGATTACCCGACTATATAACTGTGAGAGAACGCAAAAGCATTGAAATTGATTTTTTCCCCCTCCCATGTCATATTTTTGTTCCATCACCATGTCTCTTTAGGGGCTCCTTAGAATGGATTTCCTTTCCGAACAATATTCAGACACTCTAGTAGTTTTTACTTTTGTTTTTCCAAAGGAACTGTGAATGAATTTCCAGTTCCTTTACTAAAACTAAAACCATAAAAAAACATTTTCATTACTTGGAATAAAATAAACAATAATTGAAGAAAAAAAAAAAGACTTATTTTATGTACTTATGTATTTTATGTACTTATTTTTTTAGCTAGTTTCAATGGAAACATTTAATTTATTTAGTTGAAGTTGAAGTACTAATATCACTAAAACTAAATAAGAATAAAAAAATCGAACTTAAAAATATATAGACATTTTTAAGAAGAATAAAAATGACTGAAACGCAACAAAATTACTAAAGATTTTTTTTATTATATTTTTTTATTTAATTTTAAAGTTTATTCAAAATATTAACAAAAGCTATATTATATCAATGATATATAAAAAAACACTGCCTCAACATGAATCAAGTTAATTTAAAAAGCAGAGTTGCAGAAAGTTTGTTACAAGTAAAACTTAAAGGGTTAGTTCGCCCATTTAAGACATGAAGTTGTATGCAATCCTTACCAGCACTATAGTGTATACACACTGACCCACTCTGTTGTCACCCCCTGGTCCAAGTTCTGACCGCTGGAAGTTTTTGAATGAAGTAATCCCGGCTACTTTCCGGGGCCACAAAACTGTGCGTTTTTACGTGAAAAAAAGATTTGCGTTTCAAAGCTTGATTAATTTAACACACAAAAAACACGCCGGTCAAAATTCATACCTCAGTTTTAATGCGGCACTATTTTCCTTCCGTTTCTATCAATCCGCGCTGCTGTCAATGTCAACAGTGCGCACGTGACGATTAGCTGTTGATAGCGCGACTCGCCGACAACATGTCCGACTACGAAACTTCAGATGATGAAACTAATTTTAGCACAGGCGAACTAACCCTTTAATGTTACTCCTGCTGCAAGTAGCTAATAATTTGACATCATTTGCATCACTTTATATATTTTTTTAACTTTCAGTTGACTGAGGTTCTCTCGTTTTGCTTTGCTTGCAGGTGTTTTTTTAATCTAAGTGGGGTTTTTTTGTTTTGTTTTTTTCCTATCTTTTCTGTGCTTAATTTTTTGTCAGCACTCTCATTCAGATTTTCCTGTGATTTGTTTTTAGGTTTGGCTCACAGCCATGAGAAACAAACTTAAAACGGCAACTTACTTCTGGCCTGGATCCGATGTGAAAGTCAACGGAAAATACCCAAATTTTTGGGTGAAGTATGACAGGTGGATATTTACAATACCAATAGTAAATGCAATAATACAATACAATTTTAACATAGTTATTTACTGGATTTTAACATTTTAAAAGCACAACACATTAGAGGTGTGAGGACTGACTCTAATTCACATCAAAAACTAGGAATTTAGAGCCGCACGTCATATTACAGTACGTTTAAAAGCTTTTGAACCCTTTGAAGCAGATTACACAGTGCAATACATTCATTACACTCCATGAAGACTTCTCCTGAACTCAGTAGATATCACGGTTTTAGTAACAGCCATCAACAGTTAGAAAACAAAGTTCAGATTATTTAAATAATTGGCATCAAGATATGAACTATAACTATAAATGAATATATTAATAGCTATTTTCTGTAAAGTTCAGATTATTTAAATAATTGGCATCAAGATATGAACTATAACTATAAATTAATATATTAATAACTATTTTCTGTTCTGAACTCTCCAAGAGCAAAGATATACTGTTTTTTTTTTTAAGGAACATTTCCTTTGAACAGAGGATGGCAAAAATCTTTGAATGGTTGCATTTACCTGAAGGAGAAAGGTAAAGCTATTTATTTCCATTATCTCTTGGTGATTTTGTTTTAAATTAGGCAAAATGATTAAGTTTGTTCTGCCTAGACTGTAAAAACATGCAGTTATTACCATAAAGAGCTATTTTTTGGCTTACTTAACCCTTAAACATGTTTTTTTTATATATAAACATATGTGTTTAGGTAAATAATATTTTGTTTTGAATAAAACCAGTTAATTTAGATGTAAGTTTTAGTTAAATTTTTTTCAGTGTATATACTCTGTTTTAGGCCAGATTTTTACACCTTATACTTCGAAGAGCCTGATGCTGCGGGTCATCGATATGGACCAATGAGTAGCCAGGTACACTGAAGACAAACCACATGTGCAACAACATTTTATGAACTTAAAATTCTTCTGTTTATTTTGAGGGCAAATGTCTGATTTAGGATATGAAACATTAAATGAACACAGTAATTGTTACTTTTTTTGTTGATGATGTATATGCAATACAAGAGAATTTGCAATGATTGATATAACTATCAATGTTTTTCTCTCTTGACTGCAAAGTAAAAAAAAAAATTCATTTGGTATTAGCACTCTATACTGTACATAATCAGTATGCACTTATACTGTACATAATCAATATGCTGGTGAAATGTTTTCATTCCAAATGTATTGATTTCAGGTAATTGAGGCTTTGCTGAATGTTGATAGACTTATTGGGATGTTGATGGAGGGCCTCAAGGAACGACAGCTGGACAAATGTATCAACCTGGTTCTGGTGTCTGACCACGGTAAGTACTGTGATGGTTTATTGTGTTTATCATGCATAAATGTATATGAACAAACAGTTATGCTAATAGTTAGATCACTGGCTGTAATTTGTGAGCAAGTTAAGCCATCTGGTAACACTTTATTTTGATGATCCCCTTTAATCATTCTGTTCTAAGTTTGGCATAACTCTCATGAGAGAGTTGAGGGGGTTTCACACCAGAGGAACGTTTACATAGTTCCTATAACTATCAGCTGAATTAAGTACTTTTGGTTTCACTTTATTTCGATGGTCCCTTTAACACATTCGGTTGTCTATAAGTAGCATTGCACCTACACGTCTACTAACTCTCATTGTGTTAGTAGAGTATTAATAGACTGGTAGGGTTAGGGTTAGAATAAGTTGACATGTAGTTGAAAAGGTACTTATAGTCTGTAGAGTGTCTGTTGGGGGACCATCACAATAAAGAGTTATCAGATATTAAGCAGACAGTCCACTAATACTCTAATGAGAGTTAGTTGACATATAGTTGCAAAGTTACTTATAGTCAATAGCAAGTTTAAAAGGGACCATCAAAATAAAGTGTTACTGTACTTTTTGGCGTGTTCACACCAGAGGAACTGGGAACAAGTTTAGTTATAGGAATGGCTTTTAAGGGGACTAAATTGGCTCCTACTTCAGAGTAGGGTCTAAACCAGCACATCCTGAACTACCAGTGACGTAAGTGTACGCTGATTGGCCGAACACACGCCATACGAAACCGCACCCATCATTTTTAGAAAACCATGTAAATACACAGTTTTCACATATTTACGCCACAAAACTAACATAAACATACAGACAGAAAGCTAATGCTAACAGCATTCTCCTGTCGCCTTTGTTTGCGGTGTTGTGTTCTGTAGCACTGCAAGTTGTCGTAGAAGAATTAGTCTCTTTGCCCTCCATTTTGCCCTTTAAATTACATAATTTGTACATTTACATTCCATCTCTGTTATCACGAAACCAACGACACAACAACAAAAGCACAAATCCAATCATGATGTCCTTCATCCTCTAGTTGTTGAATGCCGCACTTTGACTTCAGCTGAACAACAGCCGAAATGTGGGAACGACAGCCAAAAAGCATAATTTCCTTGTTACTTAGTCGACAGAATGTCTAAAGAGGACCATCAAAATTAAGCGTAACCAGCCATCTTCAGTCTAGTTCGCAAATAAAACAATAATTGTCATCATATAAACATAACTACAATGCCTAGTAATCTGTCGAGTTCCAGATAGAAGTCAAAAGGCAATAGCAAGATTAGCAAATCGGTTTTGTATCGAGACATGAGGTTCCTGAGCTTCAGACATACATCACACTCACTGGCAAAAGGCTACAGCCAAGAAACGTCCCGAGCACAGCAATAGAAGAATGGAAAAAATAATAATACTGGCACTGTATTTTAGACAAATGCCAAAACACAGTTCTCGTGGATCATAAATAATGATCGAGAGGGAATCATTTCTTATGAGTCTATACATTATTTTTTAGGGGAAATCCTTCATAAAGCACCTTTAACTTCAACATGAGACCAAATATTAATTGGAACATGTTATGGCAGGAGCTATAGGGTACAACGGGGTAAAAGGCCCCTTTTAATGAAAATGTGGTGTTTTATAGTACACTATGTGCTATTCGCCATTGAGAAAATAGTACATTTGTGAACAAGTCACAGTCGTCTATTTATAATGTAGGGGGGCGGGACACATTAGATTCAAGAGAGCATTTGATTGGACAGAAAATCTGATGAGAAGCTGAAGAGCAGAGTGATGTCAAGTCAAGTCACCTTTATTTATATAGCGCTTTTTACTATCCAGATTGTTTCAAAGCAGCTTTACAGTGATAACAGGAAAATAATGCAACAAAGTTTGTTTCTAGAAGAAAATAGCGTCATAGTCTAGCTTAAGTTAGTTCAGTTATGGTTTATTTTTGTTGTAAAAAAGTTATTAATTTAGTTCATTTATATATATATAGCCGCTCTGGAGAAAACCGTGATGTCATCGCCCAGCTCAGTTCAGTTCTCATATACGGTAATGTCAATGCAGGCATATCAATAATATTGTTGAATATTAAAAGTCCTCAACTAAGCAAGCCAAAAGCCAATGGCAACAAAGGTGAAAAAGCGACAGTGGCAAGGAACCAAAACTCATCAGATGACAAAATTGAGAAGAAAACCCTTGGGAGAAACCAGGCTCCCACAGCAGTGACATCTGTTTGTCGTGTGTCTCCATTTGAGATCGGGGCAAATTAAAGGATTGTGGGATTGCACATGTGTCTCCTGCCCTTCAAGTACGCCATGAGGCTTGCTAGCATGCTAATTTTGACTCTTGTGGTTTTCATTTTCTGTGCCGCTCTGCCTTTGTGGTTGGAGTGATTGTGAATGCATTCTGAGCTCGTATATTTTGATGTGCTGCACTTCAGTTGCATCACTGATGTTTAATTAGTACTCGCTCAAGGATATTATAAGAGAAGTGGAAGTTTAGCTGTAAGCCTTTACTGTCAGTGAATTATACGCTTGCTTTGACACTACAGTGAGAGTTAAATGTTATAATTCTAAAGTGAACACATTAAGTTTGGGAAAATGTTTTATATCATTAGTTCTCCCATAACTTTACTCTCTGTATTTACTAACTTTCTTTTTGTGAAAGAAAAAATTCACACTTGTTTGCCTTGACATGGGGGTGAATTAATCATGAATTCATGAAATGTGCAACCTGTGAAATATAAGTTCATTTCGAATGATTCTGTCCTTCTCTGTGTCTATTAAACATGCAGGGATGGAAGAAGCGTCCTGTAAGAAAGCTGCATACGTCTCCGATTATCTGGATAACACTGATGACATCACTGTCATCCAGGGCCCTGCGGCGAGGGTCCGGCCCAGACGTGTGCCGGATGAGTTCTTCTCCTGTAAGCAGATCGATGTGTCATAGATTCACCACATCCTTGTTGTTTGAGTGTTTCTTCAACTAATCACTTTGTTGATTATTCATTTTTAATTTCATCTTGCAGGTTTGCGGTATAAAGGTCACACTATAACTTTTTAAAAAGGATTATTCATTATTTGTTGCTATTTTTCATATTCCACATGTAGACTTTATATTAAACATACAATTCTTCATATGTGACCCTGGATCACAAAAGCAGTCTTATGTGTCCATTTTTAAAAATTGAGATTTATACATATACATTTATACAGCTGAATAAATAAGCTTTCCATTGATGTATGGTTTGTTAGGATAGGACGATATTTGGCCGAGATACAACTATTTGAAATCTGAGGGTTAAAAGAAATCTAAATATTGAGAAAATCGCCTTTAAAGGTTTCCATTTCTGTTGGCGATTGTGCTGCATCCACTTACAAAAATAAAATTTGGATATATTTAAGGTAGGAAATTGACTAAATATCTTCATGGATCATGATCTTTACTTAATATCCTAATGATTTTTGGCATAAAAGAAAAATCGATAATTTTGACCCATACAGTGTTTTGTTGGCTATTGCCACAAATATACAGTACCCGTGCGACTTAAGACTGGTTTTGTGATCCAGGGTCATATAACATTAATGATTACAGAAAAACTATGATAAAAGAAAGAAAAAAATATTTTTAAAGAAATAAAAACAACAACAATCAGCAAGAATGCATTAAATTGTTAATGTAATGTAAAATAAGTTTTCTGAACTTTTCATTAAAGAATCCTGAAAAAATATATATCACATTTTCCACAACAATCATTTAGCAGAACGTCTGTTTTCAACATGGGTAATAATAATAAATGTTTCTTGAGCTGAATATTAGAATTATTTCTAATGTGACACTAAAGGCTGGAGTAATGATGCTGAAAATTCAACTTTGCATCACACAAATAAATTAAATAAAAAAACATGTTCAGATAGAAAAGTTATTTTAAATTGTAATAATATTTCACAATATTGTGAATCAAATAAATACAGCATTGATGAGCAAAAACATCTTACCGACCCCAAATAAACGGTAGTGTAAATATGACGAGAGAGTGTAAAAAGCGGGCCTATAGTGCACGTAGTTGAAGAAACACTCATTTATAAAAATTGTTTTGTCCATAAACTGCAAGTCAAACGATGCATCTCTTCTCTTTCCCTGTATTCATCTGGCAGTTGATTATGAAGGTCTGGTGAAGAACCTTTCGGTATGAGCCTGTCATCATCCCCACACCTCCCTCATAGACCACGTCTTCTACTTAATCATGCTGAAACCATTCTTCTTTCCTTCTTTCCGTTTGAAGTGCAGAAAACCTGATCAGCCGATGAGGCCGTACCTGAAGGAGAACCTCCCCAAACGCCTTCACTTTGCAAACAGCATCCGTATCGAGCGAGCACATCTCTACATGCAGCCGCAGTGGCAAGCCGCACTGTGAGTTTGACGCTTGTCATGTCAAAATGAGTGCGTCAATGAAGGAAATCAATATCCTCACAGCATTAATGCGTTTGTAAAACTTGTGGGTAAAAAAAAAAAGTGGTAACTAGAATTTGAAGACATTTGAAGATTTGGTTACACTTTATTTCGATAGGCCACTTTAGGCATTTACTAACTCTCATTATAGTATTTGTAGACTGTTAGGTTAGAGTTATTAGATGGGTTATTAGAATAAGATGACATGCAGCAGAAATCCTTTTGAAAGCATCAAAATAAAGTGTAAGCAGATATTAAGACAGTCTACTAGTACTCTTATCACTGGCAATTTGCATGTAGTTGAAAACTGAGTAGAAGTGGACCATCAAAATAAAGTGTTACAGAAGATAATTGTTCTTATTAAGCATGTACTCGGTACTTAAGTATTTTGTAAAGTGTTTTTCTTTCCCACCTTGGTCAGCAGAAATCCGAGTGAAATTAAATACTGCAGTGGTGGCTTCCATGGTTCAGATAATGTCTTCAAGAACATGCAGGTTGGTTTTTAAAATACCGTCATATTCAAAGCACTTGTCTTGTATTATGTAAGTAAATAAATAAAAACAATTCAAGCATAGTCATCTAGATATTGATGATTTTAGCTGATGTTACCAATATATTCTCCTGACCCATTGTGTCGAAGCGTGCAGTTCAAAAGCCTTCCTTCCCAAAACATAATTTAAAATGTGTATATATATATATATATATATATATATATATATATATATATTCTCTGTATAATATTAAATGTTTATTTTAATTTTTAAAATGAAGAGCATATTTCTTTACTTCTTTAGTCTTAGTGCCCGGCATTTTTTTCTTCATTTATTTATGTTTAAAGAAAATGGTTGCCCAGTAAGTTATCCATTACTTCCTTTGGCTGCTCCAGCGTTTTCTTCTGTTTTAGCTTCTACACCATCAACATAAACCCTCATCCACCAAATTAAGCATTATCCCCTAAATCCAGAGCAAATATTGCTTAAATCTGTCATGGACACCAAAAAACATGTCTATTTTCAGTTTCAGCTTGAGGCTCTGTTCAAATGCTTCTGTGATGGGATCTAATGAGGTTTAGGAGACCAAGTGCTTGGATGGGGATTATACTGAATTCATATTAAAGGATCCGGGTAAATTCCTATGAAGAGGATTATGGGTCTTTCCACAAAATCCAGACATGCCCTTTAAATGAACTCTTGTCCATTGAGAATAACTCCATTGTGCCAGATTCACACTTAGTAGTTCCTTCAAACTGGAAGGTGTTCAGATTGCAGTTTTAAACACACACTCAAGCCACATTTTGGACCTTTGACAGAGTCTTGTTTATGTCTGTGACGTGGGTGTACCATCTGTGCCCCCGGTCCATGTGGTTGTCTAGGAATGTCTAATGCTGCTGGTAGGGCTTACAAAAACATCTTACAGGAACCTTTATGAGGTAACTGGTTGAGGTCTATTGCACAAACTAGTCACAAACACAGGGATGTTTTTTTCCCTTTACTTTAGGCTATCTTTTTAAAAGTGAAATCTCCTGTTAGGAAGAATGAAGATCATTTTCATGTTTGTTATTCGGTGTCAAGGAAATGAGCTCAGTCTAGTTTCCACCACTCAAATGTTCCGCGTTTCAGCCAGAGGCGAGTGGAATGTGTGTCTCTCTGTGACTGCAAATCAAAATAAGTGCTTTTAGTTATTCTGTGGTCTTGTGTTTTTGGAACTATTGTGGGTGTTTTGTTGACATATCCCAGGACCCTGAATAGTACTTGGACACCAAAGCCACACTTTAAAATGTCTAATTTCCATTGCATTAAACAACAAAATGTTAAGTGGCATCTGCAAACAAATAATCTTTTCTTAGAACCAACTACTTTTTAATGCAATATTAACTAATAACTAGATCAAGTTAGAAAAAAGACCAATTTTGAAGTGTTTTCAAATCATAAAGGTTGAAGGCTTTAAGTTTGAAATCGTTTAAGTTAGAAGTAATTTTAGAATTTTGAAGATGGATGGATGGATACAAATTGGTTAAATGTTTGCAAATTCCAAGTGCAAATTTGGTTTGGTTTTTTAGTGTGTTTTTATTTACTAAATGTTACTTTTTGCAGGCCATTTTTATCGGTTATGGACCAGGAATCCATTATAAGACGACTGTGGCTCCCTTCGAGAACATTGAAGTCTACAACCTCCTGTGCGGTAAGTTCTGTGTTCTGTTTTGGTATCATGAACTTTTGTTCATCAGATAATGCAGGGTTATGGTTCATCATAGAGCTGTGAAGGTTGTTGCTGTAGTTCCTCAAGCGTCCTCCTGGAGACCCTCAGGACTGGGGTTGGCCTGATGGTTTGAAGTTTGGCTGGTTGGCATGTTTCAGTTAGACCTTGCAGTAGATGCTGTAACTACACAATAAAGGGGCAAAAGGAATTTTTGACAGTCAAAAGCTTTCTGACAGAATAATGTTTTTTGCAAGCAACATATAAATCACAGCCTTTGATATCCCAGCTCAGGATAGCCACTAGTAAAGTTCTCGGACTGTCGAAAGTTCTAGTGTGCAAATTATCCTTGTCAAAAAATTACACTTTAGCATACTTTTAAGATGAATACTTTTTATGTAGGCCTATAAGAAATTAAAAAATATATACTTTACCCCACTGTAGCCAATCATTTCATCCGTTAAAACTCATATTTGATCACATAAATTACATATTTAAATGTTTTTTTTCTCTAAAAAAACTAATTATTCATGCCTTAGAATTGCTTGAATGTAACTCTACACCTAATTTAGTATACGCAGTTCTATGAATATGCAAATGAGCCCCGCCTCCACTCACTCACACCAGCTCAGAGATCCACTCGATGACGATCACACGTTGACCTGATTGGTTACACGGTAGTTTGTGACGTTAGAAACACCAGCGGTTTCGTTTTTGAGACTTTTGCCTTTTGTTCACTACAGTTTTAAAGAGAAAATACTCAGCAATGCTGTTGACATGAATTTGCACATACTTTGTCTTAAAGGAGCTGTATGTAAGAAATTTATTTCAATCAATCATAAAATGGCCCTGATATGTCACTAGACATTGTAAGGATTTTCGTTCAGGTTTGGGGAATGTATAATTAATTTGAATAATTCTTAATCAATAATTAATTATGCAGTTTGAACCAAATAACCATACATAATAAATCGCCCAAAAATGGGTTATACAGTTCCGGAATCTGCTTCAGATATACATAAATAATTAAACACAACGAATTGTAATTAATTACGAATATGTATATCACAGGCAGATGGACTATATTAATTTTCAGAATACCTTTAACAGAATTAACCGTACCTTGAACGAGTCAGTTTGTCCACCGAACTGCTTTGTTCGATACTTTTATCAACTCTCAAGAAGGGTTATTCTTAGCATAAATCTACTAATTAAAATAAGCTTACTTAACAGTATAATTTGTAGCGTAAGATCACACATTAAAGAGGCTTTGTTTCATGACCAACACACAGAGACGATCAAGAGTATAAGGGTGTTTAATAAAACGATACTAGAATATATCACTACGTGTAACTACGAACATATAACAAAGGAACAAAATTACGATAAGAAGAAAAGAAAATAGATCACAGGAATGGCAGAATTGTTACAACAGTTGAACCTTAAGAGCCAGCAAGGAAAATACACACTTTAACGCATTTAAATTCTGATTGAATCATACTTGCAAATAGACCTTCGTGTGGCTGGACAAGACAGCGTGTGTGTGGAAGTTCTCTTTGCTCGTGGGAGGGAGGCGTTCTTCTCGTCCCTCCGGAGCGCGTGTGGTTCGCGGGAGATTTGAAGAAGTCTCAAAAGTAACTATTGAACTGAGGGAGAGTCCTTTCTGCGGACGCAGGTCAGACTGATCCGAAAACGTAAACGGCTGAGTTTTGTCCGAAGACAAGAACAGAGCGCTAAGAAATAGACTGAGATAAACGCAAAATAAAACAAAAGACAACAAAAAGACGCAAGACCAAAAACAAACAAGATCTAAAGGTGGTACAACACGGAAGAGAGTGAACGAACTGCAGCGCGGCCTTTTACCGGGAAGAGTCCCCGCCCACTTTGGAAAGACCTCTCCAATGAGATCCTTTCTTGATTTGGCGGGGTTCCGTGGCCTTTGTCTTGTCGGAACGCCCCACTTTCGGATTTTTGGCAGGTATGAATATGGTCAGAAACATTACAGAGATGGAAAAACATAGCAGAGTACATTTTAACGGAACCTCGTTTATATGGTTAATTAGATCAAGCCGGGAGCTTTCATTTGCTATCATGAAAGACGTGTTTGACACACATACAAGTGGATGTATGCTCTTAGGCTCTTTATACAGGCCCTTAGAGTTTTAACTACACAACTAACAATCTTAACTGGCATGATACAAAAACAGGAATACACAAGAATACAGGAATACATCATATTTCTCTTAGAATCACCCATTTCTCGGGGTTTCCCGTAAGGAATGCATCGGCCCGTGTCCAGAGGTGTGTGCGTGCGTGTATCAGTGTGTTTTCATTTCACACATCTGGCTTCGTTCTCTCCGCAGAGATGGGTGTTAAATGATAGCAATCTGTTTGAATTTGAATTTGAATTTTTATGGCCATTTGTGTAAACAATCTCGTACCCTAAAGGTGTCAATAGGCGAGCTATACCCAGATTCAGCGTCGCCAGCGGGTGATTTGCATCGGATGAGTCACGCGGGGTTGACTTAGGAATTTTGGTGAGAAATGTGTGCATGGCATTTCAGAATTAGTGAACTCATGAGTTAAAATCAAATACTCTACAACATTAAGAAATCATGTTCATTTCAAATACTTATATCACTGACAACAGTAGTCCGGCCAGGATATTGTCATTTAAAAAGTGAAGTTGCAGCCCTCAACTGATGTTGATGTTGTCATGTTGTGTTTTGGTCTGATGCTCCACCCTCCACCGATCTACCAATCACGAAGTCAGTAGCGTTGCGGCATCCGGGTTGCCATCTCTGCTCTAGTTCCCACAGCTGCAGATATAAACGTTCCTGCTGGATCCTGCAGCCTATCTGGCAACCTCAAGTCAGGGGGAGGGGATACACCGCTCTACAGTAATTTGAAAGTGATTGCAGTACCAGTTTTGGCCACAATCTTACATACGGCTCCTTTAAAGCATATTAAAAACACCACATAAACATATAAGACATTTAAAGCTTGATTTTCACCACAGTGGGACTTTAAGTGAAAACTCAATGTAATGTTTCTGAACACTTAATGGCATGTAAAATACAATTAAATGAAAATGTATTATTGTTTATATTTATAATAAATGCAATTAGCTGTTTTTGATCTACTTAAGAATTAAGTACACCTTTTTATGTCATTTGATAATTACTTCTATTGTTTACTGTGCTGATAAACATGTATGGTAAACTAAAATAATCTTTAGTTTCATTTATATTGAAACTTGTGTGCCATTTATTTAAATATAATTGTTATTACACATTTAAAATATGAATTACTCTATATGTAATACTACATGCTACAGTTAAAAATATAATCAAGTACTTTAGTATTCTAGTTCTAGTTGTTTTATTTTGGCATTGTGTGTAATGTTAAGTGTCCTTTAAACTTAAAGTGTTTACTTAAGTGTGAAGAAACAGTCATGAAAGTTTACTCTCATTAAGTACACATAAGTAGCCTTTAAACTTGCTGATAATATGATACTAATGAAGAAGTTTATAATAGTTTGAAGTGCACATTCAGTTCAATCAATCACACTTATTTTTCAATGGGGTGAGTAACTGCGGTTGGGAATTTTGTCCTTGTTCTAGCTAATGCTAAAATATGCTGTGTCCTGCAGTGTGTATTGTGTCCTCTTTATCTTTGATTTTTTTAAGTGCTATGTTTTGTCACATTGAGTTGTGCACACAGCTTAACAGCCAACTAACTAAGGTCATAATGAAACGCACTCGCCTACAATATCCACTTTCTCTTATATGAAGCCATTTTCGTGAGTCGCTTTGTTAAATGAACCCATTCAAAAACGTATTCACCAGTTTTGCTTGAGTCTCTCGCCAACATTAACTACAGCAGGATTGCAAGTGTGACATATTTGACTAGCTGTGTATTTCCTACAGGCCATGGGGACATGGTGATGGAAATATCCCCTCAGGGGGCTCTCTTGTTTATTTCATAAACAAAATGTAAAAAAAAATAATGTAATATTTAGTTTAATGCCACTTTCCAGCCATGTTTTGAAAATATTATGATGGTTTCTATTTGTGTTTAGTGGAAATGTATCTGTTGAAAAGCTGAAGGCGCAATGAAACGACAGAATTCTGATGTACTGAGAGTAATGGATTTAAAAATAAAACAAACAAAACTAAATAAATAAATAAATGTTGGCCGAGACAGTTTAAATGATCAAGTTTTTAGTCAGGTCAGTTTTTATTTAATGAAACACATGCATGGATTAATCTTTCATAGTGAGATCAATAACACGCATTTAGAAAATACTGTAAATAGGATGAATTTTCATTTACCTGTAGTTTCAAAGCTTCCCCAACAGTTACATAATGTCTGGTTTCATTACCCACTCTGCTCCTCTATTCGCTCTAGTTGCACTATACGTAAGCATCCTGAAAAGGTATTTGAAGCCATAATGGTATCTGTCACCAGGGTGTCACAGGGTTGCCAACTCTCACACATTTGGCGCAAGACACTTTTTTTAGGCTCTGCCTCACACTACCCACCTAAATATCATGCCAAATAACAAGTCAATGCAAAATAAAATTGCATGCCCCAATTTGTCTTTAAATTTGAAGGGACTTTGTAGAGTTTTATTTGGGGATGATTGGATGCTAACTGACTTTTTACTGTTTAGAGATTCGAGAGACAATTAGACAAGAGACAACAGAACTACAGGTATAACTTAAAAATGTGCAAACATGCATGTCACAACAGACAGAGTGAGAGAAATAAGCACACTAATTTAGATTCAAATTATAAAGTGTATTCAAATCATGAAATTATATTTTTTATAACAGGATCTTTAAAAATAAATGACATTGCCATGTTACTGCATGTATTCAGACGACTAAATGTGTGTTCTGACAGATCATTCTACCTTTGACCTGTTTACACTTCAATTGTGCCTTTGTTTCTCCTTATTGCCTATAATTCAGTAGTCTTAAACTGTTTTTCTGCTTTAAAGCTTTTGTTAAACACTTTTTATATACTATAACATGTAGGTCTATATACTATGCCTTTCTCTGTCATAGAATGTAGAGCTTACAAAATAAATGTGATTTTTGTTTTTTAACAAACAAAATGTCTGTGAACATTAGCTCTTAATGTTAGTTTGCAAGCTAACCATTAATTATTATAGGTAAAGTTAAAGGGATAGTTCATCCATTACTCACCCTCATGTCATTCCAAACCCACAAGACTTTCAAAAAGTCTTCTGAAGAGACATGATCACTTTATATGATGAAAAGGCTTTTATACACATCATTCGGCGGCAATCAAATCTGGACCGTGCATCTAGTACAACATTAGGCTGAAGTATATGGGTACGTTGCATTAAGACGAAATTAAAAAGAATTATTGCATCCTTAAAACCTCAAATAGGGGCATATCATTGATGTCATCAAAATCTGGGAACCGAAACTGTTTAGTTACTAACATTCTGTAAGAAGTGATCTACAGAGGAAAGACATGAGGGTAAGTAAATTATGACATCATTTTCATTTTTGGGTAAATTAAACCATGTGCCACAGTATATTGGATATTCTTGCCTGCCTCCCAACAAGCGTATTTCTGCACTGTATCGTAAGTAAAAAAGCTGTTTGTTTCTGTTTAGATTTACTGGGTGTTCCTCCTGCTCCTAATAACGGCACCCATGGCAGTTTAAACCATCTGCTGAAGAACCCCCCCCATCAGCCGGTGTACCCCGCAGAGCGCTCGGCTCCATCCACATGCACCCCTGTCAGCGGGACCCCACATGACCCCCGGGGCTGCACCTGTGACTCCCTCACTGAGGCTGAGGTGGGCATCACACATTATTCATCCTGTGATTCGTTATGTAAAACATGCTCATCTGGATCGGTTCTTACAGGGTCGCAGAGACAATGCTAAATGACTATACTAAAATGCAACTGTTTCATTGTGCATAGTTATGGTAGCACAACAAATAGACTTACTGTACCATCTTTTAAAAGGAAGGAGCAAGTGCTTCTCATATCTTGTTGCTGTTAATGTCCTTGCATCTAATCAAACTCTATTGTAGTTTGATACAAATTCATCTGTCGCTTAAGATTAAGTCAAATTACGCAGATTCCAACGGGGAGAGACTGCATGATGTACCCTCTTTTAAAAACTGTTCACTGAAAGGTTCTTTGGGGAACTAAAAATGGTTATTCTACTACGGCATTGCTACGAAAACCCTCTTTTGGTAACTTTGTTTATAATTGTGCATATTGATGTACTCCTATTATGGTATTTTGAAGGTTTCTAATTCTGTTTTGGAGGTATCCTACAATAGGTTTACATGTATCCAAGGTTAAAAAAATACTTTAATTTTCACATAATATAGTATTGCAGTATCACCTAATTTCTCAAAGAGTCTGAAACGGTTTGTTTGAAGATTCAGTCTCTCTCTAAACCCCTCCTTTCCGAGAGCCTACTCTGCTCTGATTGGTCAGATGGCCCAGTCAGTTGTGATTGGTCTACCGCTTACAGAGCATGTCTGAAACTAAATGCCTGTTACCATATCTGAATTTCAGCTCCAGAGGCTCCATCAGCACTTTATACACAGTGATACGAACAATGGCGTTGTTGTTTTTTTGCATCAATTCCTCCACGAAGCTACAACTACAGTGTTTGAGGGATAAGTAGACCTCATTCACAGGCAGCCAGTAAAGAGCAAGCTGGCATTATGCAAATGTATATCAATCTTACGCAAGTATGTTACTGGAAGTGAGACTGGAATTGCTGACGACTCGTTTCGGCAGTTCAGAATCGATTCTTTCTTTTAGGAGATAATAACTTTATTTGTTGTGCACTTTGATCTTTAAAACTTTGCAGACATTTTACATTCACAAACAGCTATATTACAATGCATGAAAGGTAATATTCGAAAACGCATAATAGGAACACTAATCCAGGCCATGTTGTTATTAATAGATTGGAATGCTTTATTTAAGGACATTTTTTAGCATGCTTCGATAGACTTTTTGCAGGTTAAGACTAGTTCCCTTCAAAGGCCAAGCAAAGGCTTTAAATCGAATGCCTACCTTGTTGTATGGTATAATCCTGTGTGTCTTTCCTGTGGCTGTTATTAGATTACTCAATGCTAGGAACAGGAGGGGTTTCCTCTTGGTTCCACACAAGGTTTCTTCCTTACTCTTGGAGATTTTCCTTGCCATTGTTGCTTTGTGCTTGTTAACTGGGTTTAAGCCTCACATCTTGTGAATGGATGGTCAATGTACAAATTAAGTTTAAATTTAGTTGCAGTGCAACCAGTACTGCATAAGATGCATTTACTTGGAAAGCAGTTTATATTACCTTTACCTTTTACAATTCTGACAAAAAAGTGGCTAGAGGTTCAGTATGTCATTTATACTAATGCCCTTTAGCATTGATACATCTTCCATGCATCTTTAATGTTGTTACGGAGTGGAGTTCTGCAGTGTAACTGTAGCTCTGAGGATTAGTTTTTTTTTTTTTGAGTTATGATTGTTGTTTGTTTGTCTGTTCTGATCCACACCACATCCCATACACACTTTTGGCTTTGTGGTGTTGTCTGGATTTCTTTATCTTTTTTTTCCTGTGGTTTGTCACAATCACATAGCTTTCCAGTTTTTTTAAAAAGGGAAGTGAGTCAAGCCACTTGTCTTAACCACGGCAAATGATTTAGTGTACACACTGCCGTTCAAAATTTGGGGGCAGTTATTTTCTTTTATATTGAATTGAATACTTTTATTCCACAAGGATGCATTAAATTGATCAAATGTGACAGTAAAGACTAGGGCTGCACGTTTTGAAGTTTTTCATTAACCGTTAACCGAGGCCCTTAGCGGTTAATACTCGGTTAACCATAGTGTGCGCCAGGGATGGAAATGAACTTTTTTGTCCACCGGCCACTGTGGCTGTTGGATTTCAAAATCTACCAGCCACTTTCTTGTTTTTAATCGACAATGTGTAACTGCATGTGAAAATTAATACTACAAGATCTACAATACTTAAGCAGTTTATTTAATCTCAAGTGTCAATGAAATACTGGCATTTTCTCTTTCACTCTTATAGCCTACACACACAAAGCTGATATTCATTTCAGTTCGCATTTATGAGGAAAAAACAATGTTATGGACGTGAGCGCTCTGAAAGCGGCACTAAAAGATGCTTTAAAACTTTCAGAGATCAAACAGAAAGCACAAAATTCACCTTTCTTTGAAGTGAATTTCATTTTCTATTAATTGCATCTTAATTTTAATCAATGTTTCATCAACCAATTGCCTGGATTTAATAAATAATAATTAGATATAGCAGACGACATAACCACGAAGCGGAGGCGCCGGCGCGTGAACTGGAGCTCGTCTCATAAATGAATAATTCGCCTCGCCTACTTAAACAGAATAATTCAAAACGAAAGAACACAGACACAGACTGCTTTCTGCTTGCAGTCCGTATGAAATGTGCATTTCTCTCTGCGCGTTCATACTGAAGACCGCGAGTCAGCATCGACAACTTCATCTTTGCAACTGACACGGACAAAGAAAAGACTTGTTTATTTATAAATAATTAAAATATCTCCTTGCTATATTTTACATATTCATAATCATTACTTTTGCCGGTTCTCTGTGACAGATTTTAGGAGCTTTATTGGCAGCGCCACCCTTACATGAGCACATCACCGCACCCACCAGAATAGCCCTGTTTTTTGTTTTGTTGTTTTGTTAAGGATTTGTTTACTGTGTGTGTGATTCATTTAATGGAAAGCACATTCACTGAGTTGTCTTGCTAATCAGTGTCTGCTCGTTTGTTCAAACTAATTTGTCCTATTACAGACGAACGTCGCATTATGCTATTTTTATTTACCTGCCACGGTGGCCGGTAGGTGAAGCGAGTTTACCCGCAACAACACAAAATCACCCGCATTTAGCTGGTGGCGGGTGCTAATTTCCATCCCTGGAGACACACGCGAAAGGGGTAGTTTATTTTTAACACCTTTAATAACTGGTTGGACCACATTTGAAACGAAATTAATTTATAGAAATAAAACGCAGTGGTAAGGACAGAGCAGTTAAAGTAGGTCTCTGACTTTTGCGTTCGCGGCCTGTGAACAAGGCCCTAGAATTTAATGCAGTCATATTATAGCACACTTTTTTTAGAAACTTTGTGCAAAGAAACAGTCAAATAAATGGCGGTCTCTGGTGGTGCAAAAACTATTATAACTAAATTCAATGCACGCCATTGACGCCACTTAACCGAGCAAACTGTTTCACTCGGTTACGCAATTTTTAACGGTTAATCGGTTAAAGACTAACATTATTACATATAAATTATATTTCAAATGAATGCTGTTCTTTTGAACTTTCATTTCACAATAATACTGTTTTTACTGTATTTTTGATCAGATGAATGCAGCCTTTTTGAGCTTTCTATATTCATTTCTAAATGAATTTCCAAAACCTTTTTCAGGTGAACCGTCTGGACCAGCGTCTCATCAACTCAAATTCAAGTGAGTAAAATGATAGTTCATATCGACACTTTTTTTAGTGACAAAATTGTACAGTGAAAAACTTTGTTTAATCCTTTAATAGACAGCAATATCAAGGCTGTTCACCTGCCTTACGGGCTCCCGCGTGTCCTTCAGGAGCAGTCGGATCACTGTATACTCCAGCACAGTGCGTACATCAGCGGATACAGCCGAGACATCCTGATGCCCCTCTGGGTTTCATACGCTTTGAATGCAACGGTGAGATTAGTTTTACGGCCCTAACTATCACTCCACAGGCACGGCTGTTTTTTCTTTGTTGACGTATTTTGAAAGTGTACAGGCTGGTACAGTACATATTGCTTCTTGCTACTGTTAGTCAGAGGTAGTATTTATAATTAAAAGGGAGGAACAGTCTTTTTTTAGAGCGCACTTTCTTATTTGACAGATTTGGATACGCCCATGAGAGCAAAGCAAGTCATGTAGTGTACAGCATCCTCCCAAAAGTGACTGTAAATTTTAAATGTGTTGATTTTGTAAACTTTTAGGAGTACACTAGTATACGGATGATCTCAATGCTAACTGATACGGCTTAATTGTGATGTGATCTTTAAAGTTGAGTTTATTGTAGAGGATGTCTCACACAGTAGCTCATTTTGCACAGCAGGGGGTTTCGTTTGATATTTTCTGTGATAATTAAACTAATGGGATTTAAGTGAACTACACCCTTTATCAAATCATTACAGGACTTTAACTTCAAACATTTGTGAAATCAAAGTACACATTAGCGTACTTTTTAAGAATACTTATTACAGAAATAATATACTTTAAGAGAATACACTTTTTAGAATTTTTTTTTTACACTTAATTGCATGTTAACTGACACATTATAATGTATTAAAGTTTAAACTTTGAGAAGGACTTGCATTTAAGTTTACTGCCGAATATAGACAAGCATTTTGGTTACTAAAATATATAGGATCATTTGTTATTGAAACTTGTATGTCATGTATTTAAATATATTTGTTATGTTACATTTGCAATTTATAACATTTAAAATATATTAACTTTAATCGAATAACACACACACACCAAGTATTTTACATGTGCTTCAGTATGTCAGTCAACACATTCAAATAAGTGTACATATTTAAAGCATGACAAAATAATTTTGAAACATAATGATTTCAAATATTCTTTAAGTAAAGAATTAAAGAATATTTTAATAAAGTAAAACTTTTAACTTGATATTAAGTTGACTTTTAACTCTCTTTAAGTACACTTAAGTGGCCTTTTATTTCATTAATGTTATCTGCAAGTACTTCTAGTTTTTAAAATATAAATATACTCTTAAGATTTGAGGTGCAATTAAACGCTTCTTTTTCACAAGGGGAATTTGTTATGACGTTGAAAAAGGGCGGTGTAAATGTGCAGAGGTTTAATGGTGAAGGGAGAGGGAGGCCGTCGGACCTCACAGAGCCTGTGCTACTCATTATGTGGGCCGACCGCTGAGTAAATCTCAGTCTCATCATCATCATCACCACACTCAACGGGACAGTGACAGACAGACTCATGCGACTCTTGTGTTTGTTACTGTAATTCATGTGAAACGCAATTGTGAAATGTGTTTTGACTGGAACTGACTTTAGCTTTGATTTCACCCATTTATTTTCATGTGAATTTTGGGATGTTGGATGGAAACCCCAAGATTTGCATAAATGAAGAAAAAAAAAGTGCATTAACTAAGATGAAAACACATTTACTGAATATAAATTGACTTAATACAGCACAGCACAGGCCGATTGGTGCCTGACAACCGAATGCATTCTAGTTAGAAGGTTTGTCTGACTTTGATCGGCACCATCATGTGTGAAAGAAAGTGAAAAAAAGTGAAAAGTCTTTGTTCCTTCATGAAAGCATCGTTGTATTCGACAAATATTACATTTAAAGCACTTCATAAATCTTTTTAACTCCTCGGCAGATCTTAGAATAGCTTTACTCGAACACACGCTCAGCAAAAAAACTCCCATGACTTTACCTCAGCAGGAGATATGATTGGATAACTGGACTAACTGGTGAACCAATCTCATTTAGACATACACTCGCGAACTTCCCTGAGCATTTTCCCCGGGGGAATCACTGACACAATTTTGAAGTGTGCTCAACTTCGTCAAGGAAGGAACTACGAGGGAAGTTTATTTGGATAAACCCTCAAACCCTCGATTTTGACAGAGGGAGCGAGTCTACTCAACATGTGCACTTCAGACAGATCCGTAGACCACAATGCACCCTGATTGTGACATCACAGCAGATCATACTTAATTTAGGTGTATTACTGGAGTTATTTTGGTATTTAACCTCATAATACTAGTAGCTATCTTAAAGGTGCAAAACGCAAGTCTCTGAGTTTTTGCAGAACTACGCCCCCTCTGGCGACAAGCGAAACTGCAACCAGAGTGGTGGCACTAGACAAAATTGTTCTTTTCTTTACTTTACGTGGAGTTTGCGTTGGGGTTTGGAATGGACTACAAGCCGGTCTCTTTGAATCCATCTTCTACCTTTGACGCACGAGTTGTCTTCGCTGATGCGGAGAATGGCGGCTTATACACAAACCTGCGAGACATAGCCTGGTGAGCGTGAACGCGCATGACGTCACGCCCAGTCTCAAATTCGAGCCCGAATCCCTCTTATATATTTTACTGTGCAGGATTATAGAGGCAATCTCAGTGAGCAGAGAAGGGCTCATTCAGCCCATCAGGCAGTTCTTTAAGCATGTATAGGATAGAAAAACAGGTATTTTTAACATGAAAAGTTGCGCAATGCACCTTTAAGCTAGTCTGTTGTTTACACAGAGTTACATAGTTTACTGTATTATCATTTTCATTTTGTGTAATTTTTTTTACATAATTTTTTCCAACATACATACAGGCCTAGAATGGTGCGTTAACAAATCTATAAGGAAAAATATATATAAACAATAAATCAACTTATTGGATTCCTAGTGATCAAGGGCCGAGGGCGTCCCATTTAAACACGTTTCAAGGGTTCTGCCAGTAGTGGGCACTAGTGCAACGTAAGCAATGACACATCCGAATGAAGGAAACGGAGGAAGTTAGCGAGGGAAGGGCACAAAAAACAGACTTAAACAGCCTAGGTTTGTTTTTGTTGTTCTGTCACATCTGTTTCTTTTTCGACAGTGAAAGGAGAGGCTGGGACAATGTTGCCACCTTGTGGACAAACTAATGTGTGCAAAATAAATCAAGGCACATGTGCAAGATGAGAACATACAGTACACATTTAAATTTACTGTATGTCACGTGCACTGTACATATATCATATAGTGTACACATACAAACCAAAGTGTACTATGGGCTACAAGTACCATAAATGTTGTCCAAAAGGACTTGTGCACTATATTCCAGGTTAGCTTTGTGTGAGAAACAGACAGAAATTGAATTTGTTAAAAGTTAACTAAACAGGAATTTAGTCTAATTTTAGCCTGTTCCTTAAACAAAGCTACTGAATGTTTCAATCAATGTTTATGGTATTTTTGTCATTATGGAGCTTAACTGCGCTAGTCCTCCAAGGAGTTACCAGGATATTACTCTTTTATGTTCCATGGGAAAAAAAAAATATTCTCACAGGTTTGGAATGTCATAAGGGTGTTGAATTAAATTCAATCATCTTTATAGTGTCTTCTGGCTGTTTTGACTCATAAACTGACTCCAGCCACACTGAGATTGTGCAATGGCATTTCAAATCTGTCCAGAGTGGGAGTTCAGGCTTGATCTTGCAATACAATAATTCATTCTTTTTTTCTTTCTTTTTTTTTTCATGTATGGGAGTAACTTTACACACAAGCATGACTCACAACATATAACCATGCTGTTTTGGAAGGTTTAAAAGCTGAAATGTTAAGCTTGTATTTTTATTGAAGTACTCTCATTTGAGATGTAAAGCTGTCTAAACTGTCATTATTTTAAGTTTTTAAGCCAAGATTAGAGATGTGTTGCTTCAACACAAAGCAAAATGGCCTTTCTCATGAGGCTCGAAAGAGTTTTCAGATGGAAATGTGTGGAAATGTCTATTTACTAAATAGACTGTATTTGAACTGTTATGTTTCTGTCAAGATTTGCGTCATACACTTGATGAGTGTTTTAATGGTCAAGTAAGCTCTCTCTCATCTGAATGCTGATTTTCTTTCTGTCTTTGTCAATCCAAGGTGAGCGTGCGTCCCTCAGCAGACACATGTGTGCGTGCAGATGTGCGAGTTCAGGCCAGTGCGAGACAGTCCTGCTCTTTCTATAAGAGCAGCTCCACTCTGACCATCGGCCTCCTGCATCCGCCCAGTGAGTCGGGATATCTAGATTCACTTTAAGATCTTTAAACAAAGCTCACAACTCATTTCACTTTCTGCCCTCTTCTGCTAATTCAATTAGAGCTATGGGTGATATTCTTTATTGTTTATGGCTGTGTTCAAATTGTATTTATACAGTTTATAATTTAAGATTTTTAATATATATATCACAATATATAATTAAATTATTTATATATATATATATATATATATATATCCTATATATTGTTTGTTACAGGATAAATAGAAACAGCCTTTAGTCTTGTGTAAGTCTTGTGTAACAATGTAACAGTCTTTACTGTCACTTTTGATCAATTTAATGCATCCTTGCTGAATAAAATTATTAATATCTTTCAAAACTAAAATCTTACCGACCCCAAACGTTTGCATGTATAGTTTAGTAGTCATTATACAAAAACATTTAACCTCTCAATTCTCAAGTATCCTGTAAATCTGTGTGATGAAAGAGGTGTTGTGTTTACTGTACTTGTTTCTTCCTCAGACTTCAGTCCTTCAGAATCTGAGCCAGACTCCTCCATTACAAGCAACATGGTGCCCATGTTTCCAGCCTTCAAAGGTACGCCGTGTTTTATATTCAGCTTATAGCAGAACACACACTCTGTACTTGTGTAAATTAAAAGTTACTGGCATGCTGGAATAAAAAAAGTTCCAATTCTACTCTTAGCGAACCCTATGGTTGATTTGTTCTGTAGGTTTTAATGATTCAAGCTGGGAACCCTATTGTGTTAGTCATCATTATCTATGTATTATTTTTCTCTAAAAATACTGTATTGGACGCACAGCCATTGACGCCAACATAAACAAAGGTCTGGAGTGCCGTTGTCAATAATCATCAGAAAATGTTGAACTTTGAACTCAGAATGGGTGCCAGGTGTCAGTAAACATGTTTCCTGTTTCACTCAAACAGCTATAATTCTGCATCCCAACTCATAAAATAAGAATGGCCAACTTTCTGTTTGGAAAAGTGTAAAAGAATGACACTAGAAATGTGTCTAAAACATGACGGCACCTGTGAAGATTTACACTTTTGAATGATACACATTCACTTCAAGCTAATAAAATGCTTTAAGAAGTCAAGGTTCCTGCATTACAAGATAATTCAACTGTTTTGTGTAGATTTGCATTAGCATGGGTGTAAAACATGATCTACAGTGCTGTAAAAAGTATGCCAGCCTACTAACTGTATCTACAGTGCTTTGCTTAAGTGAACACACCCATGCTAAAGTTGACTAAAAAGAGGCATAAAAAAAAATAATCTTTTGGAAATTGATCTTAATGCCTTAATTAAAAAAAATGAGGAAAAATCGCACCTGGACACCAATTTCCTTTGTGAATTAATAATGTATCGTAAATAAATAAATGTTCTTCCTTAAAATACAGAGAGCACAAGTCAGGACACCACTATGTTAAATTCCCATAGAAGCAGGCAGATTTTTATTTTTAAAGGCCAGTTATTCAGGATACTATGCATCCTGATAAAGTTCCCTTGGCCTTTGGAATTAAAATAGCCCCACATCATCACACACCCTTCACCATACCTAGAGATCTGCATGGGGTACTTTCCATAAGATCTCAATGCAAATAAAACCAGCTGTAAGGCTAACTGAAATATATGTGTGTTTGTGTTTTTAGTCAACTTCAGCATGGGTGTATTCACTTATGAATTTTGAAAAGCTGTGCTTTTTATATTTAATGAAGGTATGCAACACTCCCTGTAAATGGTACTGTAAATGCTGCCTAAAGCTGCTCTATGATTAGAGTCAGTTGATCACAGCTGAATTGAGGCCATTTATACCAGAATCACAGAAAAGAGTCCCACGGGAGCAGGTGACCTGCCAAAAAACACCTGAGATTGTTTAAAAGAGCAACCAGAGAGCTGCAGTTTTCTCAGCAGAGATGCGGTCTCCTGTTTGTGTGGTACTGACTTCTCAGTGAGATTTCATATATGATCTTATATTTCATATATGTACTGTCAAGCGTCATTTTAGTTTTATAGTCATTTTATGTACTAATTGGTTGGTTTTCTGAACCTTTCTGTACCGGGATCAGCTGTTTGAGTGGACCCACATTTACAATGGGCTTCTCATATACTAAAAAGAAACTAAGTAAAAAGTTTTGGCGCGCACATTTTTTAAAGTAAATTTTACGTATGGAGTTAAGTAGCATCTACTTAAAGGTGTAGTGTGTAAAAATTTTGAGTATCTATTAACAGAAATGCAATATGACATCCATAACTATGTGTTCAGTGGTGTATAAAGAACTTACTTAATAAACCGTAATGTTTTTATTACCTTAGAATGAGGCATTTATATCTACATAGGCGCGGGAATCCCCTTCTATGAAGGTCGACATATTGTGACGTCATGTTTCTACCGTAGCCGACAGCGAACAAACAGCGTTACAGAGCGCGTTTCGTCACTACCTTGAAAGAGAAGCCGCAGAAAGCTAAAGAAGATAGCCATAAACACCGTGAGTAGTGACTTTTCCCTTGTCAGTGGTGTAAATATGTAGTTGGATTGTTTCATGTAACTTAATTCTTCTCCCTCGCTGCGTTATGGCTTTGCTATGTGGGGATAAATGTGCTGGTTACGTTCGTGAGACAGCTGATTAGTAGGCTACTCTTGTCATTGACCGTAAAACAGTTACAGGAATCACCAACCCGTCGATCTTGGAAGCATTTTAAGTCGATCGAGTTTCCAAAATTAGAGAAAAAAAAACTATTGTGTGTAGTAAATGGTGTCTAGGGGATGCGGAGGCGCGCGCGCTGTTACAATCATGTCATTTTTGCCGCACGCACCTTTGGGCTCATGCGGACGCGTCGAGTATAAACAAGGCTTTATGCTTTAACCAGCTCAGCCACAGTAACAGCTCATATTAGCCATACTACCCTGTTAGAAAAAATATATTGTTGCATAGTTTCATGTGGTTCTTCTCCCTCGCTGTATTATGGGTTTGCTATGTGGGGAGAAATGTGCTGGTTATGTTCGTGAGATAATCAGCTGATTACTATTATTATATTATGTATTAAGACCCTTGATCCTCACCTGACTATGGCTTTGTAAACTTTATCCATGATGTGGTTTATAATGGACTGTGGTACAGAAACTTGGTTTACTCTGGCTATTCTCTGCTGTCTCAGACAACGATGTTTGTCCCGTTTTAGCCACCGTAGCTTCTTCGAAAGGGAGGGGTGAGCAGTGGGCTGAGCCCTTAGTGCAAACTCGCAACCGAACCGCTAGATTTCGCTAAAAATCACACACTGCACCTTTAACTAAGTTAAGTAAAATTAACAAAGGAAATAAGTAACTGTAACTTTAGTTAAAGGTAGGGTTGGTAGAATCTTTCTAAAATACTTTTTTCCAAAAAAATTTAAACTGTCTTTATATATCAATGCATAATTAAAATGTAAGAAATCTGGAAAATAAATGATAAAAATCGAGTGTCTGTAGTCCTCTCAGGACTGTAATAAACACAGTTCATTATTCCATTGGGGCGACTGTCACTCTCCCTCGCTACCATGACTACCAACTCTGCTGATACAGGATCAGCCCAAAAGCGTGCACACGTTTGAATACGCACGGAAGCTAGTAATAACAGTTATGGCAGAGAAAGAACAGTCAAAATTCTCTGCATATACAGGCAGCGAAGGCAAACAAGTTAAAAAAAGGAAGACAGTATTTGAAAAGGCTATGAACAAAAAGTCTTTGGATAAATCAAGAAATAATACGAGTCAATATCGGCGTGGCTTTCCAGCGGTGGCGACAACTGAGGGATCTCAAGGGGCTTAAAAGTGACTCCATGGTGGCTTTATTTCTGCTGGACAGGTAATCTTGCTGTTTTCATTTTGATGGCATTTCGTTTTTCATGAAGCATGTATCTAGCACAGGTAGCTACCTAATATAGCTACCTAACGTTACGTAGCATAACTAACGTTACACTGGCTTAGCTATGACAGTGTAACTTTGGTGTCCACTGGTATAACTTACTGTTAGCGAGCCAGGGTTGAGATGATAAATAATCAATAGGCATATCTGCAGTTGAGAGCTGTTTTTTTTTATTTTATTTCGCCAAATCTAACTTTAGGTCAAAAAGTTTAGGGGATCTATTTTTATACCTAGCTTTACCCTATGCCTAAACTTTGTTCCTATGTTCACCGGGAACGGCAAACGTGTATCAACGAATGAGCTATTTATAGCTTTGCCTTATATTGAGTTTGATTCGGTTACGAGCTAGTAAAATATTTTAAACTTTACCAGTATCGATATGCAAGCTTGATAGTGAGTACTAACAGCCATGTTAGTTGTTTATATTCATACTGATAAAGTTAGTTATTTTATTATTGTGATTCTGACATGATGTCACTATACATGCACGGCGCTCCTCTCCGCTCGGCTCTGGTAAACACGTCCAACTCTTCCAGCTGAGCGAGCGGTCGTCAGCGCGTGTTCATGTGTTTTGGGGGCGTGGCTTTGGAAGGAGCCGAGAAGAGAGGGGGTGGGAGTTAATGGAATAATGAGCTGTGTTTATTGCAGCCCTGAGAGGACTACAGACACTCGATTTGTATAATTTCTTTTCCAGAGTACTTACATTTTAATTATGCATTGATACACAGTATAAAGACAGTTTCAAATTTTTTGGAAAAAAGTATTTTAGAAAGATTCTACCAACCCTACCTTTAAACCAGTTAAAGTTTGAGTCATTTCTAATTAGTTGAAGTTTACTTTGCAATACTGTTTCAAGTACATTTTACTCAAACAATATAACACCGAATTAAGCCATGCTTTTAAAGTATATGCTTTACTTAGATCATGTCGATTAATTCTGCAGCCACATTTAAAATAATTGAACATTCCATTTAATTATTAGCTTTTCATCAACTCACAAACCCCCTGAATCCAGATGTCACCAAACAGCAAGTTACTAAACCTAACAACAAAAGCAATGATAAGTGTAAATACAGATGGAAAACAGTGAAAATGCAACTTTATTAATTATCCACACCCCAGTGCATGATGGGAACACCAGTATCAGAAAGTTGAGTAGGTTTACTTCATTTTATAACTTTTTTTTTAACTTTATAACATTTACACTTTATTTAATTTCTACAAGTTTAAATAGCTTAGTAGCTTTAATCCAGGCAATCCTCACAAGTCATGATGAAGGCCTTGACTGTATTAAGTCATTTACGCAATATGCCAAGTGAAGGATGTTCTGCTTTAACCTCAGAGTCTCATCAACAGTGGTAATTGCAACACCTGTGTATGGTAAACTCTTTCTTCATTCTGTGTTGTGCAAGTGTTTAGATCATTTCGAGTGAAAATTACCAACAAGACTTTCATGTAGAACATCATCTGCACTCCATTCCAAATCATTCATCTGATTCATCTGATCTGCATATCGAGTGATAATGTGAACATCAGAATGTGTGTGTGGTTTGAACTTTAGTTGCGCCAGAATTTCATTACACATCTTTTATCAGTGATTGGCTTGATTACAAAAGTTTATAGTTTATGCTTTTATCATAAGCATATTATACAAAATAACCTGAGTAAACACGGTTCATTCTTTTTTCTTTTTTTTACCACTTGTACCGCTCTTTTGCAATAAAATGTTTGGTTTCAATCAGTTAAAATGCTTCATTTGTACCTTGCTGAAGTTAGAATCATATCAGGGTCATTAAAGGAGTCATGACATGAGAAATCGTCGGGCTGAACGGTTTTAAGAACGGAGCGTTCCACTTGAGCCTGGCACGGCACGGCACGGCACAAATGCTCAGCACAGTTGTCTAAACGTGCCGCACCGTGCTGGTAGAATGTGTGTAGTGACATCGCCACTTAGGATTGATCACTTGTCTGTTGCCTGGCAAGTTAATAATGAAATTCTGTAAACTCTTGCGTCACCAAGCCTATGACTGATGCATTTGTGTTAGATTCCGAAGAGCTCCATTATCAGCCCTACAGTGGAAAAATGAAACCATATCTTTACCGGCTGGGCCGGATCAGCACGGAATGGCACGACGGTGGATAAGAGGCTACATTTGCAAATCTTTTGACAAATAAATTGCCAAATCTTTTGACATATGAGAGGTCTTTGTACCATTAAAATAGCCTGGTAAGTTTCATAACTTAATGTCGACCTGATTATAAACAAAGCATTTAAAAAATAAAATAAAGCTCCAAAAAGGGCTCGTTTTGATTTTGCGGGATCTGTGGTGTCACATGGGCAAATAGCAGAGCAAGACATCAACAAATAGTTTTACGTCATCACACCTTAGGCCCCGCCCACTTGCATTCAGTCACTTAACTGATGTTGGCCAATTATAACAGGGGCTGTTTAAGTCTTAAAGGAGCCGCGACTTAAAAACTCATCATATTTTAAGGAAAAAAATCATGTTATGACCACTTTAAGCATGTATAAACAGAATTATGGACAGTACAGTTATCACACACATTGGGTATCATTTTCTGATTTCATGATTTCTTGTCACATAAACCCCATACTTTCATGTTTGTTGATTGTCACTGTTGTTCTTGTCTAATGTCTTTGTAACAGATATTTGGAATCACTTCCACAATGTTCTGCTGGTGAAGTATTCAAAAGAGCTGAACGGTGTAAATGTTGTGAGCGGGCCAATATTCGATAGCGACTTCAATGGGAACTATGACTTAACGAACAAGGGAACACCGTAAGTTTGCAAAATCAACCAGTATTGTGTGTGTGAAATATCTGCAAGCTGAACAGAGTACACAAATACATCCTAGCACTCTTTCACAAACAAAAATACAGTAAAATTGTGAAACATTTTTAATAACAGTTTTCAGTTTGAATGTATTTTAAAATGACATTTATTCCTGTGATCAAAGCTGAGTTGGTGATCTTATCATTATTAATTTTGAATTTGAATTGCTGCATAATATTTTTGTGAATAGCGTTATATATATTTTCAGGGTTCTTTGATGAATAAAAAGTGTATTCATTTATTTGTAACATTATAAGTGACTTTTACTTCGGCTTTTGATCAGTTTATTGCATCCCTCCTGTATAAAAGTATTAATTTCTTTCAAACATTTGAAGCGGTAGTTTATACATCCTAAATGACACGTAAAAACAACAAACTGTTAATTGTCACATGGTCTCTTCCTGTCTAAGTGGACGGTTCTTGGCCGGAATGAGATGCAAAGTAGACCCAACTTTATGCCGCAAGACAAAAATCTGATAATATGAAATGTTTTATTAGGCCTAGTGCACCATTGGTCAACAGGCCTTAGACCTGATGAGTGTTTCCTTATTGGTGCCTCACAAACAGCCAATACTGCCCACTGGTGGCCAGATGTTTATTTCAAAATGCATTAGACTGTATTCCTCCCTTCATCCGGATGATTCTCTTCTGCTTTCAGGAACGGGGCGCCCATCCCTACACATTTCTTTGTGATTCTTACAAGTTGTAAGAACTCGTCCCTTCCCACCCGAGAGTGTGACGGCCCTCTAGATGCTGTGTCTTTCATTCTTCCTCATCGACCTGATCATCTGGAAACATGTCATGTATGTAATCAGCCATTCATGATCTAAACCACAGCGGCCATAAGATTTTACTGAGAAAGTAGTTGAGTAACTTGCTTGTTATGTAACTTGACTGTTGAGCTTTCATGTTGCATTCGTGTGAACCTGAGACACTCAAAAGTCATTTTAATATCCACTAGTGAGCACTAATACACATGTAAAGTACTCTACTTGATATATAAATAAATGACAACGTATATTTTAGTGGACCATAAAAGCTTGTCAGTACATTCGGCAGTACACTTTAAATAATTTTGTACACTTTTTTGTTTTACCGTATATTTCTCCAGAATGGCACACACTACTCGTGGCTCCAGGACTGGGTTCAGCTTCACGTGGCTCGAATCAAAGACATCGAGCTTCTGACGGGCTTGAGCTTTTATCATGACCGGATATCTGTTGCTGAAACATTACAACTCAAGACCACACTCAAAACCTTTTAGGATCCTCATTTTACCGCATCTGCAGGCCACAAAAGGTTAATTCGCAATGGAGCTGAGCTTTACCAGACTCTGAAATAAAGACACAAGTTTATCCAGAGAGCCTTTGAACTCCTAAAATGGAAAAATGAAACCCTTTATTCTCAGAGACGATCTATGTATAACTGGGAAAGTACAGACTGAACTAGAAACTGCCCAGCAAGAGTAACTATAAATCTGTTTTCCAAAAAACAAAAACTGTTTTTTCTGCACACATGTTAGTGATTTGTGGTTAGACTTAATCCTGAACCAATGTTAGCTGAGGCCAGTTAAAAAATAAAAAATGTCTAAAAAGAAACTTTATCAAGAGACGAAACAACGGAAAAGCCACATTTTCCACAGGAATCACTCTCAAAATGTCACTTGCGTTGTTTTTATTAAATTGTTCTACAGCAAATGCCCTTTCCAGCTGTTTATAACATGTCCAAGCCAATTCAATATGTTTTTACTCTAGTATAATAGTGGCCTTTGCTCCCCCTTCAGGCCAGAAAGCAGAATTACATCAACATTTGAAGGCATTTATGTCTCTGTGTATCAGTTTCTGATGACTTAATTGATTCACTCTCTCAGGTCAGTTTTGATATTACTAAATATGGATACAAACATTCTTATTACATTTGTATGTTACTTTTGTTATTCAAGGTTTACAATGTTTAAGCAGTTGTTAGCGTGTTGTAGGTTGTCTCATGTGGTGATTAATTATTAAAGGAGCTGTATGTAAGAAATTTATTTCAATTAATCATACATTTTCCCTGATATGTCACTAGACATTAAGAAATCATGTTCATTTCAAATACTTATATCACTGACAACAGTAGTCCGGCCAGGATATTGTCATTTAAAAAGTGAAGTTGCAGCCCTCAACTGATGTTGATGTTGTCATGTTGTGTTTTGGTCTGATGCTCCACCCTCCACCGATCTACCAATCACGGAGTCTGTAGTGTTGCGGCATCCGGGTTGCCATCTCTGCTCTAGTTCCCACAGCTGCAGCTAATAACGTGTCGTAATCGGATCCTGCAGCATATCTGGCAACCTTGAGTCAGTCATTTGAAAGTGATTGCAGTACCAGTTTTGGCCACAATCTTACATACTGCTCCTTTAAATATTTAATATTTGTATATGTATTTTGTTTGTGCAGTTTCTTATAGTTCAATGTCATTAAGCATCAAGGTCAATGTTATTTACTTCAATAAGATTTTTACTACATTATGGACCTATACATTTCTTATTAAAATGACCCACTAACATTCAGAAGTTAGTTATTGATCATTTTATTCAGCAAAAGTGCATTAAATTGATCAAAAGTGACTGTTTAGACATTCATAATTACAAAAGATTTCTAATTCAAATAAATGCTGTACTTTTCAACGTATAATGTGAAGAAATGTTTCTTGATCACAAAATCATAATTTTAGAATGATTTCTGAAGGATCATGTGACACTGAAGACTGGCGTAATGATGCTGAAAATTTAGCTTTGCCATCACATATATTAAAATATTAATATATTTTACAATGTAAAATATAAAATGGTATAATAATATTTCACAATATTACCATTTTCACTGTATTTTTTATCAGTAGCCTTGGTGATCAGTAGAGACTTCTTAAAAAAACATTAATTCCATACTTTTAAAAGGTTAGTGTGTGTATACACTACTCTGAGTATAAAAGGGCACCTGTGAAAAACGTCATCCAGGTCTTGCCTGAAGGAGATGTGTGCATTCCCCTTCTCAGGAAACCATGGTTACATGCGTAACCTGAGACGTTCCCTTTCAAAAGAGTGCGCTATGGGGAACACGCTGAAGGGATGAGTGCCCTATTGGCTGACCTAAGCCAAAGACTCAAAGGAGTCCTCATCCCTAAGGTGCACACCAGCAACGTGATCGATCCCCTGCGGCCAGATCCTGAGCTACAAGGCTCCTCACAGGCAAGCTCATAATCATAGACCGGAGCTTTCCAAGAACGGAGCCCTCAACAGGATGACTCTAAAGAGAGGAAGCCTAACTACATTCATATTCAGGCCAGCGTTCAAGGAAGCTCACGGAGAGCCTAACACTCATAACTTCTATTCAGACAGCCCTGAAGTGTGGAGACCTCAAACAAGAGGCCTAGCAATGCTCTAACCTCAAGATAGTACAGAGAAATCTAAAAAAGGAGCTATAAACTCAGTCTAACTGGCCCTCGGAGCTCCGCAGAGGGGAGGCCTCAATACAACGACTCTCATAATGAGAGGAGGCCTAGCAACGCTCCACACTAGGGTCAGTAGCCAAGGAGGCTCACAGAGGGCCTACCACTCACAATTGCTACCCTAGCAGAGCTCAAGGGAGCGAACTCTCTCTAGCGAGAGGAGGCTTAGCAAATGCTCGCAGTAGCCAAGGAGGCTCAAAGAATTTTTATCCAAAGCGACTTACAACTGAGCGAGTCATCGTGAACAGGCAAAAACACTGCAAGAAGTGCTCAAAATACAAAGTATACAAAATTCAGTCATTTCTCAGAGTAGCAAAAATCACAGCCTAGAGATAACCAGGGCCTGGACAAGAAGTTGTGTTGCATGCTCAGTTAGGAAAGGCCTGATCTTCCTGATGTTGTGCAGTGCAAACCTGCATGATCGAGCTGTCTTTGTAATGTGGTCTGTGAAGGTCAGCTGGTCATCAAGACCAGAAGATTTCTGACCAACCTTGATGGGGTGATTGCGGATGAATCTAGCTGGATAGTGAAGTCGTGCTGTAGAGACGGATTGGCAGGGAGGACGAGAAGCTCAGTCTTTGCCAGGTTGAGCTGCAGGTGATGTTCCTTCATCCATGCCGAGATGTCCGCCAGACAGCTTGAGATACCTGTAGCTACTGTGGGATCATCTGGTTGAAATGAGAGGTAGAGATGCGTGTCATCAGCATAGCAATGATAAGAGAAACCATGTGCCTGTATGATGGGTCCCAGTGATGAGGTGTAAATGGAGAAGAGGAGCGGTCCAAGAACTGAACCCTGAGGAACCCCTGTGGTCAGTTGATGTGCTTTGGATACCTCGCCTCTCCATGCGACCCTGAAGGACCCACCTGTGAGATAGGACTCAAACCAGTGGAGGGAAGTTCCAGTGATGCCCAGTGATGAGAGGGAGGACAGCAGGATCTGATTATTCACAGTGTCGAAGGCAGCAGACAGATCAAGGAGAATGAGAACAGATGATTTGGAAGCAGCTTTTGCGATCCGTAGGGCTTCTGTGACCGACAGTAGTGCAGTCTCGGTTGAATGCCCTTTCTTGAAGCAATCTAGCTGGTTGGTAAGAGACAGGAAAGATGATACTTGGTTTTTTCGCAATGAATGGTAGGAGAAAGACAGGTCTGTAATTCTCTAAAAGTGATTTGTTTAATGTTGGTTTTTTAAGCAGTGGAGTTACCCGAGCCTGCTTGAATGCTGTAGGGAAAAGGCCAGTATGGAGGGATGAGTTGATGATGTGTGTGAGTGCTGGTAAAAGTGTGGGAGAGATGGCTTGTAGAAGGTGTGAGGGGACAGGGTCTAGTGGGCAGGTGGTAGGATGACTGGAGAGAAGAAGTTCAGATACTTCTTCCTCGGTTAGTGGAGAGAATGAGGAGAGAAGGTTTTTGGCTGTGGGAGAGGATGGTCTGAGTTCCTGTGTATGTGGAGCTGAGAACTGACTGCTGAAAGTAGTTGTTTTGTTGGTGAAGGAGCAAAATCATCAGCAGTTAAAGAGGAGGTGGGTGGTGGTGGAGGTGGACAGAGGAGAGAGTTGAATGTCTTGAAAAGTGTTTGTGTGTTAGAGGCACTGTTGATCTTGTTGTGAAAAGAAAAAGAAGATTTCGCAGCATGAACCTCAATACTAGAAAAGGAAGAGAGCAGGGATTGATACATACTCAGGTCAGATGTGTCTTTTGATTTGCGCCATTTCCTCTCCGCTGCCCTGAATTTGGTCCGCTGGTCCGCCAACTTGGTCCGCTGCCCTGAGTTGTTGCTTTCAACGGTGTTCACGAAGAACCTCAGATAACCAGGGGTTGGAGGGAGTAGCGCGTTCTGGCCAGGAGGAAAGAGGGCAGATATTGTCTAAAGAAGAAGGTAAGCGACCATAAAGTATCCGTAGCAGTATTCAAAATCCAGATATGAGAATTGTAAGGGTGAGGGAAGAGAAGATGACACAGCAGAGGAGAGATGGGAAGGAGAAAGTGAACGCAGGTTTCGTCTGAAGGTGGTGGGTTGGTGGTGCACGGGTAGAGAGTTGTAGATTGAAAGTAATGATGAAATTATCTGAAACGTGGAGAGGTTTAACCAAAACGTTGTCTGTGATGCAGTTGCGTGTGTAAAATAGGTCCAGTTGGTTGCCTGATTTGTGAGTACCTGTGGTAATGAGCCGTTTGAGATCGAATGAGGCTAGAAGAGAGATAAAGTCTGTTGCATACGGCTTCTGTAGATGTTGAAATCACCAAAGACTACGAGTGGGGTGCCATCCTCAGGGAAACAGTACAACAGCACTTCCAGCTCCTCAACAAAACTTCCCAGTTGACCTGGGGGGCGATACATAACTACAATATGGATCCTAATGGGAGTTGTAAGTGTAATAGCATCATATTCAAACGAGTTGTTATTGCATAGAGAAGAGAGAGTTGAGTATTTCCAATTGTTAGAAATGAGAAGACCTGTACCCCCACCCCTCCCAGCCTGGCGAGGGGTGTGAGAGAAAGAGAAGTTGTTGGAGAGAGCAGCAGGGGTTGCTGAGTCTTCTGGACGGATCCAGGTCTCAGTCAAGCCCACGATATTAAGAGTAGAATGAGATGCAAAGGCTGAAATGAAGTCAGCTTTATTTACTGCTGACTGACAATTCCATAGACCCATAGAAAGAGAGAGAGGTGTGTGTGTGGATGAGAGAATGGGACGCAGGTTAGCAGCATTGCGCTGCCTTCTGTGCGTGATGAGAGCACGTTGTCGAGAGACAACAGGAATGTATTGAAAGTACATGTTGTGTAAGGGAATACTACATAACAGGGCTAACAGTCTGACACAATAATGGACGGAGGTCAAAGGAGCGGAAGCCTCTAATAGTACTGTACAACTCTCTGTAGCAAGATAAGGCCTATATGCACAACCGGCACATCCGGGAACTTAACTGTCAATTTTGTCCCCGCCCCCTTTTGGGGGAAAACAAACTAGACTTCAGGACACAGCTGGCAGACGTCTATAACTTCAGAAATCACTTAGATTAAATATGTAGAGTAATCATATGTTCACCCTGCCTTCCATAGAGCGTGAAAGATACATCCACACACTTAATTTGGTCAATTTAAAAACATGTTCCTTATTCATTCTACCATTGTCAAATTGGTGTAACAACCCTAGCCAGTGGCCAGAAGTGTCTTACCCGGAAAATTATTCGTAGCTCATCGAGTCACCAGGTAGCCAGTGAATGATTTTACTTCGTTCTTTTAAGTAAACATCTTTAAATGTATATATTTTGTCTTTATATTTAGAGTACTGAGTGCACTTTTTTGTCAATCCGTGAACCGAGTGGGCGTGAATCTGTTCAGAGACGTTCTATGACGCTGCGCCAGTTGTGCGTATAACAATGCTCTAGTTCAAGAGCACTGACTAAGTAGGCTCACAGAGAGCCTATAACTTAGCCCCAGACTGAGCTTGGAGGACAGACGCCTTATGATAAGGACTCTCTCTTGAAAGAGAGAGAGAGAGGCCTAGCTAGATCCAACGTATGTCAGGGAGGCACAAAGAAAGCCTAGCAACTTCACACTAATATAACAGATGGAGCTAAGGGGAGCGATTTAACAATGTTAAAAGTACTCCCAACCCAGATGCACCAGAGGAGCCTCAGGAAAAGAACCTACAACACTCAGTGCTACTGCCCAATTGTGGCTCGGCCTAGCTATGTTTTATACTCAGGGCAGCTCCAAGGTGGCTCAAAGAGGCCCTACAACTCGGAATTGAAAAAAAGGGTTGAGCTCCGGGGGAGCAGAGGCCTAACAGTAGGCCTAGCAACGCTTTATAAAAAAAGCAGCTGAGGATGCTTGAAAGAGCCTAACAACTCAGCATTGGTGTTGACTTTTTTTTTTTTTTTTTTGCACATGGTTTGTCTTAAAGCATATTAAAAAAACCACATAGACATATAGACAACATTAAAAACTTGATTTTTACCAGAGAGGGACTTTAATATTTGAAACCAAAAATCAAATGTCACAATCAAAAAAAAATTTTTGCTTTCAAGTGAAAAGAAAACCATAAAACAGGAAATGGTATCACACAGAGGACCACTGTAGCACATGTTTGTATTTAAAGGCTAGTAGGTCAAAATCAAAAATGAAACTGATTAAGATCATTAAGGTAAAAAGCATGTTAGAAAAATTCTAAATGAAATGCTGTGATCTTCTAGCCTGGTTAAAACCAGACCCTTCTCAGTTGAAACTGAGTTAGGGTCTGGCAAAGCTCCATAGACAAATCATTTCCAAAGGGGCGTCACCAATGGACGTCCCTCAAATGCCTCTTGGCGCAATTGGATAGACCTAAAACCAATCAGAGCGATGAAGGAGATGACATATGCAGAGGGCTCTCGCTAAGACAGTCTATGGCTAAGACCCACCCATTCGTTTAGTATTGACCAACGGGGCTCGTTGTTATGGGAAGGAGGAGGCGGAAACGGGCGAACATACATTTTAATGACAAAAAAAAAAAAAAAATACAAAGTCCCTCATGGTCGACTGCCGCCACACACGTCCCTCGGCCTCGATCGTCCTGCTCGCCACACTGGTATATCAGACTTTTGCCGAATCCAGTCGGTAAGACAGCGATAACATCTTTTTTAGACATGAAGGCTTTGAGTGTTGTTCTTTGCTCGGGTTATAACGAAAAGGAAATTTTTTAATCGCTTAAAAAACAGACGCGATAGCTGATTCGAACGAGTGATGTTCGACGGCGGCATCCATCTTTGTAATGTAGGCTTCAAAATCCCAGCGCTGTCATCATCGTGTAAAGCCCGCCCCAACGTTTCTGATTGGTGCCGCGATTTCGGCGGATTGGAAATGGGCTTGAATGAGCTCTTTGCCAGACTAACTTTCAGTGCAAATCTACATTTGCTGGAAGATGTCTGGGTTTTCCCAGGCTAGTGATCTTCTGTAATCATAATCTGGTTTATTATTTAATTGATTGCATGTGCAGCTTCAAACTATATCTTTAAAGATAAGAATCAAACTGTGGCCTTGCACAGCACTCTAGAAATGAAGACCTGTCGTGCCTGTTTATTTCAGTTTCACAGAACTGTCATCATCGTGTGAACAGGAAGGAAGTGGGAAATGACGACCAGCGTTGAGTCTTTATATTGAGATTTTCAGATCTTTGAGCTGTCACATCTCACCAGCTGGAAGGTAAGCTTGCATGCAACATTTCATCATGACACATCAATGTAGCGATTATTATTACAAGCAGTTTTATCCGAGCTGCAAAATATAGTTTGAGTAAAGTTCATAACGTCTGTTAGCAGCAAGGTATGAAGTGTTTTAGAGAAGTACATGGATGTTAGTAAACATTTTAATTTTGTAAGATCTAAATAATATTTCTGTCTTAGTACTTTGAGCTTGCCATGAAGACAATGTATTTTAAGGGCTGTGTCCAAAGACATTACTTAAATGTGGAATATGTTCAAAACAGTGATTTTACCAAATTTTACCAAATTAATATTTCATTCTGCGATTATTTAGACAATCATGAGGTTAATTGATTGTAATACTATAATAACAGTAAGAACTAAAGTCATCATATTTGGGGGTCCTTAATTTGCAACCCCCCCCCCCAAAAAAAAACCCTGTGTGATTTTAAAGGATTCGTGTAACTCAGTTGAACGAATTGGACCATTCACTGTGGATCAGTTTAGTTTTGTTTGTCTAGTGTTTGGCAATTCAAATAAAGGGATACTAAACTAAAGGACATTCGATCTGTGTGAACCAGGTTGTCCACTCTTCTCACAACGATGTGTATGCTTGTGGCATTTGTTAGACAACCCCTTTCCTGGAAGTGGCTCTCGCAGCGAAAGCCCTTCACTCTGAGCCGTCGAGGCCAGACATTGTGGGTTCCCGCAGAACCCCATCCATTGCATGACAAGCGCAGTTCACCAGATATGAGTACAACGAAGTGACTTCACGTAAATGCGCTCATGAAGAGGGTGGGAAATGACAGCAGACTCTTCCCACACTCCTCTGAATGCCGTGTAGGGTCTATTGACTCATTGCTATTGTTTCATTGCTGACGGGTCGTCCCACACATTTTCAGAAGGACATAATTTAAAAAAAAATTTAGTTTTGAGAACATTCAGAAATTACGTTTTTATAACCTAATGGGAATGTTAGCAAAACATTAGTGGACTGTAGGAGACCATTAGTATGCTGTAGTAGACGTGACCGTAGTAGACATTAGAAGACTGTACTTGACCGTTAGTAGTCTGTAGTAGACCATTAGTAGACTAGTAGACATTAGTAAACAAAGATTGTAGTATACTATTAATAGACTATTGTAGACTGTAGTAGACATTAGTAGACAGATGTTAGTATACCGTAGTAGACAGATGTTTGTGACTATAGTAGACTGTTAGGTTAGGCGTTCGGGTACATTGTAGTTGCAATGTTACTTACAGTCAGTAGTATGCGTGTTGGCGGACCATCAAAATAAAGTGTTTATTAAGCAGACGGACTACTAATACTCCAATGACAGTTAGTTAGTTAACATGTAATGGCAAAGCTACTTATAGTTAGTTGAATGTCTAAAGTGGACAATCGAAATAGAGTGTTATCTTGAATAATATATTACAAAAAGTGGCTTTAGTCAATATGATCCCGCTGTTTGTTGAAATAAACTAATATCATGGAACATAACTCGCTTATCCAACTTATTTTGCAATGCAGAACTGTGTTATTAGCAATATTTCTGATACATTAGCCGCTATAGGGAAATAGAAAACCACATGGAGTATGTCATTATGATGGTGTGTTTCGCACAGTCGAACTATTTTTAAATGTATTTTGTGCTGCCTGAATTGGTACGTTCCACTGAACGTTAGGTTTAGGAATAGACCATATTGTTTTATGTTGTCACTGTATGTCGCCAACTAGTCAAATTGTTACGCTTTCTCGTGAGAATGGGTTAGCAGCAGCTTGGGCTGCACTGACTGTGAACTCTCAAATTTTGAAATAAAATGAATTGTACTAAATTTGAACACATTACTTTATATTTATTAAACGCGTTAATCGATGGAAAGCCTAATAAAAACACCACAACATTTTGGTCATTGAACAGTTTTTCAGAATCTAAGCAGAGTGGCGTCTACTGAACTGAATTGAACTGAACTGTGGACTGAAATGAAACTCGAAGAGGAAAACTGGGAAAACCGACACTATCAACTCTGCCCTATGGATCTCGGACTGTTCCAGGCTCTGGAGAGAGAACGAGTCCTGGAGGTTCTTCAGAGAGACAAAGCTCTTCGAACCATCGAAGCAGACAGAATCAGGTCCGAAAATGGTTCTGTTGAACGTCCTAATTCTTCCCTATGTTCCCAGACAGCAACATAGTGTCGCCCCAGATCCGGGCCACATCTGGTACGCGTGTGGGCCGGATTTGGGCCGACACTATGTTGCTGTCTGGCTTCCTAGAACGTTCTTGTATTTATTTTATTGGTGTGCAAAAAAAAAATGCATTGTAGCCTACTATGAAAAAATAACATTTCAAACTAATTTGTTTTTAGGAGGCTAAAGGTAGAACTTCAAGGTATCTATCGCCAGGGTGCCAAGACCATCACTCGTTCATATGGTCAGAGATCGTGTGCGAGATGTCAGCGGCCTCTAGGGAAGTTCTGGGACTGTGGTTCGGTGTGCTGTGGATGCAGTCACCGCATCTGTAACCGCTGTCGGGTTGTCCGGTCCGCAAGAGAGTGGAAGTGCACAATGTGTCACGCATTCAAGTAAAAACAACATATCACTCATGGGTTTATATAACACCTTCGAATCTAATTTGAAACTAAGACGTCCCTAATTTGGACTTCCTGCCAAATTACGGTATTACTCCCGTTGTTAAAGCCGCTACATGGTTGCCTAACGCCACCCCACATCAATCTAAGGAAGGGGACTTTTGCCAAGTGCATAGGCTTTCTAGCTTTAATATGAGCCTATTATAACACTTTAGTCAAGGACAGTCTGTTTCCAGTCACATTTGGCACATTAACATATGAACTTCCTGCACTACAAAGAATGCAGCTCTACAGAGTAGGCTAAATGTATGATGATAATACTAGCTTTAGTAACCTTTACAGTAAGGCCAATTGTTAACATTATTACGTTAACATTATTAACATTATTAAATTTGCAACGCAATTTTTTTTACATTTATCAACCTTTGTTAATGTTAGATAAAGGAATTATAGTTCACTTAAAAATAAAAATTCTGTCATCATTTACTCACTCTCAAGTTGTTTCAAACCTGTATGAATTTCTTTCTTCTGTCGGTAACAGACAGTTGATGGATACCGTTGAATTCCATAGTATTTTTTTCCAACTATAGAAGTCAAAGGGGTCCGTCAACTTTGTTACCGCCATTCTTCAAAATATCTTCTTTTGTGTTCAGCAGAAGAAAGAAACTCATACAGGTTTGAAACAACTTGAGTGTATATTTATATTGACAGAATTTGAAGTTTTAAGTAAACTATTCCTTTAATGTTAGTTCACAGTTTATTACCTGATGTTTACAGTTTTATGTGTTAGGTCAATTCTGAGATTAACATTAGCCAAGATTAATAAAAATGTAAAATGTAAAAGTATTGTTCATTGTTAGTTCACGTTAACTAATGTAATTAACTAATATCAACAGATGAAACCTTATTGTGAAGTGCTACCAAAGCTTTAGATATGACATAAGGATAAATGAGATAGATGAGTAAATATAAGTAGGTTTTTTTTTTATAATTCCTTTTTTTTTCAGGGAATTTAAGATCAAATCTGGTGAATGGTTTCTGGAGCAGCAAGCAAAGAAATTTACAGATGTCAAAGGTGTGTCTGCTTTAATCAGCTAAGAGGAGCCATTACTGATGATAATTGTGTTGAATAACTCCATTTACACTCAATTTACAATGAACACTTTTTCACGGCTCACTGTAATGTCACATGACTTATTTGTCTTGAGGGTCATTATATTGTGATAAATACCTGCTAACTTTACATTTATGCCTATTTTACACATAATATTATTATATTCTCAACTGGGGTTTTTAAGGGTTTTGTCAGTTGATGAAAAGCTAATGAATCAAATCATAATAATTTACAATTGAAATAAATAAAAACGATATTATTTGTACTATATATACTCTACGTTCACAACGCTACATGTGTACTATTTGTGCATGATGATTTGTGTTGAAATAAACGTACTTAAAGTACCATCCCAATTAAAAATGTCAGTATTATATAAATGCTGTTTTTTTTGTGTGTTTCTAGAAAACAGTCATGAGACCACCGGAGACAAACTGTTACAGTCTTATCAACGGCTCAGGTTGGAGAACATTATACCATATAAACCACCTTTACTTCCTGACAATTCTTTAATCCATTTTTAATCAATCATTTTAATGCTATTCATTTTGTCATTTGGTTTTAGCTTCATTGCAGTCGTGCCTCCGACTCCTCCTCCCTTTAAAGAAGTCCCATCATTTAACAGATCAGAGGTGATAAGAATAACACGTATTATTATTTATTCTTTATGTTTCTTCATCACCTTCTAATGTGTTTGCGTGCATTTGCCATTTAGGATCCCAAATCATCAAAGCCATTTACTAAATCTATGGAGAACCTTATGATGTCTGTCAGTGCTCACATCAAAAGTAAGAGTTGCTAGAACCTTTTTATGGCAATTGTTCATTGTAATAACATGGTAATAACATAGTAATAACTCAGTCTTTTTCTGATGCTAGAGCTCTCCAAGTCTCAGAATGATTTGAGTGAGGACGGCGGTCAGCTGACTGTGGATTACGGACGCATGAACTCGAGACGCAAGAGTCTTTCAGAGAGCGCCCTCGACAGGGCCTGCAATGTAAGAGATGGACGTTTTCATGAACTGCTTTTTTTTTTAAATGTTGAATTGAATTGATGTCAAGTCATCAACAGCAATGAACCAGTTCTCCTCTGGCCTCTGAATGAAGATCTAAAGCAAGATCTGCCTCGTTTCTATAAAGTTCTTGATAAATAGCTTAGATTTCATTAGCTTGGAGTGTGCAGTCAATGGCGGAACGAAACCTTAAAGTAAACCTTGTGTGTATATTGTATTCTACAATGTTTTTAATGTAGAGAACTATTTAGTTTAGCTTCTTAATATTTTTGTAGAAACTTTCCTAGAATTCTTTGATGAATAGAAAGAGTGAAAGAACAGAATTTGTTTAAAAAAAAAAATCTTATCCCAAACTTTTGAATGGTAGTAGACATTAATTTAATTTTAAATTATTGTGTGTGTGTGTGTGTGTGTGTGTGTGTGCACAAGCATGTTTCTGAACAAAATGCAATCCTGCCCTGGAAATGTGTGTGAAGATCTTGAGATAAATATATCAGATGTACAGATGTAACAGGTGAAAAAAGAAGAAGAAAATCAGCATAACTTCATGTGTAAAGCCACAGTTCACTTTCAGGTCAAAACAAACCGAATGCAAATGGTGTATACATACACTGTATATAATAATTAAAAACTAAAAACTATGGATTTGGAACTATGGAGACACATTTCATTTTATAACATTATAAATGTTTTTACTGTCACTGAATTAAAGCATTATTATTATTATTTTCTTACCTAGCTTAGTTAATCACGTTTCCATTAAAATTTTTATAATTCCATAATAATATTAAGCAGCACAACTGTTTTCAGCATTGGAAATAAAAATAAATGTTTCTTGAGCAGCAAATCAAAAATATCGGTATGATTTCTGAAGGATCATGTGACACTGAAGACTGGAGTAATGATGCAGCTTTGATCACAGGAATAAATTACATTTTTAAAATATATTAAAATAGAAAAAGTTATTTTAAATAGTAATGATATTTCACAATATTACTGTTTTACTGTATTTTTACCCTGACTATATGTTTGGCATGAGTGTGACTCGTCCTCATCGACTGTGTTCCCTCACAGCTCTGCAAAGCTCCCAGTCTTCCCGATCTTTCCCAGAACACCAAATCCTCGGAGCAGTACGCATCATCGAGCACAGTCTACCTGACAGATGATGATGTGTCGTACACATCCGCATACAGCGACGAGCACAGGGTGTGTGTTCGCACCATCTTTATCAGCTTTCTGTTTAATCTGATAACAAGTGCAGAGCTTTCAGTGAAAAAAAATCCCATGTAGTCTGCAAAGATGTGCAAGATAGCCTTTTATGGCATCGACGTTTAATAGATTACAGGCTTATGTTGAAAATTTGAAAAATCTAATTTCAATGAAATATGCATTCATGTTTTGTACAGGACAGCAACAGCAGCACAGGAATGGATTGTGGGTTCTTTGAAAACAGCGTGAGTGGAGAAATAGAGGTTGCCTTCGGGTACAGCAACAGGACGTCCTGTTTGGAGATAACTATCAAAGCCTGCAGAAATCTGATGTTTGGAGATACGAGGAAGAAATGTCATCCGTAAGTTGTTTTGATATAGTGCGGGTTTGCAAAATGTTTGGAGAACATCGTTGCTGTAATATTTTGCTCATATACAGTTGGTCTGATAAGAAATGTTGTTTCTTTCCGGATAAACAGGTATGTAATGGTCCGTTTGCTTCCGAAGAAATGTCACAATAGTAAGATGAAGACAGCAGTCAAGAGGGGAAATAACCCGGTTTACAATGAAACGTTTACAGTGAGTATTTACAAGCAGAAGTTACTGGTGAACTCTGTTTAAAAAAATACATTAGAAAATCAACAATTGAATTAGTTCCTATTTTTTAGACTTTCCTTTTTTATTGTAATTTTAGTTCAAGTTTTAGTAATTTAGGTCAGTATTTTTGTCATTTTTTAGTATTTTTTGTTGTTGTATTTTTTAGTTCTAAAAACCGTCCACAAAACCTCTCACAACACAACTTTAACATAGTAGGATGCCCTGTTACTTTATCCTCTACAGTAAAAGACCTGGGTGTTATATTAGACTGCAACCTGTCTTTTGAAAATCATTTTTCATATGTTACAAAAACAGCCTTTTTCCACCTTAGAAACATTGCTAAACTACGTAATATGCTATCAGTCTCTGATGCAGAAAAGTTAGTTCATGCATTCATGACCTCGAGACTAGATTACTGTAATGCTTTATTAGCTGGTTGTTTAATTCTTTTATTAGCTTCAATAAAATGCAGCCGCTAGAGTTCTTACTAGATCAAGAAAATATGATCATATAACACCGATTTTATCATCACTTCATTGGTTACCTATAAAGTTCCGTATTAATTACAAGGTATTGCTTCTGACTTATAAAGCCCTAAATGGTTTAGCTCCAGTCTATTTAATGGATCTTCTATCGCCCTATAATCCATCACGCTCTTTAAGATCACTAAATTCGAGGCTTCTGGTCATTCCTAGGATATCCAGATCCATCAAAGGAGGGAGAGCATTTTCACATTTAGCTCTGAAGCTCTGGAATAGCCTTCCTGATATTGTTCGTTGCTCAGACTCGCTCTCCCAGTTTAAAACTAGACTAAAGACGCATCTATTCAGCCAGGCATTCATATACATTTTTTATCTTACAGTTACATTCGGCCTCTAGTTCATAAACGCCAGAGGAGAACTGGCCCCCGACTGAGCCTGGGTTCTCCCAAGGTTTTTTGTTCTCCATTGGGTCACCTGATGGAGTTTTAGGACACCATTAGGTCACTTGATGGAGTTTTTCGGTTCCTTGCCACTGTTGCCTTTGGCTTCCTCAGTTGGGGATATTCAAATTAATTAACCAATCATACCATTGATCAGCTCTACCAAACGTGGATGTCTTTTTTCCAGTAATAAACAAACATTGTTATGTTGTTTTGATTGATACTGTGAAGCAGCTTTGATACAATCTGTATTGTGAAAAGCGCTATATAAATAAACTTGACTTGACTTATTCTTTTTTAAATATGCCTATATATTTTTTATAGTTCTGTGTTTCAGTTTTAGAATTGTTTTAGTACATCAAATTAAACTAACTGAAAATTAGACATTTTGGCAACTAGTTTAAAAAAAGTTTATATATTGTTGTTTATTTTATTTCAATAAATGGTTATTTTATTTTAAGAATCAAATTTTTTTATTTGTGTTTTCTTTTTAGTTAACTATAATAACCCTGCAATGAAAGTGTATTTTAAAGGGGTGAGATAAACAAACATTATTGGTTAGTCAAAACATTTTTTTTTAGTGTAGTCAAGTTTACAAACAGATACTGAGCGAGCAAAATATTTTTGTTAAAGTTCACAGCCAATCAAAGTAATTAAAAAGCGTTTTTCCTGAATGATTTGTGGTCAGCCATTGTGTGTCAAACGGACAGTATTGCAGTTCTCATTGGTTATTGCGTGTAAATTTAAAATGTAAAAGTTGCAGTTAAAAATTATTCACTATTTAATTGTGACATTTAACGTATAACAAATCTTTTTTTTTTTTTTTTTTTTTTTTTAATTTTTAAAATGTTTAAATTATTGTTATTTTTTGAACATCAAATACATTGCCTATTTTTGAAGTGGCCTGCCTGGTTATGGATTGAGGTTTGTAATGAGGTTTATGAGTGGGGATAGTAAGCGCAGTGGTCCTCATGTGTTTGTAGTGTGCACTTGAGTGCAGTGTTCCTCATGCAGGTGTTGTGTTTGTAGTGTGCACTTGAGTGCAGTGGTCCTCATGCAGGTGTTGTGTTTGTAGTGTGCACTTGAGCGCAGTGGTCCTCATGCAGGTGTTGTGTTTGTAGTGTGCACTTGAGCGCAGTGGTCCTCATGCAGGTGTTGTGTTTGTAGTGTGCACTTGAGTGCAGTGGTCCTCATGTGTTTGTAGTGTGCACTTGAGTGCAGTGGTCCTCATGCAGGTGTTGTGTTTGTAGTGTGCACTTGAGTGCAGTGGTCCTCATGCAGGTGTTGTGTTTGTAGTGTGCACTTGAGCGCAGTGGTCCTCATGCAGGTGTTGTGTTTGTAGTGTGCACTTGAGCGCAGTGGTCCTCATGCAGGTGTTGTGTTTGTAGTGTGCACTTGAGCGCAGTGGTCCTCATGTGTTTGTAGTGTGCACTTGAGTGCAGTGGTCCTCATACAGGTGTTGTGTTTGTAGTGTTCACTTGAGTGCAGTGGTCCTCATGCAGGTGTTATGTTTGTAGTGTGCACTTGAGCGCAGTGGTCCTCATACAGGTGTTGTGTTTGTAGTGTGCACTTGAGCGCAGTGGTCCTCATGTGTTTGTAGTGTGCACTTGAGCGCAGTGGTCCTCATGCAGGTGTTGTGTTTGTAGTGTGCACTTGAGTGCAGTGGTCCTCATGTGTTTGTAGTGTGCACTTGAGTGCAGTGGTCCTCATGCAGGTGTTGTGTTTGTAGTGTGCACTTGAGCGCAGTGGTCCTCATGCAGGTGTTGTGTTTGTAGTGTTCACTTGAGTGCAGTGGTCCTCATGTGTTTGTAGTGTTCACTTGAGTGCAGTGGTCCTCATGCAGGTGTTGTGTTTGTAGTGTTCACTTGAGTGCAGTGGTCCTCATGTGTTTGTAGTGTTCACTTGAGTGCAGTGGTCCTCATGCAGGTGTTGTGTTTGTAGTGTTCACTTGAGTGCAGTGGTCCTCATGTGTTTGTAGTGTGCACTTGAGTGCAGTGGTCCTCATGCAGGTGTTGTGTTTGTAGTGTGCACTTGAGCGCAGTGGTCCTCATGCAGGTGTTGTGTTTGTAGTGTTCACTTGAGTGCAGTGGTCCTCATGTGTTTGTAGTGTGCACTTGAGCGCAGTGGTCCTCATGCAGGTGTTGTGTTTGTAGTGTGCACTTGAGCGCAGTGGTCCTCATGCAGGTGTTGTGTTTGTAGTGTTCACTTGAGTGCAGTGGTCCTCATGTGTTTGTAGTGTTCACTTGAGTGCAGTGGTCCTCATGCAGGTGTTGTGTTTGTAGTGTGCACTTGAGCGCAGTGGTCCTCATGCAGGTGTTGTGTTTGTAGTGTTCACTTGAGTGCAGTGGTCCTCATGTGTTTGTAGTGTTCACTTGAGTGCAGTGGTCCTCATGCAGGTGTTGTGTTTGTAGTGTGCACTTGAGTGCAGTGGTCCTCATGCAGGTGTTGTGTTTGTAGTGTGCACTTGAGCGCAGTGGTCCTCATACAGGTGTTGTGTTTGTAGTGTGCACTTGAGCGCAGTGGTCCTCATGTGTTTGTAGTGTTCACTTGAGTGCAGTGGTCCTCATGCAGGTATTGTGTTTGTAGTGTGCACTTGAGTGCAGTGGTCCTCATGCAGGTGTTGTGTTTGTAGTGTGCACTTGAGCGCAGTGGTCCTCATACAGGTGTTGTGTTTGTAGTGTGCACTTGAGTGCAGTGGTCCTCATGCAGGTGTTGTGTTTGTAGTGTGCACTTGAGCGCAGTGGTCCTCATACAGGTGTTGTGTTTGTAGTGTGCACTTGAGCGCAGTGGTCCTCATGTGTTTGTAGTGTTCACTTGAGTGCAGTGGTCCTCATGCAGGTGTTGTGTTTGTAGTGTGCACTTGAGTGCAGTGGTCCTCATGCAGGTGTTGTGTTTGTAGTGTGCACTTGAGCGCAGTGGTCCTCATGCAGGTGTTGTGTTTGTAGTGTGCACTTGAGCGCAGTGGTCCTCATACAGGTGTTGTGTTTGTAGTGTGCACTTGAGCTCAGTGGTCCTCATACAAGTGTTGTGTTTGTAGTGTGCACTTGAGCGCAGTGGTCCTCATACAGGTGTTGTGTTTGTAGTGTGCACTTGAGCGCAGTGGTCCTCATGCAGGTGTTGTGTTTGTAGTGTGCACTTGAGCGCAGTGGTCCTCATACAGGTGTTGTGCTTGTAGTGTGCACTTGAGCGCAGTGGTCCTCATGTGTTTGTAGTGTGCACTTGAGCGCAGTGGTCCTCATGCAGGTGTTGTGTTTGTAGTGTGCACTTGAGCGCAGTGGTCCTCATGTGTTTGTAGTGTGCACTTGAGTGCAGTGGTCCTCATGCAGGTGTTGTGTTTGTAGTGTGCACTTGAGCGCAGTGGTCCTCATGCAGGTGTTGTGTTTGTAGTGTGCACTTGAGTGCAGTGGTCCTCATACAGGTGTTGTGTTTGTAGTGTTCACTTGAGTGCAGTGGTCCTCATACAGGTGTTGTGTTTGTAGTGTGCACTTGAGCGCAGTGGTCCTCATGTGTTTGTAGTGTTCACTTGAGTGCAGTGTTCCTCATGCAGGTGTTGTGTTTGTAGTGTGCACTTGAGTGCAGTGGTCCTCATGCAGGTGTTGTGTTTGTAGTGTACACTTGAGTGCAGTGGTCCTCATGTGTTTGTAGTGTTCACTTGAGTGCAGTGTTCCTCATACAGGTGTTGTGTTTGTAGTGTGCACTTGAGTGCAGTGGTCCTCATGCAGGTGTTGTGTTTGTAGTGTGCACTTGAGTGCAGTGGTCCTCATGTGTTTGTAGTGTGCACTTGAGCGCAGTGGTCCTCATACAGGTGTTGTGTTTGTAGTGTGCACTTGAGCGCAGTGGTCCTCATACAGGTGTTGTGTTTGTAGTGTGCACTTGAGCGCAGTGGTCCTCATGTGTTTGTAGTGTGCACTTGAGCGCAGTGGTCCTCATACAGGTGTTGTGTTTGTAGTGTGCACTTGAGCGGAGTGGTCCTCATACAGGTGTTGTGTTTGTAGTGTGCACTTGAGCGCAGTGGTCCTCATACAGGTGTTGTGTTTGTAGTGTGCACTTGAGCGCAGTGGTCCTCATATAGGTGTTGTGTTTGTAGTGTGCACTTGAGCGCAGTGGTCCTCATACAGGTGTTGTGTTTGTAGTGTTCACTTGAGTGCAGTGGTCCTCATGTGTTTGTAGTGTGCACTTGAGCGCAGTGGTCCTCATACAGGTGTTGTGTTTGTAGTGTTCACTTGAGTGCAGTGGTCCTCATACAGGTGTTGTGTTTGTAGTGTTCACTTGAGTGCAGTGGTCCTCATACAGGTGTTGTGTTTGTAGTGTTCACTTGAGTGCAGTGGTCCTCATGCAGGTGTTGTGTTTGCAGTGTGCACTTGAGCGTGAGCATCTGGTCAGCGGTGTGGTCCAGGTCTCAGTCTGGCACTCCAGAGGACTCAAGCGCAAGCTCTTTCTGGGTGAGACACTCCTCCGTCTGGCAGACTTCAGTCTGGAGAACACACACACTCAGCGCTCGGTCTGGAACTCACTCTGCCCAAAGGTAACAATCATTATCTCATTACAGCTTTATCAAATGATTTGCTTGATTTATATATATATATATATATATATATATATATATATATATATTATTGCTTAAATTATTTTGATGAGTTAAATCAAGGTAAGAAGTTATGTTGCCATGACTAATTTGTACTTTAACAGATGCATGTAATTATGTATAATTCACTGTTATATACAGTAGAAACTACATGAAACATGTAAAAAGGACAATAAATAAAGCGTAATCGATAATTGAAGTACGTTTTACAACAAAATATTATTTCAGTCTTTCTACTGCTAAATTTCATGGGTAATTCAGTGTGTTACTTGCCAATTTGTAATTATTTGTGAGATTTTCTTGAAATTTCATGTAGTGACAATTATTTCAAAGTCCATCCTATAGCTTTTTCCCCGATGACATTTGCTTTAGGCTCTGTTACGAAATTAAACTAAATGAAATTACTCCGATTATATCAGAAGTAAAAGCACTGTATGAAATAAAAAAAGTGTAAAAATGTTATAGAAGGTTAAATTCGCTGTGAAGCAAACGTACTAAGCTAAACAATGTACATTTTACTAAATAATTTGAACTCAAAAATCGCCAGAAAATCAAATCCATATTCCTAACCAATTTATTTATTTATGATGGTTAAAAAATTAATTGGGGGGGGGGGGGAAAGGCAATAAAAAAGTTTCCAAATTGATCTAAATTAAATTCAATTAAATTAAACCATAAATTAAATATTCATGTTTATTTACCATTCAAGTAACAGGAGAGTGGATCAGAAGAAGTAAATATTTCAGATGCTTGAATAACTGACCCAATTGAAACCATGGGAGGAAAAGTTAGCACATCGGTAGAGCCGAACCTGTGCAAGGTCATGTGTGACCCTGGACCACAAAACCAGACACATGGGTCCATTTTTTTAAATTGAGATTTTTACATCATCTGAAAGCTGAATAATTACGTTTGTTAGGATATGACAATATTTGGCTGAGATACAAC